>OY720123.1:3752500-5002500 GCA_963082685.1 Cyclophora albipunctata
GCCGGAGATTATCCTACCTCATCTTCAAAAGCAAGACCGATAACCCGAATATCTCATATATGTACTAACTCTAACGTAATCTGTGTAGGTGAAAAGATGCTATGACCCGCGGTTTACACTGCAGCGTACTCGATGCTGAGGAAATTTTGTTAAAAAAGACTATATAAAGACTAATTTGAAAGCATTTTCCAAGGGAGTATTTTTGAAGCAAGTCAATCATTTATTTTGATTTGCCGACAATACAATTACTATATGTTCGTACATTCATTCATTTTGAGTACTTTTAGTGGCCAACCCTGGTGTCAAGAGTTTTTAGACCGCCTTACGGCCGACATGGTCTGACTATTGAAACATCCGGGACCGACTGCTTAACGTGCCCTCCGAAGCACGGTAGCGCTCAGATAGAAATGCCATTATCGGCCACCCATCCAAGTATGGGCCGAGCTGCACGTTTCTTAACAATTGCAATGAACTAGCATCGCCTAGCCAAACTACGCCACGAACGTACGAGTTCGTTATTAAATCGTGAGCGTTAAAAATGTAGCTGAAGTCTTTGTAAACTCTAGTCATTTATGAGTTCATTTTTCATTCGTAATTGGACCGAAATATCCAGAGTTTCCGTGTACTAGATGTAATAACCAATACCGTTTACTTGTAACAAAATATTGCTCAACTTAGAACAGTTACGTGTCAAAATTCTAAAGGTTATTAAGAGATTCGATCTTGAACGAAGTTAACTTATCGCAGATTGAATCATTTGTTTTTAATACCTTCAAAGAGTAAAGTTGATCAATGGGCAGCAGTTTGTTACATCGGAGAATTAAACTACTTTTATTGTTTCATAAAGAATTTCATTGTCGTGAAAATTGATATAATTTTCATGGTTTTAATAAATCTTTTGCAAAAAATTAATTAACATTTTAGGTTTTAATTTTTTCGGAGGGCACGTTAAGTAGACGGTCCTGGTTGTTTCATTCGTCTATGTCAGAGGCCTTTAGGCGATCTAAAAATTCTGAAACCAGGGTTGGACACTAATCTTCTTGAAATGAATGAGCGAATAAATAGGTTTTCGTTTAAAATTTCCAAAACTCAGACAACAAGACTCGACCAACTTATAAATAAAATCTCTCTTTATGCGTCAGGGGTTAAAAGAGAAACATATTTGTTGGAAAAGTACCAAATAATATATTTGTTTTCACTTTTTTCTATACAAGTTTCCATTCAATTGTTTGCAAGACTATTTGCTTCCAGTTCCCGGTACTATTATATTCAGGTCTCAACCGTAAGTCGTCGACTGTATACAATAGCGTATGTTCTGAGCTTTGCCATAGAGCTCCTAATACAAGGTAGTGGTTTCATTGTACTGCAAATCCCCTTCAACAATAGGTGGGAGCGTAAACATTATTATTGACTTGTGTAGGCTTAGCTGAAGTCTAGTTTCTATTACAGATAACTAACATTCGTTATTACTATCATCACTACATATTAAAAGCAAAGTCCCCGGCCGCGTCTGTCTGTCTGTCTTTTCGTGATAAACTCAAATACTCAAATACTGCACGGATTTTGACCCGGTTTTTTTTAAAATAGATAGAGTGATTCAAGAGAAAGGTTTATATGTATAAAAATTCCCAAAATTCCCATGGGAACGGGCACAACACGGGTAAAACCGGGGCGCTGCTAGTTATAAATAATATTTGTTTTATTAAGTCAGTTCCTAAAACTTTCGTTTTCTCTTAAATCACGAGTATCAATCACTACTCGTACAAAGAAATCTCCAAATCAAAATATTTATATTTTTCTTGCAAATACGTGTACACGTCAAAGCATACATTGTAGGTACAGAAGTGCATACTTTGTTAACAAAACTGTTTGCCGGTAAAGAAAGTGAATTTAAAGGTTGAGTGAAAAGGCTATCGCTTGGCGTTTCAAGTAGTCGATACAAACATGTGGTGAGCAAGGCAAATATTTGTTTTGTCGCTAAGAAAGTAGGTATTGATGCCTCGGGCTATAATCACGGTTGCCGTATTGGAATAGTATCAAGGAATACTATTTTCTTCGTCCTCCATTTATTATTGGCAGTAATTGTTAATAGGGATTCCTTTTTCATTACTTTCTCGTGTGAAGTGTAGATCCTACCAGCGTTACATCACACAATTGACAGTTGGGTTATGTTCATTATTTTACTTTATTTTTTTTTATATCTGGACAAATTCACACACGGTTAATTAGACCCAAAGTAAGCTTTAAGCTTGTGTTATGGAATCTAATTAACTGATACTACTACATATACATACACAAATACTTTATAAGGATATATAATTGACACCCAGACGTCGTCGCCAACAACTATGTCTGCACATGGGAATCGAACCCGCAACCCCCGACACAGTAAGCGCTCTCACTGCCACTGTGCCAACGGGCTTGTCAAATTGTTTTGGAATGACACCTGTCAGATTAAGTATATACATAAGTAATCTATACTTATATTATAAGGCTGAAGAGTTTGTTTGAACGCGCTAATCTCAGAAAACACCAATCCAATTTGAGTTATTCTTTTTGTAATAGATAGCCACATTCAACGGGAAGGTTGTAGGCTATTTGTCATCCCGAAATTCCCACGGGAACGGGCAATGTTAGTATATTGCAATAAACTTTAATTAAACGCATAGTTTATTTCGTTACGTTGCACTGCTAAATAAGTAACTAGTAGTTAGCCTATAAAAATGAACACAAAAAGGAGATACAGAATTCAAAACGTATTTTTCGTGTGCATTTTGTAGAGTTCATTTAAAAAAGGAAAAAATATAAAAAAAAGCTTTTGGGAAGCAAATAATTATTTCCCAAGCTCGTTGCGTAATACTGTCTATTGCATTTAAAACACTATCTTAATAGAACTATTTTAAAGCTAGAAATCTTGTGGTAGAGTCTCGCTATTGCAGGGGATTGCTTCGCTTATCTTATTGATACAGAAATATTTTCTCAGTGGCTTCAAGATGGTCACGGTACCAACTTCTTGTATTAAAAGAGGAATGAAATACTTACTACGTTGGTTTCATAAGACTTTTATTAGTACAGTAGTACTTCCTAAGTTTCTGAGTGAAAGAGATCGTTGCAATGCAGTGGGATTTTACTGGCAGTAACTTTGCCTTATTATGGGTGAAGTCATTAATATTTAACGATAGCTTTAATTGTAATATAAATATATAATACTATAGTTACTACTTCGTAACTTCCTTTACATAAGTGATGGGATGTATTACACCGTCTTCCAATTTTGAATTTTAGAACAAAATTCCAAAGTATTCTATAACATCAATTGCCATGGAATATCATTATTCTATTCAAAATTGGAAGGTTGAGTTTAGTATTGAAGACGTGATAAGCAGTCTTTTGGCAGTTCATCTTTCAATCGAAAGGACTCGATACCATTACCAAACCTTTTCAAACTCGAAAGTGGTTTACAACAAATGTGCAATTGCAATTCTTTCTATTGTAGTTTCAAGAGACCCTGAAGTGTTGCAAAGTTTCACAATAACGATACTGCAGCAACAAACAAACAGGAAAATTGGTTTTACACATCGTTTCAGACCGAATCAGAAAGATACAAAATATAAAACACTTTTTGTAATTTCACTTTCAGGTAAAATTGCTCGCGTGTATAGTGCAGGAAATGCGACTACAACTAAAGGCGATTGTAAACTTGTGTTTATTGTTGCTTAGAATTTTGTATTATGAATCTTTAATATTGTTTATCTACACTAATGTTGTAACATTCTACTTATGATTCCAATACTTGACTTATAATTACTACTGTTATAGCGCAGACAACTAAAACACTCAATTTAAGCAATTTCACATGATGTTATAATATCATTATAATATAACATTATAACATCATTATAACGCGACCAATTAACCTGGCGAGCCTTATGTCAAAATCCTCATACTAGTTGCATAAAATTTTGATATTAGGCTGGCTTTTGAAAACAGTTGGGTTATACGTGAAAACTTCGTCGAAACTACATACACAAAACTCTTTGGTAAGATCTCGCTCGCTCCTGATTGGCCCTACGCGCAGCTGCGCTCTCATTGGTTAGATTTTAATGGCGGCAAGTTCACTGTGACAATACACGTACGCGTGAATTTAATGTTTCGCAATGTGTTTTGTTTTTAAAATTTTGTTTGATTAATTGCATTAGTGAAGATAAAGTAGTGTATGCAACTGCATATAACACGGGTATTAAAACACTCGTTACTATTATGAAACTCGCTGCGCTCGTTTCATAAACTCACACTCGTGTTTTAATACCCTTCTTTATATGACGTTGCATAAACTACTATTCTGGGTTCAATTTAAAGTTTGCTGTAATAAAGTCAAGTTACGATAGTAATGTAATTGACTTATTGTTGGCATTCGATATTTAAAATACGAAAAAATGTTTTTTTTATGTGAATGCTTGAAATTTCACGTCATTCTTTATTTGAACTGTATCACATCTCATTGTGCCTCCAAGCCTTCTGGCTTTAAACTCTTCAATAGATTGCATTAAAATCCCCTCATACCAATATATTTGTAGATTCAATTCGCTGACCCAGCTTCAGTGCTCTAAGACTGCTTTAGATCACAAGTTTCCCTGACCGTTCTTCCGGCTACAGAATTCTCAAAAGCTTTTAAAAGAGCTCAACATGAAATCTCGCGAGTAACCTATACATTGAACCCGGGTTTAAAGGAGTGCCATAATTTTTGTTAACAGTTTCCTCAATGTGAAATATACGTTCTGGAAATGGTGTTTGAAAATGTATAGTTTAATACTTTTGTTAACACCTTGTGTTATGGTTTGTATCGAAAATGTTGTACATGCTTTAGGGGATATTGGAGTTTTAAGAGAACGTAGCTTTTAAAATATGATCACTGTTACTTTGAGGAAGATTTTTTCAACAGAAAGTGCTTGATAATGGCCAATATTTTTAGAGCTTAATAAGATACTATTATTTCTTTATTTACTAGCCGCCTGCATTCGCTTCCTTCGGATGAAAGGAGGTGCCCTATTAGGGATTAAATTTCTGTTAAATGTTGAATTTTAATGAGCATCTACCTCCTAAAAGGTCCCATGCAAAATTTGAGACGACTCATAGCGCTTATAGTATTGAGATTTCGTGATGAATGACTGACCTTTCGCTTATATATAGAATCACACATAGTTTTGAATACTTAACACAAATTGATACTTACATCAAGTACCTTACTCCAAGCCATGCAAGTATTTGTACACATTGCGCCTTCGTAAACTACGTAGAAAAGTATTTGGGAGCAATAAAATACTTTTTAAAAACTAAAGTGAAAAGTTTTATTCACTAGGGACTGTTATAACGTCCAAACTACGCTAAGGTTACTTAATTAATAATTAGTGAAAAGTTTTATTCACTAAGGACTGACGTCCGAACTAAACTAGGGTTACTTAACTAATAATGAATTATATTCTTAAAACTAAAGTCATATTTCTTATCTCTAACTTATAGTCTAAACATCCTTTCCGG
The DNA here is from genome assembly GCA_963082685.1 of Cyclophora albipunctata. Taxonomy (NCBI): domain Eukaryota; kingdom Metazoa; phylum Arthropoda; class Insecta; order Lepidoptera; family Geometridae; genus Cyclophora; species Cyclophora albipunctata. Next base: position 3,758,039 of record OY720123.1, read on the forward strand.
TCATGCGCCCACGCATTCTCGCTAGCTCTTACGCACGGTCAGCGTTATTTATTACCATGCGGCCCGGTGGGTGCATAACTCCTCCCTCATCAAGAGCGAAATTATCGGGTTCTACAATTACTGGATTCCGATGATTTCGCTTAACATAATATGAAAGGAAAATAATACTTATAACTATGAAAAATCCATATAGAAAAATCGTGGCTAAACTAACACTTTTGATATTCACTATATTGCCCATTTCACTATCACTTTCACTGAATGTGTCGCTAATTTTCAGGATGCGGGAAATGTGCTTCATTTCTTCCAGATCGATGTTCTTTATATTGATTACAGGTAAGGATGTCGGATTTTCAATTTTCATTTGAGGTAAGGTTGTAACGGCTGCAATTCTGAACTGAAGTTTTTCAGTAAAGGTGCGTTCATAGGTAAGTTCAATCTCATTCAGGTGTAAAGCACAGTTTTCAGATGTTGAAACGACGTATGTGCCCTGTAGTAATACTTTGTTACTCTCGTTTTCACATTTTTCAGTCATTATGGTTGAATTTCGCGTGAATATGGTCCAACTTTCCATGCTAATACGCTGTACCTTGATGTCTTCAACTTCAACAGCATATGGTGAGCAAAACGTGAGGTTAGTCTGAAACTTCAGAAGCTGTTCAGCACATGTGGGAGGCTGAAACTGCGCTACGTTGTCGTCGGTACACAGGAAAGTGGCTGCGTCGATTTTCTCGCACGGCTGGGATACTGGCAAGTATTTGGAGTCTTTTCGCCAAAAGGTACGGAAAATCGGGAAAATAACAATTTTCTCGTAGGAAATTGGTAAATGGGAAGAGGATATAATTTGTAATAATCGAAAACTATTTTATCTGTTAACGGTACTTCCATTATAGATGTTATTTGACTTTCCTTTACATATAGTAAGGAACCAGCTTTATTTCAAAGAAGATCTAATAAAAACTCTATATCGCCCCAAAGGATACCATCAGAGAATTCTAAAGAGGTGAAATCACAATCTAAACGTGGTTATACTAGAGTCTTGGTGTCAACTGAAAACTAGTCAGAGACCGAAAGAAATCATCTAAAAATCCCAACCCTGAATTTGGATCCGATGATAAGAAACAAGAAAAATAAGAATAGTAACTTTAATTCCGTAAATATAAAATATAACCATGATCCTATAAAAGAACTTCAATCAGTTAAGTTCCTCGGTATCCATATAGATGCAGAACTAACATGGAAAACACATGTAGAACAATTATGTATTAAAATAAATAAATTTGCATATGCGTTATATATGTTACAAAAAGTAAACGCCATATTAACAAAATAATATTTCCACATTGCAGAACAAATAAATTTAATAATAGCTTGTTTTTTCTAGGCATCAAAATCTATAATTCTATTCCACTTTCAATTAGAAAAATAGACAGGACAGACAAGTTTAAACTAAAACTAAAAGAGTATCTTTTACTAAAAGCATACTACTCATTAGAAGAATTTTTTGCAGATAAACACATATAATAATTAATAATGTAACTAGGTCTAAGATGTTAAGTTTTACTCTATAGTTTAGTTGATTTTAAGTTTTAGTTTATTTTAGTATTTAGTTTTTTTATTTTTATATTTTAGTTTTGATTTTATATTTTGCACACCCTTTGGGTTTGTAAATAGATGTAACAACTATTTACGCAAATAAATGATTTGATTTGATTTGATTTGATTTGATTTTCTTACCTAGAGCTCTTTCTTTCGACTCTATCATGGATATTTCCTTATCATAACGTAAAGCATCTGTATAATCTAAATTTCCTGAAAAGGGGCTTCCTGCGTTTGCGTTGACTGTAAGGGTGGTTTCAGGGGTTTCCTGTCATACTTAAGCTTCTTACAAACTTCACAACTATTTATAACTAAAGATATTATTTCTTGCATATTATTCCAAAAATAGTTCCTTTTTATTCTAAACTAAGTTTATTTTATTTAATACAATAAAATCTACTTAATACATTAAATTAAATGGTCTACCGATTTTTAGGTAAGTCAAATAAAAGTTATAAAGGAAAAAGTTCGATTCCTACTATAACAAAGAATAGTGGGGAAAGGATGGCGAAAAATCTCACTCACCTGCCAGTCACCACCATGCTTAGGTATTGTCTCCAAGGTCCTTTTCAAATTTATCTGGTTCGCGGATCGCCACGGGCTGAAGACCGAACGCGCTTTTCACGCTTTTTAATCGTTTTTTCGCGCACGAATCAGCAGCACACAGTAGTGCGATCCTACCGGCTGCGCCAGAAAAGTATTTGGGAGCAATAAAATACTTTTTAAAAACTAAAGTGAAAAGTTTTATTCACTAGGGACTGTTATAACGTCCAAACTACGCTAAGGTTACTTAATTAATAATTAGTGAAAAGTTTTATTCACTAAGGACTGACGTCCGAACTAAACTAGGGTTACTTAACTAATAATGAATTATATTCTTAAAACTAAAGTCATATTTCTTATCTCTAACTTATAGTCTAAACATCCTTTCCGGTCATGCGCCCACGCATTCTCGCTAGCTCTTACGCACGGTCAGCGTTATTTATTACCATGCGGCCCGGTGGGTGCATAACTACGTTTTATTTGTGTTTGTTTTCGAAACAGCACTAGATGTCATAATATTGGAAACGGGTACAAGTCAACCTCTTCAAACGCAGTAAAACTGTGAACACTTTAACGATCAATCGAAACAAAATAACGAACGACATTAAAGAAACAGTAGTCGTAAATGAATTAAACAACTCTTTATTCAACTTAAACAAAATGCTTTCGGATTGTTCCTTTACATTTCTCTCAAAGCTCTAGGGAATGTTCGGAGCATTCGTTTTGTAAACATTTCTGTCTGCCGGTGTTATTGGAGTTTCCAAGTCGATTTCCTACGTAAGTAAGGGAAATTCAAAAATGTCTATTATTTTTATATTTTTCCTCGTTCCCTGGAATCGTTTTCTAATATTTGTTTCAGCTGAATTTGTTCGGTTTTTGTCTGGGTATTTGGTAGTCAGTTTCTGTTGATCATCCGGTAATCTCGATGGGATCGTTTTGTTGGTCTGTTGTTTAAAAAAGGTACGCTATTGAAACGCTGACGATGGCTTTTTGTGTGCCAGTAATAGTTCCAAATTAGGTACTTTATATTTCGTGTCGTTTCCTTTCAGTATCGTCACAGCGATACTTCTGAGAATAACAGAATATGGTGCTATGTACTCGTACGTAGGTACCTTCGATTGAGTCTGTCAATGGTGTCTCAGTGATCGAATTTTTGATGTTGATAATGGTTTCATTAATTGTATGATCTTACTGCCGCTCTCAGAGACGTCAATTTAATTGTCACTTAACTAATCTATATATATAAAACTAGCAGCGCCCCGCGGTTTTACCCGCGTTGTGCCCGTTCCCGTAGGAAATCCGGGATAAAATGTAGCCTATAGCCTTCCTCGATAAATAGACTATCTAACAGTGAAAGAATTATTCAAATCGGTTCAGTAGTTTCTGAGATTAGCGCGTTTAAACAAACAAACAAACAAACAAAACAAACTCTTCAGCTTTATAATATTAGTATAGATTCAAAGTCCTGACTGACTGATAATCAACGCACAGCCTCAACCGCTACACCTAGAAACGTGAAATTTGGCAGGAAGGTTCTTCAAGTGACGTAAGTGCACACTAAGAAAGGATTTTCGAAAATTCCTACGGGAACGGGCTCAACGCGGGCAAAGCCGCGGGGCGCTGCTAGTTGACGTTATATTATTCTTAAATTATATCTCAAATCACTTATAAAATCTATACTTAGGAAGTATTTGACGTTTCTGAGTACGGGCGTTATACAATAATATTAATTGACTTCTGACCGTCTAAATACCGTCGAAGGAACTGAACCATAACAATACTTTCTATCAAATAAGTATAGGTTAGTGTACACGTGTAAGCTTCTAAGGATGTTTGAATGATTCCAGATAACTTTATAGAATACTAGCAGCGCCCCGCGGTTTTACCCGCGTTGTGTCCATTCCTGTGGGAATTTCGAGATCAAAAATAGCCTATGTTACTCGTGGATAATGTAGCTTTCGAATGGTGAAAGAATTTTTTAAAACGGTCTAAGTAGTAGTTTTTGAGCCTTTTCATTACAAACAAATAAAGTTTTCCTCTTTATAGTATAAGTGTAGACAAAACGATTTTCATTTGTCTATAAAGGCAGTTTCACAAATACAAAATTTTAAATTACGAAACCTATTTCTTTCTATCTTTTTCCTTTCATTCAAACATCTTCAAACTCTCTAATAAAACAAGGGTTAGCTGATAGCTCTTGTGCTAAAAATAAATACAGTTTAAAAATAAGCTATTGTTCTTAGTGAAATATGATTCCGTTCGTTGTCCGTCAGTCATTGTTTTTCAAGCATTAACTTCTGTGATTTTGGCATACATTTCGTTTTACGAAGAACTCTGTGGGCCTATTCACAGTCCAGTGTGCGCACTGAGATGACGTCATAGTGGCGTTCGTGATTGCCATTTAAGCGTTTGACAGCTCCGGTGCGCGCACTTTGACGTCGTCTCAGTGTTTAAACACTCAACGCCACTATGCTCATCAATGTACTAGAAAAAAAAACCGGTAAACTCAAATCGGTATTCACACGGCCATAGTGTTTAACCACTGGCCTTCGTTGATTGCAACTACTATCCAGTAGTGAGGAACAATAAATCACTATAACCCTACCATGTTGCGAATAACGAATAATGTATGAATCTATGAGTCATGATGAAACCTTTTTAAATTAGTAGGGTTGACTTTTTCTTCCCGCCAAATAATTCTAAGCATTACATAATTTCTTCTATTATGATTAGGTATTGATTTCTAATAATCACTACATAGTATAAAACAAAGTCGCTATTTTTGTCTGTCTGTCTGTATGCTTAAATCTTTAAAATTACGCAACGGATTTTGATGCGGTTTTTTGTAATAGGTAGAGTGATTCAAGAGGAAGGTTTATAAGTACCTATAAAAATTCCCGAAATTCCCACGGGAACGGGCACAATGCGGGTAAAACCGCAGGCCGCTGCTAGTTTCTATTAAAATGGCTCGTGCAATTATATTAGGTGCCGCGGAAGATATTCGCCAAAGACAGGCGCTCAGACTAGAACGGAGACGGCTGAGGGATTGCAGTAATCCATTGGATCTACCGGAATCTCTTTTTACTCAACATTTTAGAGTGACTAAAACAATTTTCCGGCAGATCCTACTAGAACTCACGCCGTCTCTACCGCTCGGCACACTAAATACAACAATTGTGTTGAATGTGTAATGTGTAATTGGAAGTTCGAGACTACAGTTATTTCTGTAAATAAAGCAAAGAAGAAACATTCAATTCAATTCATTTATTTATTTATTTCAAATGTAATTACATTATATTTGGCTCAGTCATCAAGACATCACCTCCCATACTAGTATAAACTGTATCACGGAAAGGTGATACCTCTCAAACCGAGCAACAATAAAATATAGCTTACATTAGGTTAGGTTTAAAGATCTTTATTCTCATAAAACATACAGTTCAATTAAAATGAGATACAGATAACAATGTAATAAATATTTGTAATACACCTCTGGTGCTTAGGGTTAGTAACATAGGTAAGTAATGATATTAATAAGATTTATATAAACTAAAGTGTTAGTTAAATATGGTTAATAAGTACATGGTTCGCTCCTTAACTACCCTACAGTTTGGCAATATGTAATTTTAATTTATTTTTAAAAACGCTACCACTATGACACTCCTTGATGTCATTTGGTAATTTATTAAATAATTGGACTCCTTCGAATAAAATGGATTTTTTCCCCTAATTAGTTCTTGGTATGATAAGTTTAATTTGTGTTTATTTCTTAAGTTATGTTTGGTTGTTTATCTTTTCCAATGTAATATTAGTTTTGATTTTATTGGTAGTTATTTTTTTTATTAAGATGCAAGTTTTATATTGATATAGTTGATTTATGTTGAACAGTTTAGTCTTTTTATACAAATCTTTTGTTGGCGTATTGTAATTATGAAATAATACTTCAATAATTTTGTTTTAAATTCTTTGTAGTGATTGAAGATAAGTGGTTGCAGCTGACCCCCAGATTTCTATTAAGTATTCCAAATGTGATTTTACTAGAGAATTGTAAATTATTTTTTTTACTTTTTCCGGTATGCAGTTTGTTAACTTTAGGAAAAGCTCCTAAAGTTGAAGTTAATTTTGACTTTATTTTTTCAATAAGTGATTTCCATGTCATTTTGTCGTCTATTATTAATCCTAAGTATTTTTCTTGATACAATCTTTTTATTAACTCTTTGTTAATAGTGAGGGGTGAAAACCCTGGAATTGGTTTTGGTACATTCTACTTTATATAAATACCTTACCAACTAACATAACTAAGTACCTTTATTTAACTATAACAGCTATGGTCAGGGTTTATTCATCGATTTGCTTCCCTGAAGCGGCGATATACGACTCCTGTGGGCCAAAAGTATGCAGAGAAAAACATTGTCTTGTACTTTGCAGGCACTTGAAGCACATACGACTTGAATGTCGCTATGAATTAGAATGTTTAGTTTAGTCGTTAAACTGCCCAGTAAACGAAATACATTGATCGATCAATCACATAATTATTTGCCGTTTGACATGATAATTTACTTGCACTTTCCTTATTTCTTGCCAATAATTTCATAAAGTAATCTACAAACAAAGCACAACACGCATAAGTAAAGTTATCGATAGGAATTATCGTGAAAAAGAGTAAATAAATACCGCGGAATTTTGCCTGTTTGTTTACATTATGTTGTACCCACTGAGTTGAACCTGTCAATGACATTGACAAGTGCGGGCCAGGCGGAGAGGGCGCCTAGCCACCACAGACAAATAATCTGTTACAAACTATTTATCGGTACTTACCGGTTTTTGTGCATAGTAATAGTGAAGTCCAAAATTTTTAGTATGTTGGCAACGTTAAGCACTGGGCACGAGATGCCGCGGGAATACCAATTGCTTCACGTCCTTCAAGCGCACTGAGCTTCAAGCACCGGTGTGCACACTGGACCGGGAATAGGGGGGCTGGTCGGTTTATTATTTTGGAAAACTAATTTGAAAGATTATCTCATTTTATTATAAGAGTTTCAATTAAAACTTTATACTTAACGTGGCATTTGTATCTGAGCGCTACCGTGCTTCGGAGGGTACGTTAAGCAGTCGGTCCCGGTTGTTTCAGTTGTCAGACCATGTCGGAAGCTTTTAGCGGTCTAAAAACAACAGAATTGATTACTTTACTCGAAATAAATGAATGAATCTATACTAATATAATATTATAAAGCTGAAGAGTTTGTTTTGTTTGTTTGTTTGTTTAAACGCGCTAATCTCAGAAACTACTGAACCGATTTGAATAATTCTTTCACTGTTAGATAGTCTATTTATCGAGGAAGGCTATAGGCTACATTTTATCCCGGATTTCCTACGGGAACGGGCACAACGCGGGTAAAACCGCGGGGCGCTGCTAGTTTGAAATATTTGGTATAATAGGTACATAGGTATATTTAACTGTAATACCTATGTACACAATTGCTTCATTAATTTGATGCATTTAGTAGTGCATATTGATTATGTTGATACTTACAAGTTTCTTTAAAATTCTTTATTTGTTTTAAATTGAAACTACATTTACGGATGCAATTCATACGAGTACAATTTTTATAACGTTTCGGCCCCTTTGCAGGAACCGTGGTTACAGAGGCCATGCCAAAACGGTATGTTCTTTATTTGTTTTCAACAGCTGAACCAAAGCAGCAAATAGAGGTTATAATAACGTATGGAGCTCGATTATTTTCAAAATTCTAAAATAATGTAGGAAATTAAAGTATTAAGAAAGCGCAGTAATGTGAAGATGTCGAATCAATATTAATAAATTCTACAAATTATGACATACTTTCAATGATTATCTATAATATAACGCCTAATATCCACATTAAGATGTACAGACGACGTATAAGTAAAATAAATACGACCATAACTCCGTTAGAAAAATTAAGCGCAAAGACCGGCTCAATTTCAAAGATTTTGTTTCAAGTAATTATTCAAATGTAAAGAGATTTATGTGATTAATCGATTCTATAAATTTGTAATCGATACTTGGCCTGTGTATCGATAATGATGCAATCGAGAGATGTAATAAAGAGTTGGATTGAGACAGAATGCGTGGGCTCGTATTGTTATGTAAATGAAGGCGATCATTTATTTTTATTCCTTTTGACTTTAGTCAATGTTCTATTAACAAGAAACTTTCTTTCAAGAACTTTATTTTTATTAGCACTTACAAATTTTAACGAGTTACCAAAAATCCAATATTGAAATAAGTTTTCTTTTATCTGTATTATTTTTATGATACAATTTAAACTTAGTTTAATTTAGTGCTACTTTAAAATGAGAAATATGATTTTTGATTGTCGTTACGAGTGTGTTTGGAATAAAATAACTATTTTGAATATAGAATTCTATATTGTTATGATAATGACTCAGATTCATTCAAATAATTGTAAAAATATTCATATTGTCGTGTGAAATAATTTATTGAGTGAAATACCGAGCTACAACATACCTTCGATGTAATAAAACAAATGACAGTTGAGTCAATAAATTATACTATGGGAACCAAATGTATTGCAACTGGCAACACTTACATACACATAGTAAATAAGTAAAAGACTTTCTGTTTCATCAAGTATTATAAAATTTACATAAGGACACACAAACAACTCTCCTTTTCTACCTTAATGAGCGATTACAGTAAGCCGTTCGTTCGTTGGCTGTAAGCAACATGCGGTGACAGCTACAACCTAATACATAGCCGTTGGCTGAATTCGATAAAAGACTGCAGTTGTCAAATTTGTTATTAAGTGTTGGCAGGCGGCAAAAAGTCTAGTGTCAAGATGGACATTCTGCGAACTAGATTGAAACATGACAGCCACCTGGATTAGGTGAACGCAGTAGCGTAATTGCGGAATTATACATAAAACCCAGTTGATTAAAATAACGCTAAATATTGAATCTTACATTAAAGGTCTAAAGTCAACGATATATTTGTTTAATATAGATAAGCATTAAATGCCACATTAAAATTTAAAATGCGTTAACATAAGTGGGTGTTTAATGGATCTTTTAGCAATAATAATACATAAGTTTAGTTAATTGGTATAGCTTACAGACATTACCATAAAACCATAGCCTACGATAAACGATAGATACAACCCACCTTTATTGTCAATCTGGAACACAATAGCGTTTTATATCCCTACTATGAGTTTCATCTGAGTCCAACATCCGTACTCAACGACCTCAAATGCTTACTTAGAGATTTAATGAGTGACACTTAGACGTGTCTTCGCAAAAAACTATATCTGCCTATGTCAAGACAAGACAAGACATCTGCGAATCAAGGTCAGTCGATTTTTCTGCACAACGATGGTCAATAACTACCTGTAAATGCAACACAACTTCTATAGGAAAGCAGGCTCGGGGGTTAAGTTTCTCAGTCGCCCCCTCACTAATCGATAAAGGACTTACGGCCAAGTTCTCCGCAGGACAGCTAGGATAAAAAAATACAGGAAAGGAGCACAAAACGAGACCATACTTCTATGGGAGAGAATAACAAAAGGGGAACAAAACAAAAGCAAACCATAGTAGGGGTACTAAACATAACACCAACACACTAGAATTCCCGAGTCGTTCACTCCACATCTCGTAATTATTGTACATATGTAATGCACTTCGGGTATACGATCGGTTATTATTAATTCATGTACCGAACCAAATCACAGCGGACCACAGGACGTGGTGAATGATGAGCGCGATTTAGCAACGAGTAGTGATTGGTGCACTAATTTTGTAGTATCATTAGCTAATCAGAGCGGTTGATTTGCATTGTTCTGTGATTATTATGGGAAAAGGGTGATAAATAATGTTGGGGATGAGGCGGTCGTTGTCAGGTAGGGCGTAACAATGCTTTGGGTACGTGTTTTGAATGTTCAGGGGTAAGGAATAAAGGTATAGTATTATTACGTAGGTGAAGTGAGTAAATGTGAACTTTAAAGAGGTGATATACGTAAAAGCAGATCATACAAGCTATGCCTCCATAGACAAGATTAAATCCCTTTCAATCCGATAGCAAGAGTCGTTAAGGTATGAATTCAAAATACGCAACAATAAAGCGTAAGTTATAATGAGTATGATATAATTATGTCTATAGACACGACAAATGACAATCGCTAGGCATTCAATTTGATTGTCTACTGTTAAAATGTTTAAGGATATGGCATGACTATGTGACTATCACACGACATTCCTATGTCTTTTCATAGTAGACAGCCAAATAGATTTTGAAACGACTATGCCTTGTCTAAGTAGACTAGGATGTGCATGTCCTAATGTATAAATACCTTTAGAAACGTTATCTCCATCATCATTAAATAAACAGAAACAAAACACTATCAATAAAATTGATCATCAAAAAAACAATTGACCATGATTGAATATTCCACCAACGAACCTGCACCAAATATTGTTCCAAACAAAAGCTATTTAGAAGTCAATAACAGCATTATACTGCATTCATAACAACTTGCACGCGAGAAAGATGCAAGATAGAGTGTCGAGAACGCCTATTAATACGTTTAATGGGCAGATAAAGATCGTCGAAGACATTCTTGAATTTGTATACCTTCCTTTGATATCCGATCGTGTTTGTTAGGAAAAGGATTCAAGATCAAGGTGCTAGTTGTTTGTATATTTCTGTTGACAAAGAGAGGCAGTTTAGCTTAAGCTTCATTTAATGAGGGCTTTGAAGTGGAGAGCGCTGATTGGAATTTAATAGCATCTGTTATCGATAGATAGCACCTGTTAATGGTTTTTAATTACACATGTACTTTAATCGTTAACGTATCTGTTTGAAAGCGTTTTAATCAACATACTATTTGAAGAGTTTATTAGTTTAATGGCTCATTAAATTTGAAATTACTACTGAATAATAATTATCAAGATTAGGCACATAACTATACATAGATTTAAAAAAAATTGGTATTCCAATAAGTTGCCCTTTAATCTTATATTAATCTTTAATTTATAATCGGATTTGTATCTTAACATTATACGTTAGTATAAAACTGTCAACATTATTATACAGCTAATTGCAAGCCTCGATAGCAAAAGCGATATTAAACTAAAATACCTTTTTCTCATGCATTTAAACAACTCGTCAGTAAACAAACCAGTCTCATTCAAAATCAATTACCAAACAAAATACATTACATAAAATCGATGTTTCCCAAAAGACTATTCGTAAACCCAATTTGACATTTTATTACCAAAAAAAGAACATTTATAATCAATCGTTTGTCTTTCATTAGACCGAATTGAATCGAATAAAATGCAAATGGCTGTTCCGATTCGTGTGTTAAACATGGGACAGGAAACTAGTGCATTTACGATCATTTTAAGAGAGTTACTTCTATGTTCTCATACACTCGTAGTACCTCGATGGTTATGACTTAAACCAGTACAGTACACTACTTCGGTTCTTGTTTTAGAACTATAGAGATATTTTACGCCTCTAGTATATTAGTACACCAAGGTATGCAAGTACCGACCCCCAAACTGACAATCGATGCGTAAAGCGGGTTGCTTCAGTTAACGTTGAAGTACCGGTAAACGTTAACCAAAAATGTCAGTTTCAACAGAGACGTAAGAAAAAAAATACATGGATTACTTCTTGAATTACTGTAATAAACGCTTTGTATTTAACAGACATTTGACAGCGTAAAAATTCATAATTTTTTTAACGAACGTATGTTACTTTAACAAACCGTTTGAAATAACTCGCTCATATTCTCTTTGGTTAACTAAAGAGATGTTTAGTGATAGTGACATCGTCATGATTTATCCCCATAAATAACGGTAGACATAGAATGCCAAGCATCACTTGTTTTGTATATAGAGATAATTATATCGTACTCAGACTTACAAGTAATTTACACTTTAGGGTCAACACTGCGTTAAGCGTGCGCCCGCCGCGGTTCACTTTTGTATGACACCGCACACGACGGGCGCACGCTGCGGTTCACTTTTGTATGACACCGCACGCGACGAGCGCACGCTGCGTTTCACTTTTGTATGACACCGCACGCGACGGGCGCACGCAACGGTTCATATTTGAATGAAGCCGCACGCGGCGTGCTCACGCGGCGTGAGGACGCCGCGGGCGCTCGCGACGACGCGACGGTTCACTTTAGTATGGAACCGCCGCGTGCGCACGCTTAACGCAGTGTCGGCCCTTATAGTTTCGTATTTCGAATTCATACCTTAACGACACTTGCTATCGTTAGTCCAACTACTTAACTTACAGTTAAAAACGTAATCGACTTAGTTACCTCTCTAACTATAAGGTTATTACTGCTAAACTGGTATGCGTAGATTCCTTGGTGGTCTAGTAGTAGTCTACCGTAATAACTGATCATTTACTTAATTCACCATTTACATAGTATTCCAGCTAAAAGGCGAAGATTACTAGGAAACCAGACTTCTCATTACTATTTATTTTACACAATATTGAGTTGCAGTAAAGTACTGTAAGGGTAATAAATGTTTGTACTTTAACGAGGTTTATAAAATATAGAAGGTGGCTATCAAATTTGATTTCATGAATTTCAATTTTATTTCATCATTTTGCCAAGGTTAAGAACAATCTCCCACGATGGGCTTAAAGCATACTTCATCTCGATCGCTAATGAAAGGGCAATATAAATATATCAAAATTAAAATTAATGTTTTTATGCCAGGAAATTAGATGCAATTTAATCTACTCGTTTAGCAATCGCGGCAATAATATAACTTTTTGATTAAATATAATAAATGGATTCACAAGTTTCAAAACATAATCACCAACAAACTAAAAAGAATCAAATTATAGTAGTTTATGCAACGTCATATAAAGAAGGGTATTAAAACACGAGTGTGAGTTTATGAAACGAGCGCAGCGAGTTTCATAATAGTAACGAGTGTTTTAATACCCGTGTTATATGCAGTTGCATACACTACTTTATCTTCACTATTTAATGCAATTAATCAAACAAAATTTTAAAAACAAAACACATTGCGAAACATTAAATTCACGCGTAGGTACGTGTATTGTCACAGTGAACTTGCCGCCATTAAAATCTAACCAATGAGAGCGCAGCTGCGCGTAGGGCCAATCAGGAGCGAGCGAGATCTTACCAAAGAGTTTTGTGTATGTAGTTTCGACGAAGTTTTCACGTATAACCCAACTATTTTAAAAAGCCAGCCTAATATCAAAATTTTATACAACTAGTATGAGGATTTTGACATAAGGCTCGCCAGGTTAATTGGTCGCGTTATAATGATGTTATAATGTTAAATTATAATGATATTATAACATCATGTGCAATTGCTTAAATTGAGTGTTTTAGTTGTCTGCGCTATAACAGTAGTAATTATAAGTCAAGTATTGGAAACATAAGTAGAATGTTACAACATTAGTGTAGATAAAAAACTTAATAAACTTTTCACAATTATAATTAACAGTCATCCAACACCGATCAAACTCAATTAAAAGTTAATTAATCAAGCACTTTTATCTCCTATTGTACCTTAGGGCAAATTGTTAGAAAGAGCTTTAACATTCCATAATCGAAGTTGTAGTGTTCATTATGTATTGTGACAGCACTTTTGTGCGTGATCATCTCAATTATAACGGAAGCCGGTTAGTGAGCAACTCATCAATCAAGTAATTTAGATAAAACTAGCCGCCGCTTCCCGCGGTCTTACCTGCATTGTACCCATTCCCGCGGGAATTTCGAGATAAAATGTATCCCATGTGTTATTTTAATGTATAACCTATATTACTGTAAAGTTTCGTCCAAATCTGATTTGTAGTTTTCGCGTGAAAGAGTAACAAACATACATCCATTCTCACAAACGTTCGCATTTATACTTAGTAGGATAGGATGTAGTTGCATTAGATAGATGATAGATAGATGCATTTAACTAATTTGACTATCTGCACCTTTTGTGTCACATGAAACGCTATTCTCGACTCTATTGGTACCTTCAGTACTACATGGCTTAGAACACTTTGATACAGTAAAGACAATGGGGTTATCGTGGTCTTAGTACGAAAGCTTCCCAATTTAAAGATCCGTTCTATTAACTTTTGGTAATAACAATACGTTCACAATCTTCAGGTAAGACTAAGTGCTCGTGACGTTGTTTGACTAAACGATGTTAGATCATTGCGATTGTTAAGCAACGTGCAGCTCGGTCCTTACTAGGTGGCTGATGGTGGCCTTTCTGAGCGCTACCGTGCTTCGGAGGGCACGTTAAGCATCCGGTCCCGGTTGTTTCAATCGTTAGACCATGTTGGAGGCCTTTAGGCGGTCTAAATACTCCGACACCAGGGTGGGCGACTAACCTACTCAAAATGAATGAATGAGGTCTGAGTCTTAAAGGAGGAATGAGTCTTAAAGACGATTAAATTGAGCAGGTTTCCAAGATACAAGCCGTCTCGTGTTCAATAAAAAATGCTACGACATACGTGTACCTATATTGTTTCACTTGCTTTCATTGCGGTTTTATGAACATGTCGGCTCGCAACGAATAATCTTGCTAATCTGATCGAAAGTAATATTAGTAGTGCCCGGTTTAACCCGCGATGTATCGGTACTTGTCGGAATTTTAGCATGAAAAGTAGCCATTAATCTTTCTCTTGAATCACTCTGTATGTCATAACAGCCTCCGTGGTCTTGTGGTTTGAGCGCCCGGCTCACGACCCGGAGGTTCCGGGTTCGATTCCCGGTGGGGATATCTCACAAAAATCTCTTTGTGAGACTTTCCTCAGTTTGGTTAGGGCATTGCAGGCCGAATCACCTGATTGCTCGAAAAGTAAGATGATTCCGTGCTTCGGAGGGCACGTTAAGCCGTCGGTCCCGATTCTACGGATAGTAGTCGTTACATGAGCCATGTTAGAGGCCTTTGGCGGCTCAATAACTCTGATACCAGGATTGGTCAGGTTGGCCATCCACTCGATGAAGAAGAAGACTCTGTATGTCGATGAAAACCACATGAAAATACGTTTTGCAGATTCTGAGAAAAACAATTACATACAGACATACAGCTTTTGGGAACTTTGTTCTTTACATAAGATAGTAAATTATTACTCAACTATAGTAATTCATTTCCTTGCTAGCTATCCTTGTTTTGTAGCTGTCATCTCGAAGACGACAATAATAAACAATAGAATGTCCCTTGGTTTATTGCTAACCCACTCCGCTGTCAGCAATTAATTCGAGCGATCGTGACAAAGTTGTCACTTTATATAAACGTCTGTCGCACATTTATCTTTCGTTGACAATGCAACCGATGTCGGCAGCCAACTTAGTATTAAAACTAAGCTTGTTTCGCTATTAACTTGTTCTGAACTTACGATTCTGCACCCTACCCCTAAAGAGATAAGACTTAAAAATGATAACTCCAAGTGGCTTAGATTTATAAGAGGTATAAATCTAAGTAAATGTCTTAAGTGGTGCTAGTGGAGCCTTATTTGTTGGTACATTTGTGTACTGTGTATAAATCTGAATAGTCTCCATACAGCTTTGCAATTTAATTAATAGAATGCCAGAGCGAATACAGTGGCGTTTGAAGCGTATTCACTTGTATGCAATGACAAGGCAAGTGGGTTTATGCCCTTATAGTTATACTGATTAATTTGGCTGTCGTGTAATTGTGTGGATATATTTGATTTAGTATCTGCTTGTAAGGTTGTAGGCTTGAGCTTATCTGTGCAACCATTAATTTGATTGCTTATAGGATATATTATTGTCTGTTAAGTGAAACTAGAACTGATTTATGAATAGGTACTTGATTTTAATTAACTTTTTTCCAGTCGTAGAGCAACCAATCAATATCTCTAATCAAATGGTACACCAGCTTGGGGTTATATGCGGAAGATTAATTTACCTGCAAGATGGCTTATTCAAAAGGCAACGTTCGAAGAACGTGTGACCCTCAACTTGAATCGAACCCTTCACCTTGCAGGAACAAACTCGATCAATATCTTCGATGCATATTTTAACATCCCACTTTTTACCCCCGACCTTAAAAAGAAACAATCTTGTCTTAATATCTAAACAATTAGTCCAAACTAGTATAGTATATATTTGCAACTTTTTTTACTAAATGTTTACTTATGGTACAGTGCCATTTCTATCCGAGCGAGCGCTAACGTGCTTCTGATGACACGTCAAATCGTCGGCCTCGGTTGTTTCAAATGTTAGATCATGGCAGTGACCTAGAGGCAGTCTAAAACTCCGACACCAGGGTTTGCTACTAACCTACAACTTACTTATTAACAGTAAGTAGTGCTTACTTACTCCTTCTTACTTATCTTCAGCTTGCAGTTGAAACCGGTAAAACGTCCCAAAGTAAAACGGTTGGTCTGCGGAAACAATGCTGCGATATCCGAGAAGCCAGATGTTTTCACTTCCTCCTTGAGTAAATACGAGTGGAATCGTAGTGCTCAAATAATCTTTTTTATAATCGGTTTAGAATGGGAATGGGGCTTAGAAGGGTTTAATACTTTTTGTGGTTGGATTATGTATCTTTATTTATGTGGATTTGGTTACTTGTAGTAGATTGTTGAATAACGATTAAGTTAAAAGTTTTTGATTGAAAAGTATTTGATCTCAGACTTGAAGATGCGTTTGCTACCAATATACTAAAGCTGTCGAGCTTGAATGTTTTTTTGGTTGTTTGTTTGAACGCCCTCATCTCGGAAACTCCTAACTGATTTGAATAATTCGTGATATGAAATGCCCATTTTTGTGATATCAATTTCCATAATTTAACATTCTACAGAACTTCAGCATTGTTGCCATTTAGCGAGTTTACAAGCTAGAAAGCAGTTTGCAGCTTGTTAACACGTATGTACGAGGTCAAATACTAACTACCCATTTTAAATGCTCACTAATTGTTACCATCTCAAGATGAATCTGGTTATTCAAAACAAAACAAAAAAACTTTGTATTTTTATTCGCAAGTATTCCAAAGTTAGCCCGAGAGCCCGTAGAAGTTACATAACTTGCATTCTGCTAACACAAGAGTCGTTATACAAACTACATTGTTTTAAAAACTAGACAACATTCTTGTTAAACCAAAACGTAACTACCTAGCTTTTACTTTAGCCTCAGATATTTTTCTTTCCGCGTAGCATTTACCACAGTGTGTACTTAAATCAGTACATTTTAATACAATGTAATAGATTATATTAATGTTTCTGAGGTTTGCTTATTTGAAACATTTTGGAAAGAGTAAAAGCCAATAAATAATATTTTTAACGTGTCTTTCCTGAAAAAACAATAACAGTATAATCAAACATAAATCTATACTCTTTTACTCATTTCATGCAGAGGAAATTTTTTTCCCGGTCAAAAAAATGTATGGACGTCAAAATCTACAAAAATGCCACTCTAGCGTCATCTATTAGACCGCGGGTGGACCACCGCGCGAAACAGTTAGTATTTACATCACGACCATATTTCGAATAGCTACAGAATCAATTTTTTTAATAAATTAGAGGAATCGATGGACGTCAACTGAAGTTATTTAATCAACCCAATCTGCTTTGCTAATGAGAGAGATACTTATCTTAATTGACGTAATCGTAAATCTAGAAATAAACATGCGTTTTACTGCCGATAGAAATCAAAGTTCCAATATTGAGAAATATTAACGTTTATCATTTTACGGTAGGCATTGTTAGGTATTCTTTATTATAAGTAGTAAATTGTAAGATATTTCGTAATGCGAAAATTGATGAATACTATAAAGTCAGTTATCAGTTAAATTAAAATTTGTTTTTCGAAATAAGCCTTTTGTAACTGATATAATCAGTACAGTGACCTTCTATCAAATAACATTCATTGTCAATGTCATCTTGACATTGAAATGTCAACAATTTTCGCACTTGAAGATTACCATAAACAATCGTACTCCTCCAAACAATCAAACACAAACAATATGATAACTAATACTGTCCACAAATTATCGAGTAAATTTGATAGTTCAAATTATCCTAAATCGAGGACGCTCAATTTGCTGTGAAATTAACTGGAAACTTCATTCAGTTGTTGGCAACTTTCAAAATGCTGTTAATGGACTTACGGGTTCCACGACTTTAAACAAAAGACGTATTGTAACCCAGCGACCGAATACTCGATACAATCAAGTAAATGGTATTAGTAACTTGTGTTTAATTGTATTGGCTCTCGGGCTATTCTGATAATTTGTACTCAAAAGGCTTGATTTCATTAAAATAAATTGATTCAATTGTATAATTTTATTGTACTCTTCATAATAATTATAGCTCAATGGTTTCTGAAATATTGGTTTGTTTATTTCATTAAATGTTAAATATTACACCTATGGAAGAGCGAAGTACTTGATGGTTATACTTCTGTGCAGCTCAGCTATATTTCGTGATTATTAGTCTATATCTATACTATAATAATAATAATAATACACCGGTCGGAGTGGACCCCAAGGGGGCCCGCAGGACTCTCGGCTCTAGCTTGCCTTCACCGGCCGGCCTGAGGGGGGTCGTTAGAGGCACAGTCGATGTCGGCTGTGTGATCCGGGGGTGGAAGTGTTAAAGGGCATAACGCCGCGAGTAACGTAAGAGAAAGCGCAGCACACCTCTCTACACCCCCGAGTCGCCCGCGCCGATGTTGCCCCCTTGCCGTCTCTACGTCGGCTGTTTCGGGGGGCCCATCCAGCGGGCGGCGAGCCACGGCCTGCCGTCGATAACTTGTTTACAACTTGTTATGGCAGGTGCCGACCTCTTTGTAATATCCCATCTCCAGTCCATCCAACCTTCATTTCCATAGCCCAGTCTTTTTCTTTCATTTCTACTGACAATAGTCCCTACTTCTGCAGGTGCACATTCCCGGACATGTTGTACTGATGTGGTCGGGAGTGTGTTCCTGCAGTTGTTCCATTACATTAAACATCTCCAAAGGGCCTCTACGAGTTGGATCTGTATCCCCTCGCATGCCTCTCAAAAAGACCGGGCTTGTCCCGTGACTCCGAGGAGAAACACAATAATAATATAATATAATATAATATAATATATAATATAATAATAATATTATAAAGAGGAAAGGTTTGATTTTTTGTTTGTTTGTTTCGAATAGGCTTTGAAACTACTGCACCGAATTAAAAAATTCTTTCACCATTCGAAAGCTACACTATCCCTGAGTGACATAGGCTATATTTAGTTTAAAAAAAAAATTTATTATAGTTTTGTGACAATAAGCGATTTTTTATATTAAAAAAAGACGTGTGGCACTCGGGGACTGCCGCGGTGAAGCTATTGCATAGCATTTTGTATCAACTTATGCAATTATACTATATATATATTTTTTTTTAAATTATTTTATTCCTGCAGTATTGCTTATTGTGGGTTCACCCCTCCCGCCTCCTCTCTCTCTCTCCCCTCCCGCCTCCTCTCTCAC
The DNA here is from genome assembly GCA_963082685.1 of Cyclophora albipunctata. Classification (NCBI taxonomy): domain Eukaryota; kingdom Metazoa; phylum Arthropoda; class Insecta; order Lepidoptera; family Geometridae; genus Cyclophora; species Cyclophora albipunctata. Next base: position 3,777,667 of record OY720123.1, read on the forward strand.
CGCTCCCGCCTCTTCTCTCTCACCCCGCCCGCCTCCTCTCTCGCTCTCACCCCTCCCGCCTCCTCTCTCTCTCACCCCTCCCGCCTTCTCTCTCTCTCTCACCCATCTCTCTCACCCCTCTCTCTCACCCCTCTCTCTCACCCCTCTCTCTCACCTCTCACTCTCACCCCTCTCTCACCCCCCACTCTCATCCCTCTCTCTCATCCCTCTCTCTCACCCCCCTCTATGAGCCCTCTCTCCCACCCCTCTCTCTCACCCCTCTCTCTCACCCCTCTCTCTCACCTCTCTCTCTCACCTCTCACTCTCACCCCTCTCTCACCCCCCTCTCTCACCCCTCTCTCACCCCCCTCTCTCACCCCTCTCTCTCATCCCTCTCTCTCATCCCTCTCTCTCATCCCTCTCTCTCATCCCTCTCTCTCACCCCCCTCTATCACCCCTCTCTCTCACCCTCTCTCACTCACCCCCCTCTCTCACCCCTCTCTCTAACCCTCTCTCTCACCCCCCTCTCTCACCCCCCTCTCTCACCCTATCTCTCACCCCTCTCTCTCACCCCCCTCTCTCGCCCCCCTCTCTCACCCCTCTCTCTTTCCCCTCTCTCTCACACCTCTCTCTCACACCTCTCTCTCACCCCTCTCTCTCACCCCTCTCTATCACCCCTCTCTCTCACACCTATCTCTCACCCCTCTCTCCCACCCCTCTCTCTCACCCCTCTCTCTCACCCCTCTCTCTCACACCCCTCTCTCCCTCCCCTCTCTCTCACCCCTCCCTCTCACCCCTCTCTCTCACCCCTCTCTCACCCCTCTCTCTCACCCCTATCACTCACCCCTCTCTCCCACCCCTATCTCTCACCCCTCTCTCCCACCCCTCTCTCTCACCCCTCTCTCCCACCCCTATCTCTCACCCCTCTCTCTCACCCCTCTCTCTCACCCCTCTCACTCACCCCCCTCTCTCACCCCCCGTCTCATCTCTCTCTCTCACCCCCAACGCACAATCGCACACAACGCCGTGTCGAAGACTTCCGAACTAAAACGACGTTAGACGATGCACGGCCTTCAAGCCACACCTCCTTGCCCGTCGGAGTGGGGAGCGTGAGGTTTTTTCGTTACGGAATTACTGGATTCGGTCCCCGCGCTCAAGGCCCGCGATAGAAGCTATGCAATAGCCAACTCGCCAGCTCGCCAGCTCGCCAACTCGCCAACTCGCCAGCTAGCCAACTCGCCAACTCGCCAGCTGCCACAAAATAAAACAACATCAAATATTGTTTACAGGGAAGCTCTATCACAATAAAAGGCTTTTCTTTTGACGTTATGACCTCTTTGCAATAATTAAAAATATAAACAAAAAAACCTGAAACTCAGAAAAAAAAATGTTTGTATTAAACAAAAAAAATAAAACGCAAAAAAATATAAAAAACACTAATAATAAAAAATACACAAAACAATGAAAAAAGTACAAAAAAAATGAATTATATCTAAGAATTAAATTTCCCATTTTGTTTAAATTCGACGCGAAAAATTGAGAATGTGTGTTTCATGTTTAGTACCCGTGCGAAGCCGGGACGGGCCGCTATATAAAATAAAGTCGTCTCTGTTTCGTGTCTGTTTGTCTGTTTGTCTGTATGCTTAAATCTTTAAAATTACGCAACGGATTTTGATGTGGTTTTTTGTAATAGGTAGAGTGATACAAGAGGAAGGTTTTTATGTAAAAAAAATCCCGAAATTCCCACGGGAACGGGCACAACGCGGGTATATGTAACCCAAGGTATGAAAAACATGCCTAAAAAAATTGGTTATTGGCGTGCGCTACTAAATCTATTGATGATACACAAAAACAATGTTCTACACAATCAAAGTACATAATATCATTGCAAACAAATAAGTTCGGGAGGGCATATGTCTAACTATTATAGTTAAGCCACAATAACCGTTTTTAGTTAAAATTAATTAGTTAAAAAAGGAGTGTAATTTTAAGTTGATGATATTCATATAATGATATGAATCTACATCAAAATAAATGACTCTACAATCAAGGTTAATTATGTTTCTTTGTATACCTTTTTAAATTATTAAAATCGGACAGTTAGTTTCAGAGTTATGATGAGAAATATCACTACATAGTATAAAATAAAGTCGTCTCTGTTTGTCTGTTTGTCTGTATGCTTAAATCTTTAAAATTACGCAACGGATTTTGATGTGGTTTTTTGTAATAGGTAGAGTGATTCAAGAGGAAGGTTTTTATGTAAAAAAAATCCCGAAATTCCCACGGGAACGGGCACAACGCGGGTAAAACCGCGGGGCGCTGCTTACAAAATAATAATGCTCAATGGCGGGTCTCTTATGGCTACTTACTGTTTCGTGCGGTCAAAGCGCGCGGGGATATACCTATCTACCTACGAACTACGAACGACGAAGACGCGCTATGTAGGTATTATCCCGAAATCTTGATTGTGTATACATATATACTCGCGCGAGACATGTAATATTTTAGCCCCAATTTCCCACTTTAAATTTTGATTGTGTATATTCCTGCGGGAGACACGCAATGTTTTATCCCGATTTTCCTACGTGAAATCTTGATTACCCGAAGCGAAGCGAGGGCGGGTCGCTAGTATTCAATAAAACTTTAATCATTGTAAATGATTAAATTGTTTTGCTACCATAGTTACATAGCATCTAGTTGTAATTAGAAGTGTTGTAGTCTGAATGAGAGATATAAAAGAATCGTGACTGTTTTCAGTGAATCTTTAAAGTTTTGGTTTCGATTTATCCGTTTTCATTTTGGTTGAAATCGAACGTATTATTTGGAAACCAGACTAAAAGAGGTCCATAATAAGCAGTTATCTTCAATGCAAATGGAACTGCCGAGAGCTGCTTATATTCGAAACTTAAAAAATCTGCTTGAATAAACCAATCCGAACTCGAACTTGGGTTTTTTCAGAGTGACATGTTATCGGATTGAAGAGAAAAGGTCAAAGATAAATATCTTCAAATCTACTTTGTCTAAAATTACGTAAAACATTTTTATCAGAATATTCTAATTCAGATATCTACTAAATTTAGTCTAGATCTTTTAGTTACTAAAATTCAAATGTCTAGATTGTTCTTAGAATGTTAATTAATGTCTGTGACCTTAAAGTTAAATTGAAGTTTGAAATGAAATCCTCTTTGGGTGTGATGCTATGAGCTAATGAGCTAAGTGAACTAGATATTTTACATTATTAACTATTATTACAATATTAATATGACGTACAAAAAAAATATATACATTTGTCCCTGTGTATACTTATTGTTAAGCAACGTGCAGCTCAGCTATTGGTTAGATGGGAGGCCGATAATGGCAATTCTGACCACTACTGCACTTCTGAAAATTCATTCAATTTTGAAAAATAATTCAGATCTGAATCATGTTAAATTGTCGATCCCTTCTTTAAATCGTTCTACCATGTCATAAATTTTAAGAGACTTGCACACTTACATATGCAACTAACCACCTAACTTTAGTTTTGTTACAGTGAAAAATTAGCAGCTGCCTTTTTTATCCTTCCTCCGATCTCTCAGTAGTGTTATAGACATGTCCATTGTCAGCCCGGTGATATCTCGTGCCTAATGGACTGTCACAAACACTCCTCCATTGTGCTGTGTGTATAATAGCGACACATGAAATTACCTGTCTTTCCTGACAACCCTCTGACATATTATAAATTATTCTAAAACAATAGAAGATCGCTTAATGTTTGAATTTGGAATTGTTTCTACGTTTGAGTTTGGACTTTCAGGTATGTTGGTGGGTGACCACTTTTTAATGGTGTTTGCTTGCTAACTTTAATATTCCAATGTGATAATGCTAATGTCGGCCTCAGATAATACAATACCTATCATTATCTGACGAATCTTTACCTCAAGATTCTCTAACAAATAGCGTGCCTTCAAATTTTCTACTTGTACCTTTTTATATTTTCTAAAGCTTAAATAAAAATTGAAATTCTTAAAGACTTTTTAAAATATAAAAGAAAAATTAACTCTATTTTCTTAATTAAGGGTTAACAGAACACAAGCTTACATTATAAGTAAACCATTCATTATTTACTTCTTTTAATCATTGTAAAGGTTTATATTTTCAACAAAGCTTATTGGGTTTTATAGGTGCTCAATCGTGACTAAAGGTGTGTTTCCATTTAAGCGAAACAGAGCTGTGTGGAGATCAATTCACTATCACAACGCATAACAAAAATATTTTGACAATGTCTATGCCTTGTTTGACAATTTCATTGCGTTCTGACTGTCCGATTGAGTCCCGAACAACTCCGCTTCACTTAAATGGAAACGTACCGCTAGACTGAACACAGACTATAAGTCAAGTCATCACGCTCAGAATACAGAAGTACCTACCAGAAGGAGCATTCAAATGTATTTACAAGCTACACGCTGTGTCCAAAAACAGAACAAAGTCCCCCGCGTAGTGTTGTTAGCTCTCGCATTATTTGCCCATTTTTGGGGTAAATTTTGGGAGTTTTGGAGGTAATATGTTAATAGAATAAAAATTGTCCTTTTCTATATAACTATGTACCTTTTTTTTTTTTTTTTTTTTTTTAGTAGGAGAAATGCGTTTATGCATCCCCGGCAGTTCGGGGAAACGACCGGGGTATGTGGGACTCGTCCCGACGCGATAAACGGGCCGGGAAATACCCACTAAAACTCCTACTGTGTTCCATCGTCAGCGGCTCACTGACAAGAGTCGCGGGGCTACCTTGCGGCATTCCTCCGCTTCTCCAGTCGCGCCGACAGCTCGCGTTGACGAGCACGCCTCGGAGGAAAGGGAGTGCAACAGCACCTACCCCCATCTCTCTCAGGCGGCGTGCTTGGAACACTTAGCACGCCGCCTACCTTCGTAGGGCCTCGCTCACAGTAAGTGACATCCATCTCTTACTGCGAGGAAGGAGTCAGACTTCCCACATCTTACCCCCGAGGCCCTGGCGGTGAATACATCGGGGTCTAGAGGCGACCCCGGTGCCTTCTTCGTGCTTGGCGGAGCGGGAGAGCAAGAGGATTTGTCTCCCTAGCCCGTTCTGCGACTTCTCTTTCAAGGATGGCCTGCTCCGCGAAGGAAGAGACCGCCTCCCAGGACTGCTCGTCGCCGACCATCTTGGCCAAGACGGCCGGCAAGGAGAGGTCCTCTCCTACCACCGCGACCAACTCGGCTCGCAGGCCGGCTGCCCCTGAGCACACCTGGAGTAGGTGCTGCGCCGTGTCCTCGGCGCAGTCACAGTGGTGGCACTGAGGGGTGGGCTCCCTTCTGGCTACTCGATGCAGGTACCTCCCGAAACAACCATGTCCCGAGAGGACCTGCGTCAGCCTATACGATAGGAGCCCGTGTCTCCGTTCTACCCATTCTTTCAGAATGGGCTGAACCGCTTCTAGGAAGCGCAAGCGGGATCCCGGCTCGCCTCCGGCTACGCTTGTCTCCAGTCGTGTGCTCCATGTTAGGAGTGCGGCTTCGCGGGCCTCCGTTCGCCAATGCGCGATTTCGAGGAGGGCTGGGCGGTTACCCTGGGCTTTTTCGTCTGCTCGACGCCAGTAGACTGAGCGTAGAATCTCAGCTTCTAAGTCCCACGGGAGGGACCTGGCGAGGACGCTAGCTACCTCGAATGATATGGTGCGGTAGCCTCGGCTGATACGGATCGCCATCATTCGCTGAGGTTTCCGCAGCAGTGCGAGGTGGCGGACTGGCGCGGTCTCAGCCCATATCGGTGCACCGTACAGGGCCATAGCCTTCACTATCCCCGTGTATAGTTTACGGCAAGTGTCGTCTCCACCTCCGAGGTTCGGCAGTAAGCGGCTAAGGGAAGCCGCCGTACCCACTAGTTTCGGAGTTAGCCCACGAAGATGGTCTCCGAAAGACCATTTGCTGTCGATCACTAGCCCAAGGTACTTAAGTTTACATAACTATGTACCTACCTGATTATCTCAAGAAATAGATAGGTATATTAAATAAAACACGGTGTTAAGGTGGATGTTTGCACACTTTTAACGGGTGATGGAAAAACTTTATATGTTTTTATTTATTTTATTTTAAAGTATTCGGAAAACTTACAGCTAGGTACAAGAGTTACATAAAAAAAGAATAATTACTTAAGTCAAAATGCATCGAGCAAACTACGCTTCGCTTCGATGGTTTCCAGAACTGTTCCAGCCGTGCTCTTTGTATAATTTTTGTCCACACCGCTTTCCTTTCCTCATCAGCAGGGAAGCTAAAATTTAAGATGGCTAATATAGAAACATAATTTTATACCCGCTCCCCCTCTCCCCTTCTCCCTCACACGCACACCAAAAATTTTTTTAGAAACCTATAGACTAACATACTGTTTAATAGGATTGTTAGGTTAGGTACATACGAGCCGCACTTACGCTTTATACTTTCTTTTTTCAAGTTGGTTAATTTTTATTATATTACTTATTAATATTCTACAACGAATTAAATCCCTCAAAAGGTAATAAAAAGAAGGGTAAATCAAAACTCTTATATAGGCAACACTAACATAGATTGACGCATCACTCTATATGACAATTGAAATCTGAGAAAATAATTAAATATTTAAATAAGACGATACCTAAATGCGATACTTACACGTGAAATGTGATCCCTTCCTGTTTCTTTTTCAGACCCACTGCATTTTTACAGGTAGGAACGACACAAGACGGCATAGTTTCGTGAAATTGGTCACGGGTAAAACACGTTAGCGCGTTCCGACGGTCACAAAGTGACTGATCGGTTGCGCATAAAACTACACTATTTAAGGCTAGTTTGAGTAGCTACAGTATTAGGCGCGCTCACGGGTTCTGTAGGTTCTGTATTCTGAGTCATCACGTTAGCTCTATGGAATAGAATATAGAATCCTGTAAAGGTCTTATTTTTAGCATAAACCTTCATATACGTTTATAGAAAAAAACATTCTTAATACTGTTCCAAAGTCTACGATCACCCTAAATATTTTGATCTATTCCGATCTAATACCAAAAACTAATACCACTTGGTATTACTTTATTTCTGAACTTATTTTCCATTCCCAACGAGTACCACATTGTAAACCAATACCAAAATCTCGTAAGTTTGAAGGAATAAAGTACAGTCAGGTTCAGTAAAATTAAAATGCTTTGAGTTATGATTTCAGTTAATGTTTAAAAAATATTATGGTTTGATATACATATAACTCACAAAAGTTTCTTTTCCTCTAATTAGACAATTGTAGAAATTTAACAGATATCACATAATTTACTGTTACCATTCCAAGTCCAACATAATTACAATATTACCTACCTATTTATAAACAATCAAATAGAAGAAATTTGCAGTTATTACAACCACTAGTTAATTTTCTCACAATGTTAATTAATGTTAACCGATAACTATGGAACTAGTAAAAAAAAAATAACCCTAACCTACCGAATAGTAAGTAATTCGGTAGGTTAGGGTTATTTTTTTTTAGCTGACTGTACTTACAACTAATGTTTTGGTATTCGTTAGGAATACATTTTTTGTTTAAAAAAACGTGGTACTCGTTGGGAATGAAAAATAAATTCGGAAATAAAGTAATACCAAATGGTATTAGTTTTTGGTATTAGATCGGAATAGATCAATATTTTATTCGCAATTTATAACATAACTTTGATATCGTTTCGCCACAACTTTTGATACGCAAAAAGGTACCATGAAACAAGTTTTATTAGATTAAAAACTTGCAAAGTTAAAAACACGGAAAGTTTAATATTATTTGAAGTTTAGAAGTCCGACACTATCGGTGGCAAAGTTCAGAACGTGTAGTGATTTGTGGCTTCAAGTCTTACACATGATCGGATTTATAATAGTTACTTTGATAGTTTTCACTTGTTAGACCATTTAGGAGGCCTTTAGGCGATCTAAAACCTCTGACACTGGGGTTGGCCACTAACCTACTCAAAGTTACTTACTTTTCACTGGACTACCAAGGATTTAGGGACATTCGGAAAAATTACTTGAGAGACTGATTTTGATGCTCCAACAGCGTATTATAGAAAAAGTCAAGAAGACATACATGAAAAGCCAACCTTTGACAAGGCTAAGGAACAGATGAATAAATTCAGAGCAATTTTCATCGTTTCAATTGAGCGGCGGGGAGGAATGGTAGCAAACAATCCCCTATCACTACTCCTAGTCATTTTTCGGATAGGAAAGTGATTTATAAAGATTATCTTAGATAAAGATTATTGATTATCAAAATGATACGGTGTATTTAAACAATAATCACTTGATTAGTACCGAAACGACCCGGTATGCGATTGATATATCTTAATGACCCTTTACACTAACGTAATTGATTAAGGAAATATTCTTGCAACTGATTTTCATAGAAATTATTAATAATTACTATTTTATTTTCCGAACTAAGGATTTCTTGGAGCAAATTTATCTATTAATATATTTACATTGTAGATTGTAGAGAATATTACTTCGTTTTATATATAAAATCTGAGTCATACTGTCCAGGATCTTAGTCACAATTACTGTTACACATAAATCAGAAGTAATTGAGCTAGACACGTAGACACATAATTAAGCTTGATTTCAAAGCTTCCAGCCAAGATGAAAGATTCTGAAAATAGTATTATTTTAGACGAGGTGACATTTTCTAGAATAAATATACCTTTTTAGATTGAAGTCATTATAAACTGGGAGCCGTGTTAGTGAGGTGCGTTTACATTAGCAGTCGCCGGCTGCTTGTAACATGCGGTGACCGCATAACGACTACTACGTTCGCATAATGCGGACGCCGATTTTTTTCAATCAACTTTGAGCGCCAAACGACATCTTCGCACTACGTTTGTCAACCGACTGCCAATTCCTTATAATTTGACAGCTGCATTCACCGAATGCCGTTTACTATCATATTCTATACACTGTTGTTGTCAACTTTACACTTAGAAATCCTACGTCAAAAATGTTTGTATCGTAATATCTTCTATATATATGTATTATAAAAAGGTAAATTTTGTAAGTTTGTTGTTTGTTTATTGGTATGTTCAAGCTAATCTCGGGAATTAACAGTCCGATTTGAATAATTATTTTTGTAATAGATAGCCATATTAAACGTAAAGGTTATATACGTTAGGCTATTTACATCCCGAAATTCCCATGGGAACGGGCACAACGGGTAAAACCGCGGGGCGGTGCTAGTCTATCACTACATAGTATAAAATAAAGTCGTCTCTTTTTCGTGTCTGTCACACTGTTTGTCTGTCTGTATGCTTAAATCTTTAAAATTACGCAACGGATTTTGATGCGGTTTTTTGTAATAGGTAGAGTGATTCAAGAGGAAGGTTTTTATGTAAAAAAATTCCCGAAATTCCCACGGGAACGGGCACAACGCGGGTATAATATATAAAATCTCTGTACCGACTATTAAACGAACAAAATTATCATTTCAACGTAATGTCAAAACAGGGAATTGCAAAACCAATAACCTAACCTTTTGTCTCGAGTATGTTTCGAGTAAGCTCAGTTCGTGTATTCGTAAACGTGCGTTAGCGCAGCTGACATAGATTTATATGTACACGCCTTTAGGTGCCTTTAGTATTTTGCATTCTGTTGTAAATTGCAATATATCAAATCAAATCGCCCGTTGAAATGCAAACATTTTCAGTTGGTTTGGTTTGTTGCAATCTTGAGTCTTGATTGAAAACTTGATGTGGTCTTATTATAAACTCCTTTTAAATGTTGTTTTAAGGATAGCTTTAAGTAAAAGATAATATACATTTTTTTTATAATAAACTAGCAGTGCCCTACGGTTTTACCCGGATTGTGCGCATAACCTTCCCATTGAATTCGGCTATCCATTATAAAAAGAAATTACTAATACTAAAACTTAATCAAAAATCTTTTAATAATAAAATCGGATTGGTAGCTTCTGAAATGAGTGCATTCAAATAAACACATTCAAATTCTTTAGTATATCAGTATATTCAGACATATACTCATCTGCTTGCCCTCCTTCTGAAGAATCACTATTATGCTGAGGACACACGGCGACACTTGACATTAGACACTCAATGTATACATCGAATGTCTGTGTGTGTCCACTGCCGCGACACTTAGTTGCAATTGTTGTGGCAATGTCGGTCGGTGTCTGTGTTGCAGCCGTGGAGACAGGTCGTGCGCAGTGTCCGACGCAAGTGTCGCGAATTTCGAACTTGCGCGAAATTTTTAGCTAGACCAATAACCGACCAAATGTTCATGGCGAGGAAATGTACCACACTGAAATGTACCACAGTGTCTCCGTGTAGACAGCTAACCACACATAACCGGGACATTAAAATGTTTACACCGATGTTGACACAAAAAATTGCTTACCATGAGGACGCAATCTACACTAGTGTCGACATTTGTGATGAGTGTCAGTGTCGCCGTGTGTCCTCAGCATAAGCTAACACTATTTCTGACATTTCATTGATTGGTAAAGATTGGAACAAACTTTGTTGCATCCCGTTTGATGTGAGATTCGGACGGCTGCACATTCCGATTCAATCTCTACCTATTTCAAAATAAAACTTCACCTAACTACTGTACTCAGATCAATTCTCTTACAGCTCATTCTATCAACGATCTCCGCAGACCATAAAGCAAAACCAATCTATAGATGAAGCCACTAAGCTTTAAAAAGATTCCATTTTCAAATACTTTTTTATCAATTATTGTAATGTAATAAATCTGTATGCGCGCGCGCCTTGTACTGCGAGATTAGATCTGAGCATTAACAGCGCCACTAATTGCTAGCGGCTATATGTAAAACTATTTCGAGAATTGATTTAATGCAAATAGCGAACTTGCATTCAAGCCATCGACCTTTCACTTTTATTTTTATTGGCTCACGATAAAAGTTTTAGTGCTTGCATCTACGTTTATTATTTATAGTATTTTTGGTTCTATTTTTGAACGCTGGGGAGCTTTATATTCTTGATGTTTAGGATTAACTTTTATTTCGTTCTCTTTCTTTCATTCTCTTTTATTTGAAATTCGAAGATTATATTTTGAACCAAGATTGGTAAGAATGCCGACAAAGGGACAACACTATAATGAGACATCGCTAAGTCAAACTGCACCTTGAGCGAACTGTTTAGTAACATTACCAAACATTTTATTCGCATATTAATCAATCCTATACTGCACATAACGTTAACGCTAACAGTTACTGGAACTATAAAACTGCTAATTAACTGACATCTTGATTTAGTTTCTTTGACTTCGATTACAGAGAAATTGTAAAGTTTATTACGAAGAAGCTTTATTTATTAGACAATTTGTTGGAAATCTAATTAATTGTATGAATTACTTTTTAGTAATGTTTCCGATTGTATTTTTCTTTGAAAGTATTACATTTTCAAATTGGCTCTTTCTTATAATTGAACTTACCAACTATTTATCATCTTGTAAATTCAAGTCAAGTCAAGTCAAATATTTTTATTCAGTTTTGGCCCCATAGAGGCTCTTTTGAACGTACCACCCATTCGGAAGAACATCAGCAAAGAAGAATGGGCAAGAAACTCTGCTGGTTATTTTTTTTAAATCAAGGTATAATACAATTTAATACGTACTAATAAGTAAGATTACATGTCAAAATCAGGTTGTGTTGCTGGTGCAGGAATTTGACTCCAGACATATTTGTCCTCAATGTAATCAGTAACGCTATAGTATGCTTTAGTCAATAAATTTAGTCAATTCGATTCATATCAACGAATATTTAGAACTACTTACTGCCGCACTTAGAGACATTCATTGAATCGACACTTACTTAATTATCTGACGTAATTTTTCATACATTACATGTCAAAATCACTCATTTAATCTCTACTAAGGAAGCATTTGACGACTCTGAGCACGGGCGTTAGCACACTACAAATAAATATTATGCCCACAATTAAAAGGACTTGTATCTATTCTGAGTGATCAACTAAACAAGAAAACTAAACTAGTATTGCAATTATCTTCTAAAACGTATTTCTCACGATCACTACACATAATTAACAGAGCAAGCAAGTAATGAATACACACCATCTGATTTTAATTCACAAGCCCATCTCACGCTGTACTCATAAAGTGTTCTATAATACCATGCAGATTGAAACTGACAGATGCAATAAAAATACAAGTTTTCATTTGCTTCATCAATGAAGTCTTTGTTCGAAAGAAATCGTTGTTTTAGTAATTAATGTTGTTAGGGTCAAACGATGCAGTGATGTAGTTTTGTTTTAAAAAGAGGACAGATGGACAAGTGATGTACTAATTGAAGTATTTATGTATTTGATGTTATGTACTTCGTTTTTTATGACGAACTTTAAATGTAAATATGTAAAGTAAACTGGAGTTGAAAGATAATACGGTATGGTGGTATGGGTTAAGTATTGCATTATGACATCAATACATTAGTATTGATGTCATAATTATATTAATAATGAAACTGAAGAGTTCGTCTTGTGTTTGTTTTAACGCTCTAATCTGAAAAAGTACGAATCTGATTTGTATAATTCTGTTTTGAAGATTATATTTTTCATCCTGAAATTCCCTTGGGAACGAGCACAACGCGGGTAAAACCACGGAGCGATAGTAATTAGTGATAAGATGACAGTAACTAAAGTAGCTCTACAAATTGTTATAACTACTGTTTCCTTACTACATGTACACGTACATAAGTACACGCTTAGGCCTGAAACTGCGTTAAGCGGGCGCCCGGACGGGCAACGATCGCGTGGACACGCGCGGTTTCATACAAAAGTGCAACGCCCGGGACCCCGCGGTCGTCCGGACGTACTACTTTTGTATGAAACCGCGCTGGTGCCCGCTCCCTTATCGCAGTTTCAGGCCTTAGATATTCCTGACGGACGACTGATAAGAGTGATAAGTATTCCTGCCCCAATTATAATGCATATACAAATCATCCGATGTATGTTATACGTCTTTCTCTAAGTAAATTAAGTGTTCGAACCCACACACAGTATTACAATATTAACATTCCATGCATTGTCATTCCAAACTAAGGCAAATTCTAAAAGTAACGAAGTGGATAACATTGCATTGAAATTTGCATAGAAGCGTCCGTTGCAACGCACTTGTACCAAACGAGAACTAATTACCGCCAGTTTCCACTCCCGACAAAATGTCCTGAACGTGCTTAGCGGCTCATTTTAAATGTATCTATTATCCTCACTACCTATCAATTACAACCCTCACCTCTTTGTAATACGACTCAAATTAGAATACAACTGTAATTGTGATTTTAGTGTAGCTTATTACAAGGGAATAAGGTTCAAATATATTAGTAGTTCACTATGTTTGGATACGTTAATTAATTTAGTAACTAATGTCGGAAACTTTGAGGAAGAAATATGGGTATTAATGAAGTATTGTTTGACTAGCAGTGCCTCGCGATTACACGTGTGTTGGTTGGCAACGAAGGTGACGTTGTACTTGTTCAATAGGAATTTTGGAAAAATAGTAAAATCTTGATAACCCGATATTTTTTTTGTATTCAATTATAGCTAAAAAAAAGGGAAGCTCTGCTAAGCCCATGAAAGCCTTTATTTATTTATTTAGTGTTAGGAGGTCCAACAGCTTGACCACATAATCTAAAAAAGTACAGCATATCTTAACAGAAAGCCAATTATAGGTCCTCACGGATAGACAACAGTTCTAGAGGAACAATACAAGAGCTAGAACATTAAATTAAAAAATTACGTTAAACTAATACATTAAACTGATGATCAACGATAATACACTATTGAGAAAAGAAAAAAAGAAGAAATGGTTTTTAATCTTAATCAACAAAGAAAGCTTTTTATATCAATAAAAACTCCTCCAAAACGACACGTCAAACTTATTACACCCCTCTTTTTGTTTTGAGGGTTGAAAATAACTCAAAATTTTACTAAAACATACAATCGTATGTCAAAATTTTAAATCTAATTAATCAATCTGACATTGTAGAGAAACAAACAAACATCCAAGCTTACAAACTTTCTCATTTTATGATTTTCTCTGTGATGTTTGACTGAACCGGGTTCTAATAATATAATTATTTAATTAATGTTTAGTATACATAAATACTACTTTTGATATATTTTAACAAGACGCTTAATCAAATTTTAACATTCTTTCGGAATCACGGTATTAATTATAGTTTATTAGATCTTTTATTAATAACAACTTGAAAGCGCCCATTAAAATATTTTTGTTATAAATAATATCCTTTTGAATTTAGATATGTATTGTCAGTTGTCACAACTGAGGAACAAAGGATTAATATAATGAATTACATTAGTATGAAAAAAATACATATTTCAAACATTTTGCTTAGCATCAATCACTAACCCGTGCTTCGGAGGGCACGTTAAGCCGTCGGTCCCTGTTAATTTCTACGGATAGTAGTCGTTACATGAGCCATGTCAGAGGCCTGTGGCGGCTCAATAACTCTGACACCAGGATTGGTCAGGTTGACCATCCACTCTATGAAGAAGAAGAAGAAGACTAACCCTTAGTAGGCAAGTGGTGATTGTGATTACTCTAATGATATCTTCTGTGAGTTGAAAGGCCCAGTAGTCGATTATTTCAGGCAGATACTTTTGTTATACGTTTCAAATAGAAAATAATCAATTTCATCAATTTAGACTCTGTAGCAGATCTAAAAGTAAGTAAGCTCGAGTAGATTAGAGTGGCCAACACTGGTGTTGGAGTTTTTAGACCGCCTCAAGGCCTCCATCATGTTTTAACGATTGAAAAAACCGGGGCCAACAATTGAACGTATCCTCCCAAGACCTAATAAAGCATTACGAACCAAATAAACCACTTAGGTGTTCCATCCGATGTACTTCAATACAATACAGAAAAAGGAAAAATTCGTTAATTATTTCGGCACCCAAAATAAGGAACAATTTGTATTCAAGTGTCTTGTTAATTTACATTTCATATTTTGTTACCGTCGGCCACAAAATTAAGACAAAGGTCGAAACAATGGACCTCCGGGGCCTGCGTTTTGTTAAAAAAACATTTGTATGTATAACTCGTGTGCATAAAAATGAATGGGTATTACACTTCCAAATCAAAATGCGTTTTTTGGTACAACAACTTTGGTGCAACTGTTCTAGTGATCGCGTTTAAAATATTAATTAGTGATTTGTAAAGAATTCGTTTTTGATTAGTTTGTACGTGTACAGAGTATACATAGTTGCAATAGAGGATAGGTAAACATGTTTTTTGACATAAACAATTTATAGGTAAACAAATAGCAAAGTGCTTTCAGCAGAGCAAATTGGGTTGATTAAGATTTCATAAGTGTTTTAGTAATTAAAAAAATAAATAATAAATAAAATACTGGTCAAAAACTCTCCACTGAGGTACTCTATCTGTTAGTGAAAATTGTATGTTTTTTTCCAGTAGTTATAAAGTTAAGGGTCAACACTGCGTTAAGCGTACGCCCGTTGCGTGCGCCTTTTACGTTACGGTTCACTTTTGTATGACACCGCACGCGACGGGCGCACGCGACGGTTTACTTTTGTATGAAGCCACACGCGGCGGGCGCACGCGGCGGTTCACTTCTGTATGAAACCGCGGCGTGCGCACGCAGTGTCGGCGAATTGGATTTAATTTTAAGCTATGATAATTACGAAGGTACACAATTACATTGACTGACAATCAGTAGCAAAATGTCAATATATAATACAAAAGTTGAATAACTTCACATTCTCGAAAAGATGACGTTAAAAACTGTACGAACTCTGATGAATTTCACATTAACAAAAGTTTTCAATCACGTGACAATGTTACGGGAAATTTTACTTAATTTATTGCGGGACCGGCCAAATTATAGTGCTCATTGTGAAATCGGTGGCGCGGTGAGGGATTGTCGAGATACATTTAAATTTATCACTCAAAATTCCCTCGATTTACAGGAATTTTTTAAAGCTTTTAAAAGTATTTTGACTTCAGTCGAAGTGTACCTCTTACTTAAAAACGGTTGGTAATTTAATTTTGTATATCTTTTTTATGTAACTGACTTTAAAAAGGTTCGCATTTAGTCGGATTTTCATTCCATTAAATCGACACTTAACTAGTTGACATTAATAATCATACATTACATGTCAAAGTCACTCATTTAATATCTACTAAAGAAATATTTGACGTCTGAGTACGGGCGTAGACGTAACAATAAGAACAAGAAAATAATTTCCTGGAAAAAAGGCTTATTGCAAAAATATATTCTGAGGTATTTTCTACTTTGTAATTTTATTATTTGTGGTATAGTTATCAAATGTCGAAATGATTACCTATCTATAATAACATTTAATCTATTCTCAAGGAAGCACTTTACGAGTACATTATTTTATTTTACCTCAGGGTTACTATTGCACGGGCAATCATGTTTCGAAATATACAGCATAAATTAATCCCCTAAGCTAAGCCTTATTATCATACAAAATAACCAAATAATTTAAATAATGCATAATAATTTTGCCAATCCTGTGACATCGATTAATATTATAAATATTGTTGAATGGATTATTATGAGTTAACTAATAAATTCTGCCCATAATACTTACATAAACTATTTTATAGCAACATCAAAATCTGATTCGTCATAAATCTAACTAGTCATACTAATATTATAAATGCGAAAGTTTGTGAGGATCTATGTATGTATGTGTGTTTGTTACTCTTTCACTCAAAAACGATTAAACGGGTTTGAATGAAACTTTACAGTAATATAGGTTACACATCAGAATAACACATGGGATACATTTTATCCCGAAATTATCGCGGGAACGGGTACAACGCGGTTGAAACCGCGGGGTGCGGCTAGTACTTATATAAGTTTTGCATAGCATGATTGCTCAAACAAAATGATCTTTAAATATGTGTTTCGGTAGACAAATGCCGACTGCAAGCAGCAATGTCACTGCGCTCGAAATAACATAGAGATTCATGATGGTCATGATGCTGCTTGCAGTCGGCAGTTGCTGCCTACTGCTGCGGGCACTACCGAAAACACACCTTAACTGTACATGAAAACGTTGCTTAATATTATTTTGTAAATGTACTCAAAGACGTCAATTAAATCGACAATTAGGGGCTTAGTAACTATGATTGGTTAATCTGAGGAGCTAAGGTCTTAGGGCTTTATTCATTAACGCTCATTACCAGCACATTAGCTATCAAATGGTTTGTCCCTTTCCAACATACGCTATATCTTAAAGAGGAAAAGGGACAACATTTTATGACAGAATTTTAGTTATAGAGCGTTTATTAATATTTTTGAAAGACGTTCTTATTCTTATTGAATATGCTAGCCTTGTTTAGGCTCTGCTAAAAGTTAGAGCCGGATCGTTATAGTTTTTACTGTTAATTTTGCCAAAATCCTACCCTCTGTCCCAAACGCCTTAAAAAGGTGCCAGATGCGCCATTTTTGTAGGAAGTCTTATTAAGGCCTCTTGTCATACTAAAGTTTAAAACTACTAAAGTAGGCTATGTACTAAAGGTTTTAAAAAGAGAATCGCTATAGGCGCTTCTCTTGCACCACAGCATCTCCGTATCTACCCATATTAACTTTATCACGGCGTTATGTCAGCAAATCAGCTTGTCAACGTTCAATAATAAATGTTTCATAATGAAATCGTTCAATTTATTACAAAAATCCAAATTGGTAATAATGTCTATTGAATCGATTGATTCATTCGGCTCTAATTGTGTTTGCACATAAATTTTAGATTTGTTATTGAATTCGTAGCTTGTATTTATATGAAATTGCCTAATCAAATCATGTTTTGTACGTAGGAGAATGAAAATGGACAGATGTATCTTTACAAAGTAATCGATCTTGAGTTATATCAATTTTGGATTCAGGAAAAAAGAAAGTTATCATCACTGAACCCTTTTTCTATAAAGATTAGTATTTTTTTTAAAAGTATTTTTTTGGTTGAATTATCGGTCATGTCATGATAGTTTGAATTCGAAACTCTTGTACGATTAAATATAATTATACAGGTTACTACTGAGGGTCAACACTACGTTAAGCGTGCGCACGTCGCGTGGGCCCGTCGCGTGCGCCCGTCGCGTGCGGTGTCATACAAAAGTGAACCGAAGCGTGCGCACGCGGCAGGGGCAACGCCGCCGGCGCCCGCGACGGTTCACTTTTGTATAGAACCGCGGCGTGCGCACACTTAACTCGGTGTCGGCCCTAATAGATCAACTTTATTAAGTAAGTTCTAAATTTAAATTTAAACACCATCTAGTTTGTCTGTCTTTCGTAAGCATTCTACAGCTTAGCAGTAGCAATACGAACACATAGCACTCGACAGTAAACTTAGGATTAAACAGTTGATTTGTACAGGTCTTAACGAACGTCAATCAAAGCATAATTGGCAAGGAGCCTTGTTTGCGCAGTATTAGGTATTACCTGCATTGATTCCAAACAAGACTCAGTTATTAGTCTCTCGTATACCGCCTCGTATTTATCTGCTGATTAGTTGAGCTACAGTAAATTATTTTTTAGAGTAGTAAGTTCGGTTTTGTTTGCTAACGAGATGGAAATAATATATAAATTAACTGCGTATAAATTCAAAGTAATACTCTAGCTTTGTTATAGGGAACCTAACTAACCTACACAAAACTACTTTATAGTAATATTAAATGTAGCTTACAGATTTTTTTACGTTAAGCGCAGATTATATTATAGATTGTAGTCTAAACTATCACCCCAAAAATCTAGTCTACTAAATTCTATGAAGGTTCCGTTATCTTAAAGTGAGAACAGAGTGAATTTAGCTCTTGTATGATTAAGTTCTTAACTAAGTTCATCCGTACAAACAATAGTAATATTATTAGCTTTAGATAGTGAAAGCTTACATAATGTCATTGCTTATGTCAAAGCTTAATACTGTTTCTTAGGTTTAAGCGAACTATTCATTTTGAATTGAATTTAAATCTAATTTGAAGTCTCTATACTTAATGTTTACTTCGTTTATTTTATATTTTACTAGCAGCGCCCCGCGGTTTTACCCGCGTTGTGCCCGTTCCCGTGGGAATTTCGGGAATTTTTTTACATAAAAACCTTCCTCTTGAATCACTCTACCTATTACAAAAAACCGCATCAAAATCCGTTGCGTAATTTCAAAGATTTAAGCATACAGACAGACAAACAGACAGACACGAAAAAGAGGCGACTTTATTTTATACTATGTAGTGACGAATCGTCAGATAAATATGTAAAAGCGAAGTGTATCCGTAAACGTAGTTTAAATTCAAAATCAAAGCTTAATGTTAAACAACATTAGGCGCTCCAGTCATATTTGTATTGCTGACTTCTTCGAAGAATCACTACATAGTATAAAACAAAGTCGCTATTTTTGTCTGTTTGTTTGTCTGTATGCTTAAATCTTTAAAATTACGCAACGGATTTTGATGCAGTTTTTTGTAATAGGTAGAGTGATTCAAGAGGAAGATTTTTGTGTAAAAAAATTCCCGAAATTCCCACGGGAACGGGCACAACGCGGGTAAAACCGCGGGGCGCTGCTAGTTTTTTATATGTTTTTGTTCAGCAACGTCTCACTCGACATACTTGGATTGGTGTCTGACAGTTGCATTTGTTTGCGCTACCGTGCTTCGACATAAGTCATTTAATTGGCGTCCCTCAATGCGGTGTTTAGTGAATTCTTTAAACATTTTCTCCATTCCTATGTGCATTTCGTACTTTAGTTAGCTTAACTTAACAAACAAACTAGGTAAATTCCATGAGCTGCAATGCCGATGTCGTATGAAACACGTGCATAGAAAAACATTTGCAAAATGTGTTGTAATGAATGCCCGCTGTCTGCGAACACTCGTGACCAGAATTTTGTTCTTTACATATTCAAAAATTCAAACTGTAGCTTCTGGCGAATGTAATATCCGCATATTACATGTATTATATTTTATCTTATGAGAGTTAGAGTTAAAACCATTACTAATAACTAATTTTTTGACCAGACAACTTCTTCCATTGAGGAGGGCTGAGTAATGGGATAAGAATAGAATGAAATCACTAAACCTTTTTCCTTTCCGGAAGGAATCGTATTCAGCTGGAAAATTGACCACATTAGTTACTTAAGACTCTCTTAAGGCCGACATTGCGTTAAGCGTGCGCACGGCACGCCGCGGTTCCATACAAAAGTGAACCGTCGCGTGCACAGGCGGCGTGCGGGCGTACGGGCTTACGCCTATCGCAGTGTTGACCCTTAAAAAAATAGTAAAAATTTAAAAAATGTAAAGCCACATTTTTTAAAACAAACTTTAAGGAATATGTTACAGAGTTGAGTAAATAAAAGCTAGGTTGAGCCACGGAAGACCGAAGCACTTACCTTCTCTATTTCGTGGGTTAAAAGTTTTCACCATAACGCAAGATATAGCCCCAGCCCTGTTAAGATTGTTAAAGGTGCATATTTTTGAGTAACATTTCGAGTAATCTAAACTAATATAATAAAGCTGAAGAGCTTGATTTTTGTTTTTTGAACGCGCTAATCTCAGAATCTACCTATTGGATTTGAATAATTATTTTTGTAATGGAGCCACATTCAACGGGGAGATTAAAGGCTATATTTCTTCCCGAAATTCCCACGGGAACACTCCCAACGCAGATAAAACCGCGGGGCGCTGCTATAAATGAATAAATATCGTACTTCAATAATAATTAGTACATTTCATTCTACGTTACACATTGCATCTCCAAAACTTACTCCGTTACGTACGAAAAAAAAGTCGCATAAAATGAACATCATTTATCTTTCAAGCGATAAAAGATGAGAGTGATTCAAGAAAGTTATGCATCAAACAATAACAATATAAGAATGAGCAAAATGCATAATGTATTTTCGGCCACACTTTCAACCTTTCTTGGCATTTATATTTATGCATTTGCAACAATAAGACCATACCATTTATCATCCGAATTTATTGACATTCAGATATACATTACGTAAACCATTCCTAATTATTCAAAGGCAGAGGTCAATAAAAATTAGGGTCATAATCGACGAAAGCAACGGTAAATAATAATAAATTATTCTACACAAAGGTATCGAATATCACTCTTGGATATTTCAGACCTTAATACCTTAGAAATAAGCCCTATTACTTCAAAAGATTTTATTCAAACGTTGAGAGACGGGAGTGAGAAATTGGTTAGAATTTTGAATATAGATTTGTAGCTCATTTCGTATGGAGATAATAATATCATTGGACAAATTATAGGGCGGGGATTAGACGCGTTGAGATGATTACAAGTTAGGATATACAGTCGGCAGATCAAATGCTACGCATACCTATGAATACTTTTTCAAATTATGAATTCGAAAATTCTAATTCATTTATTCATTTCGAGTACGTTACTGGCCAACCCTGATATCGGAGTTTTGAGACCTCCAAAAGCCTGCGACATGGTAACAAAAAAATCTAACTGACCTGACAGCTTTTTGTAATTTTGTGTATGATATCTATCAGATATAACTAAAAAAGTAAAGTATTAGCCTGTAATGTCCAACGGCTAGGCAAAGGCCTCTCAACTCACTGAAGATATCAGTACAGTAAGGAGGATTAGGATTATTACACACAGAACAAAGCACTAAGAACCATAACTTAACTACAAACAAAACCTAAAAGCGTAAACATTGAAAACTTCTATAAATTAAAATTTACAACTTGAATAACCTAGCATACTATAGCTCAGTGCAAACACCAATATACAATAACGTCCAAATTCCTCATCCATGCAACAATAACGTTCTAGTAACGGTTACAATTATATTATCGTTATTTAACAAGTTATTGTAACGTGTTATTGTATCGGCCGATCTTATTACAATGGATTAATTGATTGTATTGATTCAACCGGTTTACATAGCAAGCAATAATAGAGTCTTAACTAAACGGTTCTAGATGTATAATTGGGCAAGTAATGATGTTTTGTGTAATGTTTGTACTAACTTTGATGTGGCTATAGTATTGGAATTCTCACCAAAACTTTAATCTATACATACTAATTGCATAAACACGAAGACTTTTTCCTGCTTTACAAAATTTATGAACGCTACTCCACTAAATCTGTATTAATCAATATAAAGTAAGTTTAATATACAAAATATGCACACTAGCGCCATCTATTGGATCGCGAGTGGAACCACCGCGCAGAACAGCTAGCTTTCATAAAGCTGTGCGCTTACTGTATGGAAGACCGAATTACTCAGTCAAATATTTTAATAAGGTTTGGCGCCAAACAAGACAAGCCCGTTGGCATAGTGGCAGTGAGAGCGCTTACTGTGTCGGGGGTTGCGGGTTCGATCCCCGCCCGGAGTCAACAATATTGTGAAGACATAGTTGTTGGCGACGACGTCTGGGTGTCAATTATATATTCTTATAAAGTATTTGTGTATGTATAAGTAGTAGTATCAGTGAGTTAGATTCCATGACACAAGCTTAGAGCTTACTTTGGGTCTAATTAACCGTGTGTGAATTTTTCCAAGTATTTATTTATTATTTTTAGCTCTTTTGGACGTATCACTTATAACGTTGAATAAAGTATTGACGAGAAAAAACTAGCTGAATCTAAACGACGCCTTACTTAGACCCAATATAACTTACCAATAATTCAAAATGACAACTGAACAAAATGGTTCCTATTAAGTGTCATTTTAACCATTTGTCAACTTACGCCCCGTTATAAGAGACGTCAAAATGCTTCCTAAGTAGACATTTAATGACTGATTTTGACATGTAAGTGCAGGAAAATTTCGTCAGTTAGTTAAGTGTCGTTTAAATGAACGTCTCTGAGTGTGGCAGTAAACTACGGATTCAAAAACCGGCTCTTAAACTGGTATAAAGGAACCATAAATAGAACTTAGATACATTCATTTGTTACTCCATCGACAAATTGTACATGCTATATGCTATATCAAGAATATTTTTATAATTTAATTTTAAGTAACTTTTATCTGTAAGTGCATTTGTTCGAAATAAATATTTTTCATTTTCCTTTTTTCATTATTGTCCTATTGATTCGATCTTTAATGAAAAACTTATCCGCTACTGATTTGAGTATACTTAAAAAACATCACAAATTATTATAAATCTTTCGTACCGATCAAACGGGTTCTAACTCATCAAGTTATTTAGATCAAAGTGACCTAAATGTAACAAAACAGTGACAATTGATAATGTCAACTCGATGCACTGCCCTCAAATACAAATGTGTTTTCACCAGACCTTAGACCTTCACACATCAATAAATTAATTAAATATTCCCTCTTATCTATATGATTAATGTTTGTTGTAATGTTCGCTATAAATTGTATCAAAGAGAGTAAGCGCTTTGATAGGCGGAATTGCTTACAGCGATTGGTGAAATGTTATGCAATTTTTATTGGTACCTACATTGGCCGTATCACGGTAATACTATCATACAGTACTCCAACTCGGCTGTAACCTTGAGTTAGATACCTACAGCCGTAGTAAAATTTTATTTTTTATGTAAAGAATTAAAATACTTAGGTATACTTAAAAATTGAATAGGAAGTTTTCAATAAAAATGCGTGATGATTTGTGAATGGTTTTAATTAAAAAAACATGCTTATAATTGAATAAAAATGTTATAAATTTCCGACCGAAAAATATTTGCGCCTTGACTGAGACGTACGAAACGCTTTATTTTTAAATTTTAAGGTATAAGAAATCCGCATTCTAATATAAAGCTTCATTAAAAATTGTTTTGGGAAACATGGACAATGTGTTAATGACAAATTCATACAACCAAAAAACTAAAATCAACACACCGTCCGTATGTCACTGCGGCACAGTCACGACTGCCTACCAGGAGTGTACCACGGTCGAAGCCCGTAGGTATAACTCGCGTTTCGGCCGTTTATATGGAGTTAAACTACTGATGATAGTATTACCGTGGCCGTATAGTAAATAGTACTCTTATAAGAGGTAGTAGAAAGTACTTACTGAATACACCATGAAACGTTTTATATTACACTAGCAGAGCCCCTCGGTTTTACCCGCGTTGTGCCCGTTCCTGTAGGAATTCCGGGATAAAAAATAGCCTATAACCTTCCCGTTGAATGTGGCTATCCATTACAAAAAGAATTATTCGAATCAGATTGGTAGTTTCTGAAATTAGCGCGCTCAAACAAACAAACTCTTCAGTTTTAATATATTAAAGTATAGATGACTCTTAACTTTTACCCTTACTTGCCCTTTTACCTACACTTTAGGAGAATTTCTTAATTCTATAGTAATTAAGGAGAGACTATGATTTTAGTATTGCAATTCTTATCTACAGTCGGCACATATGTAAATATTTTTTATAGAGCGTTGACATAGAACGATTTGACATGTGGGTTCAATCGTTATCATAAAAATAACAAATGCTTGTATCCAAACATAATTATATGTATGACAAATAAATCACAGTAAAGCGCTTTACTCGCTCATCTCAGCGCACGCCCCAACCATGTTCCAACACTGTAGCAGTTTATTCTTTAATTTGATTTAAAGCTGTAATTTAGCGCTTTCCAATGCTTTCTTTCTTGATAATGGATTTATAGCTTGTTATATTGTTCTTAATAAGCTGACGCGTTATTTATAAACAGTGTGATGTCGATAGGTGACTTGTTTATTTATTTATTATAGTTTTTATTGCTCGTTATAAACTAATTTACTGTTTTGTCTTTGTAATCTTATGAAATTGTACGAAACCAGTACTTTTCTCATTTAGACAGTTCAGTGCTATCAACATTTTTTATTTTCCGTTTGAATCTGGTACAGACGAATAAGGATTGATTTGTATGATAAAGTTCAATAAGGGTTTCTTTCAAAGTTAATCCATAAAGTGAAAATCAGGCAAAACTAACCCAAATGCCGTTTAAAATGGTTCCGCTCAATTTGAAGTCATTTTCATACATCAATAGATAAACTCTGAAAGCCTCTCAGTCCCAAAATTACACAATGAACATGAAAATGAAACCAAACCGTTAACTACTAATTTCAGTAACCCTACTCAAAATCTGAGACAGCGAACAACAAATGACGAAACGTAATAACTCAGCCTTAATACAATATGAACAATAAATATCGTTAAATAGAATACGTCGGACATCGGTGAACATCGTCCAACATCGTCGGACATCCCTCCGAATTAGGATGCTGTCCGAACCTTCTTCAAAGTATCAGTTTGATAGATTGGTCTCGAGGACATTTGTCCATCCCCCAATTAATTCAGAGCTCCATTCATTTGAGCAAGACCCTCATATATTTAACAATGACTGTAATGAGATTTGATACGGTATTTAAGTGTTAAACTTGATCGTTATTAGGAATAATTGATTTCACGGCATTATGAGCGGATTTTTAATGATTGTGATCATTAGGAATCAATTTGACCGTGTAAGATGTCTTTTGAGCGTGGAAATGAAGCGTTGAAACGAACAATTAAATTATGTTAGGTTGATCATCTACTTCTGATCCCATAGGGATTATAGTTATAGGTTATCCACGCACTATTTACTGGTATATAGGATGCCGTTTAAGTTAATCGATCTGTAGATCTTACTGTGGTAAAGACTATTCATTTTACATGACAAATATTGCGATCGCTAAATGTGGTTACTTAACTTTTTAGATGTTGATCGACTCTTAGACGTACCCTATATGCACACAAAATATCATGAAAATCGGTCGAGCCACTTCGGAAGAGTTTGGCAACAAACACCGCGACACGAGAATTGTATATTAGAGATAGATAAAACTGCATTTGGTGACCGACGTCATTATATAATTATGCCCATTAGTGCCTAAATCGCATATCTATATTTACTGCAGTTGTTAAATGTGTAGACCGTCATAATTTAGCATATGAAAGCAAAACAAACACCCCATTGGAGGCTATAAACACGTGCCGTGTCGAAACACTAGGGCCCACGCATTAGCAAATAGCCTGTGAATAATCACACTTTAATGTTCACACGATTGTTTTAATAGTCGGAAATTTAATATTAATTGATAGTAAGGTTTCAGAACAACGTGGTTACTTAGTTTTGACTTGTGCGTGTTAAAGGGTAAGCGGAAATTATTTATTGTTTTGAGGTGTTCCGATTATGGGAGGCGTAAAACTGGTAGGCATTTGTTATTGTGCTGTTATATACTCGTAATATTACTAACATTTCCTTGTTGCCACACTCGAATCGACACTTTAATAACTGACGTAATTTTTCATAAATTTCATTTCAAAATCACTAATTTTATCTCTAGTCTCTTCATGTCTCTGTTAGTGAACTAAACTTTGGAGTAATGCATACAATTTCAAAACCTACTACAAATTCTTTCAATTAGCCTGTAATGCAAAGGAAAGCCTCTTTTCACATTGATAACTACAGTAAGCTAAGTACAGTGGGCATTAAGTATGGATGAACCAAAACAATTTTTTTTGCGTATTCGTTTGTGAGCTGCGATGCAGACACAGGCGAACTCATAAATATAACACCCTTAATTGTGCGTTAGGGGTTAAAAACAAAGGATTGCTCTGTTGAGACTTGCGTCCTGCCTCGTTAAGCTTAGGAATAGTGTACATTGGGCGTCTACGCTTTACTTGCAGGTATTATTTTCGAAAATTTTATCTATACTATAATATAAAGAGGTAAAAGTTATGTTTGTAAGTTTAGGCTAATCTGGGAAATTACCAGTCCGATTTGAATAATTATTTTGGTATGTGCTATATTTAAGACAGGTTAGACCATGTCGGAGGCCTTTAGGCGGTCTAAAAACTCTGACTCCAGGGTTGGCCACTAACCTCTTCGATCAACAATACACAACTAGATGTTGGGTCGGTGAAAAAATACGTCTCGGTGAATAACGCCTCATTTGAAAAGTGAGCTCTTATTTTATTCATAAGATTTGCTACTTTATTTGCTAGGTGTCATGGTTGTAATAAGGTTGAACTTCGAACTGTTTTAAAACGTTCGGTAGTAAACAAAATAAGCGATCACACGTCATCCACGCGGACAGTATTTACACAGGTATAGCTTTGATTTTGTACGTGACCCGATATCTAGTTGTGTATTGTTGATCGAAGACTAACCTACTCAAACTCACTATGATTTTACAAACCCATTTTGACCGCAAAGGTAGCTTTTAACTCAACATTATATTTCTGAAAGCCAAATATCACACTACCAACATAAAATCTCTCTTCCGACTTTTCCGTGTTAACTATATTTTACGTGTCCGCGCGTCAATATTCGTATCAATTAAGGCCCTCTTCAGTCGGGGCGATGCAAACACAATCTGAATTGCAAATTGACACCTTTTTCTTTTTAGGCCCCGCACATCCGTCTAAATGGATCTAATTGGAATTTCAGTTGCTCTCGCATCGATTTGAGTATCTCTCTCAACTGAATTGAATCTCGAACGGTATCCGTACATACGATCAGGCTCATTAATTCTAATGTTAAAGAAGTAGTCTTTGATTAAAGTTTAAAGGTTCTTGGTGTGTTTGAATGGGAATGAATTGTTAGATTTAGAGTACTGGTTTTATTTTTATCGTAAGTTTTGTCTCAATTAAAATATCAGGCAATAGAATCATCCTATTAACAGTATACTTACCTAAATCGTACTGAACGTTGATTCCGATAAGTTTAGAAGATCAAGGATCCTTGATCAGGAATTGATCCCTGTTTGCTTGATGTAAATCAGCTTCTAAAGACAAGTAGACCTAAGGTTCAAAACAAAAAAGTTTCTTATTATCTTCTCTACAGATGTTATACGTCAAAAGAGCCTTTTACGGCTAATTGAATAAAAATATTTGACTTAAGAATTTTGTTCTTTTGTTCTTCTTCTCTACGTTAAGTCACGTGGTACCCTGCCGATATTGTTTAATTGATTATTGAACTAAACTTATTTCGCTCGGCTCGGTAATTAATTGAACCTGGGACCTTAGTATTGGCGGGCGTGTTCCACCCACCGCCGAGGCCAGAAGGTCGGAAATAAACATATCAATTCTAATTTCAAATTGTGTTTGTTTCAGACACCTACTTTGGCTGCTGCCGCTGATGATTTTTGCATCCAGTTCTGCCAGCGATGGAATATTTGGATCTAAATATCAGAATGGTAAGAAAAAACTAAGCTCTTAAGTAACTAAAACCTAATTAGGTTTATTAATAAACTCTCTATAACTAAGACACTGTTTTAAAATGTTTTATCTTTTTTACTCTTTGGGCAAAAGCGTATGTCGGAAAGGGACAAAACATTTGGTAGCCAAAATGCTGTCAATAAGCGTTTATTATTAATACCCATTTGGTTTACTTTACTTATAATGCTTTCTATTCGGTATTCAAAAAAACTCTTCTTAGGGTGTAATTTATATCAAATCCTTCGCTTAAAGCGGTCGCCGGAATAGTTTCAACGGGCACTGAATCATGTAGGCTATTATATTTTATAATACGTAGCTAGTAAACCTTTCCAATAAAAAATGTATTAAAAAGTAAAGTATTAAGCCTGTAATGGCCCACAGCTGGGCAAAGCTCTCTCTCCCTACTGAAGATATCGGTACAGTGAGGAGGATTAGGCGTAATCACCACCACCTTTCAAATAACTGTTGAAAAATAATCATTTGCGAAATTGTTAAATTAACTACTCGTCTCAAACATTAAATTCCAAATAGAACAAATACAGAACTAAATGAAAAACACTGGAAATAACATTAAAAACGTAGTTCCACGAGATTGGTAGTTTCTGTGAATCGTACCACAATCGTTATAACTGCGCTATTTAACTCAAAGTGTGGTACAAACGAGCGTTAATCGTCGGTCCGTACCAAACAATTTGTATGGAGTGGCGTAGACAACGGATGGTTTCTCTATTTAGTACTACTTATTTGATCGTTACTTTAGTTATTCGTTTTTGAGGAAAACTTTTATTTGAATTAAGAATAAATGTGACTTGGACGCCTCGGTGGTCTAGTGGTATGTGCACTCGCCTGCCAAGACTGAGGTCTCCGGTTCAATTCCCAGGTCGAGCGACAACATGTTTCCTACTTTTCAAACATGGCTCGGGTTTAAGATCACCGATGCGCAATAGGCAAGAGTGGTGATTACGCCTAATCCTCCTCAATACTGATATCTTCAGTGAGATGAGAGGCCTTTGCCCAGCAGTGGGACATTACAGGCTTATAATTTTTTACGTGACTTGGAACTTAAATATTCATTTGCATTTATGGATCAGACAAATAACATTCAATTCGTTTACGTAACATAATCATAGATTTAAAAATTATTTAAGTTTTCGTTAAACAATGTTGCAATTTCATTGTAAAAGAACCATTATCATTTTGTTATCAACACCAAATGGATATAACCCTTCCTGAACCTGAAACCGACCTAAATAAAACACCCGCCACAACCGAACTCCCCCAATAAGGCCAATACAAAATCCTTTGGTAATAAGTCCTTCAAATCCTATAAACCTGAATTAATTCTCGCATTGAAAATAGGTCGATAATTTAAAGGCAACTGGCGGACTTTTTAAAGCGAGTGCCTGAAAAACGTTTACGGGCGGTTCAAACCAAGTTATTACCACTCAGGGCAAGTATCCTGCCTCTGGTGAGTCGCTATTAGTGCGCCAACGGAATTAAAAATAAAAATACACTTTATAGCAGCAAATAGTTTTATAGTGAAGCGATAAACGGTAAAAATGAATTATAAAATGAAACCCGAAGACTTCCTTAAGTGTACATGAGATGTTTCCGTTGCCATTAAAGGGTGAGGATCAAATAACTTTTTCGGTTTACTTTTTTAATTGGGACTTGGAACCTTTTTGCTGTTTTAGGCGAGACACAAAATTTATCTTCCTGTTAATGAATGAAAACATCTGAAAGACTTTCGGCTAAATTATTTTCCGGAAAAATCTTGAAAGAAAAGTTTTTGTGACTAAGATGTACTGGTTCTAGACAAAAAAAGATAAATAGAGGTTTCTTTCATGTTCAAAATAAGCAACTGTCTTTACGCAGTTTTTGGCAAGGTTTAAATGAAAAAAAAATATTTAACAAGCTTTTTGTTGTTTAGTTTCTGTCTCTGTGTCTGTCTGTCTGAAATCAGATCTTGCAATTTGATTCTGACCCATTTTCTGATGTCCGAATGATGTGTGCATACTTATGGTTTGATTGACAAAGCATGGTGATAGTTAAAAATAAAAGCTAGCTTTTTCTTATGTAATATTAATTTGTTTCAGATATACCCGAGTACGATCTTCTTCATGCTATTGGGGTTCCTTTTAGCAATCCAAAGACCCAATACTTCGACGAAGGTTTGGATGGGTTCCCAGCATATGGACTTATGCCAGGCTCGGACATAAAGTCACCGTACCGTCTCTTCATGCCAGAGAAGCTATATGCTGACTTCTCTATAACAGCTACTGTAAGACCAGCCAACAGAGAAGGTGGATTCCTATTCTCCGTGGTCAATCCTCTCGAAACAGTAGTACAACTTGGACTTCAGCTAATACCTTCAGGAAAAGACTTGATGAATATATCACTCCTCTATACAGATGCCAATTTCTACGCCATATCCCAAACGATTGCTTCGTTTGTAGTTCCTTCTTTTGCTAAGAAGTGGAGCAGATTTGCTTTGAGAGTGACTCCAGAAAACGTGACTTTGTTCCTGAATTGTCAAGAGTATGATACTGTGATGGTGAAGAGGAATCCTTCAGAGCTGGTGTTTGATTCGGCTTCTACGCTTTATGTGGGCCAAGCTGGACCGAGGATAAGAGGCGCGTTTCACGTAAGTATTGTATGATTTTGGTACCGTCACCTGCAAAAGTATGGAAGGGATATAGTTGTCATTATACATCACCAACTGTAAATAATGATTCAATGAAACGTCATCTAAAATTAAGTACTTTTGTAGGAGACTGTATTCTATTTTAAATATATTCTGCAAAAATATAGCTTAATGGTAAAATCTTTTTATATTTCGTTAGTTTTTTTTATTTAAATGTTTCTTTATTAACTTCTTGAGAGAGCTTTATTGAGCTTTGTGCCAAATCAGCTATATTTATTGCAGAATTGATTATTAGATCTAATAATTATTATGAAATTCAAACCGTATTAAATTACGCCACGAAGTAATTACTATCAATATACACATCGTAATTTTACACCACTACAGTATATAATCATACCCTCATAGAAACGTTTATAAATTATCGATACATCTCGCAACTGGTAATAAACAAGTGATTTCTCAATAAGTCACACACAAGCCATAGAACGTTGGTTTATTTTCCTTATTGCAGGATACTATGATGATGAAACTTGTGTTTAGAAAATAAACAAATACGTAATAGCTTTTCAACGGAAACGAGCCATTAACACGACCAATGGATTTGGATAACCGACCGACCTACATACCGATATACTAAATAATAATTAACTACATATAGGACTAGCCGCGCCCCGCGGTGTTACCCGCGTTGTATCGGTTCCCGCGGGAATTTCGGGATAAAATCGCGGATAAAATCGGTATCCCATGTGTTATTCTGATGTAAACCTATATTACTGTAAAGTTACATCCAAATCCGTCGAGTAGTTTTTACGTGAAAGAGCAAGAATCGTACATCCATCCTCACAAACTTTCGCATTTATAATATTAGTAGGATTTGGTAAGGCGAGCACGTTAGTTTGTCGGTCCCGGTTATTTCAATCGTAAGACCACGTCGGAGGCCGTTAGACGGCCTAAAAAACTCCGACACCAGCGTTGGCCATTAACCTACCCGAGTTTACTTTTTATTATCAGGCATTTTTTTATTGGTCACTTGTAAATTTGTAAAAACTCAACAAACTGTGCAAAAAAAGTCTAATAACCTAAACTAAGAGATATGGTAGGTACTTTATAAACCCATAGTACCTAAAAAGCTATAAAAAATCATAGTAAAGGCTCTCAAAAGCTATAGTACATAAGTACCTACAAAAAACTAAAGTACTTACAAACCTACCATAAAAATAACTTAAATACCTACATACATTAAGTTAATTTCCTACTATTTTAATACTACATACAGTAGAAATCTCAAAATTAATTTCAAATAAATCTCTTTACTATATCAGATCATTACAATCATTTATAATCGTGAGCTTTAAATTAAGTTTGCGACGCGCCACCTACTGAGAAGAACTAACAAGAAACTCAGTGGAAAATCGGGTCACTGACCTCTAAATTTTCTACATAATATTCCTTGCTCCAATTCAGTATGGTAATCCGAAAATAGTAGGCAAAAAGTTAGCGACCCTCACCATGTGTGTTTACCCTTAAACAGATATTTTCATGGCCCTTTATTTCAGTGCTTGTTACGAAGGGTGGTAGGCCATGCGTCCCATTTTATCGCATGCCTTTGTAAACAAAGCCCTTACAGAAGACAGATAAA
The DNA here is from genome assembly GCA_963082685.1 of Cyclophora albipunctata. NCBI lineage: Eukaryota > Metazoa > Arthropoda > Insecta > Lepidoptera > Geometridae > Cyclophora > Cyclophora albipunctata. The sequence goes on from OY720123.1 coordinate 3,810,178, forward strand.
CAAAATTCTGTCGCGTAGATTCGGGTTAACAATGGAGTGGACACATGGGTACGGAAGTTGGACGTCTTTTTTAAAGGCTTTTTATAAGATTTTGTAGTGAAAAGCAATATTATTAGACCACTCTCAAGAGCAATTTTTAACGCTTTTTTCAGCGTAAGGCTTGAGGCGTAATCTACACACTGACTTATAAGGTCAACCGCTTATGCTTTCTTAGTAGATATTTAAAGAGTGAATTTGACATGACGTAATGTATGAAAAATTATGTGCGGCAGTTAGGGTTTTCAGGGCCGACACTGCGTTAAGCGTGCGCACGCCACAAAAGTTCACAAAAGTGAACCGTCGCGGGCGCCTGCAACATGCGCACGCCGCGTGTGGCTTCATACAAAAGTGAACCGCCGCGTGCGCCCGTCTATTATTTTATTTTTCTATTATTTTATTAGTATTATCGTATTACCCGACTTCCAAAACCGTGTGTCCAACATTTACGAAACATATTTTACCTAAATACCATACCAGTTTTGTTCGTGAATGTTTTCAGGTCATTTAACACCCTTATGAATAACGATTGATTTACAATACGTAATGTGTATACCACGGGAAAATTTTAAAGCTCTTGGAATACCTTTTCTGATGTTATTTAAGGGATCGAGGGAAAAGGTCAATGCTGTGGGGTAAATGTAAATATATATCAAAGGTAAAATTTATGTGATTTACGAGTTAAAACTACTTATGCGTGAGAATTTTGGTAAGAATCTTAGCTAAAATTCGAAACTAATTCTAGTCGAAATTTTTAAGTATATAAAAGTAGTGGATTTTAACACTCGATTTACTAACAATTTTAAATTAAATAGAACTCAAATCAAATAAGTACTAAAACACGAATTCAAAACCAATAAGAGCGCTTGATCTAGTTTCAAATGATATAATTATTTGCACACAAAAAAAATCGTTTGAGGATTGTAATACTGCTCAATAGAATAAAGACCGTTTTTAATTCATTTATAGGTCTTATGGGGTTATCAAAGAAGCTAAAGTAGAAACTTTATAGTTTAAAATACTTTCAAAACAAACTCCAGCGTAGTTTAAAGACACAAAGTATGAGTTTACACCTTCTTATCCACTTTATTTAACCAACCATCTTAAAGTTTCGAAAACTCTTGACTTGTGTTCTTGAGGTTCTTTTGAATTCGTATTCTTGACCTCGTACAGTTGTTCTCAGTGACTGGTGGAAGTTTTCAGTAACTTAATGTTATGTGAGTCGGATTGTGTATCAAACTTCAGTTTGGAAAGATTCTGTTTTATGATTTAGGTTGTTATGGTCTTGGAGTTTACGGTTTATATTTGTATGTTATTTATTGAATATTTTACTGGTATATATAATAAGGTGATTATAAGTTACTTACTCGTAGGGACATATTAACTATCAAATGGTTTGTCACTTTCTGACCTACGCAACTTTCCTAAGAGCAAAAGAGACAAAACATTTTTAACATTGTTTTAGTGACAGAGCGTTTATTAATAACACGGCTAGTGGCTTTCTTACTTTTATGTAAAAAAATCTACGTCAATTAGTTCAACTGTAAGTTTGGCTCTTAAATAATCATTCATTCTCTTGTCATTTTATATTGTATCAACTAGCAGCGCCCCGCGGTTTTACCCGCGTTGTGCCCGTTCCCGTAGGAAATCCGGGATAAAATGCCTTCCTCGATAAAAAGCCTTCCTCGATAAATAGACTATCTAACAGTGAAAGAATTATTCAAATCGGTTCAGTAGTTTCTGAGATTAGCGCGTTTAAACAAACAAACAAACAAACAAAACAAACTCTTCAGCTTTATAATATTAGTATAGATAACGCATAAACATAAAACATACTTCAAGTAAATACTCCACTTGTGATCATAAGGCGAAGAGGCCTGTAAACAATGACAATAATAACTTAAAATTATGAAGAAAAATATTAGTTGTATGGGCAGAAAGCAATGTGGCTGAAAATACATATTCAGTTAGCGCTTGTGAGTTTGAATAAGCAATGTTAGCTCATTGCGATTGTTAAGCAACGTGCAGCTCGACTCCTACTAGGATGGGTGACCGATAGTGGCATTACTATCTGAGCACTACCGTGCTTCGGAGGACACGTTAAAATTGTCGGTCCCGGTTGTTTCAATCGTCAGACCATGTCGGAGGCCTTTAGGCGGTCTAAAAACTCCGACACCAGGGTTGACCACTAACCTATTCGAACTTACTTTTTAGGGTTCCGTACCCAAAGGGTAAAAACGGGACCCTATTACTGAGACCTCGCTGTCCCTCCGTCCGTCCGTCCGTCTGTCACCAGGCTGTATCTCAAGAACGGTGATAGCTAGACGGTTGAAATTTTCACAGATGATGTATTTCTATTGCCGCTATATCAACACATACTAAAAATAAAATAAAATAAATATTCATACAACAAATGTGATTTTTTGCCGTATTTTAAAGTACGGAACCCTCCGTGCGCGAGTCCGACTCGCACTCGCACCTTATCTTTCCATAAAACAAACAAAAGCAGACCAACGTTTCCAAATGCATAATCATTGTTGATACTCGCGATCAAAATTCAAATCGAACTTGAAATGTAAACGAATAACAAATTAAATGCAAATGAACAATTTTCCCTACAGAATAGTACGTTTGCTCTAAATTGAGTTTAAAATAATATTAGAACTCTATAATTTTGCATTCAGTTTGATTGAACATTCACTTTGGTGTACAGTATTTGTTCAATTTAGTTTGCAAATCTGAGACAATCTGTTTATATTTTTATACTAGCAGCGCCCCGCGGTTTTACCCGCGTTGTGCCCGTTCCCGTGGGAATTTCGGGATAAAATGTAGCCTATAGCCTTCCTCGATAAATAGACTATCTAACAGTGAAAGAATTATTCAAATCGGTTCAGTAGTTTCTGAGATTAGCGCGTTTAAACAAACAAACAAACAAACAAAACAAACTCTTCAGCTTTATAATATTAGTATAGATTTCAATAATCGAATTTCACGCTCAATAAAATTGATTTTTTAACGAAGGTATATTGTTAGTTTAAAATAAACAAATTGTATTTTGAGCGAGCGAATAATTTGACGAGTACGACGCTTGTTATTTGTGCTTGTATTCTATTGAACTCAACAGCTCAAACTCAGAGCTTACAATCTCGCTCTATTTAGTCGACGCCAGTGGACCGAAATTCAAGCGGCAATCGCTTATTCGCTAATCACTTCGCTTTTATTAAAATGTACGATTCGTACCCCATGATATCACTATACCGTATGTCTATCCCACACATTTTAGAAAGAATCGAATAGAGATTTTGTTAATGGAATCACACCTACCAGTGTTATAATAAGTGATTTGTACCTGTTATAAAAAGCTTAATTCTATATATAAATAATATTATGCTGACCTTAATAAAACTTTACCTCACAAACGCTTACTTAACCTTTACATAAAGTGAAGAGTAGGCGTCATATAGGCCAAAGCCTCAATCATAACGTGAAAGCGATTATCAAATTATTCCATACATATCAAAGTAGCGGTTATTTTCAAAATCCGCCAACAGCCGTTTGAGGTCATTGAAAGGCTGCTCTAGTCAAATATGTAGTGACTGTGAATGCAACCAAGTGGCTGAAGCCCCGAGCATAAGCCACTCAGTAATGTAGGCGCATACCCAAACTGAAAACATTTCTTTGTAGGTAATCATGAATAGGGTTTGGTATAGGCCCTGCTGCTATGTAGAAAGATAAAGGATAATTTTTAAATTGACTAAGATTTCGTTTGTATACATAAATAAGGTCTTGGCAGACTGACTGATTGACAGTAAAAGTATAAAGTATTTTTCTATATGTCTCTTTGTAGGGCAAATGCTTATGATCTCCCTGAGATATCCTTAGTGCTGTATGAAGGGTCGTATTTATGTTTTACTCACTTTCATCAACAAAACAGTATCTTTTGTCTAACATTCCATTGAAACGTATTATCCAGCCTTGATAAACTGTCTATGGCTAAATCTACTCAAATAATCAATCTTTAAATATGCAGAATCAGTTAACAAATACAAAAGTCGAGCCACAAGCTAAGTGCGAAAACACTCCACAAAAATCCTATCACAACCCATCTGATATTTAGATTGAAAAAATCTGCATCAAATTTCAGCGGACAAGGGTTCTTAAGCCTCACCTTTGAAGGGTCAGACTTAGTTATACCGATAGAAACCGCCCAATAGTAAAAAAGTCCTTCCTACATTTCAAAACGTACTCAGACGTTCTCGTTCATAATGACAGCACATGCAAAACAAACATGATACGGATGTATGTTACAATTTAGTAGGATTTTGAGCTTTACTACACTGATTTAAAGGTGTGGTGTATTTGCGTTAATGTAACGTTATTTGTCAACATGCGAAGAGCTGTTGAAGAGATGAGAGTTGCGTTTTAAACTCAACTGTTTCAGAGGGTGGGTGCGATATTTGTTTTGTGTTTGCAATCGGTGTTAACCTTTGTATCGGTATAAAGCAGATGTAAAGCTTTCAACGGATTTCATTGATATATCAGCTGAGGATGGATTTGTGGAATCAAATGTATGTAAATTTGGATGTAACGAATAGATGCGTGTTTACTTCGTTGTCTATATTGAGCTACGTAAAGCATGAATAATTTAATGGATACACCGTGTATGTAGGGGAATATAAAATTCGTTTCAATAGCGTCATTAATTTTATGACGTCATCAATATTTGATTGAATGTATTATCAAGTTTTAAACATCCTTTTGGAGATTACTATAATCCTACTAATATTATAAATGCGAAAGTTTGTGAGGATTAATCTATGTATGTATGTTTGTTACTCTCTCACGAAAAAACTACTGAACGGATTTAGATTGAAACTTTACAGTTATATATGTAGGTTATACATCAGAATAACACATGGGATACATGTTATCCCGAAATTCCCGCAAGGACGAGTACAACGCGGGTAAATATATGTATTTAAAAAGGAGATGGCGAGATGAACTCGACGGGTTTTCGCCTGATTGGCGTCGTGAAGCTCTTGATAGAGAGAAAAATATAAACAATGGGAGGCCTTTTGCCAACAATGGGTCACCTGATGCTTAAATACCTAGTAATCATTATTTATAAATATCTAATATATAAAGTTTTCGTGTTGCGGTGTTTGTAGTTAAACTCCTCCCAAACGGCTTGGCCGATTCTCATGAAATATTGTGTGCATAATCGGGTAGGTATGAGAATCGGGCAACATCTATTTTTCATCCCCCTAAGTGTCCACCCTAAGTGTTTTTATCCCCCTTAGTGTTAAGAGTAGTCCACCCCTAAATTTTTATATGGCAAAACAACGTTGGCTGGGTCAGCTAGTAATTTATTAGTTCTTAACTATCAGCTATTCAAACTAAATAATACTAATTGGCTATACTTTAACATATGAGACACAATTCACCTCGCTTTAAAACATATTAAATATTTGGTGCGATCTCGTTCCCATAATACATTCATTTTGAACACCAAATCCCAAAATAGCTTTCTGTTCCTTTTTTTGTTCATTGTTCCCAAATAGACAGGCAGCCTGCGGGCTAAATTTGATATTACTTGACGTAATATTCGTTCATTCACTGTTTGGAATGAAACTCTCCTGAATGGAATTTAGTAATCGAAAGACCGAAATAAAATGCTAAAGCCAACTATTTTGGCAAATAAGGAATAAAGAAAGTAAAAAATAAATAAAAATAAAATAAAAAACATGTATAATGCCTTTTAAAAATGTTACAGAAAACTTAATTAAATCAAAACAAAACTAAATCTTATATGACTTAAAATAACTAAATTTGCATAGACATTAAAAACACAATGATAATTAAAAAAAATATTTTAAAAAAAGGAAAGAAAAATTATACTGTTCTTGTTATTTTGATAGTTACCTAGCATTTCCCCGCGACTTTACCCGCTTTGTGGCCTTTCCCCTGAGAATTTTGCGATGAAAAATAGCCTATCACCTTTCCGTTGAATTGGTTATCCATTATAAAAATTATTATTCAAATCGGATTGATAGTTTTTGAGATGAACCCTTACAAACAAACAAAGTTAGGAACTTTACCTCTTTATAATATTAGTAAAGATAAATTAGGCAAGCGTGGTGATTACGCCTAATCCTCCTCACCGTACGGATACCTTCGATGATGAGAGACCTTCGCCCAGGAGCGGGACATTAAAGTCCCACTGCTGAGACTGTAATCCACTGCTTAAAAAGGTTAATATTTTTTTAAGCGTTAAATTGTAAACATTTCACAATCGGTCGACAATTCATAATCTTACCAGTTCGATTATAAACCAATGGCGTTTATTACAATATTACGGCTACAGAAATACAGGGTGGATTTAAAAAATCGGTCAGTATGGGCAAGTCTAAAACGAAGTTCTACGAAGACTTTTTCCTAGCAACCACCACCAGTTCAAAAAATACCACCCTGTATAACTCTGATGGAAGTTAGTGTACTACCAAGTTTCTAAATAGGAACTGAAATCAATTATGCGCGATGAAATAACTTTTTAGTTTCTCCGTAATCCCGAAATTGATACCTTTGAAGAGGAGACTGGGATAAATTGAAGAATAGTTTTACATTTAATTGTATCAGTATTAAATCTACTTCGCTTCCACGCAGCAACTTTATTGATTCTCAGTATCTAACGACTTTGATCTTATTAGATCCTTGATTGAGTTACAGAAGGTGCGATGTCCAGATGTAGCTATTGGATATACTTTCAGCTTTTCAGTAGAAACTTCAGTCACTTAAATTTATTAGGTTTTAGAACTATTTTGAGAATGGAAAAAGAATATTCGAAATGTAGTTCATCCTTCAATAGACAAAATATACTAGAAGTCTCTTAGAATATTAGTAACAGAAAATGGATTAAGTTTAGGCTGTAGGGCAAACTCTAGGAACTAGAGCAGATCGTTTATATAGATATAGATACAGATACTACCTTCTCTAATTTCTGGCCACTCTCATTGTCAAAAAAAAGACAACAAAGTATACTCGGTATACATATCAAGTATCCCAATGTATGATGACAAGTCTGATATGTTTATTTTAATCATTCTCTACGATATATGCCCTGTTATAGTCAACAGCGACTCACTCTACAGCTTTGACGTAAATTGCTTAACCCATTCACGCCTCGGTATTGTCAGTCATCGTTCGCATATCCATATTTACATGCTTTTGATGTACAGTCGCTCGGAATATTTTGGGGTAACGACGAACGTAACAATATTTTATTGGGGGCGGTTAAAATTTGGATACTTCAGAATTTTCTGTTTGTTGTATGTATTAAAGGATGGGTGTGAGCATTAAAAGATCTAACTTTTCTGAACATCGTAAAAGAAGGTTTTGGCCTTATCTATCCTACTCAAATGTTCCCAAACCACCATATTCTTTCTCCTTCTCTAAATCTTTTATTATTATTATTTAATTTTCTATTTCCTATTCATTTCTTATTTTAGGTATTATTCTTAGATCAGAAGTCTTATACCACTTCTGGGGCCTGTTTACCCTCATAATAAATTATATATTTTATTTCTAATTACTTCTCAACCCATTACTTGCAATACAATTCTACACTTGACTCTATGTAACTTTATTTACCTTAAAATAACACAATTTCCTTAAAAGACTACTGCAAAAGAATCCTCGAAGCTCTACTAATTCAATACTACCTCGTTTTTGACACAATGGCGTTTCATCCTGATAGAATTATTTTGGCAAGGGATATATAGAACAGAGTGGACTACATCTCAGTCTAGATCGGCCAGTTGTACGGGACGCACGTAATATATAAATAGAGAAAAACTATAGACAAACTGTTCTGTGGTGAAGTGACATTTGGGAAACGTCAGTTTTGACACGTGACGCGAGTGACGTTGACATGACGATGTTAACCGTTTAGCGCGTTGCCGAGGTTCGGAACGACGCCGACACGTGGTTATCCGACCGTTGACGTTTATTAAATTTTGAATGACGTTTCGTGGATCTGAAACTGTTATAGCCTTTTTGTTCTGGTATCGAATATGCATTTTTTGATTCTTCCATTTTACGAATATTTGACTCAATATATTCCTCATGAATTATTAATAATGCATATCATTGATTTGATAGGACCTACTCAAAATTGAAATCAATACGTTGTTCAGTATGTCGGTAGATGATGTAACTCAATTATTTTTTGATCAATTGAAACCAAGTCTTAAATCTCAGTATAAAAGCTTCAATTTTATATTTCAAAGATAAGATTCAGGATAGCCTAGATGATGCAGTAGAATGCGCACCAAATAAGTTTGAGCGTGGCTAAAATAGGAACTAAATCTACTCAAAATATTTTCTTGGAATGGAAACGCTACAGTGGCTCCTTCGGTTAAACACTTATCGGCAAGTGCTCTAGGAAGAACTAGCCAATGCAGACAGGGAGACGCCAACTACGAAAAAGTCCTACTATACTAGTAATGTAGCTTTCAGATCGACTAATTTGGCACGAACCTGCAAGTTCAATGAAATTTTAATCTCATTTCAGTACCTATCGCTTCTTAAAGTAGCAGTTGCAGGTAGCATTCGCGCTCTTTTTAAGAGCTTTCTCAATTCTTCTTTGTGATATACCAATTCTTAAAGTTATTTAAAATTGGAAACATTAGGACCACAGGCAACAATTTCTTGTCTCAAATTTCTTGAGACATTAAGTTTTTTTTCTAATTTTCCATTTGTCTCTAGCTCTACACGGAGCTGATTTGACATAGTCATCATATTCCAGGTTAATATTTTTTTTTAATCTGACTGCGCATAAGTAACACAAATAAGTTCTTAATAGAGAGAGACAAAATCAAGGCCAAACCCCGCGCCAAAGAGATCTGCAAAACACCCACAAGTTGCAGACGAGTCGACGCCAACCAAGCAACGCACAGATAAACACTTTAGCTCTAGTGATGTTCCTTTTAAAATTTTATAATAGGAAATTTAAAAGAAAAAGGATTCAATATATTTAACAAGTCCACTTAGTTTTAACTTAAATAATAGATATTATACCTTTAACCAAAAAAACTACCTGTTATCCCCAGATTCATACGCAGGGTACTCAATTATCCCACGGGAACCTATGATCGTCTGGTCAAATAGACTGACCGAATTTTTGTATTATGGAAATTCGTTAGAGATACCCAAAATATATCAAATCTTTATTTCATAGATTTGTCTCATAGAACATTGATCAACAGTCAGTCATGTAAATAGGTCCTACGATTTCCATAAGATAGACTAGAACATTTTCTGGGCTGAATTTTACATACATCCATCCTACCTGTTCACTTTATCGTTCGTTAGATAGGCAAGCTTCAATCACAAGTGACCTGAAAAAGAAGACTTAAGTTGGTAAGGCATCTACTGAATGTTCTAATGCTAATCTACGACTGACAACGTAACGATAATCTCTTTATTTTGATCTATTTTACCTTTAATTTTTGTACGAAAAAAATTAACTAAACTATATTCATTAGGTACCTAGAGCCCGTGAAAAAACTTGAATATCCTTATTTTTAAACACCGAAGAGATGAAATAACCCAACAAAAAATACTTCACACTTTGCAAGAAATAAATTTAATTTGTGCGTCCTGTAATGTCTCCAACGGCAGTCGTGCTACGACTACGTAATTTGACATAGTATTATGCGGAGCCGTACGGACTTAACTCTAGCCGAGATACTTTATTCAAACTGCATCATTCCATTTTATTTATGTTCTTAAAAAAACAACTGTTGACCCCGTTTGTTTTGCATTGTTTATGTATGTGTCACAAGAAGACATTTCCTTCTTTTCGGTCCGTAATATTGTCTGTGGTTTGTCAAATCTCTTCCCTATTTTCCCCATAGTATTTTATTGACCGATGTTCACTTCCCCTAAAGTAGGCTTGTAGACAACGAGGTCAGATACGGAGACAAGACGACGCCAGAGATATCGAGCTGAACAGCTGATACAGAGGATTTTAGTTAGTTTTCAGAGAGCAAACCGTGTAGTAAAACGCGCCTTTTTGCCGGGAAACTTCACGTACAGTTACCGTTGACAGTTCAAGTTCTGACATTCCAATTTTGAAATCAGTAGCAGTTTCAAGTGGTGTACAATTTAAAAAACGAACTCTTTTGTTCACTTGTTTTTTGTAAAGTTTAAATTGCGTACGTATTACGTAACACCGCTCTATTTTTACTATCATTTTGTTTTCATCCGTACGTAGTGTTTTAATGAAATACGAAAAAGAAGTATTCGTTCTGTGCCCGAGGGAAGGTTTAAGTTTACCCCCTTTGCATAAAGAGGGCCGAATCAATTAAGTTAAAACCAGTGTGTCATAATGGAATTTACGTTAGAAAAAATGTGTACACGAAAACAAAGCTTCTTTTTGCATTAAGTGAATATGAATCCGAGTTTAATCGAAACAATTTTAACCTGTTAATCTTTTGAGCGCTTACGATCCGAATGTCAACACGAATTTGCTTTACGTATATGATCTGCGGCACATTTCATCTGTCGATTGGAATCGAATCCAACCAAAATCCAATCATGGAGGAATCATGTGGGATCCGAATGGATAAAATGTGCAATATATGTGGCTTTATATTGAAAAATATACTATTTGTATGCAGTTCACTATGTAATCGAACCTTCGGCATTGTAACTGTTTTCGTTTAGTCGATTTATTTTTTAGAGGTTTAGCTTTTTAGTATTTGCTCGGACTGAATAATATGCGTACAGAGATTGGAATAGTTATTTTGAGAATCATCAAGGGGATGGTTGATTGATTCTATTGATATTTCAAAAACAATTTAAACTAATGCATATAGATGAACAGTTTATTTTTGTTTGTTAAAACGCGCTAATCTCAAAACCTATCAATCTGATTAAAATGAATCTAAATAGACAGTCACATTTAACGGGAAGTTTATAGGCTATTTTTCATCCGAAAATTTCCACGTGTAAAACCGCGGGGCGCAGCTAGTCTAAATATAATTATAAGTTTTTCATTGGTTTCTATAACGTCCAAATTAAATTTAAAACACAGGTAACCTTATGTCATTTCTGAAACTGTCTGCCTGCCGCAAGGTTAAATGGTGCTCAGCACCTATGCCTTCCTCTGAGTATACTTACCTTTCATACAGTTTTTCCTACGAGAATTAAAATTCAAACCATCATAACTGATTTTCCGACCAAAGACAAGTTCTTCCAATGAGGAAAAGAATGAGTTGAAGAAACCCTTTTCCTCTTCAGAAGGAATGGTCTTTACTGGAAAATCGACCTCATTAGTCCACATTTTAACTTTCCTTAAAAAAAATAGAGGGTATACGGAGTGACACTGAAATATAAAAGCATAAATATACTTTCAATGTACTTCTGATTCGTTCACAAAAAAAAACTATAATGTGAAGTTGTCGGCTTGTCAATAATTGATTCGGAGTTAATCCATCACCTATTTCGACGTTTCGTGTCGAATCTTTTGTCGATTTTCGTCGCTAATACCCAAGGAATAGAGAATTAAAGCAACTCTCTCGGGAAAACTTTTCAATACCAATTGAAAGGGAGATTGACATTTTGGGCTATTGGGAATTTTTCTGATTACGTTTTGATGTTATTAATGAATAATCTTGACAATTTGTGAGATTAATAGGGTTTTGGGATAAAAGTAATAACTGGTTCAGTTTAAATAACGAACGTAGTAAAAGTTACGTATATAATGCCTGGTCGTTTTCTATGAGCAAAAACACATGATAGCATTGCTCTTTATAAAGTTAAGGCAAGTCCCATTCATCCTCATTACATAAACTTATTCATTTAAATTCTACTAAATTTTTCACTAAATGATTTACAGAAGCAATAAAATAAAAACACGTACAGCAGATCCGTTCTCATAGACAAACAACGAAAATAAGGTGTTCAAACAAAATATATTGGTGCTAAATAAATTCGGCAGTGATAAAAGATGGCGATGGTTGTGTCTCGCGAATTCAAGGGTGTTTGTTTTATGTTCGTATTGGTTTCTTTGGGTGTGATCTTGGCCGTTTTGTCAACGCTTGGCGTTTTTGACAAAAATGAACATAGTCCAGTTACTTCAGAGAAGTATTATTCGAAGAAGAGTTCATCACAAAGTAATGTGAGTATGAAATGGTATCCTTACTACTAGAATATAATTGATACTTAGGTAAAAATAGTTAGGTAAGGTGTAGTATCCATCATAATTTCATAAATTTAGGAGCTAGGCTCTTGTCCGTGAGTCCGATGCAGACTTCTCCATCCATTTCTGTTCTAGTTCCTTCACATCTCTAAGCGACATGACAGACACTTTTTCTGTTATCTGACTCATGTTACTAATTCTAGGTCTTCCCTTACCTCGCTTTCCTTTGACTTTACCTTCTTAGTTATTATTTATGGATCTGTCATGTCTTATGAGATGTCCTATCATCTATAGAATAGAAAAATCGGTGTAGAATTGTCAACTACAAATTTTCTTTGCGTTGTGAAATATGTATTTATTTATTCGTCTATTTTGTACACAATGAAATTATAGTCTTAAGTAGAGATTTTTATGTAAGCTATTATTATTATTAAACCCGCTTCGATTTCAATGTGTACCTGAAAAACAGAAAGAAGAAAAAGGCATTAAATTAGGAATAAAGGCTAAACGAACTGACCTAAATACACATAAACATTAAAGGATAACGAAACGCAAATAACATTAAATGAAAATGCGAACCATTTAAAAGTTAGGTCCCATAATTTTCTGGCTTGCGTAATGCCTAGATAGAGAAAACGTTTGTCACCATTAAATCCTTACCATTAGCAGTAATTTAAGCTGAAGGACCAGGCAATGTGCTCAACCGATATATCATGACATTCATATTCATAGCCTATAGAGGTTATGTGAACAGCCTCAGAAACTAACCTACGAAAAAGGTTATGATTTGTGTTACAAAGCTTAATGTAGGTTTATTAAGTCTACACGATTTTGGCCCTTGTTGTCTTTCCAATTTGGTTTAAAATTGGTATGACAACAAGAGTTCTGTTGATGTTATTTTTTCTACGAGTAGCTTAGTTCCAAAGTTAACTAAAGTTAAGACCATAAAAACTGACAAAAGTTTTCCAGCTAAATCCGTACATAATTTAAAAGCCAATAATGTCAATCGTTTCAAAATTTAAATTACAAAAGATAATAAAAAGGTGCAACGTACCTCCAATCATTTACATCAAACAGGTAACGTAAAGCATAGCTGTAAGTTTCCTGCCCAAATGACCGATCTGAAAAGTTACTGCCTTTTTACCAAACTACATTGACCTTTTTATCTATTGCAGCACGGGTAGCATGACAAGTAGACATACAAATATGTCTACCATCTATGGCGCAAGTTTGACGTCATCGCGATTTTGTCTACAGTAGCTACCGCGACATAGATTTGTCTTGTCGCGTACGTCATTTGTATACAAATGTCTACGCCCTTGAGCATGACGACCATATTATGTCTACGTCAGAGACTAATTTGACATTGACATTTCAAAGTATACAAATATGTAGGCTACCCTCCAAGGTGCATACAAAGCTTGTCTTTTTCGTACAAGACATTTTAAACTTACAAAATACAATATTTTTGTAACAAAAACGAAAACAAGAAACAATAACCACAGACAAAAACGCACTGAAATGAATGAATGGCGAATGAATGAAATAGTGTTGTGACGGTGTTGTGCTTCAACAAATTTATCGGTAATCATGTGTGACCATGTTAAAAATATAATATATTTGTAAAGGGCAATATTTCTATGTCTTCCGTAGCGAAAGTTTTGTATACAGTAGAGATTTTCGCTTCCTGTCATTATGTGCTCGCAACCGCGCCATAACCCGTAGACAAGACAAAAGTTTTAACCCTATAGAGATATATGTCTACCAGTGTTCATGCTACCCGTGCTGGTTATAAGAAAAATGGTCCAATTTATATTGGCTACTGGTTAAGATGGTTCGCGGACAAGTCTATGTGACCTATAAAATTAATGGCATTCGCATGTCTTGGCAGAACGCTGGCCATTCTTTAAGTTTACTGTTCTCCTAGTGCAAAAGTAAAAGCGTCATGTTACTAGGAATGAAGTTAAAATCTGCTATTTTGCGAAACTAGACGTTTTAATCTCGGGAGATAATATCGTTTTTAACTGATGTTGAAACTAGATTAGTAAATATTGCAGGCTTTAGTTGAATTCCAGTTTGTTTAGCTTAGTAGTTTAGATTAGATCTGTACCGAGAAACAAATGAACCTAATAGAAGTAAACGGAATTTAAAAAAAAAATATAGCTGAAAATATCAGAACATGTTAATGTTGATACTAGAAATTATATAAATGCTACAAAAAACAATTACATAAAAATGTTTAAAAACGAAAATACATTTGATTTTTTCTAAAAAGTAGGCTGCTATTTTTTGGAAAAATGTGATATTATTATAACTTTATTAATAAAGATCACGCTGACTACTGTTATTCCGGCTAAACTGCTAATCTTAAGATAATCATAGGATATCCGTTCCGGGTATCCGCCCGGAATAACTCGCCAAACACACTCCAAAATTTTCGAAGCTCCAAACCCAAAGCATCAAGGAAAACGTTATTTAACATATTGTTCTTATCATATCCCAACACTACAAGCAATAACAATTTAGAGAAAAGTGGAGGCCTTAGATAGAAACATCAACAACCAACATACGTTAACTCGAATGTTCGGCCGTTGTGTGGTAAGGATACTCTGAGGACCTCTCCGCTTCTGATACCCACGATTCGAGGTGATAATCCTTTTTGTTTTACTTACTTTTTATGGAAATTGCAGTGGTGGTTAGATTTAACAGTGCTGCATAAGGTATTGTGTTTGTGTTTTAAGTATAGGTGGGTTAAGGGTTGGCATTCAAAATAAAATTATTTGCGTAATCGCATATGACAATTATTGACATACTTGCATGGGAGTTTTTTATACCTTTATTAAGTACTAGCAGCGCCCCGCGGTTTTACTCGCGTTGTGTCCATTCCTGTGGGAATTTCGGGATGAAAAATAGCCTATGCTACTCGTGGATAATGTATCTTTCGAATGGTGAAAGAATTTTAAAAACGGTCCAGTAGTTTTTGAGCCTATTCATTAACCAAACAAACAAAGTTTTCCTCTTTATGATATTAGTGTAGACAACGACTGGAGATTCCTTAATGCATTTCTATTGAAAGTTAAGCGTCACCTTAAGGGTAGATGCGGAGCGGAGTGGAACGAAGCCCGATTCACCTATCACAGCGGATTGGGATTGTCAAACAACGCATTGACATTGTGATTATTATTTTCGTAACGCATTGTGATTGGTCAATTTAAGCTTCGCACAGCTCCGTTTTGCATCAATTTAAACGCACCCTTACATTGAGCGAGTTCACAAAGCGACATTACTCGCTCGCTCGCTATTGACTTACCAATTTCTAAACCACTCAAACAAAACTACGCTCAACCAAAATCTAAGTCAGAATCATTACAAAAGATTACAAAACTTTCAGATTTGTTTTTAATGTATCACCAATGTTAATACATATCTGTACTTTATTAAATCATAGTTTCTTGTATAAACTGTGTATTATAATCTGGATTCTGCACTAGTGTGAACATATTTTAGTAGAAATAACTTTAAAATTCTCGTCATATTTCTTGTTCAAAAAGCCAAGCCATCAATTTTATTTACACCAAAAACCCCTTTTGAACCCTTTATGTGCGTCCAAAAATCCGTTTAGCGCAGAATAAATCATTTTTGGAAATATTATAACGATATTTTTGTCGTATCCTGGTTTCGGTTACCATTAGTACCACCTTCAGATAGATGTAACCGCCACTCGGCAGGTTATTAATTTTAGATTAAATTGTAAACCGATTAGCGGATTATTTTTTGAATTTAATAAAAGGGTTTTATTTTTTTGTCGTTTCAGTAAGATTAAATATATTTTGATTTGAAAATGGTGAACAAAACGTTTCGTATTTCTCTTTCGAAAATCATAAACTATTTAGGTACAATAATAAAATTGTACTACTAAAATTACACTTTTTGCACAAACTACTCATGCATTGGTTCAACCGTTCATAATAATAGTATGAAGGTTGAATAAAACTGAACACACGTTACTTGTGACCATAATTTCGTGTAGAATATGTAGTCTCTACGAATTATATTCAACATTTTGTTCAACGTAAATTATATTTCTCATTAAATGACGTACCAGTTCTTACTAAGAATTAAATACTGATATTTCTAAAAAGACACCTTTACTAGAGATTTAGTTTATGTTTTGTCCCACAGTTGGGCAAAGATGCCTCTTAAACATCGCTAACCATCGTGATGTTTTGCGTGGTACCTTTAAAATATGATTTCAATTTTAGATTTAATTCTTCTTCAACCAATTACGTTTTACACAATGAAAAGCAATAAAGATATCAGTTATATTTTTCTCTGTAAAACAAAACACAAACGCTCCGCCATAAAATAAACACAATAACTCGTTTTTTTTAACTGTCACCCGTTATCTGACGTTTTACTCTCTTTCCCGACACGCACAAAAAACGTGGAGCCACTACATTTACCAGAAAATAAAATGACCCGGAGAATTACTTATAGGCCGCGCTTTTGCGCCATGAAAATCGAGGTGAGTCCCAAACTGAGTTTTACTGTATTTTTAATTAAAAACATTTTGGGTGGATCGAAATTCTGTGATCCTTTATTGCATAACGGAACTCTGGAACGAATTTGTTGGTGTGTTGTCGGCTGATCTATTTTGTACACTCAACAATATCGTCAGTTTGTTTCATTAAAATGTTTGTTAAACAGTTTTGTTCTGTGATGGCATACTTCCATGTATGAGTTACTATGACTTTTACTTGTGCTGCTATTGATACTATTGACATTACTTGCCTACATTTGCTTCGCTTAGGGCAAAGTAAATGCGAAAAATTCTGAGGATGTGTGGATTTATGTACTTATTTGTGATTTATGTATTTACTCTTTCATGAAAAAACTACTTGACGGATTTGGATAAAATTTTACAGTAATATAGGTTATACATCAGAATAATACATGGGATACATTTTATCCCGAAATTCCCGCGGGAACGGGTACAACGCAAGTAACTCTGGGGGCGCGGCTAGTGAGATTATTAGATAGCCTTAAGGGTTTTAAGTGTATTCTAAATGTTGGTTTTGAACATGACTCAGATGTTTAGATAAGAAGATTACCTGCCACATTCGACCAGTTTTATGTGAAAATCGTTTTACTCTCGGCAAACCTGTACCTATAGGGGTGGCATTCAATAGAGGTATTCGGTTTATCAAGATCGAAAATGTTTGACCTTCCTTTAAAATTTGAATACTTGTTTCATGTAAACACTTCTGTATCCTATAAACTGGATACCATTTTACCCACAGAAGAGCGAAATACTGCACAGGAGAGATACTTACTATATTATTTTTCTTTTTCGTAATTTACGTTCCTTTAGCTTGAAAGAGTTTACAAGATGTCGTGTCATATTGCTGGCTCGGCCTTCCTTGTAAACTTACGGCACACTGACACTAATGACATCTAACTTCAACAGTAAGGCTTCGGGTACACTTGACGGAAACTCTTCCGCAACGGAAGGCCACTTCATGCGTTTGCATATAATTTACAAAACGAAGAATCAACTGATTTTCTGCGTTGTGTGCCCATTATTTGTAAATTATGTGCAATAACACGTTTCGGCGGAAGATCCGCGACGGGTTTTCCGTCAAGTGTAGCGTTGGCCTATGAATTGTACAAAAACAAAGTTTTTTTCTGCCTGTACCTTCTCTGCTGTACACTATCTCTATCCAATAAATTGTATATCAACTTAACTCCATAAAACTTCTAACTCATATTCCTTTCATTATACCTATTACACACGTTTTAGAACAACCAAATTAAATTGATCTATCGATAAACCAACTTTCTAGAAACCCTGATGTCTGACTAAAATGGTTCTTCAAGCTATCCTGAATGCATTTTAGTACATCGTTGCGCATGTTCGGATTGACACGGTTGCGCAGACGCATTCGAAAACCTGTTTATTAAACTTTTGTAATAAAATGTTATAACTTCGCAGATAATTTAAAATTAATGTGCGAAGCGTTTTTGAAAAATAATTTTAACAGTTATGTTTTATTCAAATACTGTATTGGTGTAAATACTGTAATATTGTATAGGCGATTAGTACAAAATAAAAAAGTGTGTGGCAGCAGATACGAAATTCTGACGAATTATTGATTTTAAAATTGTTTGCGGTGTAAAATAAGCCCTGCAACTGTATATTCAGATTACTGTGTAGTTCTTAAAGCATTGTGCTACTAAACAAGTTTTTGTAATGAAATTTTGAAGTTCCTTTGCTAACTTCTTCCTTCGAAAACGTTGAAGAGGTCAATGTATTGAACGTATTCCCATACGTTTTCTAGTGTCTGTTTTGAGTGTGTAACAGATAAGTGAAGTGTCGTGATTTAATACGGTTTTAACTGAAATATGGAGTTATTATTGAGAGTGTCAATCATTGTTGTGATACAGGGAGCGTTTCAAGAGCTGAAGCTATATGGGTCGTCGACACAAGCTGAAATGCAGTGTGTCAATACTTTTGAGGTAAGTTGAAAGACATTTTAGAACTTTTTAAGGGTTGGACTAGATTATAGTATACCGGAGTTCAGTATTCTCGTATGCAATCAACTGTTTTTATTTATAGTCAGACTATGAAAATGTTTAGTATACTTAGAACCTTATCGCATTCATACTTCTAAAAGATCTACGGACGTTTTTAAAATAAATTTCTAATATTATAATGAGACAAAGTACTTAAGTGCTGAACGTTTTCATGGACTGTACGTATTTAAAAATACTTTTAGTAAATTTCTAGATATTTATACTTACTCCTTTATTAATTGTTATAAGTAAGGCTGTTAATGTTTATAGCCGCCTTTCTATCCAAATATTAAAATTGTAAATTATTTTTTCATTATTTAAGCTGATCTACATTAATTAATGAAGCGGCTTAAAATATATTAATTGTGTTCTGAGAAGTCTTCTTAGGTTTATCTTTAAAATAATTGGATTTTCATAACTTAATTGCTACGGGATAATTATTTAGGCTATTAAAACTTAATGGAAAGTCAAAATATAGTTAACTTAACGTACCAGATTTTAGTTAAAACAATATTAAAATATAATTTATATTACCAAAATTTTGAGGAAAGTTATAAACGATAAAATAATTTGATAAACATTAACTTGAGTTTCCACTTACATTATCTCTATTCGAATTGACATCATTCCATTTGTGGAACCATCATTCCAAAAGACAATGATTAAAATTTGAATTTAGAAAAACATTCTGTTCCACAGAAATGTACAATTTTCACCGTTTTGACAGGAAATTGGTAAAGGCAGCAGCGGAGACGAGATTGACATTGACAATTTCTTGGTGATTACAAACTGTCATTTTTATTTTTAATGTCCGCTTTGAAACAATCCCTTTGTTTGGAAGGTTATTGGAGGTTATTTATTTTATTTTAAAAACGTTTGATAAAAAACTTATATTAGTTTAATATGCCGATCAACATTATCAAATCAGAATTTTAAAATAACGTTAGAGAAATTAATCAAAAATTTCCCCAGAATCTTATTCTCAAATCTATATTTTATGTTTAACGATAATTTTGCAAAATAGACAAGTAATGATAGAACTATACGGTGGCCAACGGAAGTAATTCCTGAAATCATTAACCCAAAGAACGTTCTAGAAAACAATTTGTAGACATTTTGTATACAGGAAGATACTGTTTACAAAATGAAACTCCGTGAAGTCATTACGTAGTTAACTTGGTATCGTTAGATCGATTGCAATCTAAGGTAGTTAGTAACTCCGGCCAGAGTTGGCTGTATAATGTTTGAAACTGAGGACACTACTTTGATCGAGGAAATCCAACTTTGAATAATTTTTAATTAAATTACATTTGCTGCTAACAAACCAATTTGTTAGCTCGGTATTTAAATCGGTAGATAGAAGTGTTTATTTTCATATTGCATTTCTTATTTGTGTGTGTTTATGAAGTACTCAATTAAGACACATATTATAATGATCTTTGGGCCTTCTTTCTTTTATACGAGTACATCTATTATAGTCTTTCTATTTCTCTATTCATCTCTTTCTTTCATTAACAAGACAATAAAGAAAGAAAGAGACCACCTATCCACCAACTATCAGTATATCACAGTAGTAGTGTACATTTCCTCCAATTACCTCACGACAAAAAAGGACCACAATAACGCTATCACTAACTGTGCTGTCTCAACTTCACGTCTAACAATTAAAGCACTCTACATACCAGACGATGCTGAAATACACCAACATAGTTTGATTATTTTGTTCTCGACAACTTTATTCAAAAGGTAATAGGGTAGTCTTTGACAATATACATTATACAAACTATGTGGCAATATGACAAGTATAGTCAATGTGTACAGTCCTTTATACTAACAAACTCACATTGTGATGTTGCTTGCTCAATAATAACTTAGTTTTGTGTTCGAGAAATTAATTTAAATAAAATAAAATAAAATATTTCAATTTATCAAAATCAAAATTAACTTAACGCATATTACCTGTTGTTGTCCGATAATAAAAATGGACAGGATAGGACTTCAAAATAGTTTGAAGCTAGAGAAGATCATATTACCGTTGAACTACTTTGCTCAAAACTCTAGTTAGTTCAATTAAAATAGATATAATAATAATAATGTGTGAGCATTGCCTATAAGTATGTTTCGAATTTAAGTACGAGTATGTCTCTTTCACAGTGAAAAATCCTTAGTCTAGCCTAAACAAGCCTTCCTAACGCAAGTGACAATCGCCTTACAATCACTTCGCTTAGCTTCTACCGAATGTGTATGTGTGATTGGCATATATAGTCATAGTCATGTGATCATGAAACACTTTCATATATTTAGGAAGTAGCGAAATGAGGCGAAGATGCTTCTTGCCTAAAGAGGTTCTATAGTCAGTAAAGTTATAGCAGAGAGATTTTTAAGACTCTTTTTCTTTTCTTACTACAATATCGAAACTTCAATGTAAAAATAAATTAATCCAGAGCCATTGACCGCCACACAATAATGACGCATTTTATCGTTAATTGTCAGTTAACAATAATCTTTATAGCTTGTCCAAAGATAAACGTTAACGCAGATAAATGGCCATTGCTAATAAAACAGATATAAATATTTGTAAGCAAAAAGGACATTGTCCTTTTCATTGCACATGAATTCTTAATTTGATTTAGCGCCTAAACGTATTTTAGAAACAATTGACTGTCGTTTTATATATTGCTCTATGCATACTGGTTTCCAGTCTTCTGTCTTCTGTGACCAAAGTTCCTGTAAAGGGGAAGATAACGAAACGTCAGATAAAAATCTAAAATAAAAGCGTAGTGTATCCGTCAACGTGGTTCAATTCAAAATGTGTTCTATTCAGTTCGAAATACTATATACTTTTGAACAAACAGCGTTTGTTTCATAAACATATTCAGGGACTAAATAGATTAAAGAGTTCTTGTGCAATCCCCTAAAAGGCTGTATTAGTCTGTAAAGGTGGAGGTTAAAAAACATTTATAATAGTTATATTTGTAAACGTATTGTCAACCGTTGAACTGTAATTTGACAACTGTTTGTCATGTTTTGTAAACAAAGATTTTGTTTAAAACGAAAACATCTTTGTTCGTCATTATTATTTTGAATAATTTTGTAAGCAAAGTGGATTTACAGCAGTTAAATCGGAAGGTGTCTTCTTTAAACTCACCGTAATGAATAGCTACAATTGGGATATTTAATTTTACTTGTTTGACGTAATTTGATTATAATAGTCTTGTGCCCTTACTAAGAGACGTCGAATACTTCCTTAGCTTTGGTCTGGTGATCATGACGCACAACGCTGCGGTATGCGGTATGCGTTGCCGGACACTCAATCATATGAAAAACGTCGTGAATGTTCTCTTGTTCCGTCGCAGTATGCGTTAGCGGCGAGGGGCAAGCGCGGTGAAGTGGGGAGGTGTACTGCCGCACAGCGCGGCGTCATTCTCGGTTCAACGCTAGGGTGTGCGGTGTGCGTCACGGGTCATTATGGACGTGCGGCGCATACCGCAGCGTTGTGCGTCATGATCACCAGACCACCTCTCCGCAGGGACGCTAAATGCTGCGTCGTGACGCTGCGTTGCGGCGCATACCGCAGCGTTGTGCGTCATGATCACCAGACCAAAGCTTAAAGAAGAGTTAATGAGTGATTTTTACATGTAAAATTACGTCAATTAGATATGAGTCGATATAATGAAAGCCAGTCAGGATGGTAGTATTCATACTTAATTCCACGTTATTTTTAAATTGTTTTCATATTTTAAACATATTTCGAGAGTAAACTTGTCTTTAAGCTTATCTTCCTGAAAATGTTTTCAAAAAGGAAAGAGTCTTGAAAATATCCCGTTTTGTATTCCGAATCCTTCCGGATACATTTGTTTTATTTATCAGTCATTCAGACATTCTGTGAAGTTACAGTAAACTCTAGCTTCAATACACTGAAGGAAAATTCAAGGCTTGAGAATTATTCATGTAACATACAACCTTGCGTAGTTAAAGCATAAGATATAATGCACTTTCTTCCCCAGACTTAGAGTATATAGTAGTATGCAGGTGTGCCTGTGACGGTGAATGTATGGATCGATGCTCAAACAGTACGACATTGCTGGACAATAATATTTATTTTTAAAGTAGGTATCCAGTGTTTCATATTATAATCCATTTAAAAATATAATTATTATTATCTAATTTCAAAGAAAAAGTTTTTGTTTGAATTTGGAATCTATCGAAATTTGCAAGAGAATACTTTCAGCCTCAAGTGAATAATTCCAGTAACTGTAGACCTACAAGAGTTTTATTATTTTCGTTAAAATACTCCTTTTTTAAGGGATTAAAATTGGGATATGTTGTTTCAAAAACGATGCTGCATCAACTGTTTTGTGAGCGCGCTCCCTAGACCTATTAATTTCATACATCAGTCCTGAAAATAGTATACATACGCTATACCATTTGGTGATTGAAATGTTGAACTGTGCGTTGACACGGTGGAGCACAAACAGTCATCGTACCGGGTACTGTAAACAAACTTGGTGCTGTGACATCGGATTGCAATCACGTTATGTGAGGCCTGACCGCCAGCGTATGAGAGACTGCGAAGAAAGAAGTGAAATGACTATATTGTAAATGTTCTTGAGCTAATGGCTTAGGGTGTGTCCAGATTTATAATCCTCGGCGCAAAAGAAGGATATAAGCTTCACGTTGATGTCTGGGTGTGTGTACTAGGTATCTTATTACACAAATAATGATAATTTTAGTCATTTTAAAAGGACAACTTTATATGCCTACGTAACTGATGGTCAGCTCATTTCACTCAATTTATTTTTGCTTATATACTTTAGTTACTAAGTTTAATTGTAATGAGAGACAACTTTATTCCCTTAGCTTAAAGCAACTTTCTTATAAATATTGTTTTCCTTTCTCGCTGTTTCTCTGACCCCGCCCTAAGTTATATCGATGTCACATTGTCAAGTGGGCCGGCATCGATGTTTGCTTCTCGTATTAGATATCAACTTTCAATAAGCTTCATGTCAACGGTTGAGGTTTAACAAACGACCTTCTGATCTTAGACGTAAATATTGATAAAGATTCACCTAATAATGGAAGAATGTCCTTTAAAAATGCCAAAAATAATAGTTTTTTTAGAGATTAATTTTTAAGCAATGTGAAATAAAATAATTAACTATTCCTGACCGTAGGAATTCGTTATAGTTTTTATTCATAGTTATAAGAGATATGATTTTAAAATATTGTGGTAGAATAAGTTTGTTCATGCACAAAAATATACTTAGATAGTACATAAGTATATATCTTTCAACACATTTCCAATACTGTCACGTGCGTTCTCCTTAAGAACAAACAAAGAAATTTCTTCTAATGATATCCTTAAACATTGAAATATACGTTCTACTCGTCACAAGTTCTCGCTTTGATTTACTAATCAAACAATATATCTTAACACAGGGAAGTTTCCTGTCTTTGTTGCTTCTTGAACAAACACTTGTGTACTAACGATGCTCTTGTCTGTAGTACATACTTACCTGATGTACTGGGGGAAGAACATTGTGTTTGGTTTATTATCAACCGTTTGACGAATATTTTTGATTCTGTCCTTTTAAAATGACAGTTAATAATTTTAACGTAATATTATGAGTAAGGGACTTTTTAATTACATCTTTGTAGTTTATGAATACAATGACTTGCCAATTAGGTAAAGTGTTGTATGTACTTCCGAAATGCCACTTTTATGGTGTCATTCAGGTGTCCGTCAATATGGACTTATATGGATAGTTTCAATATAATGCGTCTTTTAAGTAATGGTTTGTTTTTGTGAAGAAGTAGAAGAAGTAACGTTCAAAGATTATGCAATAGAGATAAATAATAGTTAATTCAAGAATTTCATATCTACTTAATTGAAAACATGGATATCTTACCATTTATTAAACTAGAATACTTGAAATATACAACGCTTTAATTTCGTAAATTATAGATTGAAGTATTATTTTTATTTTATTTTTGGACATCCTTCAATGTAAATTAAGACGTAATGAAAAGAGGATAAGATGGAAAGTCTTATAGAACACAATATCAACGGCAAGTAAACTTTAATACAGAAATAAAAAAAACTATAATTAATTACTATGTAGTTAAAATCACGGAAGAGCGAAGTTCTTTCTCTATGTCGTGGTACCTACTTATAATCTTTAAAGTTCATACATCTTCTAATAAGCAAAGCACACCTCAAAAATCGATCTAACACTAACTCCTATCTAATATTATAACTAACAGCAACTAACACGGCCAACTAAGTGCAACTCAAATAACACCGGCTATAGGTTTACAATGTTAACTCCACATAAAGTTTCACCTCAGTTACCGAACTGCATTAGGGTGACCAAGTTTTCAGTTCACAAGTGGACTAGAGCAATGCAACCCAAATAACATTGTACAAGTTTCAGTATCAAATACAAACTGGATTCATGTTCGGTGTTGTTAACTATATTGTGGTTTTACTGTTCTGGGTCCTCTATTAATACCTTGTTTATGGTTCATGTTGTGTTTGGAATGATTTGACAGCATTTGAATTTTTCGAGGCATGTTCGATTTTTGACTAAGTTTAGTCAATTATAGTGCCAAAGTATTATATTGAAATAATGAAATTGAGATCAAACTCTTGTCTCAAAATTAAAAGAGTTAAATGGCTTTAAAATATAACAATTATTGTTTGCAATTTATTTTAAACTTACATATTTCAACATAACAACAATACAAACATATTTCAACATGACAGGTAACCCTCTGTTGTCATTCTTTTTAACCCCACAACAATACAAGGGTTGAAATTTGACACGTCTGTCTGCGGTGACGACGCGTCCATCAAATTGAAGGTTTAATTTTCAAAATAAAATGTAGTACCTAGTTTTTATTTTTAACCCTTTTGGTCTATATAAAACATTTAAATGTCAAGATAGACTTAAATCTCTTGAACAATTCATCAAAAGCTTCAAGTCTAATAAATTAATCTTACGATACATCTCAAATGTACTCTAAATATTACTTGTATTAAATAAACTGAGCCAAGCCAAGTGTGTTCTGATACCGTAATCCGGTGATATACAAAAGACAAATCCGTATTATGTTTGTTCACTTGTACCGTCTCTAATTGCGGGGTGTATGTGAATATTTAAGCGTGTTTAGGGTACCGTGTGTATAATTAATTGTTGAATACAGGTGGACCAAGAAGAAGGGGATTCTGAAGGTTCGGGAAGGTTCGGCACCATCCCTCCGTTCCCGCCGCCACCCCCTGGACTTGACGGTATAATAATTAATTTATTGTTAATATTTTGCATGTAAAGCAGTGACTTGCTACCTTGGTTTAGGATTAATTTATCTTATGTGTTCTGAATTAAGTACATTAACCTTATTTTACGGGTAGGAAGACTTTAGCTTAGCGATTAAATATTTACCTGTATCTTAAGATGGAAATAAGGGACTTTGTTTTAAAAGGGTTATTGTAACAATAAAAAAAAAAATTTAAACATTTAATTTATCTTTTCAGGGTACCCGCTTCGTCTAAGAGGCGAAAAAGGCGACAGGGGACCAAGGGCAAGCTTTAAACAACTTTTTATTTAAACAAACATATTTGCATACAAAAGTGGTGTGGACAAAATATTGTATAGGCATTATTTTGTTATAACCATGAATCACAAAACAAAAGTGATTGGTAACGCATACCTCTGTAAACAAAGGGTTGCCGTGCATTGTTTCACAAGTCGATTTATCGTTGAAAACAACGCCCAATAACGTTATTTTAGTATACGATACGATATACGTTACGATGTAAGGATTAACGGTACGTGAAAGCAATGGGAACGATATATGGCTTTCAATAACGAAAAAGATGAAAGTACTAAAATGGAGGGAAGACTTTGCCCAACAGGGAGAGGATACGGGCTAACAGTAACAGTAACAGAAAAAAGTACTAAGGTGTTATGAGTTAACACTGATTAAGATTGCATTTAAACTAGTACTGGTCCATGGTTTTCCCAATTTTCCTGTGAGAATTTGGGGATAAAAATAACTTTTAACCTTCTTGAATATGACTCATAGACAAAATAAGTTTTTAAATCAACCTAGGTCTCCCAGAGATCAGAGCGTTCAAAAAACAAAAAAATAACCAAACTATTTGGTTTAATTACGTCAGTACAGTTCTATGGTTATTGTCACATTAATCTGCATTCCATCAAAGTACACAAAAACTTAAATTGATCATCAAATCCATCACAACGAATAAGAAAGAAAGAGAATTCTTAACTATAAAGCGTTCTGAACACTTTTCTCCCAACATCTCTCTACTGCATCGTTATAAATAGTAATTTCCCCTCTCGTGCCATCTAAAGGTCCCACTGACCATTCCCTCTATGATATAGAGCCATTACAACGCACTTAACACTCTGTTTGTTGAACATCCGACCCCTATACTATGTGTTCATACTTCAGTCGAATGTACTCCAAACTACAAGTGATAGAAACTAGTAGGCTAAGGGTTTAAAATGGCTACCATTTTCGGTACAAAAAAATGTCGGAGGGTAGTGAAGTAGTGTTAAAAGTTTGTTACATTTCTAAATTAGAAAAAAAAATGCATTAAAGAATATACTCGTAGGTAAACATGAACATCAAAACAGATTTTAAAAAATATATTTGCGTACTTGTATGAATTTAACTCCTCAAAAGTTTCAAAAGTGTACCACCAGTATTCAGAGACATCAAATTTAATGCTTCCATAATAGAGATTTAATGAGTGATTTTGACCTGTAATGTATAAAAAATTACGTGAATTAGGTAAGTATCGATTTAATGGAAGTCTCTGAAAGCGGCAGTAAATATTAAAAACAATAAAACATTAACTCTATACCTTTTTCTATTGAGCTAATTGTGCGCAAAATTAGGTAAAGTTTGAGAGTACAAAACATTAAGGGTGGTAATAAAGGTGTTACGTCTCAAAGCCCACATTATTTACCTAAAACAACAACCCGTGAAAAGGTTTAATTTACATTTTAATGCCTTTTTCTTCAACTGTGTCATTGTAATAATCCTAAAACAATACAGAGAGTTTTAAGGTTACAAAATGGATAATTTGTTTTATTATTTCGTAGGTTGGAGCATTTATTTTTGGGTTTTCTAGGTTATTATTTTGATATTTTCTTTTTCAACTAAAAATTTAGCTGGGGCAATATTATTTTATACTTATATTGTCTGAAGATAAACTTTTTAAACTCATAATATTCGTATTAGATTATCTCTATTCACGTATAAGAGTATACCTACATTAAAAATGGTCACTGAAACCTATTTTTAAATATACAGGGTCTTCCCGGCGAGTCAATTAGAGGTCCCCCGGGGCCACCCGGACCTCCTGGACCCCCCGGGAACCCGGGAAACATTGTCGACGTAATCAGTACTGGAGAAGAGGTATGTTATTTTAAATATTTTTGTTATAGAAGTACACAAGGTGATTATTACAGGGCACTACGCACTATTGTTTCACTAGATTTGTACCGTGCGATTAGTTAGACGGTGTGCGTATGTTTGGCATTAGCGGATTGCTTAGAGGTCAATGCGACAAGACCTATTTCACCGCTTGCCGTGGCGGTGCGCGGTTCCGTGTGACGATCGCCTAAAGTACGTTTAGCTGTATGTCCCATGCTACATGCGGTTACGGTAATCAACTGTTTATTGTGAAGATGACGTTTGAAGAAGGTTTAAAGTTCGGCGATGGCATTAGGCGAAAGACTATTAAAGTTAAGGGAAAGAAGTAATTAGGTACTCAATTTACTGTCCATAGTTGGGTTGTCTTGGGGTATTAATGTATCGTTTATCTGAAGCAATTAACAGTCAAATATCTTTCGACAGGTTTCAGAATAAAAATATCAATAGGCAACTACTGAAATTTTTAGTTGAAAATCTCAAATACTGGATTTAAAGATTCACTCGAAATACTCCACGACTTTATAGATTCAACCCAAATATTCCTAGTCTTGTATATAAGTTATTTATCTGACTACATAAACGTCGTTTTACCTGGAAAGTATCCAAATCGTCAACCGGTACCGGTCCAATATCGAATAATTTTCTTATAACAGTTCAATGCTATTGCCGATTTGGTCTATGTATAGCTCAATCATATTTTATTGTTGCTCTGTTTTTCATCTTGGGATTGCTAGGTAAACTGAAGTTATATAAGAATTAAATATAGATTTATATCTCCTGCTGTCTCTAGAAATTAAAGTTGGGTGCCAGTATTACTAATGTACGACGATCTTTTTTAATGTAGCTCAAAACTTTTAGTGTAAGAGTCGATGATTTGATGACAAGTACCATTCTGCTGACTCTTCGTATCTCGTCCGTTTCTGTCCGAAATTCGGGATTATAAGTAGCCATGTATAAGATCTTTTACTGCCTCTGTAGCTATCAAAATCGCACAAGTGTTTTCCTCAGAAGAGCATGTAACAGAGCTATATATCTTTTAAGTGCTCAAGCATGCAGTAATACATCGAACAGAGTAAGAACCACTAAACATACGGTAAAATCTATTTCAATCAATAAAGTTCTAGCAAAATCTATTTCACCAAAAGCACTTTTAATTTTGTCCTTCTTAAAGAACGTTCTTGAACAGCAAATAAAATGTCCTTTTATAAGTACTTC
The DNA here is from genome assembly GCA_963082685.1 of Cyclophora albipunctata. Taxonomy (NCBI): domain Eukaryota; kingdom Metazoa; phylum Arthropoda; class Insecta; order Lepidoptera; family Geometridae; genus Cyclophora; species Cyclophora albipunctata. Next base: position 3,839,669 of record OY720123.1, read on the forward strand.
TCAATAAATCCAAATACCTGAGCAGCGGACAAAAGCTGAAGATATCGAGGATTGACCCTAATTGTTAGACGTTTGAACTGATTTGTAATCAACATGGGACTCACGTACAATGGAAGGAATCTTAGGACGAATTAGGGACATTTCAATAGGTTTAGTTTGCGATTCTCTGATATAAGATGATTACGTAATATGATTTGATTCTTTCATGTTTCTCGTGCAATTATATTAAGTATTCCGATCCAATTGTGTTTTCTTTTGGATATTAGATATCGCCATGACAACTAACCGCTTTTATTTTTATTATTTTTCCCAAAAATCAGGAGGAGGTTTCAATTCATGCTATGTACATCTCCGTGGTTTATGAACCGATTACAACTGATATTTTTGAAAATCTAGACTCCAGTTTCATACTTGGCTACTATTTGATTTTATAGGTTTATGTTGAACGCACACTTATTTTATTGTAAGACTTTCTAGTGGACCTGATTATGAGAAGAAATAACAAAACTATGGGTGCTCACGAAGTCTGGACCACAGCGTTCTCATTTAACCTGCGGCCGTTGTGTTCATACTCTATAAACAAACATTCTACTTGTATGGTTCAAGTTGAAAGAGTTGATATTTTAAGTATACCCCGTAGGAATAAACCTTAATGAATAATTCTTAAGGAACCCTTAATTTATCTCCTTAACTATATGACTAGGACTTATGGAGTTTTAGGGTAAAGCCTTCATCTTCAACGTGTTATCCATTATCTTCCAAATTCTAGAGTTAATAGCCAACATTAGCCATCTTGGTTTAGCTTTTGATCTACAACGTGCAACTTTTTTTACAACTAGAAAACCCAACCCTACTAATGTTATAAATATATCTATATGTCTGTCCCGTTTTCACTTTTACGGATAAATCGCTGAACTAGTCACAACGTAAGCCACTTATCCGCACGTTTGTATTAACCAAAAGTTATACTATTTGTCGACAGTTTCTCATAACTTGTACCACAAGTGGTCGCCTGTATCTCAATACAGGTGCTCTGGACGTGCGCAATAATATATAATACCCCTTATCATGGGCTGAATAGACCATTGAAAGCCAAGTTTTTGTGTACACAGAACGGTGGTCATTCCCCTCGTCTAGTCTGGGTTATTTTGTATCGAGATTTATGCAGATTGAAATTTAATCGAGTATAGTATTCGAATTGATAATCGAACATACAAATAGAGCAATGAAGGTTCAGATTTTGATTGTTGATATCTTTGATTTTTTTTTTGGTGAATATAATGTATTTTCTTGGTAAATTATAATTGCTCCATTTGAGATATGAATGCTCGGCTCCTTATACGTACGGTAGTAAAAATGGGTGGGTGAATATGTTTGTTATATCTCTAAATACAGAAAAAGTCAACAACAACAAAGTTCAGAACATTTGGATGAATTTTCGACACATTGTATTTGAAGGGTCAAAAGTTCGGGCTAATTACCTGAACGATTTAAGACAACACTCACACTTACAGCAGTTAATTTTAACTTGTTCTCATCTAATCTTAATTCCTAATGAATACTAGTGAAAATGTATTCTTTAAAATTAAAAAATAGGACATCTTACAAGTCATTTTTATTCAAATCACTGAAAAAGGCATTTACATTACAAATCCCATTCCTTCAGACGGAACTCCTGAAGAAACATGAAGCGACGAAAAATATATAGTTGAATCAGTAAAATTAGATTACTTAACGTCATTGACGATTCGAGTTGAAACCTCCCTCGGCGAACCAATTGAATCGATATCTTCAAATCGAATGTAGGACGGTGCGAATGGTACAATAAACTTTGTTACAGACCGTTCCAATTTGCTGGACAATGTTGACTTTACCACTCATCGGAAAATTATTGTTGGGATCGAAGTGGGCTTACTCCAAAGATGGCTAAAGATGCCTAAGGCAACATTATTTTCGGTCCTGTTATTTCTCTCCTGTTAAGAAGTTTGGACAAAGATGTGTTTAAATTGTTTGTTATTTGTCTGTGTAATGATTTCAACTCGATTTCCTATTGATTTTGTATTGCTATTTTGCACGCTTTCTTGGAATGCTACAGAAAATTGGATTGAAGGTAAAGATACTAATAGATAAATAATCAATTTTGTTGTTGACGTAATAAATAAGCAAAATTAGTTATTAGATGAAAAAATTGAGAAGAAAATAATATTTTATTCAAAAGATTCTCAGAATCAATGATTTTTCTTAACGTTATTTAAAGATTAAGTGAAGCGATACAATAAACATTGAGGTTTCCGAGTAAAATAAATAGACCTTTAGTGAGCAAAGGTTCCCATGTTCCATATACCTAAATAACTAGTTATAGCCTTCCTTTTTCCATCAGAGAACGTATTAACACTTAAAAGGTAAAGTTAGGGGATGCCATGGGGTTTTTGATATTGGTTTTCCTTCCTACATTACATTTTATGCAATTACCTACTATTTGAAGTTTGCGATAGTTGGAATCCATATTGACTGTATCACCTTTTAATTCTATAAGATTTTTTTTTTTTTTTTAATCGCTTTAAAGGAGTCTTAACTCAGATGTTTGTATTTTTATGAAGATATATTCGGTCAGTACTTCCGTTATTTGTATTCGGATTTTCAAATTTATTTTTAAGAGTTTTATCCAGAAATCCTGCCATTAAGATCAGTAAAAAGGAACGATATTTCTTTTTTAAAAGTGTTTATTCTTGCAGCAAGTGTACGGCGAAAACTACGCCTCTCTCGGACAATGTGGGTGCAATTCAAGCACGATATTAGCTCTGCTTCAAACTGCTCCAGAAATAAGAGGACCCCCTGGACCTCCCGGGTTGATAGGGGCGGATGGAAGAACAGGGGCACCGGGGATGGTGGTGAGTTTTAAGGAGTTTTTTTTAAGGAATGAGTTTGGGATCGTAGCCGCGGCGACAGTGACCAAATTGAAAGGATATTAGCTCGTTCACTAGAATTTAGTGTATTTATTCATTTAATACATATCACTGTCGTGGCACCGTGGTACTTCGATTTACTTTAATTAGAGATTATTTTGAAAGTACTTATGGGATTGACATAAGTTTCATAGTTAAAACTCATATCCAGGTTCCTTTATTTATATCAATTGAAGACTGGATAATCAAACAACATTACTGTGTAGTTCTAACAAAAGTTTTAAAAAAATGCTACCTAAAACCAAAGTAGTCCAAACTACGTTTAATAATACCGTAATGTTACCTATAAAATCCAAGAACTGCTCACCCAGTTTATCCTTCCAATTGAATAAAATCGATATGAGAGAAACTTTAGGCTATTAACATGTCCAATATGAAGGGATTAAACGTATTCACGACCGATATCAAGCCAAATTGAAGTATGACACGAGCAGTAGTGGTTTCAGTCAGTGGAATATGGATTGAGTGGTAACAGTTTACTTTCATAGTTTTCTGAAGCTTAGTCCAATTGGGATTATCCTGTTGCAATTGATTCTTTTTCCACTGTTTTTTGGTAGAACATTTAGGCCTCATGATATTGAAAGATATTTTTTCTATATATTTGTACAAATGATCCCTAAAGAAAATATGAATACACCTCACAAGATTTCATTATTTTCTATCCATATTAACTTTCTCGGCCAATTCACACAATGAATAGTGTTCCATCCATACACATAGATCTAAACTGTGGTATGTTTTGTCTCACCTTTTATAAAACAAAAAAAAAGAGGCCACAGGATTACTAAAGCAATTAGTAATCGTTCCAAACAAAAGAGTCTCTTTGGGGCCAAAGCATTCTTTGGGGCCAAAGCTGAAATAAAAATATTTGATTTCGAGTTTATGAACCAAAATATTTATACAGGGTCAACCCGGTTCACCAGGAGACCAAGGCCCTATAGGGCCTCGAGGTGAAAAAGGGGACAGAGGAGACACAGGGCCTAGGGGCTACGAAGGTGTAGCCGGGCCTAAAGGAGAAGCTGGTGTTGATGGAAGAGCAGGGTCCCCAGGACCACCAGGGCCTCCTGGCCCTGCCGGATCTTCGGACTTTAACAACTTTGACGTAAGTTATGAGAGAATAAATAAAATCGCTAAATAGTAGACTACATGATTAAGCTTAATTTAGTTAGATACGGACATTGGATATCCGTATTTATTTACATTGGTGTGTACTGAGAAGATTGTTTTCTAATCTGATAGAAATACGTTGGAAGCTTAAATTGATATTAATTTTTAGTGTAAGCTATGACGAATTAAAAGTGCTATTACATTATATGTAGGTATTGTTAGTTTTAAATCCATTTGCTGTAGTTCATTGAGCTGAAATAATATATCTTTATAATTTTCATGCCATCATCTCTAAATATTTAGTCAAACTGGAAGCCTAGACAAATATATAAGGTAAGTTTAAATAGTAAGTTCTTAAGTTTTAGTAAGTTTTACCAGTCATGCTTTTGTACAGTAAACCATTTTAAATTAAACTCATGATAGAGGCGTTTCTGTATATTTTTGCAAATGGTAGCAAATTAATTGTTATGATTGTCTGAAAGTAAAACCATCATTATTTAAAATGTCAACGGGTAGAGATCAATCTGTTCTCGATTACCTTTTCATTGTCAAGTCACTTTGTGACTGAAACGAATGGCCTTTTAGGAGCAACTCGTTTCGTTTTAGCAAACAAACCACTCCGAAACTTCGGCAACGGTGTGAAAGTGACTCGTTCAACGCTGATTTATATCGATGACATCGGCAGATAAAGGAATTTATTCGAAACATTCAAACTTCGGCTATTGTATTCAAATAAAAATTGTTTTGTTTAAAAATTTGAAATTGCTCGTATTAAATGGGGAAATATTTGGTATGATATTTTTAGACGCGCCAAAAGGACAATGCTCAAACTCTCCAAATATGTTTTTTTTTTCGTTGTCAATTATCTTTTTTTAATAACAGTTTATTTAACAGACCAATTCAATATTATAGTATTTTTCTTTGGGAAATTATAAGTCTAGCCACAAAATAATTTATTGGACACGTGATTAAACTTCTAATTTTATAACTAAGCAACGGGAAAATGACATAGCCTCTAATAATGTATGTTGCCTTCTAAATTACTAAGTCAGCCACAATTAACGAGCATCTAAATAATACTATCTTAGGCGTAGGTACTATTCGGTAGGTTAGGGTTATTTTTTTTTATTTAGAAGATAACTAGTGGCTAAGATAGTATTATTTAGATGCTCGTTAATTGTGGCTGACTTAGTAATTTAGAAGGCAACATACATTTTTGGGGGCGAAATATGATATTAAAAAGAAGCCTGTTTAATTAGCACCCTTTTTCTTTTCTCTTAACTCAGAATTTCTTATAGGAATCCTTGCTTGGATCCTACGGTAGTGCTATCGGGAGGCCTGGGGCCCCAGGTCCCAAAGGTGACTCCGGTCAACCAGGGCCAGTTGGGCCTCAAGGAGAGAGAGGATTCCCGGGACAAAAAGGAGAAAGAGGCCAAGCTGGGTTGACTGGATCAAAGGGAGACCGAGTAAGTTTCGATGGAACTTTGTTGTTTTCTCAACTTTAACATGTTTCAAATATAATGGGGTTTTTAATTTGTTCGAACTGTGACAGTTTTGTGTATGGTTATCATGCCCGATTTATTTTTAGATGCATTTAAATTATTATCTTTAGATATTATTGATAAAGATAGATTTTGTAAATAGAAGGCGGATTATCACCTGATTCCTTAAATGTTTGGAATGTATTATCAGTAATTTAATTGTATTTAAAGTGATGATTATGATTATAATTTAGGGCCAACACTACGTTAAGCGTGCGCCCGTTCACGCGACGGTTCACTTTTGTATGAAACCACACGCCGCGGGCGCCCGCGACGGTTCACTTTTGTATGAAACCGCGGCGTGCACACGCTTAACGCAGTGTCGGCCCTAAATTATAATGAAAGAAATGCATATGATAACAACACGATTATCTAAGATTAAATTGACGTTTATGAGCGATGATTTAAAAACAAACAGATTTAAATGATAATTAAAAAAGCGACACTTTTCTACTTACTTAGGAGGGCAAAAAAAAAATTTCATACATTACACACATTTCAAAAATCACTCATTCACTCTGAAACGGCAAATGATCATTAGAGGATAGGAATCATTTGCCGTCGCAGAGACGAGAGTTCATTACAAAATTTATTTTCCTTAGGGTTACCCAGGACCTCATGGAGACCGTGGGTCTAAAGGAGACAGGGGTAGTGCCGGGAATGATGGGAGACCTGGATTACCAGGAGCGAACGGGAGACCTGCTGAAAAGGGAGAGAAGGGTAAAGAAAATTATTTCAATGAAACTACTAGGAGAAAGGAGAAAGTATGCTAGGTGCCTTTTGCTGAATAATTATTGGAGCAAGAGGCGGACTATTGACACGAAAAAATACAAAAATCCTCAATAAAGATAAACACTCAGAGTAATTTAGACTTTAAACTAAGTGAGTTCACAAGTCGGCAAGCAATAAAATTGGAGAGAGCGAAAAGTAATTTGTGAGGTTCTACGAGTATTAAACTTAGTCGCAAAGCAACAACGCATTATTAAATGTCATTCCTTCTAACCAACGACCAGTCTCTTTACCCTCTCAATTATTTCAGGAGAACGTGGGGCTCCTGGACCTCCAGGTCCACCAATTGGAGCTTTTAGCCCAGATGATCCTGACTTCATTGCATCGGGTAAGACATACATACACGAACGTATAATATCGGGTAAGATTAAGTGAAAATTAACAAGTGATGTCTAAATAAAGCACTCTCATAATATGAATACATATTATTATTACGCTACTTCCGACATTTCGTGCGGTAGCATGTAAATTATGCTAATCTTAATTGTACCGACGTAACCGAACGATTATTAATTATATACATACTTTTGAGATACATACTCTCCTGACCACCATCGGCCATGGTGACTGGACCCTACTTCCGAAGACTTTTATGTCCTCACACCATTTAAGTAGCTTTTAATCTTCTTTGAGAAGATTTTTGCACAGGAAGAGCATGTAAACACATCGTCATATAATAGATACTTGATTAACTATTCATTTGCAGGTCCAAGACAATTAGTAGCACCAGCGGAAGGAGCAGAAAAGGGTGAAAAAGTGTGTATCTTTATAATGGAATAGAGAACTGGTATGAATAATAAGAAATATTACATAAACGTGTTTACACAGGGAGAAAAAGGTGCTCATGGTACTGATGGAGTACCAGGTTTCCCAGGAAAAGATGGAAAGAATGGTGAAAGAGGAGACATTGGACCTTCTGGCATGCCTGGGATGGTGGGGCCAGCGGGAACTCCAGGTCCAAAAGGAGATAGAGGCGAAAGAGGACCACCAGGGCCTATTAGTGTTGCGAATAGTGGCTCCGATATTATCACTGTTAAGGTAATGTTCAGATTTTGTTTTCAATATACAATGTTCTATTTAGTTAAGTATTCCATACAAAAAGACGCCAGACTGGCCAGTTCACTTTGGTTCAGGCATGCTTATCGGTTAGTCAGAACTAAAGGGAACTATCTGTTTATGAAACCATTTATATTCTTTACCATTACAAATATTATTATCATGTTATATAAGCCCTAAGTGTCCCATTGTTGGGCAAAGGTCTTCCCGACTTCTTCCATTCATTCGGTCAAGAGCTTTCTGACATCAACCAAACAAGTAAATGTCAAGCTCATCTCATATATAAATGAAAAAAATGGTATAAAAATGGTGTTTTTATCAGGGTGACAAAGGAGAACCCGGACTTAGAGGTCGAAGAGGTCGACCTGGCCCTCAAGGTCCAAGAGGCCTTCAGGGTATACAAGGTTTGCCAGGACCTCCCGGCAAGAATGGAGAGAAGGGTGAAACTGGATTGCCTGGATGGATAGTAAGTTGCTCAATGACTTACAGCCATACTCATTTATTATCTTATTAAGTAAGTTCGACTACGTTAGTAGTTAACCCTCGTGTTGTAGTTTTATGACTGCCTAAGCCTGGCCTGTAAGCCTGCATGCCTTTATCACAGTTATTCTCAGTATACTTCGAAATAAGGAACTACGAAATTTCAGTATGAGAAATAAAATAATAATGTAAAATTGGATAACTTTTCTTAGGTATGGTTGGTAGTATATAAAATGCTTATCTCAAAAGATTACATAGACTAAATGAAACTGATACCAGTATTATCTCTATGGATCGTATCAATGTAAACCTGATTAACTGATTAATTAATCCAATAATTATCTTTTTTGCAACCTGAATAGAACTCAAAGGTAAGTTTTAAAGTACTCTAAACTTATTGTAACATCCAAAGATAAGTCTATAAGAACCTGCGCAGGCGCAGGTTTTCAAACAGTTACAAGAGTGTATAGACGATAGTCTTGTCACTATAGTGTTCATTTGATTACTTTTGCAGGGTCGTCCGGGAAACCTAGGCCTTCCTGGTACACAGGGTCCTGCGGGACCAAAAGGGGAAAAGGGTGATCCAGGCATCAATGTCCTTGATATTAATAAGGTGAGTATAATTTAGACATGTGTCACAAAATTAATTCTCCTCTGAACAGAATCTAAAAATTCTAAAAGTTACAGAATCCATATTCTATGGCGTTTGCACGTTTGACTAATCTATAATATAAAAATGAATCGCTGAATCTGTTGCTAAGCGCATAACTTCAGAACGACTGCACCAAATTGGATGATTATTTTTTTAATGTGTTCCTTATTGTCAGGACAAGGTTTTTATGTAAGAAAAACAAGAAATAAAAATCTCAAAATTCCCACGGGAACGGGGGCGCTGCGGGTGAAACCGCGGGGCACAGCTAGTGCATATTATAATCGTTTATGGATATCGCCGTAATTACACTTACTGATTACATAATCATGACGCACAAAGTAATTTTGTTTACAAAACGGACATCATTTCATATCACTTAAAGCCTCGATAACACTGAGGCATACTAAATTCAAGATTCATATCTCCATTTCCGGGCAAGCAAATCATGGAAACAAAATTACTTAAAAAATGCTTAGGGTTTAAATTACTTGCAAAACAATATTTAACATTATCTCTCTCCCTGTCTTCACACTAATCTATCGCAAGCGTAAAGCTTCCGTATAAAATATACTTGACCACTCAACCATATAAACTTAACGTTTTATTATACTAAGTTATTCATTATAAGGTTATCCTGAGACGTCCCTAATGACCCCAAGCATAATTCAACTTGTAAAGGGTTGGGTTCTTCAAAATACTTTGACCCGTTAAGACTCTGACCTTTTTATAGTTGAATTATCCTGAAGAGACTTCCTACTTGTACTTCTTTGCTCTTCTGGTGCGTAGAGATTTTCATAATTAAGATTGAAGCAAGACATCAATCATAAAAGTCGAGTGCGTAATCTGAAAGATCAAGCTACCTAAATGAATAATACGTTACTTGTTTTGTTCTTTGCGAAATGAAACTTAAATGAAGTTAAATTGTACAGTTTCAATAGTCTAGTCTAGACTAACTTTTACTGATCAAAATATTTATCACTTTATCTACTTAGAACCATAGACATAGAAACTTCTTCGCTCTATGGTTGGAACCAAAGCATAGGAAAGTTTATGTAAGAATTTCGGTGAAAAGTAGCCTATGTTTAATTCAAGTCTAATCTAAATCTATACCAAAAATTAAATCGGTTCTGTAGCCTTCAATCGTAACTATAACTATACATACTCGTATAATAACACTGGAGCGTAACAGACAGATGGAGAAATTAAGTAACTTTCGCATTTATGTAGTAGTGTGGACAGAAGGTAATTTAATAACTCGAATAACGACAAATTCTTATTTGAAGCAGTTCAAAGGAGAGAAAGGTGATAAAGGTTTGGACGGCATCCCGGGCACGCCTGGGACCCAAGGGCCTTCAGGGCCCCCGGGACCTCCCGGGACTCTCTCCGAGGCCGTCCAGTACCTCCCGGGCCCCCCCGGTCCGCCGGGCCCGCCGGGGCCGCCGGGGGTCTCCGTCGTGGGGCCCAAAGGGGAACCAGGAATCAGTTACTACGAAGAAACAGTACATGGCAACACAAAGTATTTTGGAAGACCAGGTGAGTCTATTGTGTATACCAAGATAGTTAATAACAAAGATACTAAATTAAAATCTATTTTTAAAGTATAATTCAGTCATTTTAATTTAAAACCAATCTCGCTCTCAGCGACAAATGAATAAGTATTACTATTCAACAGAGTTTAATTTCAACTTCTAAGAATTTAATTTTAACAAATATTAATTCAAGTTTTGCACTTTGAACACATTTAATTTTAAACTCCCGACATCATTATCGCGTCTTTTGAGGAGCATTTTCGTAGTCCTTACTTAAAGCGAATAGTGGGTACATACAATAATTTATGATGTACATTTTCACGCTGCTCAAATAGTCGCAAAAAGCCCACTTGACGAGCTCAAAGCTCTGAGGGAACTGAAAGACCTCAAAGACAAGGACCGGGAAAGAAATGGTAAGATGCCTTTTACTTTGACAATATACTTGATGTACAGAACATTTCATATCTAGCGTTCTGTCTGGAATGAAAGATCCGCATAATGACAGCGCATTTTCAGAAAAACACTTTTCTTGCAATGTCTCTCTTGTCTTGTATTGAAGCGACAAAACATGTTGGAAACAGTTGTTGTATTGTAACTAACCTATAAGACAATTATACTTTCATTGTAACACTTCGAAGAAGACACTCAATCAAAGCTAGTCAGATAATTAAATTGTTAAAAATGTTTTTAGCTTTTTATTAAACTTTTACTTCTGACAAGCACTAATGAAATCATTACGATTTATTCGATAAAACAATATCTGACTTTTTTAATCTTACTCAGTACAAACCGTGTCTCTAAATTTGAGCACAGTATTTTTTTATATTGATAAGCGTAATTAAGGAGGTTATTTTTGACCATATTAACTGAGCCTTATTTTAGGGCCCCACCACTCCCGAGACTCGTCACACTCACAGCATTCCTCAGACGACTCCAACGCCGGCAAGACGGCCCAAACGGTGCCCAGTGCAGCAGTCTTTCAGACTACGGAAGAAATGTTGAGGGTAAAATATAACAGCAATTTCAAGATTTGTATTTTTTTTATTAAATTGTAGGCGTTTTATATTCAAAGAGCATTTATTACGGAAACACTTGCTTCGGAAGACTTTAGTCTGTGCTTTAGTGGGCCAGTAGTATGTGCATTCACCAAGTCATTGTCAATACTGGGGTCCCGGGTTCAATTCCCAGGTCGAGTGAAGCATGTTTCCAATTTTCTTTTCCAACATGACTGGGGTTTGAGATCACCAACCCGCATAACGCAAGCGTGGGGATTACACGGAATCCCCTCTCTGTATTAATGAGATAAGAGTCCTTTGCCTTATAATGGGACATTACAAGCTAAAACATTACGTTACTTCATTTGACATAACTACGATTATAAAGTTGCATTAACCTGGAGTTATGCTATGCTATGTCTGATGAAACTAATTGTACTAAACGTATTAAAGAAACGTCTCGAAAAACGACAAATAAAAGCAAACACCATCTGTTAAAGTAGTTACAAGTCAAAATCCTTAGACGTAGTCCTAGATTTAGACCTACATAAATAACTAAAACAAAATCAAAAGTCTAGTTCTCCGATTGTGCTACTGAAAATATGATATTGTTTTTACCTGCACAGTTGGCGTCGGCGAGCGGTGTCGGAGCATTGGCGTATGTCGTTGAAGAACAGACTTTATTTGTCAAAGTTAACTCGGGATGGCAATATGTTTTGGTTAGTAGAATATTGCACTTTTAATGAGTAATTTTTTAGCAACGTTTTTGTAAGGTGACCCAAAGCAAAAAATAAGTGTTCTATGTTACTTGTATGTTTGTATGTATGGGGTATGTATTGTAACTTATAAACGATTGAACCGAATATGATACAGCTTATTATCATTTTTTTAATTTGAAAATAACAGAGTTAAATTTTAGTATGTTTAAGTTGTTATTGGTTCGTTAAGATTGGTGAATTATGCCGTTTGTTCCTTATTTTTTAAGGTACGGTTTTTTTAATGCTACATAGAATTCATAAAAACTCAAATAAAAATACATTATCATCAAAAATTGCAAACTGATTATTAATAAAACAATATCAGAGAATATTTCCAAATATTAACACGCAATAATTTCGCAAATTCTAGCAAGTACATATTAAATGTTTTCAGAGTAAATGTTAAAGGTACACACAGCTTTGAAAATTAATAATTATTTTGTAGCAAACATCATCAAGACCAACTTTAGTGCAATCAAAATCTAGATTTAATCACAGTTAAAACTCTTTTCCAAACAAGTGTGAGCTTTGTCCGCTCGCAGGATCTTCACTAAAGTTATTTGAACATGTACAGCAGCTTTGGAGTAAACTCTGGATGACAGAAGGATAGGACAGATTGACAGATGCATGATTCTTAAAGAGTTCCATTGTTCTCTTTTGAGCTACAAACCCCAAAAAAGTTATTTTTCCTATTTTTCCTATCTTGTTCTTTCTTATCGTTTTAATGAGCTGAACTTTAAATGAATTACATGACCATAAAGCGACATCTAGCGGTGTCCGTGACTTTCATGTAATAATTGCTATTTTTACTACCACTGTGTTTTTCCACAACAGCTCGGAACCCTTGTGACTCAGTCGGCTCCAGCGCCTACTCCTGCGCCTGCCACACCTCCCATGCCGGCAGCAAGCTTAGTCCACATCCCGTCTCCGAACATGATCGAGAATACTGTCACTGATGGACCTACTGTAAGTAACAACTAAAGGTATTCGATTAATTTTAAGTGGTGTACAGATAATGATAAAAATAATGCCCGGATGTCCGGCCCCAAATATACTTATGCTCCAAATACAGGTACTCAGCACGCCTAATGCGATCGACTAACATAGCGCATGAAAAAAATACACACCCTAACTGCATATTCAAATTGAATGTATAGAATTGAATTAGTTTGTAAGATACAATTTTCCAATAATTCTATGTCTAAGAAGGCTATTTTTGTCTCTGTCAAAATTGTCCTTGTGTCACAATGAACACTTATTTATTACAGCTTCGTTTAGCAGCTCTAAACGAGCCCTTATCTGGCAACATGCACGGCGTGCGGCGTGCTGACTACGCGTGCTATAGACAAGCACGGCGTGCTGGACTGAGAGGCACTTTCAGAGCTTTACTTACCAGCAGGTATATTTTCAAACTATTTTTTCGCAGGCGTACAATATTCAATATAATTAAGTGACCCCATAATTTTGTACAGCGAGCAGCTAATGATTGGAGTTGGAGACATTAGATGTGTACTTTATTTTAAAGTAACATATTCTGCCGATGTATTAAGAATTATTACCAGCCAATCAACATTAAAAGAACATGTTAACTCAGTCAGATGTGTGTTTTAATTTCCCGGAAGAACAAACGATTGCTAGCTCAGAACTGTCCAGACATGTAAATGAAAGCGCAGCTTACATTTAAAAAGTGGTTATAGAATCACATAATTTAAGTGAACGATTTGTTCCAGAATCCAAAACTTGGACTCAACAGTGCGCTACGCCGACCGACATCTACCGATAGTCAATTTACAAGGAGAAGTGATATTCAAAGCATTTTCTGACATATTTGACGGCAGTGGTGGAATAATGGCAGTGACTCCCAGGATTTATAGTTTCAATGGCAAGAATATAATTACGGATTCTGGTTGGTAAGTGAATAAACAGGCACTATATCGCCATAAAACTCTATAAAGTATTTATGTCGGAGTGGTCATCAGAAAATCTTGAGTCTTCTAGGATTCCGTGATAACGAACTTAAAAATATATCATCATTGGACTCCAACGAAATGTATACTGGAAAATTCGGAATAAACCTCGTTCTTTGAAAAACAAATTGAAAATCTGACTATAAATGACGGACGTAATGCCAATTAATGCACGAGAAAATTCACCTTCTTCTCGAGACGAAAAAATGCAATATTCCAGTTGACCAGCTCTTCCTTTTTAGAAAAGCCGCGTGTTAATACCGATATTTAACTCAACAGGCCTCAAAAGATAATCTGGCACGGGTCACACGCAAGCGGTGAAAGAGCACTGGATACCTTCTGCGATGAATGGCAGAACAATGATCCTATTAGGAAGGGCATGGCTGCTTCACTGTATTCACATAAACTGCTTTCGCAGGAAAGGTAAGCCCAAAATTAGGGGAAAAGTGTTTGAATCTATATTGTGATACAATTTACTATGTTGACCTAATATAGTCGCAGAACTTATTTCTATCTACTTCAGTCACCGAATGTCGTCTTTACATTAGACTCCCCACCAATTACTGCTGCAGCTATAAAATGTATTGTTTATACTGTTAATTATTTCTACACAGTTAATTTTAAAACCTTAAACTGCCTAAAAACTGAAATATTATTCAATTTTAAATATTTGATCCTGATACCGAAATTATTTTCAGGTATTCCTGCAATAATCACTTCGCAGTCCTATGTATAGAAGCTACGTCTAATATGAGCGTTAGAAGAAAAAGGGACACCCCAAGGTAATGTATTAGGCCCAGCATATTTCTTTCTCTTAATACATGATCTAGGGAAACATATCGTTTGTTATCGAAAACAAAATATACATTCTTATTATATTTAAATTTTCAGATACAATTCAACAAACATTTTAGATGACGAGGACTACTTATACAATGCAGAAGAATACGAACAGTTACTAAATGAAATATTTGCTCAACCTTTTAGAGAAAATTAACATCACGCTTAAACAAAATTGTATTCAAATTAGGCTTTTCTACTTATAAGCCTTGATATTTCATACATATAGCAACAATGCAAGTTATGAATTGAATTATATTAGGAATAACTTGTTTGAATTAACTTTTTCAATCTATGCAAAAATGTGTTTGCTGTTAGACCTTGCAGCATTAAATACATGTGTCTATTATTTTATATATCATTTGGCATAGTATTTGCCGTTTAGATTGTAATGCCTAATGAAATCATTACACAAATGTGTATAGCAATTTTCAACGTAGTTTTTAGATCCACTATTGAGTGTACACTGATTAAGCTTAAATGATTGTCCTATAGTTCATCATCCCTTATAGACAAGTGGCGTTTTGCATTCTATTTGGTTGTCTACAGACTATCAAACTGAAAAAGAGAATGTGTGTTCGTAATGTTCTGACAATCAGAATGTGATATTCGTATGATTTCGATAGGAGACAACAAAGAGAATTTGACATAACAACTAAACTTGTAATTGAATCTTCACTTGTTCATCAAAAACATTTACGTACTTTCGTCGACCCGGGCAGTGTTGGACAAGTCATTGTAGATAATTTATCATAACATGGATACAGACACTTCTAGGCATTCACCAATAGTTTGCACATGCCTCGGGCTCTGTAGATATGCATGCCCAATGATCACTAGACATTCGCCTCATACGCATCAGTGCAAGGAAGTCTTTGATAGACGCATGGATAAAATAATGTACCTACTGTCGAAATTCGAATGCCTCTGTTTGAGGCATGCGTGGTGAATCCTTCGTGACGCGTGCCTGCCATGCCTGTAGCCCACTTTAATTAAAATATAAAGTTAATTCAAATAAGTAGTAAATGAGATTATATTTAAGTAAAATGATTGATGTTCGGATTCCTATTATTAATAAGCTAATAAGCTTAAGCAACAAAGTTACTACTGATTTTAATACTAAGATTATAAGAGTAGTTGATTTCTTTACGGCAATATACCTTTTACCTATCAAAGACAACGTTTATGAATATTTAAAGGATATTATTCTTTATTTCCTTCTTATTAAAGTTATTATTTCATCATAATAAATAAGTTTTAGACTACCAATTAATTTATTTCTTATTTTAATTATGAGACTGTAAATAATTTATAGCTTTTTTATTTATAAATCGTATTCTTTATTCATTTAGCAATGTTATAGATATTTTTGTATTTAAACTGTTAAATTGTGTTCAAAATAAGTCATTTATTATTAAGTTAATTATTTAAAGGTATATAAATAAAACGACCACTTATTGTGCCATTTTGGTATTTTATCTTTAGGTATTCTACTTACCTAAACAAGTCTGATTTTTACTATTGAAAATTTTGAAGTAGTAATTTTATTAAATAGTGGTTATTATCTCACGACTGCCCCTGAATCAAACTTGTGTAGGTAATTGTACATGCACATTTTCTTAGTGTGCATCATCACAATATCTCTATCTATCTATCATAGTTAGGTTCGTTACATGAGCCATGTCAGAGGCCTTTGGCGGCTCAATAACTCTGACACCAGGATTGGTCAGATTGACCGTCCACTCGATGAAGAAGAAGAATTTTCTATCAAAATTGTCTTTCAAAGTAACGACAGCATGGTAGGTTTGAGAAAACGGAGAAACGTGATCCGATGGTTATTCATGGTTATTCAAATGAATATAAACAATGATCTTGCCGATGGTACCATGATAGTTACAATCATGGATTTACGATTAAATGATGGGCGGTCGTGAAATAAAACAACTATACCATTAATTTTATTCTTCAACCCACAATAATGCTGTCTTTGTTTAATCATTATAAATGTGGTAAGAAAAAAAGAGATAGATATAGCTGTTTAGAATACATATAATCGTGTAGATGATTAATTATTTTACACCGTTGACTTTCTATAACTAGTCGCACTTGCAATGTTTTGAAACATTTGTTGCTTTTAATGTAAGAGCCATTTTATGGAAATTAAATATGTACGCGAAAGATTTTAAAAAAATGTAACGTATTCCAAATTATTTAGGTTCGCTATTAATGTGTTGACAAGTATAAATAAACATATTATTAGAAATCAAAATTTTAATAAAAAACATCACATATTTATTACCAATGAATTATATAATGATAAATTTAATTATAATTGAACGAAACATTGCTTTTGAGCATCGAAATTCTTGTAAAACAAACGACTGTATTTATACAAATTATGTAGGTATAATTAAATGTTTTCACAATTATTAATATCATTTTATTTTTAACCCCCATATCAAAAGACATATAAATATGAAAGTAATAATTTTGAATTGAACTACGTTTACGGATACACTTCGCTTTTATTTTATCTGTCTATACAAGAAAAAAGTATAGACGCATAAAACCTCAGCCTTCTGTGAGCACGGTTCCTGTAAAGGGGCCGAAACGTCAGATAAAAATCACTACATAGTATAAAATAAAGTCGTCTCTGTTTCGTGTCTGTTTGTCTGTTTGTCTGTATGCTTAAATCTCTAAAATTACGCAACGGATTTTGATGCGGTTTTTTGTAATAGGTAGAGTGATTCAAGAGGAAAGTTTTTATGTAAAAAAATTCCCGAAATTCCCACGGGAACGGGCACAACGCGGGTAAAACCGCGGGGCGCTGCTAGTGTAAAATAAAAGCGAAGTCAATTCAAAATGAGTAGTGTTCGCTTAAACTTAAGAAACCAGTATATAAAAGTAATAAGTTTGACATCGATGTCTGTACGTTTGTATTTGTCTCTGGCACCGTAAGTTCTTCAACGAATGGCTCTATTTCGACTTGCGTTGGTTCTTAGCTATGTTTGGTGAAAATCGATCCAACCATCCAAAAATCTGTTTTCGAATGGGGATTTTTAAATTTTACTCGTTATTGTAATATTATGAACTTGTCAGTTGTAACAATGCACGTTAATGTTCGCCAAACCTGGTAACCTTCAAATATATACACCATAAAAAGTAGCAGTACAAGGTCCTAAATAGCGTGAATGAGTAATATCGCTGTTAAATCACTTGAAACGTAATTTGGCGATATGTATTATCACTACATAGTATAAAATAAAGTCGTCTCTGTTTGTCTGTTTGTCTGTATGCTTAAATCTTAAAAATTACGCAACGGATTTTGATGCGGTTTTTTGTAATAGGTAGAGTGATTCAAGAGGAAGGTTTTTATGTAAAAAAATTCCCGAAATTCCCACGGGAACGGGCACAACGCGGGTAAAACCGCGGGGCGCTGCTAGTTAGTTATAAAGTGTTGATTGAGTTGAAGAAATGGCGAGATGAAGATTTGAAGATTTGGCGAGTTGACGAGTTCACCAGTAGGTGACAAAGAGTTGGTTGATTGGTGAGTTTATATTTGAGCTTAGAAGCGGATTAATTAACCAATACGATGAGTTGACGAAGGGTTCATAAGATGATGAGGTCATGTTGGCGAGTTCACCTCATCATTTTAGCGTTAATCCTTTTTTACTATCACCAAAATAATAAAATCGGTTCGGAAGATATTAGGTTTAGGTAACAAACATACAAAAAGAAAAAAGTCATACTGCCTAATTGAGAACATCCTTCAGTTTTTGAAGTCAGTTAAATACTGGAGAATCACCAGACACAATCAAACTCCATAAATAATAATCTTAGCAAAGAATCCTTTTAAACGAGCTAAAATTGAATTCGTGAAAGCTTGGCTAAAACTAGTGAATCACAATATAATTTCTCGTCTAACAGTTTGACGGTACGCCATTGAGTTGCTCCAGCCAGCACTTTGATTTGTGCACCTTTATGGCTGGTACAGTCGGGAAGAAAAGCTTATTAGATTAATCCTGTTTTTTTTATAAATGCGAATATTTGTTATGATGTAGGTATGTATGTTTTTTGATCTTTCACACAAAAACTAGGTACTGAACGGATTTCATGAAACTAAAGTAATATTTATTCATCAGAATATAGCGAGTGCCACAATGAGGCGACAACGGGCAATGGCTACAAACATCAGGAGTAGAGACCGTAGTTGAGCCATAAGATTAAATATGCATGTGAACCTTAAGCAAAACAAGGTAGTCTATATATTATCCTACTAATATTATAAATGCGAAAGTTTGTGAGGATGGATGTATGTATGTATGGATGGATGTATGGATGTATGTTTGTTGCTCTTTCACGCAAAAACTACTGAATGGATTTGGATGAAATTTTACAGTAATATAGGTTATACATCAGAATAACATATGGGATACATTATATCCCGAAATTCCCGCGGGAACGGGTACAACGCGGGTGAAACCGTGGGGCGCTACTAGTTATATCTATATTAATCATTTTGACTAACTATGAACGGCAATTAAACATAAATAGTTAGTCAAAGTGATGAATTTAATCTCATTGGTATCATCTCGAACATATATTTGAAAATTGCTATTCAACCACTTAGGTATAAAATCAGCAAACGTATCAATATAATCGGTGTTGATAGCGATAATTTAATAGTAGTTTATGCAACGTCATATAAAGAAGGGTATTAAAACACGAGTGTGAGTTTATGAAACGAGCGCAGCGAGTTTCATAATAGTAACGAGTGTTTTAATACCCGTGTTATATGCAGTTGCATACACTACTTTATCTTCACTATTTAATGCAATTAATCAAACAAAATTTTAAAAACAAAACACATTGCGAAACATTAAATTCACGCGTAGGTACGTGTATTGTCACAGTGAACTTGCCGCCATTAAAATCTAACCAATGAGAGCGCAGCTGCGCGTAGGGCCAATCAGGAGCGAGCGAGATCTTACCAAAGAGTTTTGTGTATGTAGTTTCGACGAAGTTTTCACGTATAACCCAACTGTTTTCAAAAGCCAGCCTAATATCAAAATTTTATGCAACTAGTATGAGGATTTTGACATAAGGCTCGCCAGGTTAATTGGTCGCGTTATAATGATGTTATAATGATATTATAACATCATGTGCAATTGCTTAAATTGAGTGTTTGCTATAACAGTAGTAATTATAAGTCAAGTATTGGAATCATAAGTAGAATGTTACAACATTAGTGTAGATAAAATAATATTTTAAAATACCTTTATGTAAAATTAATTATTTTACAACGTTACACACTGACACCAATTATTTTTATTAGGTATATAATTATGTACCTAGTATGTTCAAATATTTTATGTGCATTTTTATTACCTATGAGAATTGAATACAATCGGAATACATTTTTCAGTAATTTTTCTATCTCATAGTACTTGTAGATGTTACAATCCAAACTTAAAAACGCTCTGTAATTTTTTTAGATTTGATTTTGTGGATGCATTACAGTACTTGTACAAACTATTTATTAAAATAATTGAAGCCCGAATATCAGATCAGCTTGATCAGGTCTTTCTACCACAGATCACTTACACTCAGCTAACCAAATTATAGAAATGTTATACGGTTAAAATTGATATAATTTTAGTTGCGAAATAAAATACGGACAAATATAAATAACAGACACTTTTGTGTTCGCCATTACATACACCTTTAGCTGTACAACCCCTAGTATTGTGAGAGGACTGCGATTGGCAGACTAATTGATTTCCACTCAAACGCAGTCAGGAAAGACGCTGTTTTAGCCAGGTAACGTCATACAGTCGAAATTTTAATTCATTTTTACTCAACTGCAGTGCTGCAGACAAGAGCATTCATGGTTTTGACTTGATTGATTTTACTGGTTATTTTTTATTTCATTATAACTATAGCTCTATTAATTATCCTTTCTCGTCACCAACACTTTCAAATCTTCATTATAAGATCGACTTTCGATTTTAGTCACTCTTGTCACAATTAACTGTAAATTACTATTTTTTATTATATTATAAACACTAACGCGATATTTACCGTGGCAGCGCCATCTACCGTCTCCCCCGCTATATGTTTTTAATAAATAAAATTGTTTACTAATCTCATAATTATTAGATTCAAGGTGCAAGAACCAATAAACATAAAAAACGTGGTAACATGTCGAATTGATAAAAAAGTATGTGTAATATTTGTTGAATAAATTATATCCGATTAGTTGTCGCTATACCATCACGGCGACTGCCCTGTCCGCAATTGTGATTATTCAGTGCTAAAAATGTTGCTGTTTATTTCAATACTTGTTTTGTTCGTTGCGTTCTACCTTTATGGAATCAGAACTTTCGATTATTGGAAGAAGAAAGGTATCAAACATGACAAAACAGTGCCGTACTTCGGAACTAATTTCAAACAGTTCGCTCAGCAAGCCAGCATGGCCATGATGCTACTGAAATCTATAACAAATATCCAAATGAAAAAGTAGTCGGTTTCTACAGAGGTACTACACCAGAACTAGTCATTAGAGATCCAGCTATAGCCAAGCGGATTCTAGTATCAGATTTCCAAAACTTCCATGGAAAAGGCTTCAATCCTCACAAAATTGTTATAGAACCTCTGATGAAAAATCTTTTTTTTGCCGACGGAGACCTTTGGAAGTTGATAAGGCAACGATTTACGCCTGCATTCAGTACAGCTAAACTTAAAGCTATGTTTCCTTTAATTACTGATAGGGCAGAAAAATTACAAGTAATGATTGAAGACCTGACAAAAATAGACCATTATGATGCTCGTGAACTAATGGCAAGATATACAATTGATTTCATTGGAGCGTGTGGATTTGGCATAAATATGGATACAATAGACGACGAAAACTCCATGTTCAGAAAACTGGGAAGAAGCATATTCCATAGAACATTTATGGATGGGGTCCGAGGTGGCCTTAACCTTTAACTGGTGACAAGCGGTCTCACAGGCCGAGCGTCGGCGGTGAAACGTCATTTCACCCCTTTCCCCGCACTTCTCGTGTTTAAACGTCTGAGTAGCTTCGACTTTAGGTGCGCCCACGCCGTAAAGATGGATAACTGCGTCGGACGGGCCCAAATCGGTAAGTTATATCGCTGTGAAGTTTGATAGCGGCCTCTCAGACCTTACGTCACCAATTGTGTAACTTTTTAACGAACGTATTCTGGGTTCTGATTTGCCACCTGAACCACAAATCTCAGAGAACATACCAAAAACACGGAAAACCTGTTCCAGTTGTCCACCTAGATTGAATTGCAAACCAAATCACCAATGTGATTCGTGTAAAAAGCACGTGTGCGAAACAATTATGCCCTAGATGTCACTAAAAATTACCAAAGTTTAACCATTGCCAGTTTTGTGAATTGACACTAATGATTAAAAAAAAAAAAAAAAAAAAAAAAAAAACATGTTTATTGCCTTTTAAAAATATTACATAAAACTTAATTAATAGAACACAAACTAAATCTAATATTACTAAAAATAACAAAATTTGCATAGACTTTAAAAACACAATAATAATAATAAAAAAAGTAATACCTACTAAATAAAAAGGCAAATGGTGGGAGGCTCAGCTTGTGCTGGTCGAAAGGATTTCGTACAGCGCGCTGTTTTTCAGCCGCCACCAGAAAACCCAAGGATGTTAAGCGGGTTGAGAAGTAAAGAAAGAGGGACGACGTGTTCGCCAGGAATATGTGTGCGTACTTTCGCGCGCGCGCGCGCGCGCGCGCGCGCGCGCGTGTGTGTGTGTGTGTGTGTGTGTGTGTGTGTGTGTGTGTGTGTGTGTTTGTGTTTGTTTGTGCGTGTGTGTGTGTTAGTGTGTGTTTGTGCGTGTTAGTTGAGTGAGTGTGTGTGTGTGTTATAATCTTGAATAAGCTAATTAGGGTTTATGTGAAGTATTGATTTAGGTTTGAGTTATTTTGGTATGTGTGTTTCAGATTTTCAGCATCAATCTGCCTATTAAGTAGTGCATTTTTATACTTTGCTTTAAAGCTTTTTATGTTTAAACTAGACCTCAAGGGAGGCGGAAGATCGTTCCATATTTTCGCAGCTAAGTATCTGAAACAGCTTTTATATCGAGATGTGCTATGGGTAGGAATTCTAAGAAGATTTTCAGTTCTAGAGCGCATACTTCTTTTGGTGAGATCTTTAGTCCACAGTAACTTTTCGTACAGATACTCCGGTTTTTTATTATAAACTACTCTGTGTACTGTGCATGCATACAGTAAGTCTCTCCTCGCCTTCATGTTGAGGACACCGAGCTTGTTCAAATACGGAGTAATGTGACTTCTTTTTGGTACATCTAGGGAATATCTGATACATGCGTTTTGAACTCTTTGTATTGCTTTCTCCTGCTTTTGGTTAAGTCGAGGGCCATATGTTGAACTACAATAATTAAAATGAGACAGAACCAGTGTTTCACTTAACATAAGGCGAAGATTTTTGTTAATATATGGTCTAATTCTGTACAGAGTCTTTAATTTAAAAAATGCGAATCTAATTTTACTATTCACATGTTCTATGAATTTTTGCTCACTATCTAAGATAAGGCCTAAATTACGAGCGCACCGGACCTGTTCTATACAGTCGTTATTTAATTTGATTTCAATCTCCGAATTTGTGATTTGGTTTATATTATGTTTGGTGCCTAGTACTAGCAATTTAGGTTTTGATTAAAGGTTTATATTCTTTTGAGTTGATTGTTGTCTTAAATATATGGAAAAAAAGTTTTATTTCATGTTGCTGTTGATTTTAATTTTATAATTAGCAATTATTGATCTCACCTCTACTTATTTTGATTATTAAGACTGCTGTCATTGTAATGGCAAAGTTCCTGATAAAAATAATATTTAGACTGTACTAAATTATTTTATTTTGTCCTTAACTAATTTATTAAGCTGTCCTTGAACATTTCGGTAAGCTACCATACTTAATTTCAATGCTATAGACACAGATACGGCAGCGGTCTCTCAGGCCGCACGTCACCAGTTACGTTACACAAAAACCATGTCACCAGTCAAAGGTTAAATATATATTCCCAGAACTTTGCAAGCATGTAAAGTTTTTGGATGACGAAATAGATATATCAATGACACATTTAGTACGATCTGTTTTAAATGAAAGGGGCAACGAACCATCGGGAAAGAACGATTTCATCGACTTGTTATTAGAATTGAAAAAGAAAGGTAAAATGGTTGGAGAATCGATTGAGAGTAAAAACCCTGATGGATCTGTTAAAATAGTTGAACACGAGTGAAATGAAGGAATTTTGACGGCTCAAGTGTTTGCATTCTTTGCTGCTGGTTACGACACATCGTCTGCTGTATCCAGTTATACTTTACATCAACTAGCATTCAACCCTGACTACCAAGAAAAGATCCAAGAAGAAATAGATGAGGTTTTAGCCAGACATGGCAACAAGATAACGTATGATGCAGTTAAAGAGATGACATATCTAGAAATGGCATTTTATGAATCAATGAGAATGCACCCACCCTTGGGTTATTTGATTAGGATGTGTGAAGTTCCTGAATACACGATTCCAGAAATTAATTTGACGATAAATGAGGGTGTCAAAATCATAATTCCTAATCAAGCCATACATAGAGATCCTCAATACTTTGAGAACCCAAAAAAGTTTGATCCTTATAGATTTAAGGACGGAGCCGTGAAGGATTATACTCGGAAATTCGTTTATTTGCCATTTGGAGAAGGCCCAAGAGCGTGTGTTGGTACGAGTATGTGGAATTTAACTTTTAATATTGCTATAGCTTAATTATTTGCGTAACAATTTATCGAATGTCATTTGTTATAATTAAGATAAAGAGATTCCATGCCTTCGTTTCACATGATAATTTTAATCTTTTAGCGCAATAACGAATTTTTTAATTTTTTAATATGTAATTGATAAAATATGGCAAATTAATGTTATCTTTTAAATTTATAAAATGCACATTAGATAAGTATTGTATACTGGTTACTATAAATAAGAGTAGGTACCTAAAAATCAAACCCAAGTACGTAGTAACTGTGTTGTTTGATAATAAGTTGAGAATGGTCGATCTGTGAAGACGAGAAACTTTTTATTTCTTCCCTAGCTAGGAATTAGAATTATCAAGATATATGAACAGTTAGAACGATTAATTCTAAAGCGAACTCAAGTCACCGTAAAGAAATTTTGACCATAATTATATTTGCAATTTTGCCAGTATATAAATAATCACATTGGCCATATTATTATTCTATTTTCAGGTGAAAGGCTCGGTCAAATGCAAACCCTGGCCGGGATAGCTGCAGTACTGCAGAAGTTCACCGTAGAACCTGCTGCGTGCAGTGTACTGGACCCCCCACCTATACTTTCTGCTATTGTATCCGAAGGATTCGCTAACGGACTACCAATTAAAATAAGAAAAAGAGGTGAAAAAAAGAAATGAACAATTACTCATGGTGCTAAGTTTAACCTAAATGAAGTTTAATATGGTTGATGGTTAATCTTTGGGTGCATTTGTTATGTAATATTTTCCAAAATGATTTATGTCTGTGATCTTGCAGTAAAAATAAAGATAGATGATTCATTGAAATCTAGGGTATTCTTTATTCAACAATTTTCTACTCAATTATTTATGTGTATTTATTAAACAACTTTGTCTGAATGTAAATACCTAACGTAGGTCCTGTACGGTCCAATGGTGAAGTCTACCTTTGCATATGTATTTGCACGTCTATACTGGAGCAAGTATGGGAATTAACATGTGTAAGTTCTTTACTTGAGGCCATTTTGGCGCCATCGCCAAAACTTCTATACCTGAGGCGATTGGTGCATGAAAATCAATCAGGTTCAGATCAATCAGGATACCTGTGCAGTGTGTACTGTGCAGCCATGGTAATTATATAGGAATGTCCCTTCCTTTGCTACAGCAAAGGCCATAAATCTACGGTAGATCTTATCATGGATGGTCTCCCAACAGAACAAAGATCATTATTGTTACCTGTGCACTGTGCAGGCGTGGTAAGTATTGATGAACGTCCAGACACTTACTACAGATTGGTCTTAGGTCATAGGTCATCTACGGTAGGCCTTATCCTAGCTGGTGTCAACAGAACAAATCTAGAAACAATCACGCTCGCCAATGTCATTTGAACCAATGTCATAACAATTTAATAGATCTAAACATGGAACCGTACAATTGAATAATCACTCACTAAATGGTGCTATTTTGTACGCGAGGGTGCAATTATTCGTAATGTCACTGTAATAAGTACAGTTCCCGACAAAACCGTTAGCTTGGGAGATAATCAGCTAGATTCAGGATTGTTTTATTGTTTAAGCTTAAGTAGCCTATTTATTCAAAGCTATGAAAACATAATGAATACATATAATAACATAAATGAAGGAATACATATAAAAAATTAGACTTCTTTTTTCAGTTCAGCTACACAGTTGTTAGACTGACTAAATACAGTTTTTGTTCGCGTCCAACAATTTAGACTCTTTACTCTAATGACACTACCGGTGTAAATGAAGCTATTCCGTCAGTCGTCATGTCATTGAAACAAAATTTACTTTGGCTATTGCAGAATGAAAACCGGCCAACTATCCTTCAAAGGTCGATGAGTAATAGTTTCTGCCAGATACTGTACTGTATAGTCATTGACACTGTTGAATCTTCTTCTTCTTCTTCATCGAGTGGATGGTCAACCTGACCAATCTTGGTGTCAGAGTTATTGAGCCACCAAAGGCCTCTGACATGGCTCATGCAACGACTACTATCCGTAGAAAGTAACCGGGACCGACGGCTTAACGTGCCCTCCGAAGCACGGAATCATCTTACTTTTCGGGCAATCAGGTGATTCAGCCTGCAATGCCCTAACCAAAATGAGGACAGTCTCACAAAGAGATTTTTGTGAAACACCGGTGTGTCCTCACACCGGTGTGTCCTCACCGGGAATCGAACCCGGAACCTCCGGATCGTGAGCCGAGCGCTCAAACCACAAGACCACGGAGGCTGTTGAATGATTTGCTACTAGTTGAAATGAAACTTAAAACCATTTTTTTATTTCACGATCCTATCTTTTTGTAATACTACCTATCCCAGCTGAAATCATCGGCAATTACAGGATGATATCCAAAAATGAAGTGACATTGGGACAGAAATAAAGCCTCACCTGACCTTATTTTTTACATTTAAATGTGTAAAAAATTTGAACTTTTGTTTGTAAAAAATTAACACTCATAACAGACAACCTGGAAATTAACATATCAATAATGTGTACGAGTATATTCACTGACTGAGTTTGGAACGACACAATTCATTACCACAACTCTACTACTACTATTCACCGATTTAACAAAATATGTAGGTTGTAAAGTTTCCATAAAACCTTTGTTAGAAATCGTGTTTTTGATAGAAGTTAGTTTGTTAAAAAATCTCATAAAACTTTTACTTATTTGCAGACTTAGAATAACAACATTATTGACGTTAATAAAATACAGAATATTGTTAGGAAAGACGCTGTTTTAGCCAGGTAACATCATACAGTCGAAATTTTAATTAGTTTTTACTCAACTGCAGTGCTGCCAACAAGGGCATTCATAGTTTTCTGACTTGATTGATATTACTGATTATTTTTTATTTAATTATCATTGGACTGAGCAGGAGGTAGTTGTCGCCTATTTTTGAAAAAACGTTGTATGAACCAGTTTTATTTGAATGAAGGTATTGGTTTAAGGGTGCTTTCAAATTATGCGTTTCGTGTCGGACCGCTGCGGTGCCGAAGCCGTACTAAAATTATTTCGCGGTACCGACGCCGCACTGTTGCCGCACTGCTCGATTTGTATGAAAACACACGATCGTACGTTCACAATACGACAAACGCACGGCTTCGGCACCGCAGCGGTCCGACACGAAACGCATAATTTGAAAGCACCCTAATAAAATAAATATTAGCTTGACACGTTGACAGGTTAGTTTACAATTTTATAAGATAATGCTCTACTGAAATCCTAAGTTTACAAAGCAGACACCTGATAAATGCTATCCTAAAATAAGTACTTCAATACTTACTGTCTCAGTCATGATTGTTTAATTTTAAAATTAAACTGGTCTTATCTTATATATCTATATCTTATCCGTCGAATACAGTTGAAAGAGATTTGTGACGTCTGGAACGATAGCGGATAAGAGTCGCGGATATGTTTTCAATAAATAAAATTGTTCACTAATCTCATAATTATTAGATTCAAGGTACAAGAACAAGTAAACATAATAAACGTGATAACATGTCGAATTGATAAAAAAGTATGTGTAATATTTGTTGAATAAATTATGTCCGATTAGTCGTCGCTATACCATCACGGCAACTGCTTGCCCGCAATTGTGATTATTCAGTGCTAAAAATGTTGCTGTTCATTTCAATACTTGTTTTGTTTGTTGCGTTCTACCTTTATGGAATCAGAACTTTCGATTATTGGAAGAAGAAAGGTATCAAAAATGACAAAACAGTGCCGTACTTCGGAACTAATTTCAAACAGTTCGCTCAGCAAGCCAGCATGGCCATGATGGCTACTGAAACCTATAACAAATATCCAAATGAAAAAGTAGTCGGTTTCTACAGGGGTACTACACCAGAACTAGTCATTAGAGATCCAGCTATAGCCAAGCGGATTCTAGTTTCAGATTTCCAAAACTTCCATGGAAGAGGCTTCAATCCTCACAAAATTGTTATAGAACCTCTGATGAAAAATCTTTTTTTTGCCGACGGAGACCTTTGGAAGTTGATAAGGCAACGATTTACGCCTGCATTCAGTACAGCTAAACTTAAAGCTATGTTTCCTTTAATTACTGATAGGGCAGAAAAATTACAAGTAATGATTGAAGACCTGACAAAAATAGACCATTATGATGCTCGTGAACTAATGGCAAGATATACGACTGATTTCATTGGAGCATGTGGATTTGGCATAAATATGGATACAATAGACGACGAAAACTCTATGTTCAGAAAACTGGGGAAAAGGATATTCCATAGAACATTTATGGATGGGGTCCGAGGTGCCTTTAAATATATATTTCCAGAACTTTGCAAGCATGTAAAGTTTTTGGATGACGAAATAGATATATCAATGACACATTTAGTACGATCTGTTTTAAATGAAAGGGGTAACGAACCATCGGGAAAGAACGATTTCATCGACTTGTTATTAGAATTGAAAAAGAAAGGTAAAATGGTTGGAGAATCGATTGAGAGTAAAAACCCTGATGGATCCGTTAAAATAGTTGAACACGAGTTAAATGAAGGAATTATGACGGCTCAAGTGTTTGCATTCTTTGCTGCTGGTTACGAAACATCGTCTGCTGTATCCAGTTATACTTTACATCAACTAGCATTCAACCCTGACTACCAAGAAAAGATCCAAGAAGAAATAGATGAGGTTTTAGCCAGACATGGCAACAAGATAACGTATGATGCAGTTAAAGAGATGACATATCTAGAAATGGCATTTTATGAATCAATGAGAATGCACCCATCCGTGGGATATTTGATTAGGGTATGTGTAGTTCCTGAATACACGATTCCAGAGATTAATTTGACGATAAATGAGGGTGTCAAAATCATTATTCCTATTCAAGCCATACATAGAGATCCTCAATACTTTGAGAACCCAAAAAAGTTTGATCCTTATAGATTTAAGGACGGAGCCGTGAAGGATTATACTCGGAAATTCGTTTATTTGCCATTTGGAGAAGGCCCAAGAGCGTGTGTTGGTATGTGGGATTTAACTTTCATTATCGCTACAGCTTAATTATTTGCGTAACAATTTATCGAATGTTATTTGTTATAATTAAAATAAAGAGATTCCATGCCTTCGTTTCACATGATAACTTTAATCCTTTAGCGCAATAACGAATTTTCAAATCTTTGAATATGTAATTGATAAAATATGGGAAATTAATGTAATCTTTTAAAATCTTATTAACTTTAAGTTATTCAGCACATTAGATTAAAATAAGTATTGTATATTGGTTATTATAAATCTGTGTTGTTTGATAATGGTCGATATAATATTTTGTAATTTGATGCTTTATGAGAATCTGTGAAGATGAGAAACTTTTTATTTATTCCCTAGCTAGGAATTACAATTATCAAGGTATATGAACAGATAGAACGAACGCAAGTCAATAAAAGTAAAGAAATTTTGACCATAATTATATTTGCAATTTGGCCAGTATATAAATAATCACATTGGCCATATTATTATTCTATTTTCAGGTGAAAGGCTCGGTCAAATGCAAACCCTGGCCGGGATAGCTGCAGTACTGCAGAAGTTCACCGTAGAACCTGCTGCGTGCAGTGTACTGGATCCCCCACCCGTACTTTCTGCTATTGTAGCCGAAGGATTCGCTAACGGACTACCAATTAAAATAAGAAAAAGAGGTGAAAAAAAGAAATGAACAATTACTCGTGGTGCTTAGTTTAACCTAAATGATGTTTAATATGGATGATGGATCATCGTTGGGTGCATTTGTTGTATAATATTTTCCAAAATGATTTATGTCTATGATCTTGAAGTAAAAATAGGGATGGATGATTCATTGAAGATATGAATTCTAGGGTATTCTTTATTAAACAATTTTCTACTCAATTTATTGCTGTCTATTTATTAAACAGCTTCGTCTGAATGGGTATGTATACCTAACGTAGGTCCTTTTCGGTCCAACGTTGAAGTCTACCTTTGCATATGTATTTGCACGTCTATACTGGAGCAAGTATGGGAATTAACATGTGTAAGTTCTTTACTTGAGGCCATTGGCACCATCACCAAGAGTTATTTACCTGCGGCGATTTGTGCATGAAAATCAAGATCAGGTTCAGATCTTTCAGGATACCTGTGCACTGTGCAGCCCTGGTTATTATATAGGAATGTCCCTACATTTGCTACAGCAAAGGTCACATCTACGGTAGAAATTATCTTGGATGGTCTCCTAAAAGAACGAAGATCATTCTGGTTGCCTGTGCACTGTGCAGGCGTGGTAAGTATTGATGAACGTCCAGACACTTACTACAGATTGGTCTTTTTGTAAAACTACAATATTATATCCCAGCTGAAATTATTACCCAGCTGTAATTACAGGATGATCTTCTAAAATGAAGTGACATTGGGACAGTAATAAAGCCTCACCTAACCTTACTGTTTACATTTTAAATGTGTAAAAAATTTGAACGTTTGTTTGTTGAAAAAATTAACACTCATAACAGATAACCTTGAAATTAAAATATCAATAATGTGTTATAATACTCAGTGACTGAGTTTGGAACGGCACAATTCATTATCAAACCACTACAACTAATAACCGATAAAAAAATAGTTTGTAAAGTTTTTATAAAACCTTGTTTGAAATCGAGGTGTTGATAGAAGAAGTTAGTTTTTTCAAAAATCTCATAGAGGAACATTTAGACTTTTTTCTAGACTTAATTTTATCTAAACTATAGATAGTGATTTTGTGAATGAAATACAGTTTTTGTTATCTAAATTCTGTATTTTATTCACTAAATCAAATACCCATTCAAAAACAAAGATAAAGAGAAAGGTAACTTTTTGCTATTGATTGGTATACCTCGAGTTTGTAATAGATTACTTAGAATATTCTAAACCTCACTTCAGGAATCAAGACATCTTAAACATAGTTTTAAACAAACCATCTTTAAATCCATAAAGCTTAACATACACGAGCAATGCAATGCCATCAAAGGCATAAGGAACTTCGACCATCTACTTACAGCAATAATTTGGAACCATTTACAACTGCAAGCTGCACAAACTACTTTACGATAGGGCGACTACAGACGAATCCTGAGCGAAGACTACCTTTGATGACTAAATAGTGTCTGCAGATAATGCCATCACTAACGAATTTGGATGAAACTTTACAGTAAAATAGATTATACGTCGGATAAACACATGGTATACATTTTCTCCCAAAAATCCCGCGGGAACGGGCTCAACGCGCGAACATAATAACAGATCGGTTAAGTGTTCCAGGTTGACGTTTAATTACGTATTTGTTTCAGCGTTAAGCAACCGACAATATACAGTATATTTTCCGTCACATATGCACTGATCCTAATATTTTGCACACAAGACTTGCCTGTGACTCGGGGTTTACATACATACTACGCTTTTCGCATGTGTCTGTCTTACTATTTTGCTATAACGAGCCATGGTTAGGGCCACCACGGTGCATTGTAAAACTCGATCGTATAGTCCGTATCATCGCTATATAGTCACCGGCAAATAGTCCCGTCTGTAAAAGCCCTTATACTCCTTAGCCGTCTGTAGTTGGACTAAATGGAACATTCTATCTATAAGCCGCAGACGATTCAAACTTAATTGAAACTGAAGATCCCCTGGAACCGTGCGGTTACTGACCATTCCATTGAAAACTTAGCTTTTAACTTGCGGCTTTGTGTGATGTAATTATTTTATTCAGTTCCATTGGAAAGGAAGCAAAAGAGAGGACTTTGTACCGAAGTATATATACTCACTGAAACGAGCTGAATGAAACTGTACTTTACTACCTACTAGCAGCGCCCCGCGGTTTTACCCGCGTTGTGCCCGTTTCCGTGGGAATTTCGGGATTGTTTATACATACATATTAACCTTTCTCTTAAATCACTTTATCTATTAAAAAACCGCGTCAAAATTCGTGCAGTAGTATTTTACTTTATCGTAAACAGACAGACAGACGCGGCCGGGGACTTTGTTTCATAATATGTAGTGATAGCAAGATAGTTCGTCATCTTTGTGTGTGGCTTGATATGAGGGTATTCTTTTCTCGTACAAAATATACGAAAGTTGTATAATTTTACAAACATAAGCATATAATAAACCTCGCCATAAAGAAGAAATGAACTATATTCCAAAAACAAATGGCAATAAAAAACAAAAGCCCACTCAAATTTCAAAAGTTAATTAAAAACGTCACTAAATATAAACCCGCAAACAAAAGACAGTCAACAAAATAGGAGCCCACTCAAATAACGTACGTAATCACGCGTGAAATAAAGCATTTTTCCCTTGCTCGGGTTAAAAGAACCCAGTCCGCATTACGGTAATGAAAATCGTCCCAGTGAAATACATTCGCAATTAAACTAAACGGTTTGAAGGGTAGTGTCTGTAACTCGTGGGAAATCAAGCTCTTGATGTGAGAACTCTACGATCCTCTTAGATTAATACACCTCACCTCGCTCAGACTTTAGAGGCGGACATTAAAAAATATTGCTAGAACTAAACTTTTTATTGCACTTGTGAAGCGTTGGTTTGCATTGTTATGAGTTTCAAGGCAAGCGTTTATATTTATTTTATTTTATTTATTTAGTAAGTTCAAAAATATTTTAATTAATAAGTTTTTAAATACTAACCTAAATGTTATGCAATATCTGAATTACAGAATTAATTTTGAATATTCCTTGTGTGTCTGATGAGTATAGCTTTGATAGTGGTCCACTTTTGCATATGTTTTGTCATTGTCTGTGCTTAGGGCCGACACTGCGTTAAGCGTGCGAACGCCGCGGTTTCATACAAAAGTAAACCGTCGCGGGCGCCCGTCGCGTGCGTTTTCAAACAAAAGTGAACATCGGCGGGCGCACGCTGGCCCTTAATGCCATCTTTTTCTATTAAAGGAATAATTTCCGTCCGGGATAGGATATAATAAGTAACAAAAACTCCCGAAATTCTCAACCATGTTCATACTCACCGGTAAGGTGACGGCTAAGTGAGACTTATAGCCGACACTGCGTTAAGCGTGCGGTGTCATACAAAAGCGAACCGCCGCGCGTGCGCCCGCCGTGTGCGCACGCTTAACGCAGTGTTGACCCTTAAAGCAAAACTTATAAAAATAGGATACTGAATACGACTCAAAATATCCATTGAAGTAGAAACTAATAACTTTCAAGTACCTACTGAAAATAGTTAATAGTAAGAGTAATATAGTATCGAAAGCCAACATTACAGCTTCAGAATCCTTATGAAATCTAGCTGGTACCGCTTTAAGCCCTAATTTGTAATTAGGTCATCTGCCGTTAGGCATTAACTTCGTAAATTTCTAGGCAAGTGGTCAGATAAAGTCGAATTTAGGTCACTCAAGCGCTAATTGAATGAACTAGGGCTAAATAATTAGCAATTTTGAGCTTAAGAAATATGTTGAATAAAAATATGCTTCTTCAAATAATTGTCTAAAGAAAAATATAAAATGCTTAACTTTTTTAATCACTGTACCCATAGAAAGGAAAAATCTTAATCCGGATTTAATAGACTGTATTACAGTGCAGTATAGTGCATAGTGCAGAAATACTTCCAACGCTTCAAGATTTATGAAGAGTTTTAATATCTCTAGAAATTATATTGGAAGACTTTTCATTAGCTAACATCTTCTTGATGGAGCAATTTGTAGTTTAATCTGGATAAAAAACGCCTAGATGGTCTAGTGGTATGTGCACACGCCTGAGGTCCTGAGTTCAATTCCCGGGTCAAGGGAAAAAGATGTTTCCTACTTTAAAACATGGCTCTGTTTTGAGATCACCAGACACCAACCCGCATTAAGCAAACGTGGTGATTACGCCTAATCCTCCTCACTGTACTGATATCTTCGATGAGATGAGAGGCCTTTGCCCAGCTGTAGAACATAATAGACTAATACTTGCATTACTAGGTAAAAAACCATCTATAACTTAAAGTAAATAATTATAAAAGTGTACTTCTAATTTATTTGAATACGTAGGTACCTTGATAATAATATTACACTAACGCCCGAAAACGTCACTCAGAAACGTCAAATGCTTCTCGAGTAGAAAAATAAGAAATTTTGACATTATAATGTATGAAAAATAATGTCAATAAGTTAAGTGTCGATTTAATGAACCTCTTTGGGCAGTAAGTTCATCAAGTTTTAGCTCAGTGGCGGAAACTATGTTTTCTATTACTTCTATATGACTGCTATTTTCAATGACTTCCTTCCTTCCTTGAACTTATTTATAAACCCCTGTATCTAAGGCTACCTATTCACTAAAACCTAGTGCGGGGGGTTGGGCAGTCGAGACCTTATTTTATCATGAGGCCGCCGGCATTTCATAATATTTAATTAACTTTAACCCCTATAGATATGCATATAAAACACTTTTTAAAATGTTATTTACTCTAAAAGAACTCTGTAGGTTTGCAAAATAAATGACATAAACTAATATCTACAAATTAATCCACTTAGACCAAAGTTAGTCGGACTGGCCAGTTAATATCGTGTTCAGTTACTTCGAAGTTATTTACTTAACTATCACAGTTAGTGTTATTAACAGAAATTCGATTTTGAATCGTTAAACATATTGATTCTCTATAAAGTCTTACCTATTACATATTTGTAAGATTTTGTTATTACGTATTCAGTTTACAAAAGTAGGCAAAATTGTTAGTACAGTCATCTAAGCCAAATAGTACTACAATCATAGGCCTAAGAGTTTGGTTGGTGGTCTGATTACCCTCAAAGACCACAAAGAACACAGTAAGTACTTCACTTTTTCGTGGTACTACTAACTGCTCATGGTTTCTCCTCCGTTATTCCCGTTCTGGAGGAAATCAATAAATACAAAGTGCCATGTAAGTAAGAGTTTATTTATATACAATCACGTCTAATGCTTCCTAAGTAGAGATTTAATGAGTGTTTTTGACATGTGTGGACAATTACATCAATTAGTTAAGTATCTATTTAATAGACGTTCTCGAATAGGACAATTAAAAGTTCCAGAGATTAGAGCATCGAGCACTGAAACTTAAGGAACTAAGGGCTACTTTTTTAATACCTTTGGTACCTTTTCCTGTCTTTTCCATAAACCACATACCTAGAATGTGACGTAGAAGCCACATTGCTGCATCAGTATCGATAATCAAAGTCAACCAGTCGGCTCATTGGAACCGCTTTGAAGTGGTCAGCCTCGTCACGCTTGTTGGAAACGTACTCTAACAGATCCGAGAACGACGAAAAGCGGTTTAATTTCGTCGTCAGTTCGAAGTTGTAAGAGGATTTTGTAACGACCAGAGTTCGGCGTCATTGTATGAGGTATACCGGAATTATTTCAAAGGGTTTGCACACTACGTTACAGGAATTTTTATGAGCCTCGTATTTTTGTTTTTTTTGTATTAAGAATAAAAATGTATACTTAAGTAAAACATAAATGTATTACGGACGGTTGAGGTTATTTAAAGTAAGTACCTATTCTTAAAATTTCAAGTAATTCAGGGCCCTGAACGGATTTGATTGTTGGTATTCCCAATAGTATTTTGGGTAACACATTACAATACTCCACTAATAGTGCTTATGTACATACTTACTACATTAAACAGTAATTACTGTTTTATATTGTAATATTAACACATTTTTTTAAATATTTATGAACAGTGCGTTGCTTGTGGAATTAAGTACTTTACAAAGCAGGCGTTACTCCACAAAGCTCAGAACACAAAAACCTTAATCTTTATACTGAAATAGTTTAGGAATAAAGCTTGTTTAAAAATATAAAAGAAATCCATTCACTTTGTATTCACGTTGAGATTAAAAATGTTAACTCCATTTTATTTCATATTTATATAGTACCAAGTCTACTTAAGAGGAGAAATGCGTTGTACTATAATCACTAAATAATATAAAACAAAGTCGCTTTTTGCTGTCTATATTATACCGTATGCTTAGATCTTTAAAACTATGCAACGGATTTTGATGCAGATTTTTTAATAGATAGAGTGATTCAAGAGGAAGGTTATGTATAAAAATGCCCGAAATTCCGACGGGAACGGGCACAGCGCGGGTAAAACCGCGGGGCGCTGCTAGTGCATATTAAAAGAGTAAATAGTACTTTTAGTCCACTCATAGATAAGATCTTTAACTCTGAACGATAAATGTTTACCCTTTGCTCTGCTCTCAACATTTGGACATTTACGAAGACGCGGGGCGTCGCGGCCCACAACCTACTTTATTATAAACTAGCAGCGCCTCGCGGTTTTACCCGCGTTATACCCGTCCCCTGGGAATTTCGGGATGAAAAATAGCATATAACCTTTCCGTTGAATGTAGCTATCTATTACAAAAAGAATTATTCAAATCGGACTGATAATTCCTGAGAATACCTCGAACATACAAACAAACAAACAAACATCAAACTTACAAATTTTACCTCTTTATAATATTAGTATAGATGTGAAAATAAGTTAGCCTGTTACTCTTTCAAGCATAGAACACTAAACCGTTTTCATAACTTGGAGAAGGTCACAAGTAAAAATAAAATTCAAAATAAATTGAAACCCATTCTTTTTAAGTTTAACAATAGCTTCCCAATGCACCTTTCAAACGAAAAAACTAGATTGAAATCGTTTCATTTTTGGAAGCTGCGCTGCCACAGACACATAGCGACCAAACTTATAACACCTATATTTTTGCGTCGGAAGTTAAAAACCTATCTAAGTTTCCTTTCCGAAGATAAGACAGAGCCAAGAAAATACGGCCTTAGATCAAACAAAAAGTATATTTTTCTAAGACCATCAGTTACAGCATCAAATGCAACATTAATAGGGTCTCGAGATGGAATGTCCTCCAAGAGACGTAGACTTTCATACTTTAATAAGAAAACTTTCGTATTCGATTGACGAAGTACATTCACGGAAAAAATTACCCCAGAAGCACCTGAACGGTGAAAAGTAGAACGTTATTTTCCTTTTTTCTGGAAAACTTAGATAGAAATTATGTCTGTGAAGGTTGAAGTTTGCGCTATAGATTTTGTTAGAATACTGTGACTAAACGTTGAAATGTGAAAAGTTTGTGGAAAATAATAGGGAAGGTGTTAGTTATAACGATAAGCTAGGTAACAGATTACGTGAAAGTTTGTATGATGAAGTCTTGTTGAAAATGAATAGTAAAATGTGTGCGTTGCCTGATAAAATCTAGTTTGTTTTTTACTCAGTTACCGTTGAATAAATTGCTATAAACTTTATAGTAGGACTTTTGTTTGTGATTCGATTGCAACAACTGGGACCGACAATTTTTACGTGCCCTCCGAAGCACGATAGCGATTTTTGTATTATTATTACGTATAAACGTATTTCATATAGATACCTAAATATAGGTAACTTTAGAATCGTGCCAATCTAAATGTAAATCAATCTATCTATTATTATTTATTTAAACGGGAACTTACGTACGACGGATACTACTGTCGAGAGTTCCTCGACACGTTTCGGCCACATACGGTGGCCTTCATCAGGAGGTGGGTGAAGCGCTCGCGACAGCGTCTCTCCCCGCACTCAGAGTGCTGACCCACCTCCTGATGAAG
Organism: Cyclophora albipunctata; assembly: GCA_963082685.1. Lineage (NCBI taxonomy): Eukaryota > Metazoa > Arthropoda > Insecta > Lepidoptera > Geometridae > Cyclophora > Cyclophora albipunctata. Next base: position 3,877,779 of record OY720123.1, read on the forward strand.
GCCACCGTATGTGGCCGAAACGTGTCGAGGAACTCTCGACAGTAGTATCCGTCGTACGTAAGTTCCCGTTTAAATAAATAATAATGACATTAACGTACGTTTCAATTAATAGTAAAACAATCTATCTCTTCTCTAATTATATAAAATTCTCGTGTCACGGGGTGCGTGGTTGAACTCCTCCGACATTACTCGACTGTTTTTAGTGAAATTTTGTGTGCATATTGGGTAGGTCTGAGAATCGGTCAACATCAATTTTTCATACCCCTAAATTTTAAGGGTGATCTTACCTGTATTTCTAGTTTCTTAATAAAACTAAAAATCTCGCACAATATTATGAGGATAGAAGCAGGAATATGTTCCATACAACTCGGAGCTTAAGTAGTAATTGAATTCACACGACTCGTCGCATCCATCATATGGGTGTACTCGTACGTTTAAATTATTTTCTACACTGAGCTTCATTATTCGACTTCAGCTGTGATCAAAATAAAGTTGTAATTATATTAACTATGATGTTGCGATACAAACGAATCTTCAGTTTTAAAGATATGCATTAGTGGTTATGATGAAATGGAGATAATATTATGTTGTTACGGCCGAAACTGCGTTAAGCAAGCGCAAGCGACGGGCGCAAGCGACGGGCACGCGCGACGAGTGCACGCGACGGTTTACTTTTGTATGAAACCGCGCGTGCTTAACGCAGTATCGGCCCTAAGTTTAATTCATTAATTTCGAGTAGATTAGTAGCCAACTCTGATGTTGGAGTTTGTAGATCCATTACTCCGACATTAATTGAATTGTGTCATAGGTTATAGTATATTATATATTTTATCTCACGAATGCCCTTGAGCCATACTGGTGTAGGTACAATGTACATACTTCCACATTGTCTTAATGTGCACTGTGCATCATGGTCCGCGTCAAAATCCTCTGAAAATTGTCTGTGAAATAGCGACAGCATGGTAGTTTTGAGAGACTGTGATGTTGAAATGTTTCCATCAAAAGTAGTTTTTGCGTGAAAAGGTAACAAATTCATCCCTCCATCCGTCCTCACTTTTTCTTTTGTTATTCTACAAGAGTAGGTTTATTAAAATCACACAAAACAAAAAACTAGGTGTATATTTCTAACTTTTTAAACTAGCCTAGACTGCGTAGATACTGTTATAATTCTAAAGAGTCTGAAGAGTCCGTCTAATATCGAATACGCATGATATTAGTTTCAAACTTTTCAGACAACCTTCGAATTATAATTTATATCACACGTTTGCTTTTTTCTACCTACATAATATTATTCAAAACTGTGAAAAACTTTTCAAATAAGTTGACTATTTTTATCATATATCATTTTTATGATCTTTATTTACTATCCTTCCTTGGGAATACTGATCAAAATCATAATTTTCGGTTCCGCTGTAGTCGGATACTCATCCAAAATTGCTACATGCCTTTACATAATGACTGAGGGCCGAAACTGCGTTAAGCGTGCGCCCGTCACGGTTTGAGCCACACGCAACACTTTTGTATGAAACCGCACGCGGCGGGCGCACGCAACGGGCGCACGCTTAACGCAGTTTCGGCCCTAAATAATATCTTATTATAATTCGTACAATAACGTAGTTTTCTTTAAAGAAGGGGGCACTTATATAACAGTAGTAATGTAATGGAGCCTGTAATATTCCACTGCTGGACAAATGCCCCTCAGCTTACCGAAGATATCAGTACAGTGAGGAGCACTAGGCGTCAATCACCAAGCTTGCCTAATGCAGGTTGGTGATCAAACACGAACCAGTGCAATTTTTTTTCATTCATGAAATATACTCAACATTAAAAGTATGAAAAAAGTACGGTTTATAAGTATGTATGTAAGTAAATACTTACATACTTACTTATCTCCTCATTCGTTACACTAAAAATCCTATTTTAATTTTAAAAGAAAACACAAACATAATTCAAAATTTAATGATAACCGTATCCAGAATATTCAAACTTAAGACCCTTGCCTGCAAATATATATCAAAGGGACATCTGTACTACGTCCAATCCGTAATAAAACTGGATAGGGGTCATAAATATTCCGATAGGTATGTGTATGTTATAGCCAAACGAATATAGGCAAATAATCTTTTAGAAACATCGTGGGTACATCGAGTACCTAATGTGTGACATAAGTATATAGATATTTCAAAAGGTCCATCAATCGAGTGATAGATACTATAAAGTGATAGATATAGATATAGAGATAGATATAGAAATTAAAATAAACTACCAAAACCATCATCAAACTAATCTGAATTACTATAAACTAAAGTTAAGTTTGCTAGTGCAAGTTAAATTTTTATACATATAAACCTTCCTCTTGAATCACTCTACCTATTACAAAAAACCGCATCAAAATCCGTTGCGAAATTTTAAAGATTTAAGCATACAGACAGACAAACAGAAGACAAACAGACGCGACTTTGTTTTATACTATGTAGTGATAGTGATTAAGGCGGGTAAAACCGCGGACCACTGCTAGTTCTTTAAAAAAAAGATAATATCCCAATTTTATTTCATTGAGGTAAAACCCAATAAAATATATCTAACAAAAAGACCTTTTTACTTAAAACTAACAAAGACCTTTCTTTGCCAATCATACAATTACAAAGTCCTTTACACTCGTAATTCTACGATATCAAACGAGTTGATCCTTAGAGCTTACGTCCATACACTGTGATATTGGACTTCGGACATCCACAGCAATCAAATTGTGATCAGTACTCTACGAGAATTTTTATGAGCAACCCTACAAAGCCTACAGATAAATGGGAGGGACGAAAAAGAGTTATTTGTATTGATTGAATTAAAGATAGCATATTTTATTTGGACTTTATGGCTACGGAATCGAAATCGGGATACGTAATACGTTCACCTGAATGCAGATAATTTTATTACGTCGTAAATATGTATATGTTGTTACCGATTTTTTATTTAAAAACCCCATTCACATCATCGCGCGAATAAAAGTATTCGCGCGTATTATCGCGAGTATTGGTTCAAGAACCAATGCTATAATAGTAGTTTATGCAACGTCATATAAAGAAGGGTATTAAAACACGAGTGTGAGTTTATGAAACGAGCGCAGCGAGTTTCATAATAGTAACGAGTGTTTTAATACCCGTGTTATATGCAGTTGCATACACTACTTTATCTTCACTATTTAATGCAATTAATCAAACAAAATTTTAAAAACAAAACACATTGCGAAACATTAAATTCACGCGTAGGTACGTGTATTGTCACAGTGAACTTGCCGCCATTAAAATCTAACCAATGAGAGCGCAGCTGCGCGTAGGGCCAATCAGGAGCGAGCGAGATCTTACCAAAGAGTTTTGTGTATGTAGTTTCGACGAAGTTTTCACGTATAACCCAACTATTTTCAAAAGCCAGCCTAATATCAAAATTTTATACAACTAGTATGAGGATTTTGACATAAGGCTCGCCAGGTTAATTGGTCGCGTTATAATGATGTTATAATGTTAAATTATAATGATATTATAACATCATGTGCAATTGCTTAAATTGAGTGTTTTAGTTGTCTGTGCTATAACAGTAGTAATTATAAGTCAAGTATTGGAAACATAAGTAGAATGTTACAACATTAGTGTAGATAAATGTTATTAGCTTACAGTGGTTTTTTCAAAGATACTCGTATAGAAACTCCTTCTCTATAGAATTGTCAGCCTCTATGGATGGCACTTCCCTCTGAGCGCTATCAGGGTGATATATTCAACTGTTAATTTCAGTTCTTGCAATTGTTAGACCGTTTCAAATGCTCAAAAAAGTTTGCTTAAAAATAAAAATGCAGAGTCGGTCTATTTTAACTTGCATTGGCTGTTTTGAAAGTTTGACAGTTCACAAAACAACCTTCCTCATTAGCAGTAAGATAATAAACAGCGCGGATTGGTTAATAGAGTTCAATTATCACGTCCACCAATCAGAATCCTTCATTTTAGCAAAACACAATATTTTAAAATTGTATTCAGAACACAGTTGCGCAGCAAGTTTCCTGCATCTCTGAATGGATAAGTCCAATGGAACTTTACTCTTTACTCAGAAAGTTTCTCCTGTCTACGAAACCGCATCGACATCAAAAGATATTTCAAATAAATATTAAACTGAGAGTATTTCACGAAATGAAATATGTTTCTGAATTTAAGGAGGTATTTTGGTAGGCGTATGTTTTGTTGTTATTATTTTGAGGTCCGTTATATATATAACAAACTTCTTGATTTTACTTTTATAAGTATTTTTCTTCTTACAAGTCGAATGGAAGCTAATTTAAATATAAAGAACAGTTTGCTTAAGAACTACAATTCCTTCCACGGAGGAAATTTAGGTTTAGAGATGTTAGAGGTACCACGGGTTTAGAGATGTCATTTTATTATAACGAAAACAATTTTTTTTTAAAGTATTAATAAAAAAATTAGTACTTTTAATAAGGACAAATACAAAAAACGCCATGGACAAAAGCATAGCTCTTAAGGTACGATCAGGAGACGAAAAAGAAAAATAATATTTTAAAAGTCCACAAAATCTACAAAAAGATTCTGTTTAAACAAAATGCAAATAAGTAATAATTGATTTGCGTACAACTTATACAAGATTTTCTGTAAATAATTAAGCAACAAATAATTAATTAATGCGTAAGTATAAAAATAACAATATCTTTAAATCTCAGCTCAAAGTTTCAAACCATTCCGTCTATAGCATTATACTTGGTACTTTGAACATGAGTGTTGGTAAAGATCTAAATCACTCGTCATAGTTCACATAACCAGGGGAAGCTGTTCCATAAGTTCGCAGCGACCATCCCTCAAGGTCGGCGCCATGAGCCACAACTCATAACTCACGTCTCATTTGACAAACCGCACGCCGCAAGCTGACGTTTTATAATATTTCACTCAAAATACTTTAAAAAGCATAGTTTTTGGAAGATGGAGAAGGAATGAGGGCTTTATGAATCAGCTAGTAATATATTTACGCCTATACTCAAGGGCGTCAAATGCTTCATTAGTAGATATGTTTTGATTTAAAGATTGAAATAATATTTGATTGAAATAAAAATTGATTTGAGATTTGAATTTGCTAAAGAAATTTGATTTAATGAGTAATTTTGACAAGTAATGTATGAAAAATTTCATCAATTAGTAAAGTGTCAATTTAATGGAAGTTTATATATGCGTGAGTAAGAGTTTTCGTAGTTTAAATGGGAAATATCTTTACTTTACTGGTTTTTGGTCAGTAGCGGGTCATTACAGGCTGATACTTTTAAAAGTAGTTTTTAAACTGACATGCTCAGTCAATTCTCAGTACATGTATTATCACACTTTACACATTCTCTATAAGGTACAAAAGCCAATTTAAACAAACAAATCTTAGCAAACTCTAGGTGGAAAAGAGTGACTAACTCTGACGTAGTCTTTGGCCACTCCAATCTCTAGAACTATATGCCAGCTCATACGATACTAATACGTTGTTTATTTATCGATAACGGAACCGTACTAACGTAAACCAACCATTAACAAAAATCCCCGTCTGAACAACCGCTAACAAATGATAATGAATTGGCAGAAATAATCAATACTGATAAACATATCGCTTGCGATAACAATATATCTGCTAATACCACTCAGTGTCATAATAAGACTACAAAGAGTTACACTATATTGCGATTTTCCTTTACAATGGATGAAGATAAAGGGAAGGAAACCAACAGTCTGTCAAGTAAAAACTTTGCTAGAATACACAAAAAAATTCAAAGCAAATATGACGAAATGCAGAAGAGATTGGAGAAAAGTCGTTCCGTTGACTCTTTGAACAGTCTTAGTGATAAGATTTTGCTGAAAGAACACCATTCTAGTACAACCGATCTCAGTGTCAATGAATCTAGACATTCTGTAACCCAAAGTGTTATAGAGGAAGAAGAAATTGTGACTAAATATGCGGAATATCAGGAATTCCAATCACAAGACAGTATTTCGGAATTGGTGGAAGAATTCTTGATCGTAGAACAAGAAGAATTGGATAAAGTTGAGGGTGATACATTTTTTGGACACAATTTTACAAAAAGCCTGGAATCGTAAGTAATTTTTGTTTTTAAAGCAATAGTCAAAAGTCATTATATCTAGGAAATAATGCTAGTAAAACTAATTATTAATGATATTTTATTGGTTATGTTATTGACTAAAAAACAAACACCATTACTTTGTTAATTCTATACGTGCGTATTAGTTTTAAAAAAATGATTTCAATTGAACATAATAATTTTATAAAAAAGGAAGGTGTGCTATTTTTAGCTATCAAGTACTTAAAGGTTAATAATTGCACTTATACTAAGTTTCTGTTGCGAGATAAGTTAGTCTTTTATCAGTAAACGATAAATCGTGTTTTGATTTTAGATTAGATGACATACACGAAAACGATGGAAATGTTACACCAATTTCACGTAAAATATCAATACGAGAGAGAATACATTTGAAATTATCATCTGCTAAGGAAAGGCGGAGGAAAACAGTCAATTCAACGAAAGAAAACAAAAGGAAAGAAATCCGTCAAAAAGTAGAAAAGGTTCTTCCTAACATTTACATTTTCAAGTTACTTTTTGTTCAGTTTAATTCTTTAAAGCTCTTTTTAATGTTTCGCGCGACATCCTTGTTTTGTTTGCGTGTTTTTATTATTTTCTTCGCATTAATTGCGAAGTGGACGAAATGTTCTTATTTTGCGTTCAGTAGCATTTTATGACGGTAATAAAGCAAAAGATAGGACTGTTATGCTTGTTTTTACATTAAAGAGTGTGTCCATTAACATAGAATACGAACAGGGGCAAGTTATGTTATGTTATATTCATGCCATGGGTACTGGGTCAAAGTACTGTGTCTAACATTTACATAGCCTGACTGTACATATTCTGTACTGGGTGGTTTAACAATAACATACCAATTACTGTCGGTTTCTTTGTGTATCCCAAAGTAGCTATAGGTATAAGAAAAACTTGGCTATAAAAACAGAGAAGAATTTAATCGTGGGTGGATAATATACTTTGACCTCTACCTCTGACCTCTGATACTAATATACCTCTGCATGGTAGAGCCTTTTTTGCATGAGGTTAAATTTGCGCATGTCAGTACTAATGCTATTTTTCTGTAGAACCCTATGAATGATAGTTAAATGATTTCAGCTAATACTAACGAATACAACCAAATCTGAATCAACATCGTCTTCAAAATCTGGAAAACGGACAAAGTCGGCCACCGTGAGCATTGCTCTCATAGAAACCTTTGTGGTCAATAATGACTTATTGGATGAGAAATACAATTTTTACTGTAGATTTAGGTAAGATTTTTTGTAATTCCTGTAAGCGATCCATGAATTATGTCACACTTTATGGTCTGCAAAGGGTAACAAGTAGGTCCTAAATTTTGTGACGTCATGTTTAAAATAATAATGAAGTATTAAATACCAAACCTGTTTCAAACGTATGAATAAATAAAGATATGAGCAATAAAAAAGAAATTCGGAACGGATTTGTTGACTTTTAATAAATCTAATTTTTATGAGTTCCTGAACAATTTGCAACAGGAAGAATGATGAAAAAGTGTAAAAAGTGATATTAAAACAATTTAAAATACTTTATATATGAATATTAAACTTTACCCCAATTGGTTTTCTAAATTCATATTCAATAAAGCTAATAGATCTACTAACGTCATTCATTTGGACTTGGAATCATTAATTTTGTTATTCACATTTGTTCAGCGCACTTATTATTAGTATTAGAAGAAGTGAGGTGTGGCCATTTCGCCATAATGTGCATTCATTAACTTTATCAGTCTTGTGCACTCCTCATTTACTAAGTTATCTTTTAAAGCCACATTTTATCTGTTTTTATTTTGGATTAAAATAGATGTTATTTTTTATATATGATGTAATTGAAAATATCAAACGAAGTTTAAAATTTATTACAAACTAGCTGTGCCCTGCGGTTTCACCCGCCTTTATTCCGTCACTGCGGACCGTTTAAACCTTCCCTGGAATACGACAAACATTTCAAACCAAAATCAACTAAATCGATCCAGCCGTTCTCGAGTTTTAGCGAGACTAACGAACCACGATTGATTTTTATATACCTATATATGTAGATTTTATGAGGAGGAAGATTTTTTTCTATTAAATAAAATGTATGGACGTGACTGCACTAAATCTGGGAAAATAACGTAACCGCTATCTACAAAATTGTCACATCAGCGCCATCTATTGGATCAGAGGTGGAACTTCCTCCCGGAACAGCTAGTATTATATAAAAAATAAGACGTTTACAACACTTGATTGAACTTTGTTAAAAACCATTGTTTTTCATATTTTTCAGACTCGGCACAGAGAAATACAAATCAAAAACAATAAAGAACCAAAGGAAAATGAAATGGCAGGAATTGTTTAACTTGAGTATTTTCGACGAATACGTACTCGAGATTTCTTTATGGGATAAAGACGTTTTGATGGGAAGGTACTCAAAATGTACATTCTTTCAAATATTTTTGTTGAGTTTGAGTTTTGTCGTTATTTGTGTATCTATCTTTAATCTCTTCAAAATATTTAACGTTTAAACATTTAAGAATACTAGCAGCGCCCCGCGGTGTTACCCGCGTTGTGCCCGTTCCCGTGGGAATTCCGGGATAAAATGTATCGCATGTGTTATTCTGATGGATAACCTATATTACTGTAAAGTTTCATTCAAATCCGTTCAGTAGTTTTTGCGTGAAAGAGCAACAAACATACATCCATACATCCATCCATACATACATCCATCCTCACAAACTTTCGCATTTATAATATTAGTAGGATTTCGTCCAATGTCAACAATTCTTATGAATTAATGACATTCGTCACTTTTGTCTCTCTGCTAAAACTCTAAAGTCCACCCCTAAGGAGTGCTATGGCCTAGGCGATTGTATGGAGCGATTTTTGAAAAACGAATAATATATATTTTCTAATCTTCAGATAATTTAAATTTTGAGTTTGAGGTAAAATAAAACTGAAATCGCCATCGCCGTTCGCTTGTACCTTGTAACACTCTCCTCCCCGTCAGAATCATTGCAGGAGAATTATTTTTCGGACCACGGAACTTTTGACAAAGCGTTCTAACCTAACCTTACCTACTAATTACATTAAGTATTTTTTCAGAACAACAATAGACCTATTTGAGTTAGAAAAGGAGAAAACACATAAACTGAAACTGGATCTGGAAAGTGACATGGACCTTAACATGCAGTTGTTCATTCTACTGACTATCAGTGGTATATCCTTGATCAGTGTTGACGATTTTCAGGACATGCAAAGTCGAGCGCTTGACGTTAGAAAACAGTTTGTAAGTATAGTAACAGAACAAGCAGTGGCTGGAATTATCTACGTTGTGCCCTTTCCCGTGGTAATTTCGGGGATACAAAATATAGCCAATAACCTTCCTGTTAAATGTGGCTATCTAATACAAAAAGAATTGTTCAAATCGGTTTGGTAGTTTCAATTCTGTGGTCCCAGGTTCAATTCCCGGGTCGAGCAAAAACATGTTTACCACTTTTCAACACGGGTTTGAGATCACCAACCCACGTGTTACTACCAACCAGCGTGATAATATCTTCGCTAACATTAGAGACCTTTGCAATCAATGGGACATTACAGGTAAAAAGAAAACACACATTTATACCGTAAGGCCATTCTATGATCTTTTGAGTTATTGATTTTACAAAAAAGTAATTGATGACTAACTTCATTATATAATTATCTAAATGATTGCAATCATGATAAATCGATTGGATAAGAATCATTCATGATTCATTCTTATATCATTCTTTTCAGGACAACTATCACTTATCGAATGACTCAGACGCTGTGGGCTTACTTTCGGTTGTGGTTTACGGAGCCAAAGGTCTGAGTGCTAACGAATGCTACTGTATTCTGGAGTTGGACAATGAAAGGGTACAAACACATACGGACGGAAAAACTACAGAGCCTAACTGGATGAAAGTTTTTAATTTGTAAGTTTTATTACTAACCTTTAATTAGCAAGCAAACGTGGTGTTTATGTCTCATAGTACTGATGTCTTCAGCGAGATGGGAAGCCTTTGGCTAACAGTGGGAAATTGCAGACTAATACTACCACTAGTACTAACGAAATGGCTTTTTACTTTTTTTAATTTAAACAAAATTCAGTATGTATTGCCGGCCTAAAGATTTCAACACCAAAGTCTCTACTCCAACCCATTTATAGTTAACTTTTTAAAAAGCTCATAGATCAATCTTTCAATATCGCCTATCATTCACCAAACAAGTGGCAACCCCCCACATTTCATTCAATATACTTAAAACAATTTCAGTACAGTTAACGATGTGACTTCAATCCTAGATCTAACAATTCACGATGAAAAGAAGTCTGAAGATATCGGAAAAGTATCAATACCACTTCTCCATATAAATAACGGTTGTAAGAAATGGTATGCATTGAAGGACGGGACACAAAGGGAGCGGGCGAAGGGGTACAACCCAAGGATATTGTTGGAAATGAGTCTTTCCTGGAATCTTGTAAGAATATTTGATTTTTATTGTGAGCCTCATTGCTTGGACAAGTAATAGATACTCGTAGCATAACTATTGTGCAAGAGTCATAGGAATAGGGGCTGCTTTAAAAACAACCTTATCCACGCCCGTACTCAGAGACATCATATGCTCCTTAGTAGAGATTGAATGAGTGATTTTGATATGTAATGTATGAAAAATTGCATCAATTAGTGTCGATTTAATGAGCTCTGTAAGTGCGGCAGTAATGAGAGCACGTAAAATTGTTGTAATCAAGGTTGTTTGGATCGTGAGCGTGTACTCTAAGATGTTTTAGGTGGTCTAAAAACTTGTAAACTTGGCCACTTAAAAGATATTAAAGTAAAATAAAATGTATGTAAGTCGAACGTTGAAGTTAGTCGATTTAATAATTTTGAGATGATTTTGAGTCATTTCATCAATGAAAAGATGACCATACCCAAAACTGATATAGATTATAAGCTAGTGAGAGTTACTCAAATCGTAATCATTTTGTAATTTCGTACAAAATAACTAAAATAAAATTATCGGTGCCGGTTGTTTTGATCTATAGACCATGTCGGAGGCCTTTGGGCGGTCTAAAAACTCCGACACTAGGGATGCCCACTAACCTACTCGAACTTCAAAACATAGTACGTTAGAACATCATAGAACAACAAAACATAGTACAGATGTAGTGATCCTTTCCTATCGGCAAAACTCGGAACAACGATAACACCCGAATGGTGCCGATGTGTCTATGAATTACTGTATTATTAAATTACGTGTAGGCTTCGTGTAGTATCAAATAAATCGCATACTTTATTTATCAATGTCAAATGTCAAACTGTTGTCTCGATGGGTACTGAGTGCGAGTGAAGTAGTAAGACAAAAACGAACATTTCCGAGAAAATACGAAAGGAAAGGATTATTCACTACATCTGTACGTTACTTCAAATTTTACAATCTAACGAACATTGTTTTACTGAATCAATTTGCAACTTGCAGTTACGAGCCGCAACCAGAGTGATTAATCCGATGGAACCTAAATATCTACAACCACGGGAAAAACTAGACCGACATAAATTCTCTAGGAATTTGGCTCGAGCAAAAATAGTGCTTGCATGGATTACTTACGCGTTCGGTGTTGTTAAGTATGAAGATTTTAGTAATATTATTATTCATTATTAGTTTGTTAATGTCATAATACACATACTTATGTTTGGAACAACAGTGCAGGTGACCAAAACGGCGACCGTTCGGCTAACCAATCGATCGATTACCTATCGATGGCGTCGGTCGACGTCGATCTATTTAACCTCTGCCCGACAATAGGTGACGCCGTCACCTATCCCAATCTATTACGGATCGATGCTGCGTATTGACGATCGATCGATTAGTCCGGTACAAATTATCGATTGACGTCGATTAATTCACTCTAATATCGATCGATACCGTCGATCGGTGATCGATCCATTGGTTCGTTAACACCCTGTATACTACTAGATATAGTACTATGTATTTTAATAGGGTGCTAATAAGTTGCAGTCCTTATCCAGTTGATCGAAACCCTTGATCGGCAAATAGTCTAAATGTATCTATCTCTCTTCTTCCAGAACTTGCTTCGAATGGGAATCAAGAACATCAAATGTGATCGCGTTAACGTTATGGCTGATATTCTGCTTCTTCTTCAAAATGTGGATGTTGCCTCTTCTCATATTGGCACCATTTTACTGGTACAAACCAGAAATAAGTATGTATCATCATGATTAAGTAAACACTTTTCTATGCGAAAGCCGACTTCAAGATATTTAGAATAGAGAATTATGATCTTTTTGAATTTACGGCGCGACTGTTCTCGACTCCATTTTTATGTAAAAGTTTTTAGAAAAAGTAAGACTAGAGTCTTATCTTATACATAGATATCTACTTAAAAACCCAAGGTTCTCAGGGTTTTTAAGTAGATATCTATGTAGAGTCGACCTATAGTAATGTTGACCGTACTTAGAACCTTGTCATATGCACACTTCTGGAAAAATTAACACTGAGATTGATTGAGATTTTTTAAATTTTATTAACCCACAAAGTATTCATTTTCGTGATCTGATTATACTAGTTCATACATACAACGATTCTAACTTAACCTTGTATTAATTTAATTATTTCAGGAAGTAACGAAAACAAAGAAGTCTCTACCGAATTAGTGGAACATAAAAGTAAGGTAATAATAAAACATGATTATTTAATTAAGTATTCGTGCAGTTTTTTGAAGTATCAAAAGTAGCATGGCCACGTAGCATAGCATAAATGTAGTGGAAAAGCACCTTAACCGTCGTACTCAGAGACATCAAATGCTTCCTTCGTGGAGATTTAACGAGCGATTTTGACATGTAATGCATGAACAATAACATCAATTAGTTAATTGTCAATTTAATTAACATTGCCCAATGCGGCTGTTTGAGCATGAGTAGATTTTGTTTAATATAAAAAAAAACTCTTTCGGAGTAGAGGCAAACCGTAGTGGTCGTGAGACGACTTCGATAGCAGACAGAGATTGAAAATTGGCCCCAAACAAAGTCTCAGACAACGAACGTGATAAAATGCGACAAGACATGATATAATACTCTGCGCTGATTGGTGGAATATTTAAAGTTCGACTTTTCCATCAACATGTGTCACCAATCAACTCATGGCTTCATGTCTTTTCGCCTTTTGTCACGTTTGGGTTGGAAGGTTTTGAGGAACGCATTTACCTAAAAGAGGAACATTATGGGGTTAAATAAGTCTTAGGTCCATATAAGTTCATTCCTAAGTATTATCACAGAATAATAACTAGTACTACGTACAGAAGCTTTACTTCGCAATGGTTTTCAAAGAAATATGACTCGAATCTGATAAACAATATGATTTAATTTAGCTCGCGGTCCAGTCGAGCACGTGTTCATTTACATACCTACCAATTTCTTTTTGAAGGAATATGGGCCTTAATTCACTATACTACGGTTCATAATAAGTTATACATGGTTATACGTATTGAAAGAGCCGCGGACTAGGGTTGCTTACTTCGAGAAACTACTTATGCCATCTAGCGCACAGCACGAGCGTGTGTGCAGTATTTAAACAATTAAATACTGCACAGTATCTTTTTGCTTTTTTTCGTTTTGTGTCCATCTTGCAATAATGAATCAATCAAAGTTGAACGTGGTCGAACATATAGCGCGCACGCGTGTGTTTTCTTTCGCTTGTGGCAGCCTACTAGATTGGCCCTTGCGCAGTGGCCGCCGCCCGTAGGTATGTTTTTAATACCTACACGCGGAGTGACACAGGCCTGGTATTATGTACAAGCAGCAACCTGCAGTTTTACCGGCGTTATGCCCGTTTCCGTTGGGAATTTCGGGAATTTTTATACATACAAATCTTCCTCTTGAATCACTAAAAAAACTCATAAAAACCGCATCAAAATTCGTTGAGTAGTTTTAAAAATCTAAGCATACATAAGGCAGACGGGACAGCGACTTAGTTTTATACTATGTAGTGATTTGCACCAGACGACATTAATAAATGCAGAACGACCCACCCTGCACTAGAAACACTGTGAAAGGGCCTTTCAATTTACGTGTGAAAAGTGTTCCAATAAAATTTCAAGCATCAATTTTTAATATTGCAGGAAGAGAAAACCACTTTACGACAGAAAATTAACAGTTTACAAGAAATGGTGCAAAGTGTTCAGAATTTTATTGGAAAGTTTGCTAGCCTCGGAGAGAGTATCAAGAAGTAAGTTAACCCTTTTGCCTTTTAGTTTATTTCTTGGCCTTTTTCGATCTAGAAAATTAAAAGTTTTTTTCATAACTTGTTACTTGTGTATTTTCTGGAGCACTTTATGAGTTTTATATGAGAACTAACAAAGAGCATCTTTTATGAAGTTGAAGATTTTTTAATTTTTATATTTTTCTAAGATATCAGCTCTGATGGAAGTATCCAACTAGGTGCTGTCACTTAATTACTTTTACTTTTTCAGTAACGGTTTTTCTTAATACTCGTATCGCTATGTGATATTTAAGTATTGTTTATTAGCCTTTGTATAGTATTTGAAATAAATAAAAATCTTTATTTACAAGTATAGATAGTAGCCGATTCTCAGATCTACAAAATATGCATATATAATTACATAAATCGGTCGAGCCGTTATGGCATAAGAATTTTATATATATGATGATAGAAACCTATATTGCCTATTAACTATTACCCCTTAGTTGGTACTAATTTAACTAGTTATTCTGTATTTTATAATTACCTTACTATGTAAATCTTACATTTTCAGCTTGTTCAACTTTTCCGTGCCGTTCCTAAGTTATTTGGCGATATTTGCCGTACTGATAATTACTTTTGTGATGTTTCTAATACCTGTGAAGTATATTTTTATGATATGGGGTAAGTAACTTCGCTTTAAAGGTTGCAATTATTCTAATAATATAGTCATAAGGTCTCTTTCAATTTTCAAAACAGATCATTTGCGTTTTTCAGTTCATATTTTAAAATATAAAAAAATATTATGTTTGAATCGTGTGCATTTTTAACTTTTGATACCTTTATCAATAGAACATTGGATGTACCCTAACGTTCTTTAAACGTGAATTCCCACTTAAAAATAAGATCAATAAGTAGATAATAAGACGAAAAGTTACAATACAAACCAAAAGGAGGAGGTTATCAAATCATTTGTATGTTTATTATGCCTAATCCTCCTACTGCACTGATATTATTGGCGAGTGTCCGAGGACTATACAATGTGTTGTTGTTAGTTATGTCTTAAATGGTTTGAGATGGGAGCCTTTGCCCAGCAGTGGGACATTACAGGCTAAACTATCTTTACTTTACTTTCTACCTATAATACGAGTACTTACTTTGCTTTTGTCTAATTAATAATGTTACTGTTATTACAGCTATTCACAAGTTCACCAGAAAGATTCTAAGACCAAACAGAATACCGAATAATGAAATATTGGATCTTCTTTCCAGAGTCCCCGATGACGAAACATTGGTAAGACTAGACTTATATTTTATCTTCACTAAAACGAAAAATCTTACAAATATAATAATACTCACGGAAGACGAAGCACTTATCCATTTCGTGGTAATACCGACAGATACGAATGCAAATTCATTGCTTCAGATACAACTGAAGATTCTACTAGCATATTACGTAGTTATGTGTTAAGTGAACCAACTGCACTAGTACATTATGTCTGTCTTATGGTCCTGTCTAAAGGTCTTCCTGTCTAAAGATTCGACTATACTAAGACACAATCCTAGAACGATACCATACCTAGCACCTACTCGATAGTACTTTGTTTTTAAATACCGATGAAGATATTTACCGCCTTTTTCATAAACGATATTTAACTTAAACAGTGTTTTTAAAGTGTTTTGTCTCTTTCGCTCTTTGGCAAATAGCGTATGTCGGAAAGGGACAAACCATTTAATAGCTAAAGAGGTGTTAATAAGCGTTTATGAATAAGGCCCTTAGTTAGTTTAATGGTGACCAGAAAATTGTATATGTATGGCATTCAGACTGAGCAAGTAGTTGATATGAGAGTTAAAATAACTCGCCAGCTCGCTCAAGAGAACGTGGGCATTATAATATAGTCGAGTTGCGAATTCTCGACAACTCGCTCAATTGTAACCAAGGCCTCAGTTTCAATATCCACCTATCTACGTTTTACATAAGGGACAAATTAGAAGATCAAGCGACCGTATTCATAACTGCTATTAATTTTCAATGGAATCATCTCGTAGTGACAAGACAAACGCCTACCGCGTACAGTATGTTATTGATAAATTAATCCATCTTGAGTTAGGACACTAAGCTCTGAGAATCGATTAAGCTTAGTATAACTACTATATTGCTGAGATGCATTATTCAGGCTTGTTGATTTGTTAGTGTATTCCGTTTGGAAGTGAAATTCATAGAATTCTTTATTGTACCTTTTACGTAGCACTAGCAGCACCCCACGGTTTTACCCGCGTTGTGCCCGTTCCCGTGGAAAATTTGGGATTTTTTATACATATAAACCTTCCTCTTGATTCACTCTATCTATTTAAAAATCCACGTCAAAATCCGTGCAGTGATATGTTAGTTTATCGCGAACAGAAAGACAGACAGACGCGGCCGGGTACTTTGTTTTAGTGTAGTGATTTGTGTTTTTAAACATTTTAAGAGTGGCATTGACCAAGTTTATGAAATGCGAGCAGATTCAATATCTTTATTATATCGGATCATTACAGTCATTTATAATTAACGCATTTGAGCCTATTAGAAAGAGGGTGGCACTTTCAAACTTTGTCTTTCGAATTCGCCGGCTCGCATCTCGCTCAATGAGAGAACCCCATTTGATTGTGTCTATACAAAAAGTTAAGCATTAGCCTGTAATGTCCCACTCCTGGGTAAAGGCCTCTCATCTGACTGAAGATATCAGTACAGAGAGGAGGATTATGCATAAACACCACGCTTGCCAAATGCGGTTTAGTGATCTCAAACCCGAGTCATGTTTGAAAAGTAGGAAACATGTTTTCGCTCGACCCGGGAATTGAACCCGGTACCTCAGTTTATATTAACCATTATTTATATTATACGTGAGGCTCTAAATAGAGAGAAGTGGAAACGATGGGGGGAGGCCTTTGCCCAACGATGGGACATCCAAGGCTAATATAATGCACACCTCTCTACACCCCCGAGTCGCCCACGCCGATGTTGCCCCCTTGCCGTCTCTACGTCGGCTGTTTCGGGGGGCCCATCCAGTGGGCGGCGAGCCACGGCCTGCCGCCGATAACTTGTTTTACACTAGTTATGGCAGGTGCCGATTCCTTTGCAATAACCCAGTTTTACTCCATCCAATCTTCATTCCCATAGCCCATTTTTATTTCTTTCATATCTTGCAATAGTCCCTACTTCTGCAGGTACACATTCCCGGACATGTTGTACTGATGTGGTCGGGGGTGTGTCCCTTGTAATCCATTACATTAAACATCTCCAAAGGGCCTCTACGAGTTGGATCTGTATCCCCTCGCATGCCTCTCAAAAAGACCGGGCTTGTCCCGTGACTCCGAGGAGAAACACTATAATAATAATAACGTGGTTAGTATAATCCACGAAATAGAAAAGTGAAGTAAGTCCTTCTCTTCCGTGATAATATAATGAGTGAATGTAATAGACTAGACAATATTATAATTAATCAACGTTTTTTATACATTATTATGATCGTTCTTTGTTTTTTATTTACAGCTAGGTATAAGCGAGATTCCTTTGGAAGAAATGTCGGATGAAGACTAAACGATCTGATTATCTAACCTCCGTGGTCTTGTGGTTTGAGCGCTAGGCTCACGATCCGGAGGTTCCGGGTTCGATTCCCGGTGGGAACGATAGGTCACAAAAATCTCTTTGTGAGACTGTCCTCAGTTTGGTTAGGGCATTGTAGGCTGAATCACCTGATTGCTCGAAAAGAAAGATGATTCCGTGCTTCGGAGGGCACGTTAAGCCGTCGGTCCCGGTTACTTTCTACGGATAGTAGTCGTTACATGGGCCATGTCAGAGGCCTTTGGCGGCTCAATAACTCTGACACCAGGATTGGTCAGGTTGACCATCCACTCGATGAAGAAGATTATCTAACCTGAGTATAAAAATACTTTGAAGATTTAAATAAGATAGGTATAAATGTAATTTGGTATTGTATAAGATTAGTATAAACTTTTGTACGATATAAATTGATTAATTTAATCGAACATAGCTTTTTAATTTGATCAAAACTAATTTCAATCTGGGCCACATTGCCTTATGTACTTACTTATACTTGTATTTCTTTGGGGATGCCACGCCGCAGCGACGGCGACGCCATTAACGTTTTTAAAGGAAGGTAATGTTCAAGGTTGTTTTTTCGAAAAAATCACTATCGCCGTTACTTTACCGTGGCCTCTGGTAAACCTTTGATAGCTGTACCAACTAGCCGCGCCCCGCGGTGTTACCCGCGTTGTACCCGTTCCCGCGGGAATTTCGCAATAAATGTTTCCCATGTGTTATTCTGATATATAACCTATATTACTGTAAAGTTTCATCCAAATCCGTGCCCTAGTTTTTTCGTGGAAGAGTAACAAACATAGGTACGAACATCCATACATCCGTCCTGACAAGCTTTCTCATTTTATAATATTAGTAGGATTAGGACGATATTTTTTGCGGAATCAAGGATGTATAATTATAGCTAATTAACTGACACCGATCCGTCTTAATGTCAATGGATTACATATTGTGATTAGTAAGCGATGCATAATTATACACGCCTTCGCTCTTATGTTAATTTGAGGAAAGATGTATCAAGGTACAATCTGATCTAAGTACGAGTATGTTCAGGTCAGATCAGTGGCAAACCCTGATGTCGCAGTTTTAAGACCGTCCAAACGCCTAAACATTTGGTCGTCGAATTTAAAACTGTCTATTAACGTAAATAAATATAAAACACTTTATTTACAGATAAAGAAGCATTTATTTAAATAATGCCAATAAATTAAACAATATTTACATAATATTCATTGCTACAATAAAATTATAATACGATTAAAATATTCGTAAATTAATCACAGGTCAATAATAATGTACTTTTATACAAATTTACTTTGTTTTGAACTATAAGTAATCAAACGACAATATCCCGGCCGAGTCTATCAAACTCGTTGGCAAAATAGACCATATCTTTGTGGTCTAAGGCTGAGTTTTGAAACACAATCCGGAAGAAATTGACGAGGTCGCCCTGCGGTTGGTACGTGACCATCATACTTCCTTCCTTTATCATTCGCTCCTTTATTTTCGGAGCAACCTTGTGCAGCCTTTCTTTGTAATCTGGTTCATTTTCTAGTCCCCGCAGACACCGAGGGACGTACCAAAACATTATGTTAGTGCACTCCGGTGCATCGATTACCAACTCGAATCCTTCCCTGTTACGAATGTGTTCGAGGAAATATTTGGCGTTATCGAATAGCGTATCGATATGTTTCTCAAACCCTTCACTGCCCTTGGCTTTCCACATGAACCAGAATTTAAGGACGTCGGCTCTGCGACCGCATTGTATGTGTTTATCTCCTGTGTCGTAGGAAGTGTCGTAGAATTTATCCTGTTGGAAGAGATACTTGGCGTTTGAGGAGTGACCCTCTTTGAGGAGATTCTTGTGCCTAATTAGGAATGTGGAGCATTGTTGTGGCGCCGCCAAGAGCTTGTGAGGATTCCACGTCACCGAGTCGGCCCTGCAAGTGTTTACATACGTTAACTATGTTCCTTGTTATGTAGGAGTTAATTTTATTAAAAATGAATATTAATAACTATTTTAAGGACTGACTTAAGGTTTTCGATTGATTGATTGTTAATTTTTTATTAAGAATTCAAACGAGTAAAATTTCATTAAAATTAAAATGAAATGCATAAAAATCTACATGGCACAACAACCTCAATATATCACCTTTAAATTCATTAATGAATCGACCTTCACAAATGTATAATAAAAGTTATATTGCAAATTAATTTAAACAATTACGTGTAACCTTCATTGAGACCTCCGGCAATTTCGCTCTTTGCAATGCAATTACGGTCCCTCTCGCGATACAAATCAATTGAGTTGCGCTTCAAAGAGAGAAAATAAGAGGTAAGTACTTACAGTTCAATGCCGCTCAAGAGGTGCCTATGTTTCTTTGACATCAAAGCACCACCTCCCCAAGCCGCGTCAACGTGAAGCCAAAGATTATACTTCTTACACAAAGCAGATATAGAC
Source organism: Cyclophora albipunctata (assembly GCA_963082685.1). NCBI lineage: Eukaryota > Metazoa > Arthropoda > Insecta > Lepidoptera > Geometridae > Cyclophora > Cyclophora albipunctata. Next base: position 3,898,199 of record OY720123.1, read on the forward strand.
ACCAAAGGATCGAACGCGCCGTAAACAGTAGTGCCTGCTGTAGCAGTGACCAAGAAAGGCGTAGCTCCTTCATCAAGAGCTTCGTTGATCTTTGCCTCCAAATCTTCTACGTCCATTTTACCGACTTTATCGGTTTTAACTAGCACGCAGTTTTCGCTACCTATTCCCATGAATGCGGCTAATTTTGGTGTGGAATAGTGAGCGAGTTCGGACGTGAAAAGGACCAGCTTTGGTACGGCGTATACTCCTTTGGTCTGTAAAAAAATACTGTCTTGAGTTATGTGTGAGGGTGGGTAGTTTGACTTTAAAGTTACAACAGTTATACAAGTTAACATTTCCCTACAAAATCCATCATTTAAACTAGATAGAAGAACATACCTAGTAAGTTCTGCGGTCATTATGTCATAAACCTTCTGTAGCAAAAAGTATTGTTTTATTTAAACAGTAGGTAGAATTCATTTTGTAATCTAACTTTACACTCAATCATAAACACAAACATCTGCAAAGTACTAACTCACTGGTATCATGACCTAATTTGTATCTGCCAATTATGTTTTGCCGTCTTGTACAAACACATAATTGAAGGCAGCTAACACGACTGAATTATTATTAAGTTTTAATGGTTTTGAGTAATTAGCAAAGTGTGCGAGACAAGGACCAAATGGCATGGCAATGGCAATCACAGTATTATTTAAAGATACCAACAACTTTCCGCGGCTTTAACCGCGTTGTGCCCGTTCCCATGGGAATTTCAGGATGAAAGATAGCCTTTCCGTTGAATGTGGCTTTTCCTTATAAAAACAATTATTCAAATCGAACTGGTACTTTCCGAGATTAGCTGGAATATGCAAACAAACTTACAAATTTTACCTCTTTATAATATTAGTATAATATAGGCTTGCAACACTCCACGGTTTTACCCACGTTGTACCCTTTCTCATGGGATTTTTAAAATGAAAGCCTTTCTCGTGAATAATTTGTTTTGTCAGAGAAACCCAAATGCAAATCGGTTGAGTAGTTCTTAAGTTTATCGCAAACAGACGCGACTTTGTTAGATACATGTAAGGAAGTACTCGTATTGCCGACTGAACTACATGGTACCATAAAACTAAAAAGATTTTCTTATGATATGTCACCTGATTTGGGCGTATTAGACCTAGGTACTTAGGTAAGTATACTATGGGTCGAGATCCGAAAGTTAAAATAATTTAACTTAATTTAACGACGTGTGTTTTTACTTATTTAACTAAAACCTGTGTAAACTAAGGTTCCAAAAACGAGGTATTACATCGTAGGTCGTAGTATGATGCGAGCTGAGATAAACTAAGTACCATTTTATACCTACTTAGACAGGAATACTACCTAAGTAGGTATAATTCGGTTGCTAACGAGGTGAACCATTAATTAATTATAATTAGACAATACACGGTAAACTATTGATAGTTATATTGATATAACAGAATACTAAGTATTGAGAAAACTTTCGTATTGTTACTACCTATACGAATAAAACACATAACCTTCCTTTAGGGCTCCCCGCAGCCGGTTTTTTTTTTTGGTATTTTTTTAGGTCAAGGTCATTGCCAAGGGCTGTATAATTAAATTAAGACATCTTTTAAATTAGTCACACAATAATAATTTACTTGAAAAGAAAGTTGCTTATTAAAGACAGGAAGAAAAATAGTAAAAATGAGCAATTTCTTGTTGAAAAATACTCCAAGACTTTCCTTGAGCACCAACAAAAATAGACCTTATTAACACATTATATACACGTGTTTTTACAATATCTCTTATATTCAATTCAATGACATTATCCAAATAAAATGTTAATAGTATTATAATAAAGAAAAATAAAAACAGGTACTAGCACGCGATACTTATTCAAACGGGGTTAAGGTGATCTCCACTGAACAATATGCTTCCTGCAAAACTAGTAATCAAAGATCTTTATGATAGGTTTGTTTAAATTAATCGTTACGCACTAAATTGTGCACTAAACTATTCAAGGAATTAAAGTAATAGTTTTTACTTATTAGCTGACAAAAATAATGTGACCAAAACAACTTAGGCATATTAAATGAAGGAAGTAGTGATAATCACTACATCACTACATAGTATAAAATAAAGTCGTCTCTTTTTCGTGTCTGTCTGTTTGTCTGTCTGTATGCTTAAATCTTTAAAATTACGCAACGGATTTTGATGCGGTTTTTTGTAATAGGTAGAGTGATTCAAGAGGAAGGTTTTTATGTAAAAAAAAATCCCGAAATTCCCACGGGAACGGGCACAACGCGGGTAAAACCGCGGGGCGCTGCTAGTTATCAATAAAACATGATGTCTAGATTAGTGTACATTTTGGACCTAACAACACTGTCTAACTAAAGACTTTAGTTTAGCTACTAACTACTACGAAGTTTAGTTTTTTTAAGGGACAACAATATCGTGAATTAAGATAGACAAATAGACTTTAAAGATAGCCTTGTCTATAAGTTAAAAAGTAAAAGTTATATCCATAAATCCACATTACGTTCTTCCTAAACATTTACGAAATTTATCTAAATCGACGATACCGATTTTATTAGCAATACTATCAAAATTAAACTCACCTTAATTTCCGGATAGTAATAGAATCTCGCGCAGCTAATAGCGTAACCATTAGCAATAGATCCTCCAGGACAGAATATACCGTCACCTTCACCATTAGTCCATCCAACTATCGACCTCATTTCTCTTAGGACTTCTTCCTCCATGAGGGTGAAAACTGGTGCTACTTCGAAGGTGTATACACTGGGGTTGAGAGCGTCTGTCAGCCATTGTCCGACAAGACCGTAAGGATCTACTGAGGAGAAGAGCTGGTTCACGAAGTATGGGTGGCCAGTATTGACTGAATAACGGGCAACCTGAGAAAAGAAAAATTATTTTAAAATGTTTAAAAAAAGAATGCCTTCTGAATTTTCGTAAGTAGATTTTTTTTTTAAACTCTCATTTAGAAATCTGTGCAATACATTTGTTATGGGTCCTAAAATATATCCTTATTAAGACGATGTCCAACCAAAGACAAATCTTTCTATATACAAAACTATTTATTTAGTTACTTTATAAATGTAATGAAAGCTCTAAACCGTACTTAAGAATTAGTTAAAAGAGTGACTACCTAACAGCCTGACAGACCGGAAAAGTCTTTCATTCACTGAAGTAACCAATACATAGAGGAGATTAGGATAAATACCGCACATTCCTAAATACTGAGAGATAAAATTAGGCTAACTGTAAAACGTTCATTCCAAACAAAGTCATTTGTAAATAAAGATAGTTAAATTATTTATTTTTTTAGTTTCTGTTTTAAAAGCGAAAACGGTTAACTTCTATTGAAGTTTTATTCATGGCATACATCAATGGTATTTGCGGAAATCAAATTAATATTATAATTGGTATCATAGAACTTTCCCCGTTTTTCCACGAACGATTCATTGCTTTTGAAAATGTTAACAATTTAATTTAAATACTTAATAGCGGTTTAAATGTTATCGATATTTACGGTTCAGTATTTTATGCACATTACCAGTAAAAATATTGATTAGAAATTTAAAATTTTCAGCGAATTAGTATAAATTAAATTGAGTATCAATTTTCAAATTTTAGAACACAAGTGTTTATCTATTTAAAAAATAAACTACAATGATTTCACTAGAGAGTAAAACTACAAATAAGTATGTACTTACATCTGCCATCAATCCCAAAAGCTCTTCATGAGTCGCTGGCTCATCCTTAGGCTTCAAATCGATGGCTTTCTTAATATCCTCAGGCTGGGCCCACTCCACCACCTTCGCCGACCTCTGAGCTCTTCCAAACACCACTCTTTCCACCAGCAAATCCACGGCACGTCTCACAAAATCCTCATGCTTCGATCTCTCTGGGATGCTCTTAAAAAGGTTTCTATCAACCCCTAAATTTTCCTCCCCATGGATAATGAGATCTGAATCAGCAGGCATTTTGTTAGACGTATATTACTGTTCAATATTGTACATTTGTTTGCTTGCAACGGCCGGCCGCTAGCCGTTCGTCGAGGTTTTGGCTCGTTTGTTTGTCCGGGGCCTTCTTAAATACGAACGACCGACGTCAATTCACTTTGTAAGGTTATTATGCCGCTCTAACACTTTATGTATGAACAATTGTTACATCCTATGTTTATGAATTTGAATATTAATTATCAATCAAAGTTCTTGTACCTAGTAGTAGTAGGTAGTAAGTAGTACTTTATAGATTTAGATCTTATTATTTATTTTGTGATAGGTTCCTGCTAGAGTACCTGGTGTAATTTTATATCTGAAAACGAATTAAATTAAAATATTAGGCACCAAAACGCCATTAAGATCAACTAAAGTCTTACCGCCGCACTCCGAGACGTTATATTTTTCATACATTACGAGTACATGTCAAAATCACTCATTTAAGCTCTACTTCGGAAGCTGTTGACATCTCTGACAGCGTTAGATATAATAACATAAAGACAAAGAAAAGATTAGATTGTAATAAACAAAATAAATATATATAACAAAATAGGCCAATATTGTCTTCCTGTACGAAATTATGCATATCTTCTATAAAAATAGCACAAGGAAATTGAAATTTATCGCTATCGAATAAATCATTTGCATTTATCGAAAGCTAGTATTGATTTGCTTAACAAAAGATTTTTTTGCACTAGCCACTAATTAAACTCCTATATTTAATAATTTTATTTCTAGGACACATTGCAGTCAAGGATTATCGAAAATATTTTACAAAAATAATTAACGGAAGTTGGGGCAAGTTCTTTTTTTAAATTTACGCAACATTTTTCTAAATCCCCTCCCAGTTTGATTTTTAAAAATAGCAGTTACCACGCCACGTGACATGCTTACTGTAAATTAATAAATTGTTGATTAACAGACTTTAATTATGATGAAATTAAATGGGAAGCAAAATAAATTGTTGCAACTAAAATAGAACAATCCTTGGTTTAGGCCCATCTCGTAGCCAGATTTGGTAGCTAGCTTCCAAATGGGAGAAATAATCCCGTTTCGAAGCTGGCTACGAAATAGGAATTCGAAAGTCAAAGATTTAGGATTTTAACTAGTAAAAAAAAAAACCCTAACCTACCGAATAGATCGTTCCCATTTAGTAGCTAGCTACAAGATGGGAAAACACTTTTCTCATTTCGTAGCTAGCTACCAAATCTGGCTACGAGATGGGCCTAACCTCAATCCTTCCCGAAGACAAAACAATGAGGGTAAAAATAAAATCAATCTTCCCTAAGCATAACTTAGCATTTAGACATTTTCCGAAACTCAAGTTTTTAACTAATATCTTGAACTAGGCTTTGCGACCAAATATAATTATTTTTCCTACCTAGTAAAGTCAGTTCCTGTGTACTTATTTTTCCTTTAGGAATTTCCTTTTCGGTCCTACTCCATCCTTGAAAATTGGCCAAAAACAAAAAAATTCTACTTTTAACCGACTTCAAAAAAGGAGTAGGTTTCTCAATTCGACCGTATATATTATACTTTTTTACTACTAGCTAACCAATCAACAATTTCACTGACATTTTTTCTCTATCACCTTGACAATTACTTTTTGTAGGTACCGCTAATTAACACCACGGAGGTCAATATCGACCTTTGTTACTTGACTAATCAACTGCAAATTGTAAAAAATGTATTGTTTTAGTTTGAAATTATTAACCTAGTAAATATAATGAGTAATGAGACTATTGGACCACGCAATTTCTGTGAAGGACTTTTAATGATTTGCGATGTTTAGTTTTTTGATTCCATTCCATTAAAGACGCTTCTTAATATATCTGTCTAATATGGAATATAGCAACTCCTGAACGAAAAGAATAAGAAAAAATATGGGGAAAGTTGATTTTTGTACAATAGAATGTCCTAAAAACTTCATCTATGAATACGAGACTAAGTCCCCAAAACTGTCTAGCTGTATGTAATTAATTTTCTCAAAACCTACGGAACGGATTCTCATGATGAGACATTCAAGACGAAGGTTTGTGACTACTTTTTATGCTAAAATATGTGTGAAAAACTCACATTAAGTTGAATTTGAAGAGTTGTATTACATACTATATAAAATCCCAACATATGGCACGCGTCTATTTTTTCAAAAAAGTTTATAGGTTTTAAACCCCATTTTTTTAAAATGCATAACGGATTCGGAATGCATTGCCACCAATTCGCTATCTTAATATATATTTACTAAGTAAAGTATTGAATCAATTTTTCGCGGTTGTTCCAATTGTCAGACCATATCGGAGGCCTTTAGGCGATCTAAAATCTCCGTCACCAGGGTTGTCCACTAAACTACTCGAAATAAATGAATATTTTATTACAATCATGTGATAAAAGAAATCGGGAAGGCCAAAGTCAGTCATAATAGTAAAATAAACTTTTCTAGATATAAAAGTTATGATCCTGACGTGACTAGAAAACAGGTTTATAAAACAATATTTTTCACTTAGATACAAGAAATTTGATATAAGTTAGTAAATACTTATTTGCCAATTAATCTACTTTTTTGCCAAGCGCGAGTCGGCTAAGGAAAAAGTTTAATATGGAAAAGAAACATGATTTGATTATAAGTGTGCAAATCAGGCAATAAAATTCCAAGGAAATTTCTAGGAAACCCCATATCCCGTGTTTCCTTGGAAAAAGAGCAATATTGTAATCATCAATGAATAATTCCATTCATTTTATGGAATTATGTGGTAAAGTACCGTACGTACATACGAGAAGTACCTACACAATTTATAGTATGTTAATTCTCGGAGCGAATGAAATAGTCGCTTTTCCTTTTACCTCCCGACTCAAAATAAGGAGGAACGTGAGTTTAACGTGTGTGATTTTAGGTACAGTCACCTGCCATAGACTTTGGAGACTCATACAGATTTTGGGGGATCAAGGAAAGATTTGGAGGAGTCAAAGTTTTTCTTTTAATAAGCTTTTTAAAAGTGTATTGGTTAGTAATATAATAGTAAATAATAATAATAATAATGTTTCAATTACGTTATAATACTTACTTATTTTCGTAGATTTTACTTTTAATGATGAATTTTAGGATTCTTATCTTCAATTTTATGACGATTGTGACTCATTCATATAGGTTCACCTATAGTTCCATTCACTACAAGAATCTAGTGCCTATCTTGTACTAACTATTACAGTATCTAGGCCCTTTGTGCGACAAATACTTAGATATCCTCATCGACCAGTGAGTACGTATTATAGGTGTTGCACTTGACCGAAATTTTCATAGTAATTTGCCTATTGTCTATCTCGGAGAGATCGGAACAATATCATGATTAAGGTACTCTTGCTACTACTAGATAGTGTTGCTATATCCTAGTCACGAATGGAACTATAGCTATGTTGTGGGGAGTTTGATATCTTCATTGTTGGGATATTGTGCATTATGTCTGAAGAAGCGACCTTTCCCTCCATTTACCAGATATGCCAAGGAAACGGAGAAGGTTCGGGCTTATATCTATATCCTACTAATATCATAAATGCGCCAGTTTGTAAGGATGCATATAATTATATATGGATGTATGTTTGTTACTCTTTCACGCAAAAGTACAGTAATATAGGTTATACATCAGAATAACACATGGGATACATTTTATCCCGAAATTCCCTCGGAAACGGGTACAAAGCGGGTGAAACCGCGGTGCGCGGCTAGTTACTAATAATATGAACTACTAACATTTTTAATTTATTTGTATGTTCAGTATTACCAGTCTAATTGGAATAATTATTTTAGTATTCGATTGCCAGGTAGTTAGGTACATTCTGGAGGAAAGTTAAAGGCTATTTTATATCCCAAAATTTCTACAGGAACGGACACGCAGGTGAAATCGCGGGGTACAGTTAGTAATTAATTAAAATTCTGAGTAAAATGTAATTGAGAATATTATAGGTATTGTCTAGAGAATCTAGGCTAAACGAGGTCTAGACGTGGTAAGGTATTATTTTGTGAGTGGGTTTGGTGACCCACAAACCACATACGTAACCCAGTGCCATGACTTATGTTATGAAAGAAGAAAAAATGAGGAAAACACTGGAATCCTTATTACTGTGCAGTCATGCATGTAATGATTGATAAACACATAAGGAGAATTCCCACATAAATTCTTGTAAATGGCATTAAGGCGTGAATTACTAAGACCAGGAAAATTAGCATTAAGTAAATAGTTGTTTAATATCTATGTCAATAATTATAAGAGCTCTCACTCACTTAGGTACCTAAGTAATTCTTGCAACATGCTTGAAGCCTAAGCTTGAAGCTATGTGCCTGAAATGTCACGAAGAACTAATATTCCTTATCCTCAAATCCATACTAATAGTATAAAAGTACTTAGTATAATTTATAGTACCTACATATATATAAAATTGATTGGGTGACCGATAGTGTCATTTCTATCTGAGTGCTGCCATGCTTTGGAGGGCAGGAGGGCACGTTAAGTAGTCGGTCCCAGTTGTTCCAACCGTCGGACCATGTCGGAGGTGTTTAGGCGCTCTAAAATTCGAAATAAATCAAAGAATGAATTATTATACCAAATATACTTAACACGTCTCATTCATAATGTTAGCTCTCATGAAACCAAGCTAATGATGGGAAGAAGCGTAGTAGGTAGTAGGTACCAAGTTTTGTAATTATACGGTATACCTACCGAAGTCATGATAAACTGTAGCGATTTTTTCAATTGACATTGAATTGTATGATTGGGCCAATCAAATCCCCTACAGCTAATCTGTTTGCGTTTATTTATTCACTTAAAAACTCTACCAAGGTACCTACTGAACTGTAATTACTGTTTTTCTACGCATTCAATGGTTTTGCGCTGTGCATTACCTGTTTAGGGTATTATAATATGAGTTTAGAACTTGGTAAGCCCTCCCTTGAAAATAAGTCCTGATGGATCTATGAAATATAGAATAATTCAGCTAAACGTGATGGTTATAGCACAGGTTATAGGCTATTATATTTCATCCTAAAATTCTCACAGGAATGGATATAAAGCGGGTGAAACCGTGGGTACTAAAAATAGCGACCCATTTATTATCTATAACGTGTGAAAAAGTCGTCAATGTCACATTATCAACTGACGTTGAAATTGACAGCTAGTGGGTGACAGCTGTCCGGCACGTCATAAATGTCATCTGTCATAACAAAGAAACCACATACCTACCTACCACATGGTTCTGAAATCGCTGAAATTATTAATTTCACATACAAATAGTTAATCTAGATTTCGATGCACAGCATCTAATTCCAATGATCTAAAAGTTTCATAGTAATTGCGTTAAAATGTCGGAAGACGGACAATTCAGTGATTACGAAGAAGATTTAACTGTAAAGGTTAAATGTGTGAGGGTAAGTTTTAACTATTTTTTAACTTTAATCGTAGTTTATAAATACAATGCCAAATTAAAAACACTTCATTAGTAAAACCTCTTATTGCTCGTCGTAATAAATTAATCGGAAGCGACCGCCTTGCCTTGGAATTAAAGATATCTTAGCATCATTCATTTGTAATGTTACAAAGTTTTTGCTTCAGTTTTCAGATGTCCCACAAATCAGAAAACTAAGTAGTGACGAGGAGTCGTTAGATTCTGACGACTACTTCTACGACTCAGATGATCCCTCTCAAAATACGACAAAAAGAGTAAATGTCAACACACAAGCCCCCTCAAACAAAGTTACTACATACCAACCTTCAGAGAAACTGTTCAAAAAGTACACAAACAAGATTAATGTAGACAATTACGAACCTGTAATGCACACTAAGACCCAGAAGTTTATGGAACAAAATGACAGGAAATCGGACAATGAAAGGATTCGGATTAAGGACAAACATGACCGGGCCACAGCCGAACAAGTCATGGATCCCCGCACTAAAATGATTCTCTTCAAACTCCTTAACAGAGGAATAATAAACGAAATCAACGGTTGTATTTCTACAGGCAAGGAGGCCAATGTGTACCATGCAACCTCAAAAGACGGTAAAGACTATGCAGTCAAGATATTTAAAACCTCCATCCTTGTTTTCAAAGATCGAGATAAATATGTCTCTGGTGAATATAGATTTAGGAATGGTTACTGCAGATCGAATCCAAGGAAAATGGTAAGAACTTGGGCTGAGAAAGAAATGAGGAATCTTGTTAGAATGTATAATGCCAACATCAATGTTCCGGAACCAGTAATCCTTAGAAGCCATGTTTTGGTAATGTCTTTCATGGGCGAAGAAGGTTGGCCGTCTCCTAAGCTTAAAGATGTTGAAATCTCTCAGTCCACCGCAAGAACATTATACCGTGACATGGTTTTAATCATGTGGAAAATGTTTAACACTTGCAAACTGGTGCATGCAGACTTGTCTGAGTTTAACTTGCTGTACCATAAAGGAAATGTCGTAGTTATTGATGTGTCACAATCAGTAGAACATGATCATCCTCATGCTTTTGAGTTTTTGAGGAAAGATTGTACTAACATATCGGATTTCTTCAGGAAAAAAGGTGTAGCTACTTTGACTGTTAAGGAGTTATTTGATTTCATTACTGACTCTTCTATAAATGAGAGTAATTTAGAAGAATGTCTTGAGAAGTTGTCAGAGAAGGCAGCAGCAAGGAATTTCGATGAGATGACGGCTCAGGAGCAGATTGAGGAAGAGGCGTTCAAGAATATTTACATTCCTAAAAGGCTTACTGAGGTAATTTGCATTTTAATTTTTTCAATTAGAGTACAAACCTAAACTCTAATTCAGATGCATTTGCTTCATTGCAGTGTAGCATGTAACAGTTGTCATGCTAAAGCTCGATCTAAATCCAGTTTTTGAATTAAGAAATTCAGCATGTGTGGTGCCGATATTATACTTGGTTGATATCAATCATCACCTATACTCTGCATCTGTAAAATCATAAATGTATCTATACCAATATTATAAAGCTGCAGAGTTTGTTTGTTTGTTTGAACGCTAATCTCAGGAACTACTGGTCCACATTTTACAAAAATCACTTTTCATCCCGAAATTCCCACGGGAAAGGTTACAACGCGGGTAAAACCGCGGGGCGTTGCTAGTACTATATAAAAGTACCATGTAGGTACTAAATAGTTAACCCATTAAAGATTATGCATTATTATGATTAAGCAGAGTCACTTATTCATTATGATCATGCTGTATGCTCACAATAAAACCAATCTTCATACTTACAGTTTTAACTGTCAAATTCCAGGTCATAAACTACGAGAGAGATATCACAAAGGCCAAGAAAGGTGACACAGAAGACTTGGCTTATAAGAAGATAGCAGGGTTCAATGAGGATCTGACGGGCACTGTTGACAAGCCGGATATACTGCAAGATGATGACGTCAGCGGCTCTGAGGGGTCTGACGATGAGGATGATGATGATGATGAGTCAAGTAAGTTGGCCTTCATTATATTGTTTTCCTTGGAAAGGTTTATATTTTATACCATTTACTTTCTACTGTAAAAGTTGTTATAAATAAAGTTTACTTTTCAATGGGAAAATTTCTATTTAACTAGCTGTTTCGCGCGATTTCTCACTCAGAGCCTATAGCGAACAGTTTTTTCTATTTTAAATAAACAAGACAAGTAGGGATTTCAAAATAGGTCAAAGTAATAAACAGTGGCCTATTATTTAGCCCAGCCAATCTCCAAGAAAAATAGTGTTGCTCGTTTTTTATGTTTTATTTGGTCTAAGGCCTCTTAATGATATGGTCTGAACACATTCATAAATGACTTATATCCTCAGAAACGAAATTCAAGAACAGTGCCCGCCCCCGCGACGAGTCACCGAACAGTAAGAAAGCGAGAAAGAAGGCAATCAAAGAGGAAAAAGCCGAAAGGAGAAAAAATAAAACTCCAAAACACATCAAGAAGAGAAGAGATAAAGGAGCGGTTAAGAAATAACTTATCTCTATTCTTTTTAAGTAAGTAGAATATTACTAAATAAATAATATATACTCGTGTATATTATTAATGTTAAGTAAAAAATAATAATAAACGTTGTACAAAATATCTATGTTATGTATATTTTTATTCTATTTTTCTCATAATCCCTACTACTTCTTATTTATATTAAAGTATACAGTAACATTATCTGTGAGCATTTCGGTAAAATAAGCTTGTCTAGCTAGACAATCTATCTATGTAATCTATCTATGTAAAATTAGTAAAAGTTAACAAAATCGTTTGTTACTTTATTTGTGAAAGAGTAACAGACTAGTTATTATTAGTTACTCTCGTATTTATAATATACTAGCAGTACCTGCCAATTTACCCGCGTTGTACACATTCCTATAGGAATTTTGGCATGAAAAGTAGCCAGCCTTCCTCTTGAATCTCTCTGTATGCTGATGTAAACTACATATTATATAAAATCCATTTAGTAGTTTTTAAGAAAATTAATTACTAAAAGATAGATTTTGAGGACTGTTTATATGTAGGGATAAACGAAAATGAAAAGAAGTACATATTACTTAACTGTTTTATTAGAAAAGTATAAAATGTATCGTAACCGGTACATAATTACAATAACAGACATATTTTATCACCAAGTATTCTGAGACGGATACAATGCTATTAAGGCGATTCCACACTAAAGCGTTAAACATATTACAGCAGTATCAATGTAAAGATATAGTGTTTTCAGCCCTTATATTTACATTTTGAGGGTCTATACCCACTCACTTAATAGTTTTTTTTTAAATATTTGTAACACTATAGTTTTGTGACAAAACATATTGGTACCTACTGTAAATCATTGAGGTATACAAATAAATAACAATGATTCATTGGCGAGTGGATTAATGAACAATTTAACTAATGGAATAACGTTTACTAACAATATAAATAAGTACGTATACACCTGAACCACAGTATAAAGTAACATACAGTAAATATACGCATTTTACTATTGTTATGCCAGTAAGGCAGGTCGCTAACAGCAAAGTCGAGGCGGCGGCGGGGCGGCGGCGCGGCGCGGGCGAAGGGGCGAATTTCGAAGCGTCGAGGCAGACGGGCAACAAAATGGCGGACGGGCGACCAAGCGTCGAGGCGCGGGCGCGCGCCGCGCCCGCGCCCCGCCGCCGCCTCGACTCTTGTTCTGTTAGCGCAGTTACATAAAACACAATGGAAAACAAAGAGATTCTTAGAAGAGGCGCGCGCACGTTGCGCCCACGCCGCACCCGCGCCCCGCCGCCGCCTCGACTCTTGTTCTGTTAGCGACGCGCCTAAGACGCGTACCTTTTAAGGTATACAACTTTGTAGAGTCTCTACTGGTTACTAGTACATACTATAATATTCTTTGCTGTGTCGTAGTAAGCTATAAAACATAATATATAGGTACTAAGGGCCTTGCTTGTTCATAAACGCTTACTAGCAGCATTTTAGCTATCAAATGGTTTGTCCCTTTCTGACATACGCTATTTTCCAAAGAACAAAAGAGACAAAACACTCATTAACAGTGTTTTAGTTAGAGAGCGTTTATGAATAAGTAATATATACTTACTAAGCATTTGTGAAAGTTCGCTTGTGACATATTCGAGTGTTGTGAGTTAATAATCTTGGGGCGGGTTGTTTCAAACAGGTGGTTATCGTAACATACGTTCGTTAAAATTTAACGTTTTTTAGTTGTTTCATAACTTAAATTACTGTCAGTTATTCGGGCGGCCAGTGGAAAGCCATTTCATTTTCATAAGTCTGATATTTTGTGTTAACGTTAACTAGTGCGTGAACGTAAGCTGAAGCAATCCACCCTTACGAAATAAACCATTTAAACTTTAATGACTTTTTACTCCAGTCATTATAGTAAGTTCACTTCGGAATTCGAGATACCCAGCTGTAAGTCTGTTAATACTTGTATATTGACACCCTAAAAGTTGTCTCAAAACCTACCGATGGTAGGGTGTACGCAACTATTAAATTTCAAGGTCAAATGTCAAAAAAAAGTGTTTTTCGCGAATATCTGAAAAACGGTGCAATGTAGCAAAAAAAAGTGTACGATGAAATGAAAGCTTATAAAATTCTCTATAACTTTAATTCTATCCACTTTTTCCATATTCCAAACCGTTATTGATCTACACGCTCCAGAAATGTAAAAATTAAGGACCTCGGGCAGGTAACTATGGAGCCTGCCCCAATGCTCAACAGTGACATGACTCATGTCATTTGAAAGGTCTTGAAGAGTTGTACAAGTTACTCCAAGACAGTTATATCGAATTCGATGGCCAACTCGGTGTTTTCGACCACCGAAGAATTACCACTGGAGGTGCTGTGGAGCCTGGACGGAATGCTCAACAGTGACATGACTTACGCATCTCCAAGGGCTTTCAAATGACATAAGTTATGTCACTGTTGAGCAATACCATCAGGGTCAACTGCACATACACCCAGTGTCGATTCTTCGGTGGTCGAAAACACCGCGTTGGCGGTCGATTTCGATATAACTGTCACAGAGTGACTCGTACAACTCTTCAAGAGCTTTCAAATGACATAGGTCATGTCACTGTTGAGCATTAGGATCAGGGTCGATACTTCGGTATAGCATAGCCCAACTCCATTCTTCCGTGGTCGAAAACACTAAGTTGGACGGTGATTTCGATATAATTATCAAAGAGTGACTTATAAAACTCTTTATGAGCTTTCAAATGATATGTGTCATGTCACTGTCGAGCAATACGATCAGTGTCGATACTTCGGTGGTCGAAAACACCGAGTTGGCCGTCGATTTCGATATAACTGTCAAGGAGTGACTTGTAAGAGCTTTCAAATGACATTAGTAATGTCACTGTTGAGCAATACGATCAGGGTCAACTGCACATTAGTGCACATACACCTAGTGTTTTTTCTTCGGTGGTCGAAAGCACCGAGTTTGGCGTCGATTTCGACATAACCATCAAAAAGTGACTTGTAAGAGCTTTCAAATGCGTAAGTCATGTCACTGTTGAGCATTCCGTCTAGGCTCCACAGCACCTCCAGTGGTAATTCTTCGGTGGTCGAAAACACCGAGTTGGCCATCGAATTCGATATAACTGTCTAGGAGTAACTTATACAACTCTTCAAGACCTTTCAAATGACATGAGTCATGTCACTGTTGAGCATTGGGACAGGCTCCATAGTTACCTGCCCGAGGTCCTTAATTTTTACATTTCTGGAGCGTGTAGATCAATAACGGTTTGGAATATGGAAAAAGTGGATAGAATTAAAGTTATAGAGAATTTTATAAGCTTTCATTTCATCGTACACTTTTTTTTGCTACATTGCACCGTTTTTCAGATATTCGCGAAAAACACTTTTTTTGACATTTGACCTTGAAATTTAATAGTTGCGTACACCCTACCATCGGTAGGTTTTGAGACAACTTTTAGGGTGTCAATATACAAGTATTTACAGACTTACAGCTGGGTATCTCGAATTCCGTAATTCTTACCTAATTTAAGCTTAAATGACTGCACTATTTCAATACTAATAACAATAAAAATAGTTTTGTTATGTATGATAAATTGCATTGTCAATCACTGGCATAGAGACTGATAAACGAAATCAGAATTTCCCTTTTTTGAAGTTGGGTATCCACGTCTTGACATTGACGTGAAGTGCTATTCAGTGACTCTAATATACATAATTGCAACCGTACAAGTTTACAATGTCTACATACTACGGGTCAAATACAAAACCTTTTTTTTATGTCGGTTAATGCACTGGAACTATTGTAAAATGAGGGTAGATTTTTACTGGAAATTATAATATCAGCCCAGAGATTCTTAAAGTAATTTTTACAGTGTGTGATCCCTTTAAGACACATCATACTATTAAACTGTCTTTGCCATTAAATCATTACAATTATCATTCTAAAGAATATTTATTTTTGGTTGATAAATAATGAGATTTTAAAAACGGCAATTAACTAACAATATTATCTAGGCAAATATACGTCCTTTAATCTTATCTAATCTTAATTACTATAAAATAACATTTTAATTAATCAGCCCATAAATTCTATCACTTAATTTATAAATAAACATTAATTAAACTTAAATAACCTTAACTATCACATACAATAGTAATTCTTTGTACTGTACAAAATTATATCACATTAAATAAATACATTATATACCTAACTACAGAAGTTACGTGGCGAATCTCCATTTGAGACCTAGAAAGCAAGCTGATCTGAAAACTAACATGATAGTAACCATTATCGCTATTTCAAACCAAACGGAAGTCTGTTCAATGTCTAAGTATTTGATCAATACTTCTGGTTTCGCGAAATGGCAGTAGATGTCTTCGCACTCAAGCGGTTGTCTGTTAAAACCGAAAATTGTGAGTACCATAGCGACGATGCCGCATCTAATGAAAGATGTCTTCATCAGTATGTTCATTACTAAAGGTATTTCGTGGGCGAAATCGAATCCGTAGATAGCCAAGCCAAGGAACGGAGCGATCGCAGCTGGGCCGATAGCGCAGCCGTTCTGAAAAGTACAAAAATGTATCGTTAGATGGCGCTACTAGTATATTTTGTATGAAGCTTGAAATTATTTCAGAGATAAACTGGCGCGGTGTGGTACAATATAATTCGTATCAAACAAATAAGATTAATCTGTATTTAAGAGCGTTATCTTACTACGTCTAATTCCACAAACTATTTCTAATCTCTATTGTTGTGATGTTTAATCAGTAATCAAACAATAAATATCAGAGTTCAAAGATTAGCATTTAAATCCATATTAACTTACGTTAATATAGCTATTATGTTATCGGATATATTGCACTAGATTAGAAAGTAAAAAGGACAACATTATAGCAATAATCATAAAGAAATGTTAAAAAACATCAACTTACCCTAACACTGAAAATGGAACCGATAGCCAATCCCATGCCTTCAGCGACAAGCGACACGATGTTTCCAATCACGCAGAACACCACAAATCTTATCGTATCGAAAGGAATGCCCGCCATAAAGTATACTATGGTGCAGAAGACAATGTTCAAAGTCACTTGGACGGGCAACTTGGAAACTGTGAGCGCTGCGTAGTATGGACTGAGACTGTACCAGCAGTTGAAATGCTCTTTTTTGACCAGTTTTACTTCTTGGGGATCTGAAATAGCAAAGAAAATGAAATTTTTCGACTCTAGAAAATCTGCTGTTGAGACTTTGTTTTGCAATTGTGGTATGATCGTAGTTAAATGTCTGCAAACTAGTGGGGCCAACATTGTTGTCGATGGTTTAAGAATTGTTTGATGGCTAAGCTACTTGAAATTATTTCGACCAAAGACATTATCTCTATATTATAGAAGATTGTATACCGTCCGAGAGCATCGGGCATTGTCGTCTATTTATCCCAAGTAAGTACTTCGCCTTTCAAAAATAACTAACTACTATAATATCGGTAAACAAAACTAGCATATTTATGCTGAATATACTTACATACTAACACAGGAACCATGATTTGTGTGTACGCGAAGAATATGATGAGACCGACACACAGTTTGAGGTGGTTGAACATCTGAGTGCCGTCATTAGCCATCTTGAAGAAACACGCTCCGATCAGAAGACCGCACATTATGTGGTGGACCAGTTGGATCCAAAGACCTGGAAAATAAATATGGAGTCTATCAGAAGAAGATCCCTAAGGTTGACAAGTGCTTAAAGGTATTATTCCAAATAATTAAGGGATTTTGGTTCTTAAAAACCTTATGGTGTAAAATGCAGTAATGGACATTATAAAGGTACTAACTTCTATTGGGCTATTATGTAGCAAACTTAGGAACACATTATTACCAGACGGTCGGACAGACATGCATCTTGATAGCAAGGTTGAAAAATAATGTATCAATAAGTAATGTTCTGCCTTTAAAACTGACAAATTAAAAGAATTCAACAAAATGATGCAATCTTATAAATGTCTGATTTAATTACTGGACACAATACGCACAATCAGTCCTTTTGAATACGTAATGTAATTTACCTAAAATGGGTTAAAGCTCATTGAATATTAAACGGAACACTCACCTTGTCTGTTCCTTGATATTTGTTTTATCATTCGACATAACAATATTGAGAATTGTTCGAAGAATGTTGTTGGGTATCCACAAGAGTCTGTTGAGATTTGCACCTTCATCCACGCCATTGAGGAGTTGACCTGTGATATTTGACTCGATAAGGAGCTCAAAGAAGCACTGTTTTCGTTATACTGCTGCACTTTGTAGGTGCATTTCTCATTTGTTAACATTATTTCAGTCTCTTGTTCGTTGTCTTCGGTTTGGTAGCAGATTTTCAGTTCCATATTGTGTGTGGTGGCTGGCTCAGTAGAGGGGCCATCTAATTTTGCTGATTTGTACATTTTTCCGTTTAGCATCTCGTTTGATAGGAGCGTTATGTGGTCGTTGTGTTCTGTTAGTTCTATTACTGTAATAGAGAGTATAATCGTTGATATTAAAGCGTTTAATTAAAATTAACGGGATCTTGGTGATTCAACTCTTAAATCTGGTCATCATGGTAAACCTCTTAGCTATCATATGACGATTCTTTCAAATAGGCTATACATTTTCTGTAAACTTACTGAAATCAGCTGGGTTATGATGTCGGGGGCACGGCATCCCAACACTCTGTAGGTACGGGACCATCGCTGATGTATCACCTTGGTAGATGCATCGGCCGTCAGCTATGACATACACCTGGAAAATGGAAAATTGATTTTATTGACTAAAACTGTTTAAGAATTACTTTATTTAGCTAACGCATAGGTAAAACATTGTGTTAACGTTACATAAATTCATTACTTAGCAATCAAACGAAATGGAGTCTGACTAATTTTGATTGGATTTGGCATGGACATTGATAAAAAATCATAAGTTTCATACTGTTAGCCCGTATCGCCCCACGGTTGGGCAAAGGGAAACCGTAGGGAATAACTAATTATTACTACATCATTGTAAATCGAGGTCGATGCTCCAAGTGGCAATATTTCTAACTCATACGTGTAAACTGTCAGTGACAGTTTGTCAAGCCATTGTTTCGTAAGATTGTTTACGGTCGACTCTTGTAAATACGACAATATTAACTGTGATTTAACTTTTCCGATAGGTTAGCTAAGTAATAAAGTAGAGTAAAATATTAGCCTATAATGTCCCACTGCATCTGTCCCACGGCAAATGCCTCTCGTCTCACCGAAGATATTAGTTCAGTGAGGAGAATTAGTATATGTATAGATAAGCTAAGTCTTCTTCTAAACTTAAGAGCTGGGCTCTTGTCGATGGAGTTCTTTCCACTTTCCTCTGTCATCTGCCATCCTCTTCAGCTGTTCGTACGACACGACTTTTGCTCTTTCCTTCAGTTGGTCTGCACTAAGCTAAGTACTTAACCGAAATAGTGTTTCCTGCCTGAAAATTGTTACTGAATTGCTTTCAAATCATATGAGGCCTCCCATAACAATATACCTTGATACAACCTACTCTCACGAGAGTAAAGTCCTTCCAAACCAAAATGGTGGATCGCACTGATTATGATTTGCCAATAAAGTTAAGTATCCTCAAAGATTAAGGGTGGGTTTGGTCAGCTTACGCTCACGCACCAGTCATCGTTAACCCTACAATGCATGATTTTTTATTTTTTGGTGAGAGTCAGTCATAACAGGTATACGACTAGCCGCCGAATAACTATTTGATAATAGTTATTTGAAAAACTGTTGTACCTTTAAAAATGCTCCTAAAAACTAAGATTTATGTCCTGAAGTTTTTATAGTTCCTATACAAACTTCAGGACATAAATCTTAATTATACCATTGGCACATTTTTACATAAGTTTTAATTATTTGCATGGGAAATGACAGCAAGACAATTGGACAAATTGATCGGTAACTACGAGTATTAACATGCAAATTACTACTTTTTTGCTCTACAACAATTACTCTAAATAACCAATAAGTAATAAACATAGTTATTAACGTTGTTATTCAAATTACCCTTCATTGGACATTTTGTATGTGATATCTTAACAATTCCATTTGCATAAACGTAAGAAGTAAAAACGTTTTTGCTACTGAAACGATTGTATTGTTATCTTCTCGGATGTTTCGTGGTTATTATAATTGTTCTTACATTAAACAATGTGGACAATATAATAATATACAATATATAATATATAATATATAATAAACAATGTGAATAATGAGATGTAGATCGAAAATTCCATAGAAACAATGGAATATTGCTCACGATTGTACGTCACGAAGCGAGGTAGATAATTACTTGCGGTTTGTAGGTACATTATTAACGTGATTTACTGAATAAACTACAGAATTAATATATCGAAGTTATGTAACTATGTATTTGTATAAGTATCTAAGTTTTAATTTGAAATGGTACATATTCGATGAGATGTTTTCAGCTTAATTCAAATGCTTGGAGAGTTGAAGCGCGACGAATCATTAAGTAATTTTTAAAGTTTGGTCTGAGAACCTGGCGTTAGAGGTTTTATTTATCAAGAGAAACATGTGGTACCAGATGACTTAGGGGGCGCATGAGTCGCTTAGCGCTTAGCTATATGTTTATGTAAGAATGATTTTGGGGTACCTAAAACCCTTTGAATTCCCTTTGAATTTGGTTGTAAACTTGAACCTAATCGCAAAACAAATATTTAAAATGAACTTCAACGTTTCGGTCGTGTCGCAGCGGCCGTATTCATTGGTTAATTGGGGCACATGAGCTGGGGCTCATTTAATGAGTGCCAGACGCAGTGACAGGACAGGATGGCAGATATAGGGGGTAATTTAAGGTAGCTACCCTATTATACCTATTTCACCTATTAAAGCTAGCAACAGTAGCTAAGGGTGGCTGCCCGCTCAGGGCTCAGGGAAGCCACCCTTCTATTCTAATCTGTACTGGTTTAATCCATCCAATTACCTGGTCAAACACCTCCAGAAGTGAAGCAGGGGGCTGATGGATAGTACACACGACTGTTCTGCCTTGTCTTGCCAATTGCTTTAGAAGTTTGACGCATTGTGAAGTAGTGACGTTGTCCAAACCGCTTGTAGGCTCGTCCAGGAAGAAAACGGGTGGATTGTTCACCATCTCCAGGGCTATTGATAACCTGGAAGAAGGGAGAGTAATCATTAAAACTTGTTTAAGCGGATGTTGATGTAGTTATGTGTTTTAGGGCGCCCGATGATTGATATTTAGTTACCCTCATTTTTTTCGGAGCAAAGAAATGTTTTTTTTAATTTGACTATTAATGACAACCACGGGCATACTTCCAAATAAACAAATCCAAACCACTTTTACAAATCGGTTAGAAACAGTATATGTTGTGTTTCTAACTTAATAGAACATGCTGTTTTTAACAGAACCGTTTTTAGCAGAAATAATGCCATGTCGGAGGCCTTTGGCGGCTCAATAACTCTGACACCAGGATTGGTCAGGTTGACCATCCACTCGATGAAGAAGAAGAAGAAGAATAGAAATAATTTGAAATTGTGTTCGTAGTTATGTAAACGATTTTTATGAAGCTAATTTATAGTTTTTGAAAGTCGGTTTACTCGTTATACCTATGGGTTTTATAGTTTAAACATGCAGTAATCATTAAGTTGTTATGAACATTGCGATAGTGTCGTGATAAATGTTTCCATTATTCTTATTTTAATTGGACGTTCAAATATGACAGCATTCCTTTTATAAATACATTGGTATGGCGTCCACATACTGAGTATTCTAAGTTCTATTCCGAAATTCCGTCTCAAACAGTCTACGCGAACAGCCCACTTAGCAAACAACTTTTACCTTACTAGATACTACCTATACTTGATACTCTCAGTAAGTCAATGTCGAGGACTTTATAAGCATTACATGGAAGTAGTTACACAGTCCAGTACTTCCAGTTAATAAACCGCAAGTAAGTTCGAGTAACAGCCTCCGTGGTCTAGTGGTTTGAGCGCTCGGCTCACGATCCGGAGGTTCCGGGTTCGATTCCCGGTGGGGATATCTCACAAAAATCACTTTGTGAGACTGTCCTCAGTTTGGTTAGGGCATTGCAGGCTGAATCACCTGATTGCCCGAAAAGTAAGATGATTCCGTGCTTCGGAGGGCACGTTAAGCCGTCGGTCCCGGTTACTTTCTACGGACAGTAGTCGGTACATGAGCCATGTCAGAGGCCTTTGGCGGCTCAATAACTCTGACACCAGGATCGGTCAGGTTGACCATCCACTCGATAAGAAGATAAGAAGAAGTTCGAGTAGGGACGAGTAGGGAGTAGTGACCAACCCTGCTGTCGGAGTTTTCAGAGAGCCTAAAATTCTCCGACGTGGTCTAACAACCGGGACCGACAATTTAACGTGATCTCCGAAATACGGTAGAGCTCAGATGGAAATGCTGCTATTGGCCACTCATCCAAGTAAGGGTAAAGCTGCAAGTTGATTAACAATTGCAATGAATTTACGTAGCTTATTCAAAGTACGCCACGAGCGCTACTAACCGTAGATAACTGTGGTAGAAACGTAGGTAGGTATGAAAGTCTAGACCGAGCTAAGCTAAACTTGTGTATAAGTATTAAGTACGTCATAAACTGAGTGCTTACGCATTTAATAGCCTTCACTATAGGTAGTTCGATTAAGTACCTAAGTTTCTCCGGTATTTCTACCTTTCCTTCTTTCTATAACTATATATTCATAACTATACCTATTAATAATCTTGCAAGTTACTGCAGCGTATCTATTATTATCTCTACATATACACCTAAGTTCTACTTATATAAGCAGTAAAACATACTGATTTTCCGATTATAATGAAGCTATGTAACAAGTACATTAAATTGCCAATATCGTAAACACATCGTTATTAATCAAAACTGTATAAAATTTGAAATTCATTATTCATGATCGAACCCCTAAACTTTCTGAATATTTTCCAAACATTCCATTCATTTATTCTAAAATTCCATTCATACCGTTTCTTCTGCCCTCCCGAAAGCATATCAGTCTTCGTGTTCTGATGCTCTAAGAGGCCCAACTCCTGCAAAATCTCCTCAGAAGGTGCCTTCACACCTTTAGGCAGCTTGAGGCTTGCCGCCACGTCCATCGCCTCGCGAACAGTTAGGAGAGGCTGAAGCAAGTCTTCTTGGGTGATGTAGCAGGAGGATCTTTGGAACAACTGCTCATCGCGAGGCTGTCCGTTGACTAGCAACTCACCAGTCACTCCTGCTGATCTGAAATGGAGATATTTGTGAAAATGTGAGGGAAATTATTCTTAATTAAAAAAAATGTGAGGATGTCTTCGATCGATGGTTTGATGTCAAATTGTTGGTTTGATTTGGTTTCAAACTGAAAATTACTGTTTATTTGTTTGAGTTACCATCTAGAAAGGGCATAAAGAATGCCAGTGCCATTTTTTATCTACTCATGAACACTTAATGTTGCATCGTTTTTAATATTGGCGTATACTTTTTTAAGCTTTTCGTAGATTACCTGGCAACTGGCAAAAGAAATTGGATGCTTTCTGTGTGATTACTGCTTACAAAAAGTGTGGTAAAAAATAACCATGAAAAAAGGCAACACCTTTTTAGGACGCAAACGAATGTAGGTATTTGACCGGGATTAACCGCGCTGATTAAAATGTTCTAACACACAAAAAAGCGTAGAATTCTAGATAGATCCATAAAGTGTATGCCAGTATCTTGACCGCATTAGCCCGAACTCGACTATGAACAGTATTCAACATTCACGGAACGGAATCGGAAACTGCATGCGTTTTTGGACTCGTTCCTATTTCCAGTTATTGCCCAACTTGCCTTTTATAAGGAATTTAGTTCTAACTCAGATTAATCAGACCAATCTATTGGTTTTAAAGCCTTATTCCCACCGCCATAAGGTCTACTTAATAAAAAATAAACTTTTTCTCGAAATACATAGAATCACGTTCCTAATAGGCCTAGTTCACAGAACGTACGTATTTTTTGAAAATATTCCGTATTTTGTTTTGTCTTACGTACACCAAAAATAGTATAAGATCCCTATGATTATTTTACGAGTTATTTTTTTCACAGAAAAGCGATACCTACTTAGGCCTAAAACTGTGTTAAGCGGGCACGGGGTTTCATACACGGAGGCGGGCCCCGTTGCCAGGGCTACGTCACTCCATGTACTTGCGCGCTATAATTACCTACCGCCCGGCCGAGCGGTCTCGGGCCCTCTGGGGCCCAATTCAGTGTGGTTGCCGCAAGCGAAGCGTACACCCACGTTGTAGGTACCATATTAATTGTTTTATCTACACAGTTGCATAAACTACTATTATTCATTCGTTTGCGTACCTACGATGCCGTCTGGTACATTATGTGCTGTAGATGGGTAAAAAAAAATATTGATTTTTTTTATGTATTTTAAAACTTTATTATTAATAATATTGATATTTAATGCAAAAAACTTAAAAAAAATATTTTTTCAATTAATTATAAACAATTAAAAATTGATGAAATTTGAATAAAAGTCACGTGACTATAAACGCGCCATAATTGGTCACCATAGTTGTGACGTGATAATGATAGAGCTAATAACCATAAGTACGTACAACGTTTACGGTTATTACACGTGTAACCGAATGGGGCTACCATTATGACGTCACACCGCGCTCGGGTTTGTTCGGGAGTTGTCCGAGTGTTTTCGGTACTGGATTCAAAAATTAATTTTTATTTTGAAATAACTTTTGAATTATTGCGAAAAAAATAAAATAAAAATAGTTTTGTTATAAAACTAATATATAATCTTTCCATTTATCACAAAAAATTTTTTTTTTCAAAAGCCCAATTACACCAACCTCGAAAAAAATATAGATAGGTACCTACAAGCAGCAAGCAACGCTCTGTTTTAGAATATTAGTTTAGCGATGCGTCGCCAATTTAATTTTATCGAAGAGGCAGCCCTGCGATTGCTGTGGGATCGCGCGGTGCGAAGCAATCACAACTGTACGCTTGAGCATTTAGGCACATTTTAGCGTGCAGCGGTTGCTGACGCGACGGAGTAGGCAATTATAGCAGTAGGTATTGAACATTTTCTACAGAGTGAAGTATCTGTACGTAGTACTATTTAGTAATCTGTGCCGTTGCGCAGGTGCGGGGCGCGCCTCCCCATGACGGACGCCTGCGCGGGTCCCCGCAACGTAGCAATTTCGTATGAAACCGCGAGGGTGCCCGACGTGACGGGGCCCGTCGCGTTTCCAACAGAGTCGCACAGAGTCCACACGCGACTGTTGCCCGTCCGGGCGCCCGCTTAACGCAGTTTCAGGCCTTACGTAAGGGTGCGTTTCCGTAGAAGCATAGCGGAGCTGTGAAGAGCTCAATTAACGAATAATAACGCATTTCGAAACGATTTTGACAATGTCAATGTGTTGTTTAACAATTTCAATGCATTGTGATTGGTTGATTGAGCTCCACACTGCTCCGGTCCGTTTCAATGTAAACGCACCCTAAGACTTTATTTCGTGTTATTTTTTATATTTATTTATTTATAAACTTCTCTAAGAATGTTCTTATAATGTTAGCAACACTTATATCTTGATTGTCATAGCAAATAACGGTGTCTAAAGTAGGTATTACTTACTTTCTCTTTTATATTTCTTTTATTATGTCTGTGTTACTGACATTGTTTCTTGAAACTTAAAAAATTAATCGGCCAATCGTACGAGCATACTCACTTTATTTAGCACCTTAATATGTTTAATAAACAAATGACGGTCGCTTGATGAGATTTAAGAAAATTTACATTAATTTGTATCCTCATGCTCATAAATAACGGGATTATATCAACACTTTTTTCATACTTGAATAGTATAGGCCTTTTATTTTTTAAATGTTCTGTGTCAATTTGTCCTATTTTCTTTATTGCTATGCTAATGCATTTTTATTAATATATCTTCATTAAAATTTCAATAATATGTCTTCATAAACCGATTAAATTTGATCATCGTTAAGGCCAAAGTATCATTGAATAAATTATTTGGTATATAATTATTCAAGCACTGATGATTTAAAAACATACGCTTTGACCTGACGAACTGGAACAGCCTTGATCTTGAATTATATGCAAGATATTAATGTACTAAGTTTAAACATGTGCAATACAATGTATTGCGAACAATACATAGTATTTGGTGCTAGCAACATTTTATTTTTTACTATGCATTATTATATTTTAAGTAGTTGTTTATGAATATTAAGCGCATGATCTTTTAGAAATATATTCCATTTGTGGTCATAAATACGTGAGCAATGTGGTAAGTTAAAGAAGGTGTTAATTGTCATGGAAAATTTTAGCATATAGATTGCCCATCGAACGCGAATCGGTAAATAAATTAACTTTCGATTTCATTACGTGACCTTCAAGAACATCGTATAGATAAATAAAACTAACAGAAAGTGACTTTAACTCACTATTGTATTACAGAGACCCGTTAATGTCCGTCTACGATGTCTGACATTAACCTATACCTATTGAATGATCTTATAGCTGCTATACCATTGGTTTACCGGAGAGCTATTTTGTATCTTTGACGGTGTTAGTATCGTGTTTGGACATTTCGGTGTACCTGAGCATTCTGAGCTTTTTAAAAGGTTGCTACACACCAGCTGGTTCCCTGAGCAGTGCGCTGGCTCACCTGCTCGTATATGTAGCCCTCTCTAGTAAATCGTAGTCTATATCAGAGCCATAAGCAATTATCTACGTAATATAGTTTGTAAGAAATAATGCTTATCCTTCTATCGGTAGACATCGTTGCTCACAAAATGGCCCTTGGAATCTGGATTCCAAGGATCCTACACCTTAAGTCCTAACCTATGAATTCATCATCATCAGAGAGTTCATCTCTTACCTATATCCCGAGATGACATTAAGCAGTGAACTCTTCCCGGCTCCCGAGGGCCCCATGATGGCCACCAGCTGACCTGACAGGAACCTTCCATTGACGCCCTTTATCACCACTTTGTTTTGTCCTGCAACAAAGATAAAGTTCATATTAAAACTCTGAAATAATGTTTTGTCTTTTTTGCCATAGAGGAAAATATAGCAAATTTGTGAGCTGGATCTTGTATAAGTACTAATATTATATTATAACTTTGTGTATTTTTTTGTAGGGGCAAATCTCAGAACCTAACAGTCCGAATTGAATAATTCTTTTTGTAACAGATAGCCACATTTAACGTTAAGGTTATATGCTTATTTATCATCCCGGAATTCTTACGGGAACGGGTACAACCCGGGTATAACCGCGAGGCGAGTAGTCTATAAACAAAGGCTCCATGTTTGGGAAAGTATGGTTTTTGATCCCGGTATACGGTTTGCTTCATATTATGTAGACAAACTATAAATATACCTTATCTACATAATATGAAGATTAATTTTAATATATCATGTAAGTACATTTTACCATTGCGGTAACATAACAACATAATTTAATTATGCATTATGTTAATGCATAATGTTTCACCGTTATTGTTTATTAATTTATCTTTCTTTGTGTTACACAGTTTAACATTTTAAACAGGCATAAAGTATAGAGCATTTAGGTACGTAAGCTACGATTATCATACATAATTTAATCAAATCGCTCTAACGTTAATACATAATACTAGTTCTTCTCAAGTGGACTGTACCAGTAGTTGTTGGCTGTAATGTTGCTAACCAATTATTTTATTTTATTTGGCAAAAAATGCAAAAACATGCAGTGAAGATAAATAATTACCGATTTTTGCGAATTGCTGCAAAAAATAGTAGGTATAAGTTTAATTTATAAGTAGAGATGTTTTCAAGCCATGAAACATTAAAAATAAACATATTCAAAAATATATTAACTAGTCTGTAGACAGTATACATATAAAGTTAAAGTAAAGTATTAGCCTGTAATGTCCCACTGCTGGGCAAAGGCCTCTCATCTCACTGAAGTCATCAGTACAGTGAGGAGGATTAGGTATAATCATCATAAGTTACTAAAATCTTGGTGGTCTATCTCAGTGGTACTAAAAGCTAGAACGAGTTAAATAGCTTGGTGAATATATATATATACTAAGTTCACCTATGTGAAACCTAAAGTAATAAATTTAGTTTAAAATTACTTACGTAATAAGTATCGATAAGAACTTAGGTTAAAAAACAGGAGGAAAAACCGTATCCGGGTTGGAAGATGCATTCATGGGTTTACTTTTTATAGATCAGCTTTATTAATGATAAGTATGATTACTTGAACCGTATCGTCGATTCAGTGCTAATTACTATTTCTTAGCTCATTAAAACTACATCAGTTATACTTATAGGTTTAGTGGTAAGTATAATTGGTTTGTGTCAAAAAATTGAATGCATTTCAACTTGTTTATGTATGGATTAATTATTGTAATTATTATAATTATACTCATATTCCGTACTAAAAATTATTATTATTTTATTCACTGAATAAGTATATTTAGTACTCGGAAACGATAGGTATTACATTGAGTTTTATGTATTAACGTATAACCTATACATATCGCACACCTAACCGAATAAAGTTGTTATATCAAAAACATAGGTTTTCAGAAACAAATAAAAACTGTTATGCGTCCGCGAGACGATCAAGTGCACTTGACAAGCCGCAAATGAATAAAACTTGTCAAGTCGCGTCAAGTCGCATCAAGCTCAAGTTGGTTCAAGTGTCGTAAATCAAAATTATTGTCAAGTCATGTCCAGCACGTAGATACTTGACGGGAATTGTCAAGTCAACGCTGTAAACGATCAATATTCACTTCAAGCCCGTAGACTTGTCAAGTGCACTTGATCGTCTCGCGGACGCTTTAGGATTGAATAACTCTACTGTTTATGGTCCGATTACACTGATTGAGATGTCGATAGAAAGATATTTTTTTAAGGATTAATTTAATAAAATTTATAAGTTAGGATAAAAAAGGAGATCTCGGATATTCTTAAAAATGTATTATACGAATATGTGATTTTCTAATCAAGTTGGTAAACATCTATAACCGCTTTATTCGCTGTAAATAGTTGTGATTAAAGTCTGACGTAAGAATCTTTAGGAACTGTCTTCGACAAAGATCGCTAACTAGTAATGTGAAGTAATATAATATGACAACCCTCTTCACCTTAATTTAACGAAATAGACATTGTGCAATTGTGACATTTGAGGTTATCAAGTATTTGGTAGAGACAAAAAAAGTAACAAGAATTGTAATTTCTAAAAGTTTATTATTTGAAAATTGGTGCTCATACAAAAACAATAATTATAAGCATTAATATTCAGTATTATACTGGTTACATTTAAGCGAACACTACTCATTTTGAATTTAAACTAAGTTTTCGGATACACCTTTACAGGAACCGTGGTCATAGGAGTCTTCTGTGACCACGGTTTTTGTTGAAGAGCCGACGCGTCAGATAGAAATGTAAAATACAAGTAAAGTGTATCCGTAAACGTAGTTTCAATTCAAAATTCAGTATCATAATTATTCCATTTTAATTTTCATCATTGGAATCTTGTTCATCAATAAAGTCAACAAAAAAGGTATTTTCAGTATCAAAATTAAGTTGTCTATAAAATTCCTGATAAGCAGGCGGTATGGCGTTATTATTGCAAAGGCTGATCAAGTCATCATGGAGAGCCTTTGATATTTCAAGTGGTTCAATCCATCGACAGAAGATGATGGACCTGGAGTACTGGGAATTGCTCTTCTACCACGTTTCTTTGGCTTATTTCGTGTCAGTAAAGTAGAATGTTCGTCATCAAACTCATATTTAAACTTCAAAACGTCTGGCTCCGAGTGCTTGGCACAAACCTCCTTTATTTTAGACCATAAAATTTTCTTGCCTTTCGAATATTTTATCCAATTTTTCCCACTGGTCAAGCTTTTGATATCAAAAAATTCACTTTGACTCATTTCATTCACACCGTACTTTTCTCCAGTTCTTTTAGCATTAATAATAATGGCGTACATCTGTTCAGGCGTGTAAATAATCTTATTATGTTTTGCACGTTCAATGCACGAATGTATTGAATTTCCTTCTGACTGGCTATGTCCTACTTCAAAAAATCTGTGTGATAATTCAATGTCATACTTTTGAGCCAAATAAACGTAAAGTGCGAAAATGAAACGGTTTTTATTCTGGCCCCCGCACAACTATCAGAATAAAATGAAAATCTCTTAATACCCTTATTCACTTCAGACACCATAAACTTCAGCAGGCAGCTCCCTATCTCCACTGCACCTCTTTTAGCTATTTGAAAGTGCCACACATAACAATGTCCTTTTCCGGACAGGCTGTTATGTACCTACAGTAAAATTGTATATTGGATATTTCCTCTTATAATGAAATATACCGACATTTGAAATTTTCATTTTATTCTGATAGTTGTGCCGGCCAGAATAAAAACCGTCTCATTTTCGCACTTTACGTTTACGAGTATTTGGCTCAAAAGTATGACATTGAATTAACACACAGATTTTTTGAAGTAGGACATAGCCAGTCAGAAGGAAATTCAATACATTCGTGCATTGAACGTGCAAAACATAATAAGATTATTTACACGCCTGAACAGATGTACGCCATTATTATTAATGCTAAAAGAACTGGAGAAAAGTACGGTGTGAATGAAATGAGTCAAAGTGAATTTTTTGATATCAAAAGCTTGACCAGTGGGAAAAATTGGATAAAATATTCGAAAGGCAAGAAAATTTTATGGTCTAAAATAAAGGAGGTTTGTGCCAAGCACTCGGAGCCAGACGTTTTGAAGTTTAAATATGAGTTTGATGACGAACATTCTACTTTACTGACACGAAATAAGCCAAAGCAACGTGGTAGAAGAGCAATTCCCAGTACTCGGGTCCATCATCTTCTGTTGATGGATTGAACCACTTGAAATATCAAAGGCTCCCCATGATGACTTGATCAGCCTTTGCAATAATAACGCCATACCGCCTGCTTATCAGGAATTTTATAGACAACTTAATTTTGATACTGAAAATAGGTACCTTTTTTGTTGACTTTATTGATGAACAAGATTCCAATGATGAAAATTAAAATGGAATAATTATGATACTGAATTTTGAATTGAAACTACGTTTACGGATACACTTTACTTGTATTTTACATTTCTATCTGACGCGTCGGCTCTTCAACAAAAACCGTGGTCACAGAAGACTCCTATGACCACGGTTCCTGTAAAGGTGTATCCGAAAACTTAGTTTAAATTCAAAATGAGTAGTGTTCGCTTAAATGTAACCAGTATAATACTGAATATTAATGCTTATAATTATTGTTTTTGTATGAGCACCAATTTTCAAATAATAAACTTTTAGAAATTACAATTCTTGTTACTTTTTTTGTCTCTACCAAATACTTGATAACCTCAAATGTCACAATTGCACAATGTCTATTTCTTCTACAGCGGAACACCGGGGAAGCGATCCACGGAAACGAATAAGATCGCGCGCATTTAGAAGAGTTTGCTTACTTTACTCTGAAATATTGTGTATCCCAACACGTAAACAATGATTACAAAATAATTGAGAACATTTTTGAGTCGTTATAGAATGTTACATTCATGTATTATAAAAACTATTTGTGGAATAAAATGGCTATAGCTATTGCGTTTCAAATACGATATTGGGAAGTGCAGTAACAGTTAATACGCCAAACGCAAATAATTTTTTTCACGCGAATAATGTGGTAATAGGCTTTACTGCTAGGTGTGCCATATTTAACTCCTAAGTAAAACACGCGTATGCGTTCAATGCGCCAATATTCGGCTGTGATATTTTTTTTATGCTTAAGCGAATAAAGAATTCTTTCTTATATTTTCACCAAATGATTAAATAATGACATGAAAAAAAATTGGGAGATGTATTTGACCTTCTAGATTACGAAAATGCAAAAACATTAAAATGGTTGTAATAGCCTTTACCGCTTTATTCGGTTGGGAGTGCGATATTATAACTCAATGAGGTATTATTATAAAGTACCTTACATACGAGTAACTACGTCCAAAAACCGAATGCATATAAGAAAGACATCTTGATGACATAATACATACTACCTACATCAACCTATGTACATAATACATATAATACATCGGTTAAGAAGATAATTATGTACAAAAAGTACATCTAATATATAAAGTTTTCGTGTCACAATGTTAGTTACCATTCGTCTCCGAAACGGTATGACCGATTTTTATGAAATTTTATATGCATACTAGCAGCGCCCCGCGGTTTTACCCGCGTTGTGCCCTTCCCGTGGGAATTTCGGGAATTTTTTTATATAAAAACCTTCCTCTTGAATCACAGTCTACCTATTACAAAAAACCGCATCAAAATCCGTTGCGTAATTTTAAAAATTTAAGCATATAGACAAACAAACAGAAAAAAATAGCGACTTTGTTTTATACTATGTAGTGATTCAGTAGATTTGAGCATTGGCTACTATCTATTTTTCATACCCCTAAGTGATAAGGGTTGTCCACCTTTTCATTTTTATATGAAAAAACATTTGCCGTTTGCCGTGTGAGCTAGTCTATACTAATATTATAAAGAGGTAAAATTTGTAAGTTTGTTTGTTTGTTTGTTTATATGTTTGTATGTTCGAGCTAATCTCGGAAATTACCAGTCCGATTTGAATAATTCTTTTTGTAATAGATAGCTACATTCAACGAGAACGTCATAGGCTATTTTTCATCCCAAAATTCCCACGGGAACAGGCACAACGCGGGTAAAATAGCGGGGCGCTGCTATTATTAAATAAATACATACAGGAAATTGTTGTACATAATTACTTTTATAGGAAAACCTCATCAACACAAACACTGTGTCATTGAAATGTCAGTTTTTACTGGATACGTTTTTTTGGGATTCCATATTGTATTCATTCATTGGCATGCCCAAAGGATTATCAATCATAAACAAATAATCGTGTGTTTTTACTTCGAAACAGCTGTTATATAAAACACATCATTATTCATTAAAAACGATAAACATATTATAACAACGATAGGCAACTATAAATCAATTCATACAATACATACAATCATGCAAAAAAGTATTATTATTATTATTTATAATGCTTATAATATTACGTTGCGGTCAAAACACAAAACCAGTTTAAAATATTTTTCTTCTTCTTCTTCATCGAGTGGATGGTCAAACTGACCAATCCTGGTGTCAGAGTTATTGAGCCGCCAAAGGCCTCTGACATGGCTCAAGTAACGACTACTATCCGAAGAAAGTAACCGGGACCGACGGCTTAACGTGCCATCCGAAGCACGGAATCATCTTACTTTTCGAGCAATCAGGTGATTCAGCCTGCAATGCCCTAACCAAACTGAGGAAAGTCTCACAAAGAGATTTTTGTGATACCCCCACCGGGAATCGAACCCGGAACCTCCGGGTCGTGAGTCGGGCGCTCAAACCACAAGACCACGGAGGCTGTTAAAATATTTTTGACCGAGATGGTCTGATAATAAATTTTGGACTGAAAAATGAATCGGGTAAAATTATTTAAGCTTGAAACTTTCCGATTGCACTTCGGTACCTACTGAAAATCAACACTGTCTCAGTGGTTAAGGTAATTTTTTTCACATGAAATAATTCTACTAGACAGAAAAAACATATTATTATATACGGTCGAATTGAGAAACCTCCTCCTTTTTTGAAGTCGGTTAAAAGTAGTTCCGACTGATTGACTCCGTACTTAGAGACGTCAAATGATTCCTTACGCGAGCTGGATGAGTGGTTTTTGACATGTGATGTGACATAAAAGGTAGTAAAGTAATTTCGAGTAGAATAGTGGCTAACCGTGGTTGAGTTTTTAGCCCGCCCAAAGGCTTCCGACATGGTCCAAAAATGAAAAATTACGTCAATTATCGATTTATTGACGACTGTGAATACGTCAGTAAGATATTTGACTACTACATACATATAAATACATAAGCAAGAAATTCATAATACAGCCTTTATTTATTTATCTTAAGGTTAAGGCCAAGGCCAAGGACAAATGGTAAGTAAAAAAAGTTATGATTTTCAAATCTTCGATTGATACCTACTTATTAGTACGAGTATTTCCTAGCGATAAAAAAAAAAATTCATTCCTAAAGATAATTATAAAAATAAAGTTTCACGGAACTCAATCTGTTTCTTAGAGTTCTAATATGTATAATTTTCAAGTTTGATGATCTGTTATCTATACTTCTATAGATACTATCTATACTTAATATTATAAGGTGGTAAAATTTATTTGTATGTTCGAGCTAATCTCTGGAATTATCAGTCCGATTTGAATAATTATTTTTGTTATATATAGCCACATTCAACGGGAAGGTTATAGGCTTCATCCCGAAATTTCCATGGGAACGGGCACAGTGCGGGTAAAACCGCGGGGCGCTGCTAGTCCTAAATAAAGGTATTAAATTTACTTGTAGATAGGTAACCAGGATATGGACTCGTAATAATTGCAGGTTATATTTCTTACAACCGACCAAAAACTTATCTAGTTAATACAAAAACCTTGTAGGACCTGTTTTTGGTGTAACTATGTTCATTTGAAAAAGAGCAGACTAGTCAATAACAAATCCACGAGGAAAATGCATCATTGCAAAAAATTGCAAAATCAAATATGATTTTATTTAAATAAAAATAAGGTAAGTACATATTACTTAGTGTTTGATAAGAACTCCTTCAATCTCTAATATAAAAATCAATGTTACTTTTCGTTGTAATTTTATAACTCAAGAACGGGCTCACCTATCCAAACCAAATATGTTCGGACTATTTAGTAGATTTTATGTGAAGTTTGCACAAAATCGGTCGAGCGGTTCTTAAATTCCCACGGGAACGGGCACAACTCGATAGAACCGTGGGGCGCAGCTAGTAGGTTAATATATTCATAGACGATTCATTAAACAAATTGTTCGTATACCTACCTATATAATATTTACCTTTATTATAAAATCTAGGTACTCTTTTAATACCTAAGCTCTTAAATGACGCGCACGTTGAATGGTTTATCTGCAATCTTTAAAAAAACACGCTAGAATAATTGACCGCCGGAAATGCGGTTGTAAGTACAACATTTATAGAGTTTATGGCTCTCAATAGACTTACAAGTTCAGTTAAAAAAATGTTCGAGAATCTTCGAAAGGCTGTCGAAGCCACACAACGGTTCTTTGGCCTGGTTTCCAATGCACTTATCACAAAGAGGTTTCGAGTGGTTAAATCTTTTTGTTGTGTTGTAGTATAATCAACTAGATTACGTAAGACGTAAGTACTTACTGATATCTTCGGGAAGATAGGCTTTAGCCCAGTAGTGGGACATTACAGGCAAATACTTTACTTTTTATACTTTACTATAACTAGATGTAATCAGCAGAAACGAAAGATCAGTTTTTAAGTAAGTATATTTTTTCTTATACAAGTTATACCAGTTATTGCATTATACTGCGTACGCCTAATTTACTACGTATCATCTTCTCTAGGAGTACTACTTATCAAAGTCCCCTTTCGAAAGCCATCTATGATGCCGAAGATATATACGGGTACCTACAAATGCACAAAGTGATATAAGTAGTACAAAAACATCTATGATGCCGAAGACATATACATACTACGTACGTAGTATATGTCTTAAGTACCTTCAAATGCACAGTGATATGTATGAGTACTTATCGTAAGAGAACTTACTGGACGTATCAGACGCTGTCCTCTCTCTTGTGAATTACTGGTCCGGGAAAATATAAATACTGAAAATTATTTTGCGCCATTGACTCGAAAGAAGAAGAAGAAAGTCATTGCTCTTCCATTGTTTCTTTTGAAACTAAAAGCAAATCGACAAGCAATATTGTAATAGTCATAGCAATACATTTGTAAATAATACTCCCTACTTTTGGCTTCTCTGTAACATGTGCATTCGCATGAGTTACACTCGCACAAAATGGGCGAATCAACAACTTATTTATTCTTTGTCTAGAAATAGGTTATATTCTATCGTCATAGAACTAGAGATATCCCTATTTCTAAGAATAAAACTGCAAAGCAATAACCTGAAACACTTAACATTAGGATATTGAAATTAACCGCACAAGCGCGCGCGCAGTTTCAACAACCGCAGTGTTACCTCGGTACGTAAATGATTCATGACTCGAAACCGTTCTACGGTCACGGCCCTATAAGGGAGAGGGTTCAGTGATAGACTGAACGAATGAAACGCTCATACAGAATGAAATAGGTAAGGTAGCACAACGTTGATCTGTGATTGAAATGAAATGAAAAATAAATTGATGACATAAAATTAATAAAGAAAAGATGAAGAGCTTAATGATTGAAACTACAAAAACATACTAAATGAACTAGGAACTTTATCAATGAATGAATGAACGTTAAAAGCTTGCCTAAACTATGTAAATACACAACTACCAATGCATGTGTTATTCAAGTTTCAATGAACGGAATCAACTAATATGGGTCGAAATTTTGAACTACTTAATGCACCTCCACATACATTGACCCTCTCATCCCAAGAGCCCTAAATTATAAAAAAGATAAAGTATCACTAAAAACTCATTAAATTGAAGACATTGACCCGAAGGGATGTAATCTTAAATCTTGTTTAATTCCGAATCGGACCATCGACCCTGTCAATTTTGCAGACGCTTTATATTTATTAAAGTGTTTCATTGTCATCTAAAATTATGATTCCGTGCTTTGGAGGGCACGTTAAGCCGTCGGTCCCGGTTACTTTCTACGGATAGTAGTCGTTACATGAGCCATGTCAAAGGCCTTTGGCGGCTCGATAATTCTGACACCAGGATTGGTCAGGTTGACCATCCACTCGATGAAGAAGATCTAAAATACATTTTCAACTAAAGCGTAAGACACACATAGTGCGGGCGCGGGCGGGATGCGGGCCGGTTGCGGGTTGCGTGACTTTATATCCCTTGTATTCGTTTGAAAAGGCCACTAGCCCGCTGCAGACCCCGCACCTGCACTATAGTGTGTGCTTACTCTTTAATTGAAAATGTAATTTAGATGACAAAGAAACAAAAACATGCGGTTGTAAGAAAAAAGCGTAACCACCGTAAATCGATGATGTGTTTACAAAATTATCTAAATTGGTAATTAAATGGGTAATTATTCAATTACTTTAATGTTGTTTTAATTGTATTTATTTAGATAGTAATAATTTTATCAATCAATGGTTTGACGTAGAGAAATTAAATGGTGACTGTGTGGGCTTGTGTTTACTGATGACATAGTCGGATAAATAGCGGATAGAAATATCTAGTATAAGGGACGAGATAATGGTCATTAAATTTACCAAAGATTACTATCAAACAAAACAATTGATTTTATTTGATAAAAATTGTGATGACCCCCGACGCAAAGTGAGTCTGATAAGTTCGATGTCAATGTGTGTGTGTCTGTGGCATCGTAGCGGATGGACCGATTTCGGTGCGGTTTTTTTAATTTAAAAACCAGTCTCCTTGCGCTGCTTCTTAGTTATGTTTGTTTAAAATCGGTCCAGCCATTTTTGCGAAGAAGGAGTAATATTTTACTTGTAGAGTAATTTAATTATGGTCCAGACTCAGAAACTAAGATCGCTTTGCTCGTCAATGTGAAACTACCTTTACGGTTATCGCTCCACCTATTGTAGGTTATGTTTATCTGCACTTACCTTTACGACTGCAGTTGAATGTATACCAAGTACACACAGTGCAGCTGCATAGGTATAGCGTATTATAATATTTAGATCGTCATCGTCGTCATCATGTTCGTATAACCATTGCTAATAGTGCGTGTCTGATCATATCTATTGGAGATGTTTATTTTAATATTAAGTACTTTCAAGTGGTACTCAGAGACATCTAATGCTTCCTTAGTAGAGATTTAATGAGTAGTTTTGACATGTAATGTATTAAAAATTACGTCAATTAGTTAAATGTTGATTTAATGGGTGTGTTTGAGTGCGGCAGTAATGTTATTTACCAAGTTTATTGAGTTTATTCAACACTAGCAGCGCTCGCGGTTTTACCCGCGTTGAACCCGTTCCCGTGGGAATTTCGGGATAAAAAATAACCTATAACCTTCCCGTTGAATGTGGCTATCCATTACAAAAAGAATTATTCAAATCGGACTGATAATTCCTGAGATTACCCCGAACATACAAACAAACAAACAAACTTACAAATGTTACCTCTTTATAATATTATAGTATAGATGAGTACCATTTACTTTAAGAGCATGCATTAAGCAGTTTCAGACTAAAAAATGTCGCTTGATTTCATTGTAATGAGCAAATTTCCGAAATGAACCTCACTAAATAAACTAAACCTACTTCAATTCAACCGATTCTAATAATAATTATTGTATTCGATAGCTTTGTTCAAAAAGAAGGTTATAGGCTACTCTTTGTCCCGAAATTCCCATGGGAACTGGTACAACATGGATAAACCATAGGCTAGGCTACTAGCGCAGCTAGTAGCTGTATGTTTTAAGGCCTCATTGTAACGTATTTATCTATACTACTATAACTACCAACAAACTCCATCTGTTACTATGATGCAGATCTATTATGATAAGTAAATATGTCGAGTGATTCACTCGCCGAGCAAAGATCATAAAAATCATGACTAAACTGTGTCACGCATTATTTATCAAGCTTTTGTTTATTCTCTACGCATTTATTACCATTTTATTTAATACTAACAGCGCCCCGCGGTTTTACCCGCGTTGTGCCCGTTCCCGTGGGAATTTCGGGAATTTTTTTACATTAAAACCTTCCTCTTGAATCACTCTACCTATAACAAAAAACCGCATCAAAATCCGTTGCGTAATTTTAAAGATTTAAGCATACAGACAGACAAACAGTGTGACAGACACGAAAAAGAGACGACTTTATTTTATACTATGTAGTGATGACACGGTTCCATTTACTATCCCAGTTCTTTTAGGTATATTGTAATACATTTATGTAAGTTATACATATAAAAATACGGTAAAATTTTAAAAAGGTACTTAGGGAAAACGGGACTGACCTATGTACTACCTACTAAAAGAACTGTGTTGGGTGCTTCATTTTTATCATAGAGGGATAAAAAAGTAATCTAGAAGAAATTATAAACAGAGGATACACTTATGTCACAATGAAATTAATCAAACATCTACAAAGGGTTGTGTTATACAAAACTGAATTCCCTGTAGTTCTACGTTATGCTAATACGTATTTTGACTTAGAACTTTGTCGTAGCAAGCCAACGTATGATAAACACATCTGTTGCATAGCCTATTTAGATGCATGATGTTACATGTAAGCGTGTACCATAAACATGAGTTCTACAGCTTTGTTGCAGTTAAATAAAACAATTGTATGCGAATATATCTAGGAGTGACTCTCTATTAGAAGAAACAGTCTTGAAAAGAGGCGGAATCCTGAAAATATCTATATCACAAACCCGAGCCATGTTTGAAAGGTATGAAACATGTAAAATAAGCAGGTGTGTGAATTTCAGGCCTTTTAAATCGCATTTTGATAGAACTATTGGTATCACCCGTTTCATGGGTTTGACCGTGATTCATACAATTTCAACAGAACAATGGAACTGATTTTCCTTATATCTATAACTAGCAGCGCCCCGCGGTTTTACCCGCGTTGTGCCCGTTCCCGTAGGAAATCCGGGATAAAATGTAGCCTATAGCCTTCCTCGATAAATAGACTATCTAACAGT
Source organism: Cyclophora albipunctata (assembly GCA_963082685.1). Taxonomy (NCBI): domain Eukaryota; kingdom Metazoa; phylum Arthropoda; class Insecta; order Lepidoptera; family Geometridae; genus Cyclophora; species Cyclophora albipunctata. The sequence continues at coordinate 3,937,995 of OY720123.1, forward strand.
GAAAGAATTATTCAAATCGGTTCAGTAGTTTCTGAGATTAGCGCGTTTAAACAAACAAACAAACAAAACAAACTCTTCAGCTTTATAATATTAGTATAGATGATTACCGTATATTTTATACACAAACCGCATTTTCAATCACGTCAGTGATTTACATATCAATATTTATACCGTTAAGTGTGTTGTCAATCACAATGAAGCCGCAAGATATTATCTTATTTGTATCTAGGAATAAACGATTTATTAAATAAACTGGCAGCGCCCTGCGGTTTCTGTTAAAATATTGGGATGAAACTTTTCTATTGAATGTTGCAACAACAACAACAATAATTATTTGAACGATGCGCTCCAGAGATGCTCTCTGTTCAAACTAAAACAAAAACATCGAATTATAACTCTTCAGCTTAGTCTTTTATAGATATAACAATAAAATACCTATAAAAATACTATTACTAAGTACGCAAATTCTCAACCAATAATAATTAAATAATAACTGCTTATAATGAAATATCGCGGTCGCTTACAATTACCTAACCTATGCTTAAAATCATGTCCGGTTACAGTGAAATAAATGCAGATTTTTCGTTACTTTTTCTATCCTATCCCTAAGCCCTGATTGAGGTAAAAACTGACAGATTTTGGAAATGAACCCAAAAGTCTGTACTTAATGGTAGCGTTCACTACATTATTGTGACAATGAAAAAATTACGTAGTCATAGTGGCATCTACGGATGCGACTTCACGCTTCCGTAGATGTCACAATGACTACTTAATGCGTAACTTCTACGAAATAGAGAAGTGTAACGCAGCAAGTGCTTCGCTCTTCCGTGGTAACTTCTCTATTTCATGGTGGCACCCCGCTAAGTACCAAATATTAAATCAGACTTTATCGTAACTATTTCACTTACTAACTATCCATCTATTCTCCTCACTGTACTGATATCTTCAGTGAGATGAGAGGCCTTTGCCTGTAATGAGCAGTGGGACTTACAGGCTTACACTTTACTTTACATAACTATTTCGTATTAATCTTTCTGGCCATGTATTACAAACCCACAATGACAAAATAATTTGTCTCCTGTCGTATCAAATGCAAATAATTACGAATTACATAAACATTCATTCAGTTATTGATAATGTTGCAGATAATATTAATGAGAAATTAAATGGGCTCGAGTATTGCCAATATTTCATTTAACGTTTATTGCAAATGTTGGGTAAATAACTCTTAAAATACAACATTTCATATTTAGTTTTTCTTTATTGATAGAGATCCTATTGATATCAAAAACCTTTAACATGGGGACAAGTGATGTTATCTATAGAAATCCTTAATCCAGATAAACCATTGAAAAGTTATAAACATTTTTTGATCAGATAAGCTCATACTTTGTATAACGTTTTTTTTTAAATTGTTTAAGGTCGCTCAAACATTGGTCATCAGCGACCGTCAACTATATATGTGACCTATTTGCTAGGTTATTTGAAACTCGAATCCATGGAAGTGCGAAGTACTTACTGCACTCGCACTCGACCTCAGAGCACACTATTGAACAAAGCTTATTAATATGCCATAAGAGTCCTTAGTGCCGTAACTTTTCCACAAAATATTTGTGCGTATTCCAAGATTAAATTAAGCTTGTAAGTGTACATTGTATCGATTTGCAAACAATAGTCAAGGTCAGTGAGTGGACCGTCTGAAAACTTTGACCTCTAGGCCGTTGCCAATATAGTAAAGGTGAACGAAAAATGAAAGTTTTATTAGGAATAAATAGAAAGTGTTTCATATGAAGTATTTCAGTAGTTGTAGTAGGTACTAATAAATGGTAGCTTGTGTTAAATTGTTAATATGAACAATAATGTATAATTAGGTAGCAATCATAGTCATACCACAACACCCTTTCCCTAAATATAAAACACGGTGACATGACAGTCTCGTGGTCATGACATGACATGGCGTAATCCCATTATGTCATATGTGTAAAATATATATATCAAAATCACTTATTAAATCTCTACATACTACAGAAGCATCTGACGTTTCTGATTACAAGCGTTATACACTTAATAAAAGTATACCTACTTTTGACCGTAGGTACCAAAGTAAATAAAAATAGACGATCCAGTAAATATAAAGTCAGTATTATAAGTTGTTCTTGGCCTATTTGCAAAGAAGATTGATATCAGATTGTATCAAAGAGTCTATTCATACTGTACGACTTTGATTAAACTGAGTTTCTCCAAGAATAACTGACACTGTATTTATCAAATCGAGGTATATTTATTGAAGTCTTAATTTTTGTATTTATACTATACTCGGAATTTTAATTCGATTCCAGATTTGACAATTTCAGTGTTGCAAAATTATGACAAGTACTAAATAGTGACGTTGCGAAATTATTCGATATGGAAATGGAATATTTCCGGATCGTTTCTTCTCGTTTATAATTTTACTCTCGTAAACTAAATATATCAGGAAATTAAATATTTCTGAACCGATAATTTAGTTTTGACGATTAATTAACGATCTGAGACTTTTCTTTTATAATTGTGTGTGAAATAAATAAAAAAATGTGATCATGAAGGAACATGACAAATAAAACAGATAGATGTATTATGGTAATAATTTATTTTATAAATTGTCGCCGTCATCGCTATCGCTGTCACTTTCTGTAACATTTATTATAAATGTGTCTGTGATATCGGATACAAAATATCGATTCGCAATGAAATAAGATATTCGTATCACTACACTACACTATTATATGTGGTATCATTATTTCACAAAATGACAGTAGCTAATGTCAAATCTGGAATCGAATTAAAATTCCGACTATAGAAGCCGCGGCTTTACTCGCATTCCTGTCAGTAATTCAGTATGAGAAGGATATAGGGGTACTTAAACATTTGAATATTTGAATATCGAATTGGCCATGTTATGCCTACAGATAGGTTATTTCAAATCCGAATGGTAGTTCCAGAGATAACGAGTTCATACTTAAAAACAAACTGTTTAGTTTTATTATATTTGCATAGATAAGAGACTGACGACTTACAATCTGAACCAGATCCTCAAAAATATATGCCAAAGTTCATTACTACGACCTGTATTAGTTATCGAGTAAATATTGATCTTAATTAGGCAGTTACCTTTATGTATCTCGTTATTTTTAGCAGAATACACTTATAACGGAATTCTCCCAAGCAACATAATAATATCTGAATAACATTTGTATGTTCCTTTCATTTCCTTCCTGTGCTATATATATTCTTCCGGTTTAATCGACTTACGACCTTGTGGGATTGTAGTTAACAATAATTTGTAAGAAGGTATTAATTAATAAAATAAGGTGTATTTTCGGTAGCGACCGCAGGCAGCAGCAACTGTCGACCGGAAGAAGCAGTGTTGCTTGAAATTTCATAAAGATTCATGGAAACCAGTAGTGGTGCTTGCCGTCGACATTTTGCTGCCTGCTGTTGCAATCGATACCGGAAAAAGACCTTAATAGATTTCCGAATACATATTTAGTTTTTTGAGGCCATTGACTCTAAAGAAACTTGAAATAAGGGCATTAAGGCCGAAGATCTCCAAAGTAAAATAAACCTGATGAAACCTGAGTATTAGAGATATAAATGTATCAATTTCTTTAGATGAGGAAGTCTTAAAATAAACCCAAGATACGGAATGCCAATCCGATTAAAGGTCCAAAAATATGACTTGACATCACGAAAACCCAAATTTATAAGCATTATTACATGTAATCCTTACTAATGTTTATATCATATTAATCCTACTATTATGAATGCCAAAGAGTTTGAGGATGGATACAAGGTAGTTTCGATGCTGCAGAGATAGATTAGGGTCTGCAATAAGACAAAGGCTACATTTTATCCCAAAATTCCCACGGGAATGGGTATAATGCGGATGACACCGCGGGCGCTGATAATTTTACAATAAAAAATATATAAAAAGTAGGTAATTATCTAAATAATTCCTAATGACCATAATTATGCGGGTCGAATACAATAGTTGATATGATCATGAATACAGACAAATATATATTATGCGGAACAGAACCATGACCACAGTAGTACAATAGTCAGCAAATCAGTTGGCAGAATGTAATGATAAGCATACCATACCATGGATGGCCGCAAGGGAAATGGCGCGTAAACATTTTGACAGTGACAGATTTAGGTTACGCTCTACAAACTTCAAATCGGCCATGTTGTCGAGCCAAAAATAAACAACACCAACTGAATTTTCGACTATTTTTTCCAGTGGACTAATAATAAATTAGATATCTATACTTACTAATATTATAAAGAGGAAGCATTTGTAATTTAGTTTGTTTGTTTGTAGGTTTGTATCTTCGGAACTATTCAACCGTTTTTATAAAATTATTTTACCCATAGGTAGAGTACACTTTAGATACGGACTAGGCTATCCTTTGTTTACAAAAAAATAGGGATCTGTACCCATTTTGATCAACCGAAGCGAAGCGAGGGCGGGTCGCAAGTATATTATCTATACTAATATTATAAAGAGGTAAAATTTGTAAGTTTGTTTGTTTGTTTGTTTGTTTGTTTGTATGTTCGGGGTAATCTCAGGATTTATCAGTCCGATTTGAATAATTCTTTTTGTGATAGATAGCCACATTGAACGGGCAGGTTATAGGGTATTATTCCCCGAAATTCCCACGGGAACGGTTACAACGAGGGTAAAACCTCGGGGCGCTGCTATTATGTATATTTTTATATATTATGGGCCTTATTCATAAACGCTTATTAACAGTATTTCAGCTATCCAATGGTTTGTCCCTCTCTGTCTGCCATACGCTTTTTCCCAAAGAGCAAAAAAGACAAAACACTTATAGCAGTGTTTTAGCTATAGGTATAACGTTTATGAATAACGCCCTATATGGATATATTATGTATATTTGTTTTATATGTATATTTCGATGATGGTGATACATGTTGAGAATAGCCGTAATAATTGTTATTGTGTATATGTTTTTTGGTTATTTATAGCTAATTTGAGTCATGTTTCCGTTCCGATACTATTCGTTGTTCATTTTAAAATTGTCCAATGAGTAATTTAAGAATAATAAGCGTTATTCATACTCACGACAGATAGCATTATTGTGGTATCGGAAATTAAGAGAAAAAAATTCAGAGCGAGGTTTTAAGTAGATACTCGTATAAACATTGGTTTGGCCGTATATGTATTGTAATCAAGTTAAAAAAATATCAATGTGAGGTTAATAAAAAAAAATACGAAAATTAAACAACGGAAACCGTACAGTTAAAGTTACAGTTAATACAAAATTAATAATCACTCAAGCATCACGTTTTTCCATAATAACTTGTATGATTATTTCACGATGCTAATTATTTCACGATGCTTATTATTTCACGGATTTTCCTTTCGATATATAAATTAAGGTGTAGTGACTTTGTTAAGGGAACGTAAAGTAGCGTTTCACACCATCCGGTTTTTTTGATACAAATTCCTAAAATTAATTCATTCGGTCAATACGCCGGGGAAATTAACGTCGGCATAACAATGTACCGGTCATTTCATACTGCGGTGAGTGGTGTGTGGTAGAGTGTGCATTGTATGATTGGTCTGTTTTTGATTCTATGGTACTTTTCTTTCATAGTAGATAAGTAGGTAAATCGGTCTCCCGTAAATGTAAATACGGCTAAGGGCATGGGCCTTTCTTTTAATAAGTTTATTATATAGAAAGCTTAACATAACATGTTTTACTAGGGTGATAAACTTCACCTTGAATTTACGACAAGTCTGTCCACTTTCTTTAGTCATAAAAAGGTGCTAAATTCGACACTAGGCTGCGAATCTAGTAAGTACCTAAGTACAATCGGGGAAAAAATATTTCAGTCAACTTTATCGTAAGGATAATTATTAGTGTTCTTTCTTTCTTCAAAATTGTGCTCGGATTTGCAAGTTGTCTCGTTAATAAGTGACCAAACGCTAACTAGCCTGATGGTACTTAATTATCAATCAACTGATTACTTTCTTCTAGAAACCCAATTAATTGTAACCCAATAAAAGTCAATTATCACTTACATATCACTTACGTTTCTAAGACTTTTCATATTTCTTGTAGTTTCAGACTGACCTACGAGTATTTAAAAAACCGGTCAAGTGCGAGTCGGACTCGCGTACGGACTTCCGTACTTTAAAAAACGGCAAAAAATCACGTTGGTTGCATGGGAGCCCCCCTTGAATATTTGTTTTATTTTATTTTTAGTATTTCCTATTATAACGGCAATAGAAATACATCATCTATGAAAATTTCATCTGTCTAGCTATCACCGTTCTTTAGATACAGCCTGGTGACAGACGGACGGACGGACGGACGGACGGACAGCGAAGTCTTAGTAATAGGGTGCCGCATTGTTTATGGGATGCGATAACTATATGATGGTTGTAAGGTAGAAAATCTCTGTCTGTCTGTATGTTTCAATCCATAAAATTAATGTTATAAATGCGAAAATAACTCTATCTGTCTGTATGTCACGCTTTCACGCCAAAACTACTAAACCGATTTGAATGAAATCTGGTACACAGTTAGTCCAGAACCTGAGAATGGACATAAGCTACTTTTTATCGCGAAATTCCCGCGGGAACGGGTACAACGTGGGTGAAACCGTGGGGCGCGGGTAGTAACAAATAAAATAATTATACTTAATACTATCACTGCGTATTCGAACACCGCTTTTGCCGATTGTAACAAACTGTAACCTATTTTTAGTCTAAATGTTATCAGCTTTATATATCTAGCAGACTATAACAAAACAACTTCCTGCAGAACTAATATGACATATTGTACTAAAAACATTTCATTCCTACTAATACTTTGCCTAAGTAGGTATATTATATAGTTTTCTCAATTTTGACGCAGAATAGTTAAAAGTTACTTATATAGGTCTTGAAAGTATAATACTGACTACAAAACCTTCAGACACTGATAATGCAATGACAAAGCTTTAAGTTAAAGCCCATCAAAGAAAAATCTAGGCGTAAGGCCTGTTTGTACTAATCTAGGTCATAGGACCCATAGGAGATTTTTTCTAGTAATCTAGACTTTTTAGCGTAGCGCTCACAGCGTAGTTTGACAAAGCGATGGTAGTTCATTGTGATTGTTAAGCAACGTGCAGCTCGACCCCTACTTGGATGGGTGGCCGATAGTTGCATTTCTATCTGAGCGCTACCGTGCTTCGGAGGGCACGTTAAATTGTCGGTTCCGGTTGTTTCAATCGTTAGACCATGTCGGAGGCCTTTAGGCGGTCTGAAAACTCCGACGCCAGGGTTGGCCACTGACCTACTCGAACTTACATACTTTAGAAGTTTTTTTCTGTTACACAAGTTTTTTGTTTAACTATCATTATCAGATTTTTTCATAATTACCATAAAAATAACCGAAAACATATTTTATTACTTATTTCGATTTCAAATAAAATATTTATCTGTCACTAATAACTACAATCATTATAAAGTTAAAGTCACGAGACATTTAACCGCAACGATATTTAGGTAATATTTTGTCAGCACAAGGAATGCAATAAGATATAACTGTGATGAGTTTGAGAGAAACTCAAGTCAAATAGAGTTATTGTGTCGCTTTCACCGCCTATGTAGAGAAAAAAAGATTGTGCCTATTTTCGAATGCATTACATACAAATGTATGAACCGTTGGTTCACATCTAATCTACAAACAGTAGGTTGGCGAGCCAATAACTTTGTAATTTGTACATTTGCAAGGAAGAGTGAAGTAGGTGCTTACTGGCCCATCTAGCACAACGAACGTGTCATTCGATAAGAAATGATAATAATAATAAACTAGCAGCGCCCCGCGGTTTTATCCGCGTTGTGCCCGTTCCCGTGGGAATTTCGGGAATTTTTATACGTATAGGTAAACCTTCCTCTTAATTCACTCTTATCTACTTATTTAAAAAAAACTGCGGCAGAATCCGTGCTTTGTATTTGAGTTTATCGCGAACAGACAGACAGACAGATGCGGTCGGGGACTTTTTTGGGGACATTTCAATTTTATTTTATTTACTAAGTAAGTTAATAGAATCATACAATGAAGCTAACTGTATTTATTATTATCTCAGTACAGTTATATTTACAAAATAAAGCACCGTACATCGTTGCATTAATTATGTTAAAAATAATTTTAATTAGTCATCTTTCAATGAATATTTTTACGCTTACCGGTTAAGTAATGCTCAAGAACACATTTTTGAGTGTAGATTCTTACTTATGAACGTCCTTTAGCACTTTTAGTAATATTTTAAAAGGATGTACCAGCACCTATTGCAGTAGATTGAAGTAGGTCATAGATAACGTTATCCAAGGGTAATTAAAGCATAAACTAGATAAATAACTACATATTTGCAAACACTTAATTATGTTCCACAAAATGTGAACACAATGTACTAGCTTTTTAAGCCACAAATCAACATGTACCACAAACTCCAACTTTTTTTTCGGTGGCAATTCTCGTCCTATTCTCTTCCTTATTATATTCGAAGTTGTGCTGATGATATTACTGTAAAATTTCATCCAAATCCGTTAAGTACTTTTTGCGTGGAAGAGCAACAAACATACATCTTCACAAACTTTCGCATTTATAATAGATATTAATATAAGTAGGTTGGTGGTTGAGATAATTGAGGTCCACTTCACTCCGGTCGACTTATATAGAAACGCACAAGAAATAACCCTTTGATGCAATATTATACACGTTTAACGTACTGCCTGGCTAGCTTGTAAGGTGCTAAGTAATTTCGAATAGGTAGTCAGAGTTTTTAGACCTCGAACGCCTCCAACTGGGTTTACCCATTGAAGCAGCCGGGACCGACAATTATCCAAAGCACGGTAGCGATAGAAGTGCCATATCGGCGACCTATCGTTGCACGTCGCTTCACAATCGCAATGAGTTAACATAGCTTAGTCAAACTACGCCATGACCATGCATGCATGACATGCATAGCAATGTAGTGATGGGTGAGCAATGGCCGATGACTAGTGCTCCATCTCACGCTGCAAAACTGCTAAAACTGCACCTATTGTCTATAGCAGCGGGCAATGAAATGTCAAATGAAAGAATAAGGTTCTATGATAATGAGTTAATGCATAATTTTAAATATTTGCATAAGTTTCGCATATTGTTTTGTTTCCCAGCTCTTCAAAACCTAAAGACTTTTGTACTGGTTTCATTGTATTTTATTTTTGAGTGTTCTGTGAGCACGGTTCCTGTAAAGGGGCCGAAACGTCTGATAAAAATGTAAAGTAAAAGCGAAGTGTATCCGTAAACGTAGTTTCCATTAAAAAATAAGTGTTTTGTTTTTTTGTTGCACTTTTTTACACAAAAGCAAATGACAAAGAAATTTTGTGGTCGAATTGGAAATCGTCCTCCTATTTGAATAAGGTTTATTCTTCAGTGAAGTTATAAATACAAAGGCGGTACTGAAGATATACTACTTACAAGTGGACAGGATAATATTAACTAACAGTTGCTTAAATACCTTTTATAATGTTGCTCTGCACTGTGTAGGTTATGTCTCGAAACTCCAAATCCATTTTGAATCAGCTGAAACAAAAATTGTAAACGTTAAAAAATATCAAAAACATCGAGTATATTATGCAGTAGCAGCGCCCCGCGGTTTTAAGAGAAACAAACATACACACATTCATCTTCACAAACATTAATATTAGTAGGATAGGTATTGCATTACCTTAAGTTAACTGCACACTGTAGTAAATCATTTCCTAACAATTGTTAGTAAATTCAATAGGTTATGTTAAAATACGAAAGTTATTTTGTTACGCTTTCGCGGTTAACTAACTGAACCGTTTTATTTCAAGCCCTTTGAAATTTAACTCTTATACATATACTCGGAATTTTAATTCGATTCCAGATTTGACATTAGCTACTGTCATTTTGTGAAATAATGATACCACATATAATAGTGTAGTGTAGTGATACGAATATCTTATTTCATTGCGAATTGATATTTTGTATCCGATATCACAGACACATTTATAATAAATGTTACAGAAAGTGACAGCGATAGCGATGACGGCGACAATTTATAAAATAAATTATTACCATAATACATCTATCTGTTTTATTTGTCATGTTCCTTCATGATCACATTTTTTTATTTATTTCACACACAATTATAAAAGAAAAGTCTCAGATGGTTAATTAATCGTCAAAACTAAATTATCGGTTCAGAAATATTTAATTTCCTGATATACTTAGTTTACGAGAGTAAAATTATAAACGAGAAGAATCGATCCGGAAATATTCCATTTCCATATCGAATAATTTCGCAACGTCACTATTTAGTACTTGTCATAATGTTGCAACACTGAAATTGTCAAATCTGGAATCGAATTAAAATTCCGAGTATAGCTTGATTACTCAAAACTGACGCTATCTTGACAGTTCACTAGAACCTCAAATCAGCGTAAAACTTTCTACAACCTTACGTATAAAACCGTTTTATTTAGTATACTGACTTATAGTACGTTTAAAATTAGGGTTTTCACGAAAATGACACTAGACAGATTTCTGGACCTCACGTCTCAGTGCTGCCGCCTAGTGGGTGTCATTTCAGTAATCCTCTTTAAGAGGAGTTATTATCAATAACGTCAAAATGGGAGAAATGACAAAATTATACTAACAATAGTTATACCTTGATCACTTTTTTACTATAAAAGCTGCTGCAGTTTTCACAACATACTTTGAATAGATCGCAGCAAATGATTAGAACAGTAAAGTTATTCCACTTCTTAAATACGGTACGAGGGTCAATGTCGATCATTGATACAAAGTGTACAAATTGTTGTTGCATCACAGAATAATGAAATCTCAATTATTTTACAACTTGCCGTGCCCCACGGTTTCACTTGTATTATTATGTATTTATTTATTACACTTAAAAACTTACATAGTATAAATCAAAGCCCCAAAAACTGACTGTCTGTATGTATACGTAATTGATTTTCTCAAAAAATACCTTACGGATTTTCATACGGTTTTCACCAACATACAAAGTGATTCAATAGAAAGGTTTGTAGTGTGGATACTTTTCATGTCAAAACGTCTATCTAATTTTTATTGCATAGAGATATTTGCGTTTTGACAAACAAACCGTTCAAGTTCAACTTTATTATTATAATATAGATAGCATAGCGACACGTTGTAATTAAGCATTATACAGAGCACAAATTACAAAATTGTTGTCATAAATATAATTATATTTAGATTATACTAATTTTACGGGTTTATTGTGTTATTATTTTTATAACTTCACGTGATTCACTTGTTACTCGTGTAAGCTTAGTTAATCTGTAGTTATGTTTTTATCTAGCTTATCAAAAAAAGAAAGGCGACCCCTAATGGCGCGTCAGATAACCTCAGATGACCATATTTAATACTTTCGCCCAATATGAGCTACCTATACATACGTATACAGTGACGCATCATCGACGACGTCAAAATATAAAATAATAATTTTCTCTCATGTCTCATATCTCTCTCATTACTTAAAAATGTCAGATTAAAATACTAGAACATGTCACTCAATGGCGTAGTATCAAAATCTAACCGCTCGCGAAGCGTTGTTGGCCGGACGGACATAATATAAAAAAACCGGCCAAGTGTGACTCGCGCACGGAGGGTTCCGTACCTACTTTAAAAAAACAGCAAAAAATCACGTTTGTTGTATGGGAATATTTGAATATTTGCTTTATTTTATTTTTGTTTAATTTGTTGTTATAGTGCCAATAGAAATACATACATCATCTGTGAAAAATTCAATTGTCTAGCTATCACCGTTCTTTAGATACAGCCAGGTTACAGACGGACGAACGTACGGACGGACGGACGGACGGACAGCGAAGTCTCAGCAATAGGGTCCTGTTTTTACCTTTTGGGTTCGGAACCCTAAAAAACATCAAATATTGAGAATAACTTGCTTTGGGGACGTTAAGTTAGCCCTAAAGAGGCTCCTATTACAAGGATATACGATTGAGAGCAGCCGTTGTTGTGAACACCTTTTGAAAATGCAAAATGACAGTCCAAATATATTGAATTATCATCAAGTGGGCTTCATATTTACGTCCAACAATCTCGAAATATTATGTTTTTATCACTTGACAACTTCTTGACATTCAACCCACCTCTCAACTTGTGCACTCTCGTACAATTGTTTTCTTATTTAGATGTAATATCTACGTTCTAGTAGGTCTCAATGACAGTCGAGTGACTTCACGATTAGCTCGTATAGCTCTTTAAGTAGTATCTATACTAATATTATAAAGCTGAAGAGTTTGTTTTGTTTGTTTGTTTGTTTGTTTAAACGCGCTAATCTCAGAAACTACTGAACCGATTTGAATAATTCTTTCACTGTTAGATAGTCTATTTATCGAGGAAGGCTATAGGCTACATTTTATCCCGAAATTCCCACGGGAACGGGCACAACGCGGGTAAAACCGCGGGGCGCTGCTAGTACCAAGATAAAGTCAGAACATTTAGAGATTTTTAAGAAAAATATGCCACGAAGAGTTGTGTTTTATATATATACATACTAGCCGCATCCCGCGGTGTACCCGTTCCCGTGGGAATATCGGATTAAAATGTATCCCATGTGTTATTCTGATGTATAACCTATGTTACTCTAAAGATTCATCCAAATATGTCCAGTAGTTTAAAAAAAAAAAGTGTTTCTAAATAAATCCCCCATACAGACCAGATATTAAGCTAATTAAGCTCACTTATAAAAGTTAATGCGGCTTAACCCTCATTTGTTTTGATTAGTTTTTATGATTAAATGAATATTTATAGATTGACATTTAAGGTAACTTATTTATAGACATTACAACGGGTTTTTATATAAAAAGAGATTCGAAACAGGACAAACGTGTTTCGGTCCCTATCTCTTAAGTTAAGGGCAAGGAAAATTTTGATCAATTACAATAAATTAGACAAGTAATTTGTATTCTAATAAGCATTTTATTTGCACGTGAATTGACTTAGAATGACTAACACTGAGTAACTATTTTTAGATTTTATAAAGCACAAGTAAAAAACTGGTCTTGTCAATCATTTTATTATGTTAGTACATTAGTTTGTACCACTTTATACTACGCCTCATAAATCCACTTATTTGCGAAAATAAAACAGGACTGTATTATACATTATTTTTTATACAGAAATAGTAAACATGTTTTAACTAGAATAGGCTATTTTTGGTGTAAAGTATGCGCATAATATTGTGATTTTCTATGACGTTAGCCATTTTAACGAAAACAAGGATTTCGGAATATTTCGATAAAAAATATATTCCACTGTTTTACTCGCATCTGCTCTGTATTATAAACTATCGTCTCTTTAACATTATGTTGTATTATCTTTAAGTTTAACTCTTCTCTTTATTATAAGTTAAGCCTTATATGAATCGGTTTAGCGAACACCCCATGAAAATTAATGAACAAGTCAGTCTTTCGCATTTTATAGTACTTTAAACAAATTAAACTACAAAATTGTTTGAGTTATAGAGAATGTAAATAATATAGGTTCAATTATAAATGTACCTATTTAATTTTTAGTTAGTACATTACACATACATAAGGTTTATTAGATAATAAAAATTATTACAATTTACCAAGAAATAAAATAGTTAGTACCTCACGACGCAGATTGTATCTAGTGTGGATGTTGTAAATGAACTTCGCAATCCAGTTTTGTGGAAATAAATGTTTTCTTTTTCAGTATTCTACCTCAATGTCAATGTAATACTTAAGCAGCTGGCAATGGGTTTACCTCTTTGAGTTGTCAAAAATAGATTAATGTAGCTTAGTCTATTAAGTGCAAATTAGAATAACGAAATCTGAATAGCCAGTAAACTAAGTTATTGCCTGTAAATATTGTAGTTTGTGTCAAAAAATTCAAAGGTCTGAATATAAAAATATGTAGACAAATACATATATGTATTCAAAGTGAAAAATTTAGAGAAACATTTTATAGCAAAACTTAGCATAGATATGTATAAACTTAATGCAATAATTATGTACTATTATTCAAATACTGGATATCATACATATTAAATACTATTTAGATAGGTCACGACCATTGAACTCCACCACTTTTAACTTGAACTTAATGAACAGCATGTTATTAAATTCTAGTCTTTTTAATATAGTAAAAAAATCTTTAGTAACAAAATAATATTGAACGCATTTTTTCTTGAAAGAATTTTTCTTGAAACCAAACATAATTTTTTTTGGTCTTAAAATTACTACGGTTTTTTGAAAATGAAGTATGTAATTAGTAGTTTCCGCAGCAAATAGACAGGAACATTATTCGTTCCTTTTTCAAAAAAATCTGCTCGTTGTTCCAAAATTTCCGGCCCCTATTTGGGTGGGTGGCCGATAGTGGCATGTCTGTGAGAGCTACCGTGACGAGGACGTTAAGCAGTCGGTCTCGGTTATTTCAATCGTCAGGCCATGTCGTGAGGTCTTTAAGCGGTACAATAAACTTCTAAACCAGGGGGCCACTAACCTACTCGAAATAAATGAGTGAAATATCGATCTTTCTTCCGAAATTCGGAAATTAATGGGTTAACTTTAAAACGTTAAAACTGCAATATTCTACTAATACACACTGCATTACAACTAAGCAAAATGTGTACTTTCTTTAGCTCGGTCTCAGTGCAATGCACGATCAACGAACCAATGTCAGTTGTTTCACAACTTTCACTGCGAAGAAATGCTACCGAGTTAACTAACCTCCATGTTCGTTTATTTTGATTTTGAAATGTTACCGTGAACCGTACAAGCTCGATGCTACCCGCGAGACGTCCAACAATTCTTTAGGCAAGGTTATTGAGATAATTTAGATGTGTAATGTATAAAAAATTATGTCTATCAGTGAATTTTTGATTTGACGCCTCTAAGTATACTAGGAGTCGGAAATTTTTAAACGTTACATCGTCATCTTTAAAATATTATAAACTCACCGCGCCCCGCGGTGTTACCCGTATTGTATCCGTACCCGCGGGAATTTTGGGATAAAAAAATCATCAAATACATCCATCTTTAAGAACTTTCGCATATAAATCAATTGTTCCTTCGGTCAAAAATGCAGTGCCCTTGCAAATGTAGGCATGAAGGCGAACCAACTCAGTGGTCATTTTATTGAAGTTTCGGTGAATGATGTTCGGTAAATTGAGCTTAGGTAAAATGAATTTCGGTAAAATAATAAAAACCCATTGTATCGTAGATAAATTAAAATAATGAAGGTATTATTTTTTTGTGTTTTGTGTCTGAAAAATTTAAGCTATTAAAATGTTTAAAAAAAACAGTAATGTTTAAAATATGTACCCAATTACTAAGCATTTGTCTATGTTTAAAATTTAATTTCCCACGCCGCGCTGTTAAATATATTAGTTTAAATTAACTTGTAAATAGAATTTTGAAACCGAAAAAAATACTGGAACTAATAATACGTTTGTGCAAAATTCAATTTACGCATAGAATTTTGTATAAATTACATATAATTATAAATTAAAATCTACTACCTACTTAATATTATTATGTTCCAAACTACGTTTTCAACAAATATTTTTTTACTAGTCGCACCCCGCGGTTTTACCCGCGTTATACCCGTCCCCGCGGGAATTTCAAGATAAAATGTATCCCAAATGTTATTCTGATGTATAACCTTTATTACTGTAAAGTTTCATCCAAATCCGTCAGTAGTTTTTGCGTGAAAGAGTAACAAACCTATATACATACATCAATCCTCACTAACTTTCGCATTTAAAATATTAGTAGGTACAGTTGTTATCATTTTCTTATTTCATTTCATCAACTTAAATAAAGTTTGCGAGGTATCATTTTGTTATGACGAAAAATCATACGGTCAAAAAAACACAAAGGCAATTGTATGAAAATGGTCCATCATTATGTCCCCGTAAAGTCCCGATAAGTTTAGATTAGATATAGGAAAATAAAACAAAGTTCGTATACGAGTGGCCAATTTTTTTTTTTCGGAGTTTTTAGACCCCTAAAAAACTTCAACATGGACTAACCATGAAACCACCGGGAACAACAATATAACGAGCCCTTAGAAGCACGGTAACGTCTAGATAGAAAGGTCACTATCAGCAACCCATCTAAGTATTGGTCGAGCTGCACGTAGCTTAACAATTGCGATTAATTAACATCGCTAAGTCAAACTTCGTCATGAGTACTACAAAAAAATACTGAAGTAGAATATCTAGATTTTCTAAAAATATGTTACTGGCGGCAGCTAAAAGATCAATAGACATTTTTTGTAGAATCTAGAATCCTATCGATCTGCGAAACCAGTCACTTGGCGCTCAATGATCTAAACGCTAAATAATTCTCGACTCTTCGATCATTCGCCGGAAGTAAAATCAGAAAGCGTCCAAACTAGTAAGTTGCTGGCCATACCCTATGGAACTCTCTAGAACGCTTTCATAATCTAAGGTACTGTGCACATTATGAAGCAATCTAGAAGATAAACGTCGATTGCTAAGCGTACCATTTCAACTAACAAGTGGATTCATTTCCACCGTCAGTGAAGGTCGAGCAATTCCCTAAGATTTGGTAATACAGTTTTGAAACCGCGTAACGGATTGATTGTGTTCGAAGGTGTGCATTAACTGTACTTGTGATTGGTTTATGAATTCAATTTTGGTGTAACTTAAGGCCTTGCTTAAGTAACCTGTAACATTAACAATAAGATACTTTTGTAATTTACAATAAGATATTAAAAAACTAACTGTTATTATTACTATAATATAAACTTACTGGTTTTAGTAGTTACTACCATAATTTAGGTCATTTTAGGTTTAAGTTTAAGAGCCTTTTTTCATACCTAAACACAATCTTTGTAACAAAGTAATTAGATACATTGTTAAAGTTAAAACAATAGCCAATACAATAAGTCAAAGACAATGGTAAAAGTAAAATAATCGGTAAAAAATAACATACATATATGACACACTGTATAAGCATTTATCTGCACTGTGATATTTCATCCCATTGTAGGCTAATGTAGAAAACAAAAGAACACTGAAGCACAGTGTACTCTGACTGAAGGGTCACCCTAATTTGCGGACTTTAACACCTTGACACCTTTCTATGTCTTTGTGTCTCTATTTCAAATAGAGACAACGACCCAACACTTTTCAGAAAATAAAACCGGAAAATAAGTTACCAAATACAAATCAGACTCGAAATTTAGCACCATGTACAAAATTGTTATATCATGTCAAAGCAAATAAAACAATTAACACCTAATACGTAAACGTTAATTCTTATTCAAATGAGCCTACTTATTTGAGTGTTAATCATAAATTACTTAACTAACTACTTGAATATTTGTTAAGTCGCAATTTATGAAGGCAAGTGATGAATTCAGGTACTCGAAATAAATGATATCACACGTTTGTTTGAACTATGAGATCTTAACGGTGTTTATTACATAAGCTATGGCAGGAAGTAATCCGCAGCTGCCGTCATAATAAAAGTGGGTTTCTGTGCTTTTCGACCATAGCTCCTATGGGCTGTTGGTATCCACTAGTCGTATCACACTGCTATGCACCATATATTATACTATAGATATTATATTTCGCTGCTATACAAAGTTTGATATTATTGGTAGTGTAAAAACGTAACGTAGAATAGCTCTGGTCCAAAAGCACCTGTAATCTTCTATGTCACTACTACTTGGACATGTAAATAACCAAATATTAACTTAAATTGAATTCAAGCTTGCAAATCATGGCTTCAAAATTAAAATTGCTTTTCAGAAAAAAGATGCTTTACTACATCCTCGCCTAAATTACTTTGTCAAGAATTTAAGACTATGGTATCTGTAAATATCTCAGACAAATTATGATACGAGATTCACACGGAAATGTATATGGTCAATGATCAACCTACCCGTTTTTGCACTAAGAAACGTCATTAACTGCAAAGTTTTAACTTGATTCACCATATTTTTCTAGATGTTTCCATTTTTAGGGTTCCGTACCCAAAGGGTAATAAAAACGGGATCGTCCGTCCGTCTGTCACCAGGCTGTAACTCAAGAACGGTGATAGCTAGACAGTTAAAAATTTCACAGTTGATGTATTTCTATTGCAGCTATAAAATGTTAAAAGTAAAATAAAAATAATATTCATGGGGCTCCCATACCATAAACGTGATTGTTTTCCGTTATTTAAAATACGGAACCCTCCGTGCGCGATTCCAACTCACAGTTGGCCGTTCTTTTTGTTTTGTTTTGATCTATACCTTTCAGTATGAAGGTCATTAAATAGTATAGCTCTTTTTTGCGTAGAATGCACTAAGCTACAAGAAATATTAAATGTTATTTTTTTGTACCAGCATCCATATTGTTTCCGAGTAGGTAGTGTCCGATACTGGTTTTTATACGTCAAGATCTAACTGAACAACGGGACTGAGTTTGCCTTAGGCTTCCGATGATGTAGCTACGCCACTGCCGGCGGTGTGCTTCTAACTAGGGGGAGGGTTTGGCATATGAACCAAAGCCTCTGCTTATACTAGCAACCTAACGTTACAGCTGAATGTTGCTCAACAATCACATTTTGTTAAAAGTAAATTACCCAGTAATTCTTTAAAAAGGCATTCAAGTTTTGAAAGTAGAGCCATTACTAACCACTACGGTATACTAAAAGGTGACCGCGTCTTGATCATCAAACCTCGCATAATTTTTTTTTTAACTCGTTGTTAACACGTTGAGGACTGCCGACGTCAGCAGTGATCGAAAATGCGCGCGTCAGTGCTTAACAGGTGATGTGCTTTTACGAACATTTTATTTACGTCATTTTGAAAGAGCGAGTCTGGTCTTAGTCTAGTCTATTTTTTATTTATTTTTAATGTTTTAAGAGGCAATACGGGAATAACGTGTTAGTCTCGTTTCAACGTCTTTCAGAAGTAACCTGTTCTCATGCGTAGTTTTTTGATGTGTCACAAAATAGAACAGTTACTTTATTAGTACATATGTAGTACAGCTGAATGTTCGTTTTTGGGTGTAATCGCTCCTCTGGTCAAAGACATAAAGGATATTTTCCAAAAACCTTCACCTTAATGAAAGTATCTCAACATAATTGCGATTCATACGCGTTATTAACATGGGTTCTTTCCTATAATTTTTCACCAATCTTGTAAACAAAAATCACGAAATGAAAAGAATATGTTAACCTATTTTTATAATGCGTGAACACATATATTATCTGGCGAATAATAAATTAAAACATAAAAATCATTTAACCATGCAAATTTATTCAGTTATGTTAACATTTCGATTCCATCAACCACGTATTTAATGTGTTTTAATTTTTTATCTTGTTTAAAAAAATTATTATCATGTTTGCTATTTTGTTATCCCGCAAGGGTAAATTGAAACTGGTAAAACGGGAAATACGTGTCTATTAAAAGTAAAACTATTTTCAAATGTTGTCTTAGAGCTGAGCAGATTTGCATTTCTTTTAAGGCCATAGATAAGCGGATATACCAGTGAGAAAGCAAGTTCGAGAAGGCCAACCCTGGAGTTTTAGACCGTCTTCTCTCTGACAAAGTCTGACGATTGCAAAAACCGGGACAGACAACTTTACGTGCCTTCCGAAGCACGGTAGCAGTCAGCAATGCCACTAGGTATCTGCCACCCATCCAAGCAGAGACCGAAATACACGTTGGCAAACAATCTCAATGAACTAACATTGCTGTGTAGAGGCCACGGATACCAAAATAATGCTTTTCATAGTCCAGAAGAGAACTTACATATACCTAATCACAAACTAATCATTATTTAATACAAAAAGTTAAAACACAGAGATCAATGTTATAAAACATTGATTCATAGTTTTATTCAAAGGGTATAATTACCGGATATTCACATTTAAATAATACGTGTCTATAATTAATTAATAACAATTTGCATTATTAAGTACATACGTTGAGAATTTTAAACTTGATTTTGACAACAAAAAATATAGGTTATCTTTCCGTGATGTAAACTTGAAACCTAGCGAGCATGTAAAAAATCGCTATGGTAATTATAGTCTTTGAGCAAAAACGACTTGGATATTATGTCATAATAGGTACGAGTATTTCAGAAATACCTATTATTTAATAACAGTTTTACATATCTATGTTATTAAATTAACTTATAACGTCGGTATTTATGTCACCGGAAAATTGTAAAAGCCGTTACTGTATTATCTAACTAGTAAGGTATTTATTGTCGACAGATTGTAAACTGTACAAACCATTTATAATGTAAAGCATTAAGAATTTTTAGATAATTCATAATTTGTTTCGTTAGTTCTACCGTGAGTGGTGTCGGCGCATTTTTAACCTTTTAAAAGCCTCTAACATAATCTAATGTTTGAACCAACCGAGACCGAAAATTTCACGTGCTCTCCGAAGTATAGTTACCTACAACAGACCATTATTTCGGAAAGCCCTATTTTACGCTTTAGCCAAATAACTAACACAGCTTCAAATAAAAACAAAACTCGGAAAATATTAAGCATTTATATAGGCAAGGTGAGTAGTACTAACTAGCACACTTGAATAAATAATAGCAAACATTGTACTAATATAATTATTTTTAATCAATATTTTCGGTGTGTTAAACTATTTTAGTTAATGATATTTATTTATTACGTTGTATAATAATTTCATACTAAGTATTTGATATATGACTTGCACGTCACGTCAATAGTTTCAACCATATCAAATTACTGTATTACAGTAATTAATTTAATAGACAGAACAGAGTAGTTATCTTATAAGTGCATCAAGTATACTAGATAGACATAGTGCATTCTGCAGCCATGCCAAGACGTGATCTTGAGGTCGTTGACATCACAAGGCGTTGGTCAAGGCGATAGTACATTCCCCTTAGGCTTAGACTAGTTTAAGACGTACATATACTACTGAGTAACTGCCCAGAATAGCATGGTCTAGGCAGCCGAGCTGAAACTTTTCCAGTTGCTTTTATATATCATTAAGTACCTTTATGAGATAAAACTAATGTAATTTTGTGTAATTGAAAAGCAATAAATCCTACTATCCTACTAATATTATAAATGCGAAAGTTTGTGAGGATGGATGTATGTATGGATGGATGTTTGTTGTTCTTTCACGCAAAAACTACTAAACGGATTTGGATGAAACTTTACAGTAATATAGGCTATCCATCAGAATAACACATGCGATACATTTTATCCCGGAACTCCCACGGGAACGGGCACAACGCGGGTAACACCGCGGGGCGCTGCTAGTTATTTATAATTTTACTTTACTTACAACATAATATGTTTAAAATACGTATAATAATATTTTTTAAGTGATTAAATTATGAACTGTGTCTTTAGGGCTTTACTGAGTTTTTCCCGGTCATAGTATTTTTTTTTAGTACGCCCGCGCAAGTTGTACCATCCTTAAAAAAAGTTGTATACTTTAAACTTTCTACCGCAAAACAAACCGTGTGAGTATTTTGACTTCAGTCACGAAAACAAAAATATTGCTTCTTTCTTCTCCATACGAAATAAAAATATCGAAGGTAATTTACGCATAAAATTAATGGAATAAGTTCCTTGATAGTGTATATCGTAAATCCGATAAACCGATTACCAAATAGGAAGGAACCAGTATAATAGATTAACAATATCTATTTACTCAATAATATAAACAACAATACATGAGTTAGAGTATGTTTCATAATACATATATGTACGAAATATTTGGATAGATTTTCAAGGATACATCCAACACGTGGTGTTGAAACATTGTGTGTTTTACAATGTGAGATGCAATCTTGAATTGCGATGGAACTTTATTACATTGCCAAAATGTAGAGATAAATCTATAGAGTGTCTCTATGTCTATAACTAAGGTGCAAGCGAGACAACATCGATTAAAGAATAAAGGTTTATTTTTGCAACCGCAGCAGCATGCAGCAACTGTCGACCGCATGCACCATTACTGGTTTCTATGAATATCTATGTTTCGAACGCGGCGGCACTGCTGCTTGCGGTCGGCAGTTGCTGCGTGCTGGTGCGGTCGCTATCGAAACCAACCTTAAAAGAACATTTATCCTTTGCTCAGGGCTGGGAAAAAAGAAGGTGTCTACCTTCTTTTTAAGCTATTGCATAGCTTCT
This sequence comes from Cyclophora albipunctata, assembly GCA_963082685.1. NCBI lineage: Eukaryota > Metazoa > Arthropoda > Insecta > Lepidoptera > Geometridae > Cyclophora > Cyclophora albipunctata. Next base: position 3,960,262 of record OY720123.1, read on the forward strand.
ATCGCGGGCCTTGAGCGCGGGGACCGAATCCAGAAATTCCGTAATGAAAAAACCTCACGTGAAAAAACCTCACGCTCCCCACTAACGCCATCTAGTGATACAAAAAATAACTATGCAATAGCTTTACCGCGGCAGTCCCCGAGTGCCACACGTCTTTTTTTCAAAAATAATTAATTTACAATGATAATAATTTGCACATAATATGTCGCGTCAAGTTTTTACATTGCATAGGTGCCGACATCGCGCATATTCTAAACCATCTGCATATTCATTAGTCTCAATTAACAAAAAACTACATAATGTTTACACATTAAAAAACATGACAACACAAAACATGTGGTCGTATTATCATATTTGAATACATTCAAGGTCGGACGGAGATTCCCCTTTATATCTAGACTGACCAAATTGTCCTATATCACTGAACCCAATTAAAGTTTCCTTATAGATAACGTTATCGCAAGCCTTGACCTAATTTAGTAATAACTTCGTTAAAATCATTATTGTATCGGACAAAGTTCGTTTCCCATGATTGTTTATCGTTGTACGTACTGGTTGCAGCTATTGGCTGCACGCAATTGAATGCTAATTAGAGTTGGAACCTTACTTTATGGGTGAAACTTAAAATAATAACTGAGAAAAGTCGAATGATGAAAAAGTGGCTTGTTTGTTAATTTGTCTTTGAATAATGTTAGCCGATATAAAAAAGATGTTAAATTTTTCGGAATATTTTTATTAAGGACTTTTCGCAAAGTGCTTGTAAACTGAAATAAATAATAATGTATTAACACAAAAATCTATAAATCTGGCTTTCTAAGTCCTAAGCTTAAGAAAAAACTAATTACGCTGACTAATGAAATTAAGCTTAACAGCAAATACACATAAGTAGTAACATTATTTTTTGGCTAAAATGACAAACAGATGAACCACCTCGTAATAGACTCAAAAAAAGTAATTAATATACTACGATATAATATTATTTTTTACCTGACTTTTTGCTACCTATACTTCAAATTAGACGTTTTTTCACACAATTTTGTTAATTGACATAACTCGTTAATGGCTTTGAACCTATAAATCAAATAGAGGCTTCACTATTACTGTGAGCAACTATGAGCAATTTTACCGCAGTGATTGAGTATGTCTAATCTCCCTAACTATTCTCAAAACTTCCACGGAAGAAAGGTCTTTGCCCTGTTATGGGAACTATGGGATATAACAGTCGTTATTTTTACCCAATGTTGGATTTACACTGTGATTTTTTGGCTATTTGCAGTTATTAACAGTCGGTTTGTACTTGTCAAGTTTTAGGTCAGAATTTTATCAAACGTTGCTTGGCAAAACATTTTAGATAAAGCTCACACTTTTTTGTGTCGACCCCCTTAGCGAACAGTTAACTGAAACCCAATAAATCGGTTCCGATCCGACCCAATAGTCGACAACTGGGAATGAGTATAAGAGCCCATTCCCTTTCCAAGTGAAATAAATATACATATATTGAGGAATTAATGAACCTGTAATGTTTTGCAAAATAGGATAACACATTCCAAAAAGTATCTACGGCTAGAACTAAAGAAAATAAACATTTAACTTTGGCTCCATTTAATTATGCGAATTACACCGCTCGTGGTCACGGGATGACTTGTCCTCGTGCATCCCGTCCCCTCCATCCCATCCTCGTCATACCCAAATATCGGGTACATATTTTAACAAATACGTTATTTGCGATACAGACCCGTTTCACTTTGTAATAAGTGCAAATCGTGCGAGTTTAAAAAGTATGCTCTATCTAATGTCTGCCTATGAAATCATACCAACCAATAAACAGACACAATATTTATTCAACAATTACTACATTCAATTACGCATTGTTATTTTGTTTGTTTCTCTTATCAGTAATCTTCACGTGCCAAACAACACGACTCACTTGTTTTCCAAATATTGTATCGATATTATAATATCGATTATATATATATGTATATCAATTAACCTTTAACTTAACACCATATTAATAGATTTGATTTGCTTTACGTGTGTAGACACCCAATTTTATAAATCACAAGGAATATATCAGTTCGTTATCTCACGTGTAAAACCTGATTTTGAATAAAGATTAGGGTTACTTTGAAATAATAATTCGGGTAATAAAATATAACAACTTTGAAATAATAGTTCGGCTAGTAAAATATAACAACTTTGAAACAATCTGTTATGCTAATAAGGACCAAATTAATTGATCGTTATTTGCTTTTAATCAAATACCGGTTAGTAAACTAGTCCTGATTAGATGTGTGTGTCCAACTTTAAGCTTTATTGACGTGAGCGAGTTTTGAAACTGTGAGATGGCGAATTCGCGAGTCGCCGAACTTGTAAACTTCAGTTAATTGGGCTTTTGAAAAAAAAAATGTTTTTTTTTATGTATTTTAAAACTTTATTATTAATAATATTGATATTTAATGCAAAAAACTTTAAAAGAAATGTTTTTCAATTAATTATAAACAATTAAAAAATTGATGAAATTTAAATAAAAATCACGTGACTATAAACGCGCCATGATTGGTCACCATTGTTGTGACGTCATAATGTAATAGCTATTTAATAACAGTCCAGCGTTTACGGCTGAAACGGCGGAGTGAAAACTAACATTATGACGTCACACGCGCTCGGGTTTGTTCGGGAGCTGTCGGCGTGTCTTTGGTACTGGATTCAAAAATTAATTTTTATTTTGAAATAACTTTTGAATTATTGCGAAAAAATAAAATAAAAATAGTTTTGTTATAAAACTAATAATCTTTCCATTTATCACAAAAAAAAAAATTTTTTTAAAGTCCAATTGTACAGTAGTTTTATTCACGAGTCCCATTCAATCTAAGTACCATTTTGAAATCGAGTATTCACTGCACTCATTTGTGAGTATGAGTCAAGTATTTACTAACAATAGTCTATGATTGAGTTTAACTAGCGATGCGCACGATCTAATGAAACTTATTGTTGACGCTCTACTCAAAATGATAATGACAACGCGTGTGCATTCAACTCGTGCGAGTATTGTGGTTGTGTATTGTTGATCGAAGGGTTCATGTTTCATACGCAGCTTAAAATAATAATGTTGTTGAAATTGACCATTGGGAAAACAAAAAAATTAAGCGCATTTCGACAGAACTTTTACAAGACTTTTGTATTTTGTAATCACTACATAGTATAAAACAAAGTCGCTTTCCGCTGTCCCTATGTATGCTTAGATCTACGCAACGAATTTAGACGCGGTTTTTTTTATACATAGAATGATTCAAGAGGAAACTTTATAAGTATAAAAATTCCTGAAATTCCCACGGGAACGGGCACAACGCGGGTAAAACCGCGGGGCGCTGCTAGTTAGTTTTTATTATACTCAAAACTAGGAACCTCTGTCTTGTCTTGAAGTCTGTGTATCTCAACTATCTATAATCCAAACTCTCTCCTTTTTAACCGACTTCAAAAACCGAAGGAGGAGGTTCTCAATGCGATCGCTGTTATTCACTTCGTTGATTGTTATTGGTAATTAAATATCTTAAATATATATTAACTACTCGATTTATTTTAATAACTGTTCAAATTATATTCTAGTTATAAAACATATTTAGTAAACATGAAGATACATATTATGAAATATAATTATGCAGACAATAATTGAACAATGTTGTGGGTAAGTTTGTCGAAAACTAATTATTATTGTTATGGAATAATACTTTTTGTCAATATATACAACAGGAATATAATAAACTGAATCGTAGTAAACATATTGATTTATAGTCATAAGGAAAGTGCTTTAATAAAGTTCCTTTGTTCTTAATAACTAGCAGCGCCCCGCGGTTTTACCCGCGTTGTGCCCGTTCCCGTTGGAATTTAGGGATGAAAAATAGCCTATAGTCTTCAAGTTGAACGTAGCTATTGATTTTAAAAATAATTATTACAATCGAGAATGACATTCTGTGTTAACGTTTACTGGTGCGTTACGGTAAGCTGAAGTGACCCGTCCTGACTTACCTACCTATCCTCTATTTCTTTTGGATTGGCACAAAATGTGGACCAATGTCAATTTTCCAGCCGAAGACGATTGTTTCTGCAGAGGAAAAAGGTTTAGATATAGGGGAGATATGAAATAAAATCACTAAACCTTTTTCTCTTCAGGAGCAATCGTCTTCGGCTGGAAAATTGACGACATTGGTCCACATTTTGTTCCAATCCAAAAGAAATAGAGATACATTGAACCTATAAAGTCCAACCTACTTGATACCTTAAAAGTAAACACGCCATAAAACTTATTTTTAGAACAGATAGGAAATGAATACTCTTTTCCTGTTCAAGTTTACAAAATTGTTAGACGCGGTCCAACTAACCCGTTTAGTTAAAATGTTAAATCTAAGTTTAAAACACGGAAGACATTATTATTCTGTTTGTCTTCCTAATGTACCTTATTAGTCTACTTGCTTTGTTTAATAATAGGACTATGTTATTGTCTCATATTATAAATGTTCGGTTATTATTTAACTACCGAATTTATTATTTATACTAGCGCCTTTGTTAATCAAGATGACGTTTAGTTTCACTTTTTATCCCAGAATTTCTAACCTTTCTTTATCTGATGGTGAAAACTGAATGAAAATTTGTTCAGTAGTTTTTCCGCTTCGCGGGAACATACATACATACATTCAAACAAAAGCTTTCGAAAAAAAACCCCTTGAAAGCTTTTTATAAGCTACAAGATGAACTTAAATGAAGATGCATAAATATATGAGCGTAGTGCTGAAAAAGCTCTACTTCTTCTTCTTCATCGAGTGGATGTTCAACCTGACCAATCCTGGTGTCAGAGTTATTGAGCCGCCAAAGGCCTCTGACATGGCTCTCTATCCGTAGAAAGTAGCTCTACTTAGTATATATTATTAAAACATCCAAAAACCAGAAATCCGTTATAAAAAAACTAGCAGCGCCTCGCGGTTTTGCCTTCGTTGTGCTCGTTCTTGTGGGAATTTCAGGATAAAAATAGCTTATAATCTGCCCCTTGGGTGTAACTATCCATTACAAAAAATATTTATTCAAATCGGACAGGTAAATCCCGAGATTAGCTCGAACATACAAACAAATTAACAAATTTTACCTGTACAATATAATAAAGTACAAATATACATTTTTTAAATGACAATTACCTCATTTCTTGGTAGTTTCAATTTGTACGCATATTTTTAATGAAAAAACAAATCGATACTTAACTTAATAAAAAGCCCCAAGCAACTTTTTTACTCATCTCTCACTTTACATAGTCCAATGGCATTGAAAGCAGTTGCCGAATAAATATTGCTAACATGTGACCGCAAACATTTCGTCTCGACATTCCAAACTAAGAACTACACAAACTAAGTAAAACGACAGTTTATTTACAGTAAACACTTCTGTTTTGAAACCTTCGTGTTTGCTTTGGAATCAACTTGAATTTTATAATAAATTTTATTGTAGCTGACCCGGCAAACGTTGTTTTGCCATGTAAACATTAAGGGATGGACCAACCTCAATATTAAGAGGTAGGTATGTAAAATAGATGTTCACTGATTCTTAGATATACAAAGTTTTACTACCTTACTAACTTCGATCAACAATACACAACTAGATATCGGGTCACGTACAAAATCAAAGCTAAATACTGTCCGCGTGGATGACGTGTGACAGCTTATTTTGTGTACTACCGAACTGAAACAAAAGTTTTAAAACAGTTCGAAGTTCAACCTAATTACAATCATGACACCTAGCAATAAAGTAGCAAATCTTATGAATAAAATAAGTGAGAATAACGCCTCACTCTTCAAATGAGGCGTTATTCACCCAGACGTATTTTTTGCGTCGACCCGACATCTAGTTGTGTATTGTTGATCGAAGCTTACTAATGAGTAAGTTACGTTGTCGAGAAAATTATTTATTCATTCATTTTGAGTAAGTTACTGGCCAACCCTGGTGTCGGAGTCTTTAGACCAACTAAAGGCCTGCGATATGATCTGACGATGACACAGCCGAGACCACCTGCTTAACGTGCCCTCCGAAGCACGGTAGCACTCATATAAAAATGCCACTGTCGGCCACCCATCCAAGTAGGGGCCGAGCTGCACGTTGCTTAACAATAACAATGAACTAGCATCGATAGATATATCTATACATCATAGATAGATAGTGCGAGTGTGTATAATGTTAAATGAAACAATAGGAAGCATACATAGGGTATCTATGTATGCTTTGAATACTATAATATTTTTTATGACGATTGTTAAAATATGGACTAATGTGGTTGATTTCCTAAGAAGATTATGTCTGAAGAGGATAAAGGCTAAGTGATTCCATTCTTAACCCATCCCTGAACCCTTTTGCTCATTGGAAGAAGTTGTCTATGGGTTAAGAATCAGTCATAATGGTTTGAATTTTAACTTTTGTAAGGTTTTTTTAATAGATAGTGTGATTCAAGGGGAAGGTTTATATGTATAAAAATTCCCGAAATTCCCACGGGAACGGGCACAACGCGGGTAAAACCGCGGGGCGCTGCTAGTAGAATATTATTGAAATCATACGTCAACGTCGTACCTACCATCCGTGATAACTAAATTTCACGTTTGTCTCAAAATTCAGAAACTTTACATTTTTCTTGTGAAACCAAACGAGTTAAGCTCATAAATACCCAGCCTCAATAAAGCGAATAAAACGACTTTATATCCTAACTGTACTTTTGACGTAAAAGTCGATATTATTTTATAATACATGCATACCAACAAGATGAAAATAACGATATCTTTAACGCAACAAAGATTCATCAAAATATCATAATTCAAAAAAAGTACAAACATCCGAATTGATAACCTACTCCTTTTTTGAAGTCAGTTACCAATGGATTCTGTCTGACACGCTTACAGGTATAATATTACAATACTTTTGTTTGATGTAGGTATATTAAAAAATCCGCCCAGGTATGAGTCGAACTCCCAAACCAAAGGTTCCGCACCGCTATCTATTAAAAACGTTTGTTTGTGCACCCCTAAAAACAATTTAATTTGTTTTTATTGTTGTAGCAGCACCAGAAATACACCATACTGGTCAACCAAACAACTTTAATAACAGACTGTCATTTAAGTTATGAAACAATCGCTTTGTATTTAACAGACATTTTAACAGAACTTTGTAAGGAACTTAAGTATATTACGATAACCAACCGTTTGAAGTAACCCATCCCTAGTTATACGGTCCTGTTTTACCCTTTGGATACGGATCCCCAAAACGAACTATCGTTGTGACGTAATTTAAAGGGTTTTACCAATAACTAGGTACTATACGAGTATAAAAGCACGGATAAAAGTGACAAACGGTTACTAGGTAGTATCGACGACAAACTAAAAACAAATATAAGTGCACTAAGTTGAAATACTTTCACTATTCTTTATGTATATTGACATCTGTTACGTATAACTTCTATGTACTAAACGAAATCTAGTTTTTGAAAGTCAAATAAAGTTGCTAAACTAAAAACACAATACAAAAATAAGAAGTAATTAATCGTTATTTTGTATGCCGTTTCAGGAAAACAAACGTTAAATTTAAATAATAATTTCAATTAGTAAGACTGGTACAGTATTAAATACACCAGTTTCTTCTAGTATCCTGTTTAACAACATAATTTAAACAAACGTACTCATCATCAAAGTACTCCTTATGTAAATATTGCGATGTTTTTTATATAATAATTCACAAACAAACATCGGTCAATTGTTTACAATTAATATTTAAACAACAAAAAACAAATTGTCATCTTAATTTGATTAAGACTATGATAGTGACTTATCAGGAATATGATGATGATACACGAACATGTAATAGTAGGTATAAGCAGCAAGGGTCCCGGGTTCAATTCCCGAGTAAGCGGGGTGATTACGATTAATACTGATATTTTCAATCACAAATAAGCCTTAGAGCAAAAGCTTATCTGTCATTTAAGATATATATAGGACTTTACAGACTAGGGCAAGTTGATTCAGCTTACGCATACGCATCTGTAAATATTAACGCAAAATGACAGTCTCAACTGAAGTCTCAAACTAAATGAAAAAAAATGGCTTCCTACTGGCACCCCAATAACTATATCTGTCATTTAAGTTATGAATAAACCTTTTGATACTAAGTTTTGAATAAAACCTTTTTATCTTTAAATTAACTTCGGGCGAATCGCCTACAGAAAAAATATTATTATTCAAAGGTGTCGATTCGCACGATTCGGGCGAGTTTAATTCGGGCGAATCGTCCACTAAGCCATTTCGTTCTGTCATGCACCGTGGTTGCAGAAAAACTTTTTGTTTAAAACGCGGTAAATATTCGCACTAATTCAAAACGCTGCGCGAAGTAAATAAGTACAAAAAAATATATTTAAATTAATGTAAATTCAGACACGAATCGTGGTCTTTTAATTACATGTGTGAATAAAATTAAACAAATTATTTACTGTAAGCTAAGGTACTTATTGAATCATGTGAGCATGACGTTGTAATTAAAGCAAGTCTTGATAAATACAATTTTGCTTAAGGAATACACTTACATAATATAGGGTCTCCTGGGGCGATGCATTTTCAGGAATATATCAAAGGAATGACACTCGAAAGTTAACGGATTGTCTATTACGTATGCAAAATCGATCTATTATTGCTGCGTGATTGAAAAGATTGAAAAACTATCACACACTTTCGCATTTATACTTTTAAACTATGTACACTACTAGCTATTTTTTCTTGCCTTTCAAGATCACTAATTATTTAATTAATAAAATACAAAATATTTTAATTACAATTTCAACTATTCTGTTAAGAACTACAGAGGGCACTAAATGTGAAAGGAATAATTGTGTTCTCACGCGAGTAACACCTTTTTGCAAGGTAAAATTAATAAACTTGAAATAAAATAAGTAACATTTTAAGGACATATTTGTACCTACCCGGTTTTGTATTAATTAATTTATTGTAGTTAGTGCTCATAAAATCGATCTCAACAAATTATAATCATTTTTATTATATTGATAGAATCAACAACCTATAAAATTGCATTTTATGACTGATGTTATTATTTTATGATAGCTCATAACAATTCTACTTAACTAAAATACGTTAATAATCTTCCTGAATATTATAAAAAACCAGTTTAACACTTAGTAAATATTTTTAAATGTTGCTACAATAATGACTGCACTAAAACCATAAATAGGGAGTACAAAAATAATAATCCTTACCTTTCGCGTCACGATCTAATTTTACAACTAACACGAACAAAGTTGCACAAAAGACACACCAAAAATTCTCTATTTAAATGGCTGCACGAAATACCACTCAAAATTAGAACGCAATTAAAAAATATTTGCACGTGTGACAATGACAAACGGGAAAGCGAATTTTCATTGATGCGCTCGCGTTCGAATTTTACGGCATTTGTTATCAGCCAGTGCGCGCGAGGAGCGCGAACGTTGGCGGTCAAATGTACACTGCGAGCTTCAACACAACACGATTTACTCCATGCCAATGTAGACTACGGAACCGACGGGATTCAGTGCCAACTTTCCGAAGCCGACACCCTCGCAGCTGTCATTGCCACTTTAGGATTCCGCATCAAACGTAGTCGACCTCTTTACGTCAAACTCTCTGTTTATTATTTTAAAAGGGCATTTGAAAACACTTTCCCTGTCACGTTGTGTTTATATTTTTAGGTTGATTTGTTTGTTTGGAGAAACAACCGTAAGTACTATTTTCAGCGAACGGGCTTTGGAGAGTGGTTATTTTATAAAGACCACAAGTAAATTAATGATAATGATTGGTATGATAATAATCGTAATTAATAAAATAATCGTATTGGTATGATCCACTTTGATAACTTTGTACAAGTAATCCGTCCTTGGAAAGGTCTTAAAGATATTTGATAGAGGTCAGTTATTTAATTGAACTATTATACCTAATTTACCTTAAAATTATTATTATAAATATTAAAATCATATTGTGCATACCTTGAGATGTCACTGATAAATCAATAAATACTAGAAGTTACCGAAGTGTCCAGTCCAATAATTCGTTTTATAGTTTCCGCATATGATGTACGTCATAATATTCAAATGTTATTAGGTTAAATTGACGTTATAGCACCGAAAATACGATGAGTCGGTTAAAGTTATAGCCATTAATAAAATTGTCATAAGAAATAAAATTATCATTTAGAATAGGTATAAATTTAATAAAATATCGAAATATTGAGATCATTATCTTAAAACGATCGAGATTTCTTTAGATTATATTTTTTCTAAAACAAATTTTAAAAACAAATATTTTATACAGAACCAAATGAAAAATCTCTACAGTTGGCACCATTGTTTGTTTTGAATGTGGGGGAGGTTACAAAGGGCGCATGCGTTAACTTAAACTACACCAACACACGCACACATAATGGTATCCTTTCTTGGTAGCCCTATCCTGTTATTCATTTACAAACATGTTCTATGAATAAGCACATAATCATACTAAGTGCGAATAATAATGTAAATTATACCAAAAAAGGGATTCATAATATCTATATGATATACGTACCCTACGGAATACACAAAAATATAATTATCTGTGTACTTGGCTACCGATTTCTTCAGTGAGATGAAAGGCCTTTGCCCAGCATTGGGACATGCCCAACAAGCCCGTAGGCACAGTGGCAGTAAGAGCGCTTACTGTGTCGGGGGTTGAGGGTTCGATTCCCGCCCGGAGTCAACAATATGTGAAGACATAGTTGTTGGCGACAACGGGTGTCAATTATATATTCTTATAAAGTATTCGTGTATGTATATGTAGTAATATCAGTTTGTTAGATTCCATATAAATAACAAGCTTAGAGCTTAGTTTGGGTCTAATTAACCGTGAGTGAAGTTGTCCGAGTATAAATATATATTATTAAATAACAGGCTAATACTCACTTACTTCCTTATTAGGTTATCACTAATGTGCATTTTTAACTGTTTTCAAAAAATACGGGGGTTCCTCAATGCGACCGTAATTATATATGTATTTTTATCGATAACCATTATATCGACATGATAATGAAGGTACGTCATTAAACCTGTATTATTGACCTACGCAGAGATTTAATAAACACTAATATTTACAACAGTTAAATTTATGATACTTACTAATAATAATTGCATAATAAATTTATGATGCTGCTACAAATCGAACATAAGTATGGTATACACTTATGTACTATCCTAGTAGTATAAGCTTAGCTTATTCTTGACGTTGGTACTTAGTAGATTCATTCTTCATTCATCTGTACTTCTAAACTAATATTATAAAGAGGTAATTTTTTTAAGTTTGTTTGTTTGTTTGTATGTGCGAGGTAATCTCAGGAACTATCAGTTCGATTTGAATAATTATTTTTGTTATAGATAGCCACATTTAACGGGAAGGTTATAGGCTATTTTCATCCCGAAATTCCCGCGGGAACGGGTACAACGCGGGTAAAACCGCGGGGCGTTACTAGTTTCGAATAAGTTAGTTTTCAACCCTAGACTCGGAGTTTTAAGACCACCTACATCTACAAGCCTCCGATATGGTCTAACCGACCGAATGCTTCACCTGCCATCCGAAGCACGGTAGCGCTCGAAAAGAAATGCCACTATCGGCCACTTATCCGAAGGTCAAGCTGGACGCTGCTTAAAAATCGCAATGAACTCACATCGTCATATATCAGTCAAATTGCGCCACAAGCGATACTACTTAATAGATTAAGATATCTATCCTTAATACCATTAAGTGCTCTCTAAGTAATTGTCCTAATAGCCAATAGAATGATAGCTCTACCAGCTCCAGGAATAGAATGAATCGATCGATATCATTGCAGGGTAAGTACGTAGAAGTATTATGAAGATAATAGGATGATCCCTGAGATTTTATACAGAATTATAGAATCTAGATTCTTCGTCTGCTAAGACTAAGGTCCCAGAGTTGAGCCAAAACATGTTTTCTATCATACTGTTTTCAGGTCTAACTTCTAAGCGAACTCTACTCATTTTGTTTACTTCACTACGTATACATTTTTATCTGACGTTTCGGCTTCACTACAGGAACTGTGGTCACAGAAGACTGTGGCAAAATGTTTCCTATTTTCAAATATGGTTCCAGTTTGAGATCGGCAACCCGCATGAGGCAAGCGTGGTGACGCTTTATTCTCCTTACTGTACTGATTTCTTCAGTGAGATTATTTTATTAAAACATCAGTAAACCATGTGGATAAAAGTATATGAATTGCATAATAATATTTCGTTTAGGTCGTTTCAAGTTTGAAATAGCGGAAAAACTACTTTAAGTAATTATCTGGTTTTAAGAACTTACGTATTACGCAACTTATGAAATTAATATTTCATTTCGTCATAATCGTTAGACCATCTCGGAGGCCTTTAGGCGGCCTAAAAACTCCGACACAGGGTTGACGACTAACCTAGTCAAACTGACGAACTTACTTACTAACATTAGTAGAATTAGTCGAATTAAGATATTAGTTAGTATTAGTAAAATTAGTCCTACTAATATTATAAATGCGAAAGTTTGTATGTATGGATGTATGGATGTATGGATGTATGGATGTTTGTTACTCTTTCACGCAAAAACTACTGAACGGATTTGGATGAAACTCTACAGTAATGTAGGTTATACATCAGAATAACACATGGGATATATTTTATCCCGAAATTCCCGCGGGAACGGGAACAAAGCGGGTAACACCGCGGGGCGCGGCTAGTAGAATATATTAGTAGAATATTAGTAGAATATAGTAGTATTCGTAGAATTAGTAGAATTAAGATATAGATTATAGAGACTTCAATTTAAAGTCAAAGAAACAAATTATTTTTGTTTTCAGATTTCATAGCTCTTTGAAGACGGTTTATTTTTAAAATGTTTTTTTTTCAGTGCTTGGTCGGAGGTACCTAACCGCTCTATTCACTAGGCACTAACACGCCTACTTAATTTGAAAGAGCAATAGATCGCAGTAATCGCTTATCTATCTAAGTACGCATAAGGGGACAGATTAATAAATAGTTACTGTGTAAGGTAAGGGTGTGTTTCCGACTTAAGAATTGGTAGTTAAAAGAACCCACCGTTACATCCTTTCATTGCATACTTTTTGAATTCATTCTTGTATATTTAGATGTACTTATACATATTATAAAACAAAGTCCCCAAAAGCTGTCGGTAGTGTGATTTTTTCTCAAAAACTGCTGAAAACATTAAAAATGTACTTACGCCTGTATTCAGAGACGTGAAATGCTTTCATAATAGAGATTTACTGAGTGATATTGACATGCAAAAATTACTTACGTCAATTTTAAATAAATAAATAAATAAAATAAATTAGTTAAGTATCGATTTAATGGACATCTCCAAGTGCGGCAGTTATTTTTTATCGACGAAATACGCCTTGTTATGTACACTCTATATTTTATTATTATAGTAGTTTATGCAACGTCATATAAAGAAGGGTATTAAAACACGAGTGTGAGTTTATGAAACGAGCGCAGCGAGTTTCATAATAGTAACGAGTGTTTTAATACCCGTGTTATATGCAGTTGCATACACTACTTTATCTTCACTATTTAATGCAATTAATCAAACAAAATTTTAAAAACAAAACACATTGCGAAACATTAAATTCACGCGTAGTACGTGTATTGTCACAGTGAACTTGCCGCCATTAAAATCTAACCAATGAGAGCGCAGCTGCGCGTAGGGCCAATCAGGAGCGAGCGAGATCTTACCAAAGAGTTTTGTGTATGTAGTTTCGACGAAGTTTTCACGTATAACCCAACTATTTTAAAAAGCCAGCCTAATATCAAAATTTTATACAACTAGTATGAGGATTTTGACATAAGGCTCGCCAGGTTAATTGGTCGCGTTATAATGATGTTATAATGTTAAATTATAATGATATTATAACATCATGTGCAATTGCTTAAATTGAGTGTTTTAGTTGTCTGCGCTATAACAGTAGTAATTATAAGTCAAGTATTGGAAACATAAGTAGAATGTTACAACATTAGTGTAGATAAAAAAATATACAACACACGCCTGTTATTATAATAACATGAATATATTTATAATAAACAATGTCCGCGACTATCTTGCACAGAAGCCATTTCGACCAAAATATTATGTGTTTAAACTAAGTTGGTCAGTAGGTTTGCAAGAGATAAGTATTTTAATATAAAGTTTATACTATATTATTGATACTGTACTGATATCTTCAGTGAGACGAGAGGCCTTTGCCCAACAATTGGGACATTACAGGCTAATACTACTAACTACTACTATATTATTATAAAGTACTAGCTGCGCCCCGCAGTGTTACTCGCGACCCGTTCCCGCGGGAATTTCGGGATAAAATAAATTCCATATTTTATTCTGATGTATAACCTATATTACTGTAAATTTTCAACCAAATTCGTCATATAGCTTTTTCGTGAAAGAGCAACAAATTACATCCATACATCCAAACATACATCTATTCTCATAAACTTTCACATTTATAAGGCCTCTCATCTCACTAAAGATATCAGTACAGTGAGGAGGATTATGCAAAATCCCCACGCTTGCCAAAATAATGCTGGTTGGTGGTCTCAAACCCGAGCCATGTCTGAAAAGTCTTCGCAGGCGAGTGCACGTACAACTAGAGGCCGCCGAGGCCTTCAATGATCAAAACAAAAAAACTGTTAAGTAAAACCTGTTCAGACATAGGATCACTTTATCGATTCACTTTTCCCCTTCACAAAAATAGTTCCTTAAGACCTCAGTACTCGATTTACTCCTTAATATACGTAATATCCTTAATACCTATATTATTTGTGATACCTATTTAAAAAATGTCTCAATTATGAATTGAAAATACGTTCACGGATACACTTCGCTTTTATTTTACATTTTTATCTGAATTCAAAATGAGTAGTGTTTACTTAAGAAACCAGTATGTCTCATATTATGTCTGCATTTCATGTCATGTCTTATAGAGATGTGAAGGAACTTGCACTGAATAGGAATAGATGGAGAAGTCTGCATCGGACTCACCGACAAGAGCCTTGCTCTTAAATTTATGATGATGAACTTTCAAGAAATACTTAGGAACCTTATAGTAACTCCCTATTTTTTTAAATCCTTTCGAAACGTCAGCAAAAAGTAACTGGTTTACTTGCTTTATAAACTGCTTCTCAGCAAAAAACCCATGTGAATAAGTACGTTAATGCTTTAACTAACACCCTATCCTATATTATTATCCTTATTTAAAAATTATTTCCTTATTTACAATCTTAATGAGTTTTGAAAAACCCATACGAAACTGTCTGGATTTTTTATGTCGATACTTACTAAGTAATCTTACACTTGGTATTTTTCCTCTTAATCTGTAAGTCGTCTTTATTCTAGGGTTGGGACATGACATAGTCGTGTTCACCAATGGGAGCTTGTCGAGCGCAAACAGAGAAGTGGTAGAATACCGCAAAATCGCGACTTCTGTCCGGAGCTGGGAATCTCAGTGAGTATTCTTCTTCTTATCGAGGCTAGGCAAAAGCTAGGTTGGAGCTTTGGAAAAAGAAGTTCCCTCCTACATCTCATCTCTCTCCGTTCTCTGAGAAGCTCCCTCCGGGTGGTGATCTCCCCTGGACAGTTTGGAAGTCTTTAAACAGACTCCGAACTGGTGTTGGGAGATGCCACGAAAACCGTGTCAAGTGGGGTTTCTCAGAGAACGGAAACTGTGAATGTGGCGCCACCCAGAGTATGAAACACCTACTACAATGCCCTAACTGCCCCACGTCCTGCACTATGGAGGATTTATGGAAAGCAAGTAACAGTGCAATAGAGATGGCCAAATTCTGGTCCAGCCACATATAAATAAAAAACAAAAAATAAAAATAAAAAATAACCATATTGACTCGATAAGAAGAAGAAGATCGAGGCTATATGGTTAATATTTATATTTTACTTAAATGTGTCCGGACCAGAATTTCGCCACTTCTATCGCACTGTCTCTGATTTCCATAAATCCTCCATAGTGCAGGACCATTTTAGGATCATTTTAGGTCGGTAAATAATCACAGCCCTAACTGCCCCGTCAGTTAGGGCTGTGATTATTTACCGACCTAAAATGATCCCCGGGCTCACGGACGAGTAGATACGAGATAGATACCTAATATGGTTGGCCATTAATCTACTTGAACTTACTTACTTACAGTAGTAATACTTACTTACTTACAGTATACTTAGTAAAGTATAGACAAGTATTTCATAAGCAAGTTTTTACTAAGCAATTATTTTTGTCAGTACCAAATTAAAAGTGTAGTATGCAAAAACACAGCACAATCGAAAACCGGGAAGTGTATCAAAAACTTGCAAGGTTTTATTACAGACACCAAGACATGTAGGTACATAAAATTAAACAAAATAAAAGCGCTATAAAAAAAATATTGTAAAAGGAGTAAGGAATCATAGTTTAAACGTACTCACACGGGTTTTTTCGTGTTAGAAAGTTAATAAAGCAAGTAAAAACTTACTTTTTATTTCCCGACGTTTCGAGGGGATTGCACCTCTCGTGGTCACTGACCACGTGTAGAGTACTTTTAAACTATGTGTTCAAATCGTGTAAGTTTAAAAAAGAGTAAGGAATCGTCAAATGTCAATGAATAATCATAAAAGATCCTCGTAAGTGTAAATAAGTAATCATTGCTAATAATTAATCATTATTAACGTAATTATCACCAATAACCTCTCCATAAAAGTAATCTGATGACACTCATGACTTTAATATGAGCTTTATTTTCCTTTAACAATAATATTTTCATACTTTCAAGTAGGTAACATAAAATAAAACGAGGGTTCAAGGTGATTCTTCTCAGGTGATAATTGAAGTGAAATTACGATGTAGAGATCTGTAGGTTACCTTTACATTAAGGAAGAGCAAGTGAAATAAAATATATACTTATACTTACTTACTTAGTTTGACTATGTATATGACTTTTGCCTTTTTTGAATACCTATAAGTGAATACAATTATTTTGGCGACGAAATGTCAGTAGAGGCCATCAAACTAAAAATTGAATTGAACAATTATTTTAAACTAGCAGTGCCCCGCGGTTTTACCCGCGTTGTACCCGTTCCCGTGGGAATTTCGGGATGAAAAATAGCCTATAACCTTCCCGTTGAATGTGGCTATTTTTTCGATACCCCCTCCCCCCTCCTAACCGATCGGCCCGAATTAAGTCTTTATTAAGCTGCGTTTTCATTGAATATCGTTGTAATGTAACAGTAACAATAACTGAACGAGCGATCGTTCGTTTTTACGGTACATGACCGAACAGGCACGGTCGGATTACAGAATGATATGGAGGTCTGAGGTTCGATGACGATTAGATGGGAACAACTGTAGAAAATATTTGTTCATTTAACATGAAAGTGTTTTCTATTATGAATGAACATTAGCAGAACAGCGAACATTTGCTCAGAACATAATTTTTTCAAACAAAAAGTACTTGAAAACGCAGCTTTATTCAACGCCCTTTATAGCAATATTAACTCTCTAGGAAATTCACCGACAATAACGAATACTGGGCAAAGGACAAAAAGTCAAGAATATTGTAATTCTTTACCCTTCCGCATTTTAAAAGAAAAAAGTGATAAATTACAAGTTATGTGTTTATAATTAAATACCTCCTAATTGCCGAATGTCCTTTTAGAGTAACTTACCTTAAGAAATGAAATACCTACTTACTTACGTATTGACACCAAGCTTTTAAGCGAATATCGTCAGATTGGTCGACGTAGTACTCGTACTTATACAGGTATAGTGGAGTGAAGTGGTATGAGTGGATTGTCCTACAATATAAGATGACATCATGGAATCGATCGTAAAGAACTGGATAAGGGTGCGTTTCCATTGAAGCGCATCACGTCGCACTGAAATTGTCTCACACAGCATTGATGTGATGGGACGTGACGTGACGTGATGTGACTTCATAGTGCATTGTGTTTGATCCATTGAGCTCCACACACCTCCGCTCCGCTAGTAAACGCACCCTAAGTAAGGATAGAGTAGAGGCAAGCCTCAATCGCGGTCAGGTATGGCTCAGGACAGGTGGAAAAGTGTTGAAGGACTTTTACTTGGATATCGGCTAAATCCTTTTTTATAACTATAGGTGCCAGTATGTAACTCCATCGTCTATCTGTTATGCTTTTTCGTCACAATTATTGAATCTGTTTTGTTGTACCTACAGTGACAGACTAAGGGCGGGTTATTTAGATACGCTCACACACCAGTAAAAGTTAACAAAAAATTACAGTCAGGCGTAAGAAAATGAAATATAGTGGCTTTCTACTAGCCGTCTATAACTTTAATATACTGTCACTTAGGTTATGAAACAACGCTTTAGATATAACATATATTTAACAGCGTAAAGAATCGTGAACTTTTTAACTAACGTATGTTATGAGAACCAACCCTTATCTAGGGCTCAGGAAAGTTTTCATGCCGTTATCCTCGAAGGAGTAGTGTGCGGGTAAAACCCCGTCCCAACACAAATAAACAATATTACAGGTATATTTGCATACATTTTATAGGAGACGTCCAAGTATTTTTATTTGCCTGTAATAAAAAGTTTAATACTCTTACATTTGTTGTCACTAAGCACAGATATCTTCAGTCTTCATTTTGTTTGTGTTTATTCGAAAAGCGGAAGTTCATCTACCGCGATATGAATGTTTATTTATAGGTATTATCTTGAGACTAAAAAAATAGGTATAAGATAGTTACTAACAAAACAACCGTCACTACTAAGTAAACTAAGTAACAACATAGCTACAAAAGCTCTCTATAACTAAACTTAACCTAACCGTTGTACTTTTTAGGGCCCTTATTAATAACCGCGGTGTAACTAAAACACTTGTTACACTGTGTTTTGTCTCTTTTGCTCTTCGGAAAATTGCGTATGTCAGAAAGTGATAAACCATTTGATAGCTATAATGTTCTTCATATGCGTTTATTCATTACTTCATTACTTCTGGGGCCTTATTAGCCCCAAAAGTTTTCAGGCTTCAGGTCGGAATAGACTCCTTAATGACATTTGAAAATTGTGTTGGAATTTACATACAATCAGCTTAAATACGACGGAAAAAAGATGTTTTGTTTAAGGTACATTGATATGTGTAATGTGTGTTTGTGTTTAAATAGAAGCTTCGTTACGATCATTATCTTTTCGTACCAAAGAAAATTAAATCAATTGACCATAGACATGTGACAATAGCATCGTTTTCGCTTCGCAGCTGTCAAAATGTAGGTATGTCATGACACTCATAATCACATGACTATCACGTGACATTAATATACAGTTGCAGTTAGTAGCGAATCCAAGCGATTGCTACAGTCATCGCTATGGCGGCTGGCTGATATCTGTAGCTGCCATACCATAAACAAAAAAGTCCAAACTAATATAGATTAATCTAGTCTATGCTTCGGGGATTATTAACAGTAAAATAGTAACCTAATTAAGAAATTAATAACCACGCTATCCTAGCATAGATAATTAGCAAATTAACAGCCAATTATTATTTATAGACTGCCACATGGAAGCCAAAAATGTGTTTACGTTTGCAAGTACAGAACATGGGTCAATAGCGATAAGAGCTTGATAGACAAATTGTTACCTACTGATAACTTCAGCCTGGTTTATATAAAACAACATGTTTACTTCATCAGCTTAGTTACCTACTGGTATTTTGATCGGGACGCGGCCTCAGCTGAATATAATTCATTACATTATAACAACTAAACTTGAATATGAAAGTTTAAATGAAATTTTCCTTTTTTGGACCAATTGGCGACGTGATCTGGTTACTAGTGGTTCCTTTGAGGATTTGTGGTATATAAGAGCTTGGGGTGGTGACATTTTGGTAGACGTTCGTGGAATTTCGGCAAGGAAAATTCATTTTCAATCAGGTAAGTTTTAAGTTTTAGAGGTATCATTTAATATATTATATCTAGTCCATTATAAGTAGCTAATTCGTTACCAAGTTACCTATAATTACGCATATATAGTATTTCATAGTTGAAAGAAAGCACAAAAGCTCGAACTCACTGTTTAAATTCGCTTTTTTATGTTGAAAAATGTTTTCAATAACCTCATATTTTTTGCATTTTTTGCTGCATATTTTTGAATAGTGTGGTTTTCAAACCTTAATTAACTTTTTATACGACTTACAAATTGAAGAATTTAATTGAAATTTCGAGAAGTATTAAGATATTTATAGAATTATTAAGTAAGATATACCTTTGTTGTGTTTTTTACCAATTAATATCTGTCTAAACTTAGAATATTGTAAAAAACTAGGTATTTAATCCAATATCCGCATTTTAAGTGTATTATTAATGATAATAGTATGATTTAATATGTGTTTAAAGTTAATAACTGGATTAATATCAAGATATTAATCTTTATTACGTAAAGAGCATCCCAAATAATTTTAAAAAATCTAGAATTTTTTTAAATATCATCCGATGTCATCATCCTATGTTTTGGGTTCAATTCCCGGGTCGAGTGAAGGTTGTTTCCAATTTATTTTTTTAACATTGGTCAGGATTGAGGTCACCAACCCGCAGTTACACCGCCTAATCCTCCTCACTGTACTGATATATTCAGTGAGAAGAGACGTCATTGCTCAGAAGTTACAATACAGGCAACTTTTTACTGTTAGTGAAAATATTGTTAATCAGCTCACATCCAATTAGTGAAGAAGTAATAGTAACTTCCTATATGTTAAGTACTAGCCTGTAATGTCTCACTCCTGAGCAATGACCTCTCTTATTGAAGTTATCAGTACGGTGAGGAGGATTAGGCATAATCACCACGCTTACCTAATGCGGGTTGGTGATCTCAAACCGGAGCCTTGAGTTTGAAAAGTAGGAAACATATACGCGGACGAATTCACACACTGTTAATAAGACAAAAAGTAAGCTCTAAGCTTGTATTATGGAATCTAAATAACTGATACTATATACTACATATACATACACGAATACTTTATAATATATAATTAATAACATGTTTTCGCTTCTTTCCTATCTGTAGAGCCCCAAAATGCAGGGCAAAGGCCTCTACGGTGATTAAAGAGTAAATATGTGATGAGAATAAGTCGTCGCTTGGTCGGTTAATCGCTTGCTTACTGCGACAAAAAGTAAATTAAAACCAATTCATCTTTTAGAAGTAACGAAGGTACAGACACTTGTATAGTTAGTCATAGGTAGGAACTTGTACCGCTCGTGACTAGTGTTTGACTAAGCGATGTTAGTTCATTGCAATTGTTAAGCAACGTGCAGCTCGGCCCCTACTTGGATGGGTGGCCGATAGTGGCATTTCTATCTGAGCGCTACCGTGCTTCGAAGGGCACGTTAAGCAGTCGGTCCCGGTTGTTTCAATCGTCAGGCCATGTAGGAGGCCTTTAGACGGTATAAAAACTCTGACACCAGGGTTGGCCAGTAACCTACTCGAAACGAATGAATAGGTAGGAACTTGACTTATAAATAAATATATAAATATACCTGGACAAATTCACACACGGTTAATTAGACCCAAAGTAAGCTCTAAGCTTGTGTTATGGAATCTAATTAACTGATACTACTACATATACATACACAAATACTTTATAAGGATATATAATTGACACCCAGACGTCGTCGCCAATAACTATGTCTGCACATATTGTTGACTCCGGGCGAGAATCGAACCCGCAACCCCCGACACAGTAAGCGCTCTCACTGCCACTGTGCCAACGGGCTTGTCAAAAACTTATCTACGTAAGTCAGGTACCAATTCAATTATCTAAAAAGCCGGTTTCCTAGCTATGCATAGCAACACAAAAGTTTTTGGCTATCATTAGTTTCTGTTCTAATAATTGTTAGTGAAATGTGCAGCTTAGTTTTTAGTTGTAGTCAAGGAACAGTAATAGCAATCTGATATGACACATACGTCGCGCGTCGGGTGCCAAAAACTCAATAGGGAATTTACACGTGGCAAATCCAGCAGGTAGTCGACTATATTCTTAAGGCTTTGTTTTAGTCACTTGCGTGATTGCACAACCATTTGCAAAATCGATTTTCGATTTCATGCAACTTTAAGCACCAGTGTGGTAAATTCCAAGACAAGATAAAAATAACGCCGGTAATTTAGAGCTTTTTTATTGTAAACAAAACTCTACCTGTTATTTTATTTCATTATTGCACTTTTGCGTTTTTCTACGCATTCGATTAGGCACTGCAGAAACAAACGAAACAGACGAAATGCGCTACATCGAACGCCGGGCACTGTACCGTTATCAATGAACTGTCTAACAATTGTGATTGTGAATAGGCTTTTGTTTTGTTAAATGATATTATAATTTACGATAAAATAACATAAAAATGATAACTCCTGACCTGTCACGAGGCACGACCAATAATAATGACAAGCATGTGGTTTAACTAAACATAAGCCAAAAACGTATATTAACTAACCCGCGTTGTACCCGTTCCTGAAGAATTTACGGGATAACAAATAGTCTATAACCTTCCTGTTGTGACTATCGATTAATAAAAGAATCTGAGATTAGCGCGTTCAAATAAAACAGCAGAACATCACCAAACTAACCGCGCCTCATCTCCCTAAAGCCGGAATTACATTACGAAATTAGTGGCATGAAATTAATTTCGTGACATTAGTTTTAACAACAGTTTCACATGTAATTTAATATTTTCGTAATGCATGCATTGATTTCATGAAAGCAAATCAGTTTCGTGCACTGCGCGATTTTTAGGTGAAATTAGTGTCATGCAACTAATTTCATAGTGTAGATGCGACGTGAATGCAACGCGAAATTAGTGTCGCGACAGCATTACTGAGACAGCAGCCCCAATAGCTATGATATTGACAAGGCCATTATCTCCGCGATACTGATAATTTCACGACACTATAATTTAAACGAAAGTAGTTTCACATGTGCTGAAATTACTTTCACGAAACTAGTTTCATCATGCATGACACTAGTTTCGTAATGTAAATCCCGCTTAAATGAAACCTAAAGGCTATAGCAGACATGCTTCTTTTTCAACCGCGATTGGCGAAATTAGATCTAAACGCAGCGGCCAAACATTCCTCCATTTCCTCCTCGCACATTTAAAAACTCCAAACGCAATGGTGGCGCTGATTTTTAGAAGCATTCTCAATACAGCAACGTTGCTATACAAGAACTGTGTGTTGTCTGTTTCAGTCTGTGTGTGTGACTGTTTCAGTCGCTAAAAATTTGATGCAACATCATTGAAGTCGCAAAAGTGCCAATCGCCGATACGTGTGCATGTCTGTTATAGCCCTATATTAATAAAAAGCATGAGGAAGGATGAGGGAAGCGTTTTATCTGTATTAAAAAATAATTTTGACTCATCCTATTAATACCTATTATAAATGCGAAAGTTTGTGAGGATGGATGTATGTATGTATGTTTGTTGCTCTTTCACCCAAAAACTACTGAACGGATGGATGAAACTTTACAGTAATATAGGTTATACATCAGAATTACACATGGGATACATTTTATCTTAAATTCCAGCGGGGACGGGTACAACGCGGGTAACACCGTGGGGTGCGGCTAGTTGATTTTATAAGGTTGATTTTACATCAAGCGTTTGGTCAGCACTTAACAAATCCATTCGAAAAATGAATCTCTTTCCAGATAAAATGAAGCAAATGTACGCCATAATCTTTCTAACGATGATCTGCTACGTCCAGTCCCACATACTATCGAGAGTAACCAATAGGAATAAAGAAGATCAGTTGTCAAAATGTATGACAAATATTTCGTCAGCTTTAACTATGTTGTGCCCGATATACGGTTTCCAGTACGAAGATGTGTATTCTGGTAAGTACGAGTCAAATGGTTTTGCCTTGTTAGACGTACTATAACCGACCTCAGCAGAGCTACAGATGGTGCAGTCACGTGCTGGGCTGGTTTAATATAGAGTCAATGATACGCAAGGAAAACTTGTCTCGACTTTAATTTAAAAATATTATTTTCGTTATATAATAAGCACCTTCCCGGTCAAGGAACCGAATACCAACCGCTATGGGCGTATACAATAAGTTTAGGGCTGGAGCCACTGAAGGCAACACTGTCATGCTATATTGACTCCTGCAGTGGATGACTTCGACTTATGACTTAGTGAATTTATTTGTAAGGAAGGTTGACCTTGAATGTAGAGCATTTTAGTTTGGGAGAACTTGGTTCCGTTCAGGATAAGTTTTATCAGGGGAAACATATGTTTTTTATGGAAGGACTGAGACTTTTTTTACTGAAAAGTAATTTTGTAATTAATGCTTTATTTTTCAGATGAAGTATCCGACATTTTGAATCTACATAAAGTGATGGAATGCTGTTTAAAGCCCTG
Source organism: Cyclophora albipunctata (assembly GCA_963082685.1). Lineage (NCBI taxonomy): Eukaryota > Metazoa > Arthropoda > Insecta > Lepidoptera > Geometridae > Cyclophora > Cyclophora albipunctata. Next base: position 3,984,781 of record OY720123.1, read on the forward strand.
TTCTCTGCCCGAACTGCTCAATGCTTGTAGCAATCCTGCTATCTAAGTAACTTTATATTGATTTAGTAAACTAGTCTAATTGTATCCTACTTGGTGTCAATAGGAAAAATTATAAGCAGATATCTCTCAATGTGGGTATTTTTGTATGACAACTGTAGTAATGATCATACAAGCATACTTGTTTGACTGGCTATAGAACCTAAGTCTTGGCGGAAACAGAAAAGTCGTATTGAACGCAGGTTAATCCACTTTATATAGCCGCCAGCACAATTTTAAAACCCCGTACTACGTATAAGTAAAATAATTCGTAATTTAAAATACAATAATTGCCGTGTTCAAACGATTTTCTGATTCCAATAACCCGTTGCGATGAGAAATCAATATATAAAATAGGTACGAATACTCAATCAAAATACGAAACAGGTTGAATTAAAATTCAAAATTCGACCTGTTTTTTATTTAAATTACATTTTTTTGTACGTTTTTGACCTGATTCAAATTAGTGTTTTATTTATTTTAATCAATTTAGACAAGCCAATGATATGAAACTGTGTTATAGTAGAATAAATTATTATAATTTATAATCAATTACTTGTAGAGTTATTTAATAGTAGAATAGCGTAGTCACTTGATGTTATTATATTTTAATATTATTTATTAATAAATGATCCTTACACATTGTTCTATTTGTATTCTGTACAGTTGTTTAGTTATAGTTATAAGCGAGAAAATTAATGACTGGATCTTACAAGCGGAAACTGAGATAAGCGCCAATAACCTATAAGCATAAAACAGACCCCGCCCCCAAATTATCGCGATTTCAACCAGTCTTGTAAGAAAAAAGTAATATGCAATAATGCTTTACCGAATGAGCTTCATTCGAGGCGGGCATTGAACCCGGGACCTCGGATTTAGCACACGAATGCACATGTCACTATGTGCATGTTTTTATAAATATTTGTGAAAACAAACAAATAGAGCATTATGATGTCAGAAATCTGTTTCCTTGCTAATATTATGAATTCGAAAATTTTCTTACTGGCCAACAAAATGTACGCCACCAAAACATGAAATAACGATAGATTTTCCCAACTTACATAGATGGCGCCATATTATTGATAAACCCATGGAAAACAGAATTTAACACATTATACTTCCCGTGTATTTTAGATAACACTGATTACAACCGATAGTCGAGGCAAAAAATTACGGGTTTTTCAAAAATGATAATGCAATTTCGACAATATTAAATGTTTATTCCTAATCCATAAGTATTTACAAAGACCTAATTGTTTAAAAATAACACACTTTCATACGTTAACAAGTTTAAGGTTAGGCAAAGTGACATTTTCTTTGCCATGTTATTAAAGGTCCTAAAGCGAAAATATTTTGGTAAACAAAAATACTCCTTTCTACAAACGTAGTAAGTAACACACTCACAAACAAATGTTTTCATAATTATAATGAATCCAATGAAATGCATCGAAACTTATGTTTCAATATTATGTTTTCTACACATTAGTAAGTAACATAAGTCAATACCGTCGAAAGTCGACGAGTATACCACATACTAGATATCATTTGCGTTCTTATAGTGAACGTGAACGTTACAGGCATGCCCTCTTTTCATACATTTAATTCCTACTTCAATATAACTACTATGGTTATCCCAAAAATCATCATTGACAATTTCCATGAGTAAACTTTTTGCCCACCAGTCCCCTTTGAGCTGAGTTGACAACTCTGGGTTGGTTGACATTGTTTGTCAAATACCCATAGAAAGAATCAAAGAAACTCAATGGAACAACCCGTCATTAGAACACAAAATTGAGAGATAAAACGTATACATGAAATACCTATAAAAGCCCCTCCATTTCCTTCATAAACTGCATATAAGCGTCGTCTTTGCTCGGAACCTGTTTCGGTATGTCTGTCTGTCGCAGTATAGTCGATTTGATGGTAGACTTTGTCTTCTTGTCTTCCCTTTTGACTCGTAAAGCGGACGGCACAAACCGAGTGACGTCAGCAGACAGATTCCTGATTTGAGGTTTCGCGGTGATTGTTGCACCTAGAAAATTATATAAATAAATAAATACACCCAGACAAATTCACACAAGGTTGTATAGACCCAAACTAAGCTCTAAACTTGTATTATGGAATCAGTAATAAAATAAATAGTTATGAGAGCATTCTACGGCAATCGATCAAATTATCAAATTAATGAAATGACAAGAATAAGAGCGTTTGTCCACCGCCGCCGGCACCGGACCGTCACCGGGAACGAGATTATTTCGGGCCGAGTTTATTATGACGTGACGGCGATCGTTTGTCCACCGCGACCGATTTCGCCGGCTCAGTTTGTTCCAGCTGGCATGCGTGGTATTGGCGTTTTCGAAGAAATAAAGTGATGGCTAGGTTAAACCGGCGACAACTTCTTCTACTAATTTTGTACCTTCGAAGGCGCAGGAGATGCAAAGAATTTTGGGTTCATCCGCTAATACGTGAACGATACATCACAGGGGCGTTTTATATACACCACGCCAAGTTGCGGCAGCATGACAACAAGTTTTTCAACTACTATAGGATGTTTTTTGTAATAGGTAGAGTGATTCAAGAGGAAGGTTTATATGTATAAAAATTCCCGAAATTCCCACAGGAACGGGCACAACGCAGGTAAAACCGCGGGGCGCTGCTAGTCTACTATACAATGCTATATAATGATAATTGATGACAGACAAAATAATAACTGAGCTCGTGTACGGTGCGACGGCGACGGCAGTGTGTGGACAAGTTCATATGTTTTGTATTGCCGGCACATCGGCCCATCAAAATCTCGGGCCAGTTTTAGCGGTCACGCCGATTTACTCGCAAATTCGGCGTCCGGGATGACGGCGCCCGGTGACGGATGTGCGGTGGACACGCGGCTAAAGCAAAACGCTCTAAATGTATCTACCGCTACTTCGGCGCCGTCATCTCGTTCCCGGTGACGGTCCGGTGTCGGCGGCGGTGGACAAACGCTCTAAGACTACGAGACGCTAAAAGTACAGTTTATTTGAACGAAACATCTAGTGAAAAAAAAACTAGTTTAAAAAAATAGTGTACCTTGAGCACCATCCTTCTTGGTAATGAGTATAGGTGCGGCGGTGAGCACGGAGACGGGCGGCATCTGCTTGGGCGGCGGCGGCGGCGCCAGCGGGCGCAGCAGGCGGGGCGGAGCGCCCGGCGGCGGGCCCGGCGGCCGCAGCAGGCGCGGCGCCGCCGCCGGCGGGCGGAACCCTGCGCGGACCACGTATATGTACTATACACTTCCTTTTGTATAAGTAAGTTGTAGGGAGTGACCAATCAATGGTGTAATAGTAGTTTATGCAACGTCATATAAAGAAGGGTATTAAACTCACATTTCATAATAGTAACGAGTGTTTTAATACCCGTGTTATATGCAGTTGCATACACTACTTTATCTTCACTATTTAATGCAATTAATCAAACAAAATTTTAAAAACAAAACACATTGCGAAACATTAAATTCACGCGTAGGTACGTGTATTGTCACAGTGAACTTGCCGCCATTAAAATCTAACCAATGAGAGCGCAGCTGCGCGTAGGGCCAATCAGGAGCGAGCGAGATCTTACCAAAGAGTTTTGTGTATGTAGTTTCGACGAAGTTTTCACGTATAACCCAACTATTTTAAAAAGCCAGCCTACTATCAAAATTTTATACAACTAGTATGAGGATTTTGACATAAGGCTCGCCAGGTTAATTGGTCGCGTTATAATGATGTTATAATGTTAAATTATAATGATATTATAACATCATGTGCAATTGCTTAAATTGAGTGTTTTAGTTGTCTGCGCTATAACAGTAGTAATTATAAGTCAAGTATTGGAAACATAAGTAGAATGTTACAACATTAGTGTAGATAAAAGTTTTTACATTGTCTTAAGTTTAGGCAGAGACTTATTGAAACAACCGGGACGGGGGACCGGCATTTTTACGTGCCTCCATGCTTTGCCATATCTACTTAAATCCATATTTTTGTATGTGTATACCTGATAACCAGTCTAGTTGTCCCTTTATAGGCCCCTCTATATTTAGTTACAGTTGTTAAACAACATGTATGTATAGTGATAGAGTGGTTACCTGGCGGCATGAGCGGCGGCGGCAGGTGGCGCACCTCGGCGCCGGGCGGCTCGAGCTGCAGGTCGAGGTGGTCGTGGTGGTCGAGGTGGTCGAGGAGCACGTGGTGGTCGTGGTGGTCGCCGTGGTCGCCGTCGCTGTCGCTGTCGCTGCCCGCGCCCAGCGGGTGGTGCACGCCGCCCGCCGGACGCTTCAGGGCGCTCAGTCTGGACAATAATAATAATATATTTATTGATAACATACATATATACAAAGTTTTACACACAGATTTTAAATTAATCTAGGGTTTTACAGTGAGCTTAAGGTGTGGATCCCTGACTGTTAGAAACTGTTAATATCGGAGTCAGCGGATACAAGTCAAATACTCATTTTGAATTGAACCTACGTTAAGGATACACTTAGCTTAACCTTAAGGTAAAGTCATATAATGTTAAATTACAGCTGATTTAGAGCGCTTAAGTTGAATCTCTATTCACACATCCTACTAATATTATGATCGCTTTAGGGTGCTTAGCCAACTAGAAGAAAAAAACTGAATAGATGAATAGGGTGCTACTTTTGAAATAGAGAAACAGACTGGTTGTAGACTAAGTAATCGAAGGCATGTGACAATAATGGTGCAGAGGATTGTAAGAAAATTGAAGTCAATGTGACAATTTCGGTATATTTGTTATAGGGGATGATCTTTTTGGATGAGCTCAATCAGTTAAAGTTAAATATTTTTAATTCAGTCCTAAGACTTTTCTGAGCAAACAGTCACATTAAAGCTTGTAAAAAGCCAGTCAACCCACCTCGCAGTCAAATCAGCTGCTCTATCTCTTTCCCTCTTCTTGTGCACTTCTTCCATCTCTTTCATGAAGTCGTCTATATTCTGTCCCGAAAGAGCCAACATTCTCTGCTGTAGTGACGTGGGTTTGGGGGCAGATGGCGGCACTAGCGCGTGTTCACTATCGTCCATCTCATCGCCGTCCATATGCTCATGGTTGTGAACTCCGTTGGTCTGAGCTATCTGGAATACAATAAGTACTAATTTATACTGATTTCTTAAGTTTAAGTAAACGTAGTTTCAATTAAAAAAAGGTACTATTTTATTACAAACTAGCAGAGCCCCGAGTTGTGCCCGTTCCCGTGGGAATTTCGGGAATTTGTATACTTACTAGCAGCGCCCCGCGGTTTTACCCGCGTTGTGCCCGTTCCCGTGGGAATTTCGGGTTTTTTTTTACATAAAAACCTTCCTCTTGAATCACTCTACCTATTACAAAAAACCGCATCAAAATCCGTTGCTTAATTTTAAAGATTTAAGCATACAGACAAACAGACAAAACTTTGTTTTATACTATGTAGTGTAGTGATAAACCTTCCTCTTGAATCACTCTATCTATTTAAAAAAAATGCATCAAAATCCATTGCGTAGTTTTTAAGATCTAAGCATACATAGTGACAGATAGACAGACAGACAGAGGAAAGCGACTTTGTTTTATACTATGTAGTGAAACTACACTAAACTGCCTATTGAAACAAGTACAATATCGACGTAGTGGTGGGACGTAACAATAACTGATCTATAACATTGCCGATGAAAATCCACCACCGGAAACACCATCATCATCAATTGAAATCTATGAGTAAGGTAAGCGTAACAGTAAAGTAATAGTAATAATATCTCACAGTCTCCCCCGGCGGTCCTTCGTCATTCATATCCGCAAACCGCAGGCTCTTCTTCTCTCTGTCTCTCTTGTCCCCGTGTATATCTTGAAGCAACTTGGTGTAGTCTACCGGCGGGCCTGGAGGGACGCCCGGCGGCTCGATGCCTGAAGGCTTTTCCTGTGGGTATGGATAAGTGAAGGTTTTAAAAGTCTTATTCAAAGATATCTGAAGATAATCAATTATTATTATTATTTGTGCCTTAAGTTTCCCATAGTTGGTCAAAGGCCTCCCCCCATTTCTTCCATTCAGCTCTATCAAGACCTTCTTGACACCAACCAGACAAGCTCGTCAAGCTCGTCTCGCCATCTCCGTTTTGGTCTGCCGCAGCGTCTTCTGCCAGTCTGGGTACCACTTTGATGTAAGAAAAAACTGAACCATCTCTTGATGTTCAAGACAAAAGTGTAAAACTTCGGACGTAAGAAAAGGGAGGGAAAAATAAACACTCCTGGGGGCGTTTATGAATATGGCCTCAAGAAGTTTTACTTTAATCTCTTCCTAAATGAGTTTGATCAGATTTAAAAAAAAAAGCGGCCAAGTGCGAGTCGGACTCGCCCATGAAGGGTTCCGTAGCAGCGAGTAACATAATAAAGAAGTTCTTGAAGTTCGTTGTACTTACTACTACTTACTTACTTAGCGTGTGGGTTGTGATCGATTAACGACCTCACAAACCAAAAAACTAAAAAAATAAAAAAAACTACTAACTAGACCTCGTTCAAACCAATTTTCTGTGTTAGATTACATTGTTATGTACATCATATATTTTTTTTAGTTTTATCATTCTCTTATTTTAGAAGTTACAGGGGGGGGGACACACATTTTACCACTTTGGAAGAGTCTCTCGCGCAAACTATTCAGTTTAGAAAAAAATGATATTAGAAACCTCAATACCATTTTTGAAGACCTATCCATAGATGTACGTATACACGTATGGGTTTGATGAAAAAAAAAAAAATTTTTTTCATTTCTAAGTATGGGAGACCCCCCTAAAATTTTATTTTTTTTCTATTTTAGTGTGAAAATATTAATGCGGTTCACAGAATACATCTACACACTAAGTTTCAACAACATAGCTCTTATAGTTTCGGAGAAAAAAGGCTGTGACATACGGACAGACGGACAGACAGACATGACGAATCTATAAGGGTTCCGTTTTTGCCATTTGGCTACGGAACCCTAAAAAGAGAAGGTTCTCAATACGACTGATTTTTTGTGTTGGACTATAATAAACTAGCAACGGCCCGCGCAACGAAAACCGATTTATGCCCGTTCCTGAGTGAATTTCGGACTAAAAACCCTATAACCTTCCCCTTGTATGTGGCTATCCATTACAAAAATAATTATTCAAATTGGACTGCTAATTCCTGAGATTAGCGCGTTCAAACACACGACCAAACAAAAAATCAAACTCTCCAGCTTTACACACATAGTATAGTAGATAGACATAGATAGTATATACTTTATAAACGGAATCCTTTTTGAGTATAGGTTTGGGCGCGTTCAGGTGTCCCAGATCGTCAGGCAGCGGTATCTGAGACGGCATGTAGCCAAATAGGTGATCGGGAACCTGAAATAGATGGAGAAAAAATATACTAAATAACATTATAAAACATTCGTTATTTTCAGGTAATCAAAGTTTATTTTGTATTATTGTTAAAACAGCGCAGCAATGTTGTTGAATAGTAAGCTACTTAGCCGATGTTGATGAGTTTGGATATATATGTAGACTAGCAGCGCCCCGCGGTTTTACCCGCGTTGTGCCCGTTCCCGTGGGAATTTCGGGAATTTTTTTACATAAAAACCTTCCTCTTTAATCACTCTACCTATTACAAAAAACCGCATCAAAATCCGTTGCGTAATTTTAAAGATTTAAGCATACAGACAAACAGACATACAAACAGACAAAAATAGCGACTTTGTTTTATACTATGTAGTGATGAATTAAGCCTATTGGATGAACATAAACTACTTTGTATCTCAAACTAGCAGCACCTGGGGGAAAATCCGTTCAGTAGTTTTAGAGACAAATTTATACAGACAGACAGCTTTTGCGAACTTTGTTTTATAATATGTATATTATATAAGACTTCTATGTATGTTATAGTAAATACAATAAATTGAATTCTTACTTGTATAGCAGGTAATGGAATATCGTCAAGTTGTACTGATTGAGCATGCTTCACTGACTCGTAGTATGATATCAAATGAGCCCGTCTCTTTTCATACTCCATCTCTTGTCTCTTGAGGTCCACCCATTTCTCTGGCTCATCCTTATCCTGTAAAAATATAAATGTTTAAGTTAATTTCATTGAAAACTTTTTATTTTTTTAGTTATTTAATTTATTCATATTAATTTTAATAATAACACTTTTGTTTGAATGAATGGGTATTGTAATTGTGTTATGGCATGTACAATCGCCTGCCAAGAGGTCGAGGTCCCGGATTAAGGGTTCGTTGCTTCAGCTTACAGCTCGCACCAGTCAACATTATAACACAAAATTTCAGTCTCACCAGACAAAGGAAATGAAAATTCGTGGCTTTCTACCGGCCGCCTGAATAACTTCAACAGACTGTTGTTTAAGTTATCAAACAATGCTTTGTATTTAACAATTTTTTTTAAAAAGTAATTTTTTTTACGAATATATGTATTGATGATTGAAACAACCCTATGGGCTCCCACATAAAACTGCGATGCGATACGAACTGAAATAGGTATATCTATCGCCATTACTACAGTACAAAGAAAAGAGATGAATATATTAAATGAGAATCGCTAATTAATGGAACAGCATCGCAAGTTCCTGCGATGCGACTTCGCATCGCATCGCATCGCAGTTTTGTGTGGGAGCCCTAAGTCAGTTCAGTCTCTATCCCCAGTAGATAAAAGTGGTGATTATGCCTAATCCTCTTCACTTTACTGATATCTCTCAGTTTATATCTTAATTTTTGCAAACAAGTTTTACAAGAGATCTATACATACTTTGACTGCAAGGTTATTCACACAGTACTTTCTAAAAAGGAGGTTCTAATCTGTATTTGATACTAACAAGCTCACCCTGATACATCTGTGTCACTAAATGTCATACTTACATACATCTTAAGAACTCTGTCAAATGTTTCTCGTAACTTTTTTCTCTTCTCTTTTAACACTTTCTCGTTCAAAGGTGAGGGTTGAAGAACATTGAACTCTGACAAACAATAACAAGTTATTAATACAAACAGATTGTATAATTTTTTATACAAAGTGTCATATCCCTATTACTTATTATGTGTTAATAAGGCAATAATTAAAAACCTTTGAAACAGAAGGGAATATTTCCTTTGTGTACAATTTGTTTCGCAGTATGTATATAAAATTCTCATCCTTTTTATAATTCAAAGTGTTTCATATTTTATAATTGGGCATAGATAATTATTTTATGGCAATTGATAAGTTGGGTTTTCGCTATGCAGTCGGACAAATCATGTATCAGATAAGGTTTGGTATTATGTCAATATTGTGATATCAAACATTTGATGCATACCTCAACTTTTCGGTATGCATTAAACGGTTTATTCGCGATTCAGTCCCGTCTAGATTAGTGTTTACAATGTGTTCATATTGTGATAGTTTAAGTAGTGTAATTGTGATATAAAGTTACTAATATTAAGGGTAGTAGGTACCATGTTTTACACTGTTTTATTTTCTATGTTTTTAATCAATGTTTGTAACACATAGTAAACATACTCACAGAGGTTTTTTCGCGTTTCTAACGTAAATAAGTTTCCTTACACATCTGTACCTCTTTTTACTATTGTTTTCATTGGCTTTACTAAACACTTACCAGCTCATTTATAAACACTCTTTAACAAAACACTGTAATAAAGTGTTCTCTCTTGCTCTTTGGAAATTAGCATTTGTTAGAAAGGGACAAACCATTTGATAGCTAAAATGCTGTTCATAAAAGCGTATATAAATAAGACCCTAATACTTATAATGGACAGCCATAACACGCATCAACCCTGAACATAGTGGTTTTGTCTATTCGTCCTCACTGCACTAACCTTCAGTGAGATGAAAGGACTTTTCCCAGCAGTGTAGCACATATAATACTTATTTTTTAAGATGTACCAACAAACTTTTGTACCAGGCATTTCTACATTACCTTTCTACATTATACATTAATGCTAACTAAAGAGTATAACTTCTAATTAAAGAGTTACCCATTTCATCAATTTTCTGTAACTCTTCCAATATTTGATTTGGATCCTTCATTTTGAGCACAGCCGCTCGGACCATCTGTCTTTGTCTTTTATTTTTCTTCAATTCTTTTTTCCTTGCCTCCTTTCCTGCAAATCGAAACAGTATCTATAAATAGACGGTAAGTACCTACATGAAACATTACACAATATTAAGCAATACCGATTAAACAAAGTTATACATAGTATCTATGTGATGTGATTATTGGAATCTTTGCAGCCCTGTAATCTTATTGCACAAGAGAAGTCATTGACATAAGAATGAAGTAGAGAATTCTTGCAAATGAAAAACGTAAACAAATACTATAATTATTTTTGAGGCCATTTGATAAAACAGTATAGAATACAATTTTTTTTTTAAATGTTAGCTGTTGTTTTAAATATGTTTTAAAGTAATAAATAAGACATCGAGGAGTTGGAATATGTGAATAATGTGTCAAAGACTTAATGAGATATTAACTACAGCGATAAACAAGAGTAACAATCCAAATTCACTTACTTGCTTGGTCAGTCGGATTCATATATTTACCACTTTTAGTGGTATTTATTGATCTCCGCCCCATCTTATCGAGATAATAAATCTGTTATATTCTTAATTTGAGTATGTGAAGGAATGGATAATTCGAATATCAAGTAAATATTCAATAACTACAGATGCTAGGTGGGTTAACTACCTCGGCAATAAAATAAACTTGACTTGGTTTGGTTGGTTGGTTGGTTGGTACTTGGTTGGTCTTTGGTCTTGGATTAACTGACACTGACTGTGAAAGAATGTCATAACTGACAGTAACAATCACAGACAGATGTCACTGTGAAATTGACAGACAATAAATTTACATTGACAACATTGAATATTTAATGTTCGTTCAGCATTTCGTTAACTTTAAAAAAATCAATAATAATATTTCGAAAAAATATATTAATTTTTATGTATAATTTCAAGTAAATATTTATCAATGATTTATGTTCCCAATGGTACTCATAAATGCTCTTTATTATTTGTCGAATTTCCTTAATTTTGTGGTGAGTATTTATATGATTTGAAAATCATTTTGTCTCTATTTATTCAAATACAGGGCTGTATTTAGGAAACACTGATAAAGGGTAGAAGGTGCGGGGGTCAATTATTTAACCTACGCTCTTAAAAAATCACTAATAGATAGGATATTTATTACACAAATACGAATTCTCCTTCCATGTATCCTTCCAATGCTTCGCCAATTATTTCTTTCCACCTGGGAGATATAAAATATATTTTTTCCAACTTTTAACTTTTTTCCAATTATTAAAAATGAATTAACTCTTAATAAACGAGCTATGTCGACACCTACTGTTTTCTTAAAATTATATTTATACAGGGAATTTGCGAAAACTTCTTAACTTAGTTGATATTCTGAGATGTTTTCAGTAGGTACGTACAGTCCACACCACATTAAATTACTCTACTTTATGCCTAATATTGTAAACTTTACGTACCCACTACAATTTGAGTTAAAAATTTACAACCAAATATTTTTATCAATCAAAAAGTACAATCCCCCAAAAAGTTTAAACATTGAATGGCTCCTCTTTATATGACTTGATATACGTTGTTTCAGTACCTACTAGCCTATGACTATGAATAAGAAAGATGATTGGGTTTTGCGTATTGCGTTTTGCAATCGTTCGCATCACGTTACAACCACACTCTCATTTTACTACGATGAATATGAATACAATACTCTACCTACACACACATCTAGAATTTACGAGTATCCACTACCATGAACTACCATCCACTATGTTACACACTGGTTTCATTCATGTACTAAACTAGACTTCTCTTTCTATCTCATTCATGCTAACGTTCTACAAATGTGTGTGAATGCAATAGCATTCTTCGTACACGAAATGGCGTTTGTTGAACTGTCGGCCGCGCGTCATATCGGTCGAAGCCGCTTGCTCGCTCCCTCCCTCGCGCAGTGACGAGGAACGCGTTCGGTGATTCGGTCGGAACGCTTGACTCTACTTTCGTTGGGGCAAGCGACGTACGCTAGCTTGCGAGTAGCGTGTATGTCTTCATTATTGATGCAAAAGTTCCACGATGGTTGATCATAACCAGAAATTATTACAGGAGTTGCAAAAGAAGCCTGGAAATAATGTGTGTGCTGATTGTGGAAGCCCGGGTATGTCGTTATTAGTGTTTTACTAGTGTTCAGTGATAGTGTTTTCCTTGTGCGTGGTATTTTCATGGGGTGGCAAATAGGCGGGGGGCGTAAATGCGTGCGTCCATGCTTCAGAGTTCAGTGACCTTAACGTAAAATGCATTGAATGAAAACAAATCATCTACATGCCCAACTAGATGATCAAAACAACCAGATAAGTAGTAGGACACGCTCACATTCTGACTAATAAAGTTTTATGATATCTATCACCTGTCTGTCAGGTTTAATTACGTAGGAACGTTGTGTTTGCGATTTGGAAATCGATTTTGTACAGTTAGATTTTTTGGTAACAAGCTCCATGTCGGGAATCATATATGAATCATGAAATGAAAACAAATAAACATCCAGTTGCGTCAGTATATCCTGCTAGTAGAGCGTTAGGAGTCCATCTATCGCCTACTAAACACTGACTCATGCATGCTTTCCCAAATAACATCAGGTAGAGCATGGGTAGAGTCGTGGTTAAGGCGTGCTAATCTCGTGCTTAAAATAAACAAAAATCTTTATTATGAGTTGCACTCAATTAAATACTCGCCTATTCAAGTTTTTATATAATTACCACTTTTGTTAATATTATCATTATCATTCATAAATATTTTCACACAGGGACGGTTCTAGGATTGAGGTCACGGGGGCATATGCATGTCACGACTCCATGAAAAATATCACGTGATAGTGACGTAACATGTTGTTGTTATTATTAAACCATTTTAGTATTATTTATTCTTAGTTACTTAATGCATTGAAAATTAATTCTTACTTATTCATATCCTATACTTGCGTTACGTATGACGATAAAAAAGGTAACGAATATTAATAGACTGATTTTAAACGAGTTTATTGATGATTTTTAGGAAGGTGCGTTGTGTATGGTTTTATTCGGTTATTTAATTGATTAGGTTAAAAAATATATACATAATATAATTGTGGACAGTATGAAAATATGTATAAATTTAATGTGCAAATTAATAATTGATGTAGTAAATTCCTTAGTTAAACTACGCTGAAAGTTCCAACTGTTAGACTTTAACCTACTGGGTAAATTAACAAATGGTCCGAAGTAATTTAGTTAATACTTTTAAAACCCAACTGAACTAGGTAACTGGCTAATTGATTAACTTAAACAATTAATTAACAAATAGTTGCTATAAGACGACATTTTCCATTACGTTTAATAAAATAAAAGCCGAATGAAGTACCTTCAAAGTTATTTTATTGAAAGTGACTTTGTAAAACTAACTTACATTTTAGTACTTTATGGCAAAATAGCTTGCCCTCCAGTTTAATGATATAATATTTTATTACCCAAATAATCCTGTGCTTAAAGATATTTGCTATTAAAACTAGTTGGTTACAATGTTTAAAATGATACTAGGTACCTATCTTGTTTAATTATTGGACTATTCAACAAACAAGTGTTGATAACTTGTACTTTGTTTCATCAAAGGATCAAGAGGCATCTTATTTAACAGATAACGTAACTTCATTAACTAAAAATAACTTTAATATCTATTTTTGGACTTTTATCAATGTTGTATTAATTAAGAAAATGCATGTGCATTCAAACAACACAGAAATTATTTATTTAGTAATCGGATTATACAATTAAGACGACATGTTGCGTTATGTATTCAGTCAAGTAGGAAATTAAACGAGTAATTCATACAAGTACTTGTATTAAATCGGGTTGTACAGCTATTGTGTTGCATTGTACACGATATGGCTTCAATTCCAACATCCCTTCGATCTGAAAATCAATGTTTTATACTGCATTAAACTGACCGGGCCATTATGGACGCACTCATAACAAACAATGTAGAGCTCGTAAATACCTCAATTCTACATCGAAATAAGGATACATTAGTATAATTTGATATTTATTACTATTATTACACAACAAATTGAAATATATGGATGTAACATTTGTATTACGCTTGCTTAAGTAAACCCTCATATAGATGATACTACATTATATTGTTTGATTTCGTTAGAAGATGAATCGGCTTTAAAATTTGTTGACACATCCTTAACAAGTTTAAATTTTGAAATATTTTATTATTTAGAGAATATATTAGGACTTGCCGATAGTCATTAAATAAAGTTTTACATATTTATATTGAATAGATGCTACGTATTAAAATATGTTAAGTAATGAATGCGAAATTTTGATCTATACTAATATTATAAAGAGGTAAAATTTGTAAGTTTGTTTGTTTGTATGTTAGAGGTAATCTCGGAAATTATCAGTCCGATTTAAATAATTATTTTTGTAATAGATAGCCACATTCAACGGGAAGGTTATAGGATATTTTTCATCCCGATATTCCCACGGGCACGGGTACAATGCGGGTAAAACTGCGGGGCGCTGCTAGTATTGAATAAAGTAAATACTTGACTCCTTGATGCACTAACTATGTACTATGCATGGTGTTAACGCTAAAAAGTAAGCACTTTGTACTTTAAACATGACATTATTGCTTTCTCAAGCACAATTCAAAACGATCGGCATAAGAATATCGTGGCTATCAAAGCTGACACACTGGTACTTCCATTTGTTATTTTGCGAGTGAGGCCACATTTATTTGTGTGCGTGCGTCCGCGTGACGTCGTGTCGGTGTGGTCCGTCTGCTTGTAAAATGTAAACACGCATGTCATGCGAGACGAGTGTGCAAACGCCTATTTTGAAAATACCGCATTTTCTTATATATTTATAATCAAATCTTGCAATTAGCTCACATTTTTCATGCATTCAGAACGGCATTGAAAGTATCGTTGTGGCATATTATATCGATAACAATAATAATTAAAATGGAAATGTTCATGTTTTTCAACTGAATTAGGTTTTTAAGTAATTTTATTTTAAGAGAATTAAACAAAACGTGGAGGTGAGAGTCTAACGTTGTATGACATTAAAGAAATGAGAAAGGAGAGCAACGCTCATAAAAACATCAAGTGAATCACCACGAGAGTACGAAGACCCAAAATATAGTTAGTTTCGTACTTTAGCCTTCGACTTTAGCCACTACAATAAAAAGTTTATCAGACGGTCGTTAGCACCTTTATATGTAGTAGGTATTTAATTACTCTTGGAATACTCGTTTGTCTAACATCGCGGGGTTCTACCTAGGTACACAAATAATTCTATTTTTGTGCGACCACATCGAAGAACGTATTTAGTCAGTGTAAAATGTGAAGTGATGACAGACTGTCTAAAACTCAAACGATGTTTAAAACATAATGATTTGTTTTGTCTTTTGTTTGTTTTTATAGATAGGTACCCATTTTATGTAATACTACAATATCACATAGATGATGATTTCTCATTTAGAATCATACTTGATCTTTATTATGCAATTGCGTTACTGCTAGCCCGTATTGAGCCACTGTTGGTCAAAGGCATCCCCCTTTTTCCGCCACTCTTCTCGATTTTGGGCCACCAATTGCGTTATCGAAGTGTAAATCTACTTATTGTTATTTAATAAATTATTACTCTCGGTGACTTTTTGCATAAAAAACGCAATGTATGGGTGTACTATGTGTATATTTACGTCACATAGAGTTATTTAATCTTTAGTATGACGATTTGTAGAACTCTTATCGGACAAGTATGTACGTAGGTCTGATAAAACGCAGAAAAATAAGTTACAATATAATAATAACTTGACTTTAAAGTTTTAAAGGAAACTGTAATTTGTTAATAAATTGGGGAAAGAGAAAGAATTCATTATTTGTGTTTATTAGATGTTTATTATCTAGAGTTCTTCCGTAATTAGATGACTATACCTATCGTGTCTTAATTCACAATTTAAGTAGGTATACTGGGTTATACACTATGCATCGTTTATCAAATCTGCAGCTCTTAAACTTCAAGGACAATATTGAAATTATACTTGTATTTCAGATCCATATTGGGCTTCCTACAATCTCGGTATATTCATATGTATGCGATGCGCAAGTATTCACCGGGGCATGGGTGCCCATATCAGTAAAGTAAAACACCTCGACCTTGATCGGTGGGAAGACTCACAAGTACAGAGAATGAAAGAAGTTGGTAATATCGCGGCCAAGAAAAAATACGAAGAAAGAGTACCGCCATGTTACAGAAGACCTAACAAATCTGATCCTCAGTAAGTACTAAGTAACCTTAACTACTACTAAAATAATTATAAGGGCATTAAATATATAAGGTATATATATATATATCGGTTTCTGGAAAAATTAGCAATAGGTACATAAATATTTTAACTGTGTTATTGTGAAGATAATGTTTGTGATGACTATGAAAAAAGATACATAATTTTATGGCGCCAAAGATTCATAATTTATCAAGGAAACTTGACCCAAATCACGCTATCTCGCCATAGAGTAGAGCCAATTGGTAAATGATAATATATCAGTAAGATATCTTTATTTTTGTTTACGTCAAGTTGTCGTGGAATCTAACAGTATTCAGGACGCTACCCTAAATAAAACGGAATGATGAAATAGGTTTCCGTTACCTTTGATATTACTATTCAATTAGTTAATCGAATACCAGTCGTACCATAGCGTATAGATTATAAAGAAAGATTGCCCCTGCATCGTCCTAATTGCGTCCCTGCGATAGTAACGTACCGTTGAGTAGGTAATTTTGTTTTGTTGAAAAGTAGGTGTATTTGATGTTGGAGTTTTTAGACCGCCTAAGGTCACGACGTGGTCTAAAATCTGATGATGGAATAATTTAATTAATGTTCTTGTGTATGAATATGTGCCGATTTATAATTCGCGCCATCTAGGTACCTACTAACTTTAAAGTTTAATACAGAAGTTATAAAACAGCGAATAGATAAGACCTGTTGTTCTAAGTTCAATCACAAGAAATCAAATACCTATGCTCTATTACTGATAACATGGCCGATAACGTACAACAATAAGGTTTAGATAATTAATTAAATTATAAGTACAATGTATCGCCATCTATTGACAAATATCGATAAAGTTATTGGATTAGGATTATATTTCTTCTTATCAGATGATCACACGAATTTAACAATAATAATTTGTGTTGTAAATAATAAGTGTTTTAAATATGAGGTAAAGAGTTATTTGACTATCGTTAAATTAAAAAAGTTGACTATAAAAATTTGTAATTTAGTATGCATTATTTTGCATAATAGATTTTATCTTTACTATGTTCGAGTCCGAGGTGTTCTATATTTTATCTACACTAATGTTGTAACATTCTACTTATGTTTCCAATACTTGACTTATAATTACTACTGTTATAGCGCAGACAACTAAAACACTCAATTTAAGCAATTGCACATGATGTTATAATATCCACATCGATATCGTAAAATCTCATTATAACATCATTATAACGTGACCAATTAACCTGGCGAGCCTTATGTCAAAATCCTCATACTAGTTGTATAAAATTTTGATATTAGGCTGGCTTTTGAAAACAGTTGGGTTATACGTGAAAACTTCGTCGAAACTACATACACAAAACTCTTTGGTAAGATCTCGCTCGCTCCTGATTGGCCCTACGCGCAGCTGCGCTCTCATTGGTTAGATTTTAATGGCGGCAAGTTCACTGTGACAATACACGTACGCGTGAAAAACTATTGTCAGCTTTTACTCTTGTTGTTTGATTAATTGCATTAGTGAAGATAAAGTAGTGTATGCAACTGCATATAACACGGGTATTAAAACACTCGTTACTATTATGAAACTCGCTGCGCTCGTTTCATAAACTCACACTCGTGTTTTAATACCCTTCCTTATATAACAGTTGCATAAACTACTATTATGGAGTTACTCTACCCAAAGATACCTACTCAATAACGAAGACTAATTTGTTTCATAAATCTTTTCAGAGTGCTAATCGAACAGTGGATTCGTGCTAAATATGAACGCGAAGAGTTCTGTCACCCGGAACGGCAGAGCTATCTCTCAGGGTCCATGGAGGGCTTCCTCATGAAGAGAGGCAAGGAGGACAACCGATACCAACCCAGGAAGTTCATTCTGAACGAAAACGAAGACACTTTGAAGTGAGTTCAATTCATTTACTACTTTAAGGTAAGCTTCTCTATCATCGTGAAAGGAAAATATATCTGTAGGAGATTCGTAAGTACCTACACAAGAAAGAAAATAAGCTTTTTATTAAGAAATGTTGCATGAAAAACTGTCAAGTTACTAATTCTGAAATTGTCCATATAATACATCGCGATACGAATGAACGACTAACATTTCGCTTACCATGCATTTGTGTCTGTGGCTAACGTCATATCGCGGGTATTGAAATTAAAGTAAGGGTTTTAAACGAAGTTCATAAAGGTGCCTTTCCATATGATCAATCGGAATCGATTGTAATCGATATAACTATGTTATGAGTTCAATAGTTTCGATACGTCAAGAAAAGACAGATGTTGAGAGACACTGTAGAGATTTCTTCTCGTATCGATTTGAAGGTCATGGAGCGTCTAACATCGAATCGATCTCGTGTAAAAGCACCTCAGTGTTCATCCATTCGCATGTTTATGTGCCCCGACGCGTAATGAGCTCATACATTAGCGACGTACGTTTATTTTAGTTGTCAAAACAAAAAGTTAATTAAATCGTAAATGCCAAACTTCTTTATAAATTGTCCGTTACCTTTAGTTAATTTATGAACCTATAAAGTATTCAACGAATTTGTATAGTAGGTATCCGATCCCACGTATAAAATACTTATAACTATTTGCCGACGTTAGGTTTTTGAGCTATAACTTTAATAGACTACATTTTCGATTCAATCATAATAGGTGTATCATTATGTAGGAATTCTATTTTTAATAATTCTAATTGTTGGCATACCAACAGTGTACATTCTGATATTTACCAGTTTTGTACATGGGACTTTATTACGGAGATATTTTCCTTATTTGCTGATAAAATGACTAATGGTTATTATTATATTTATATAATATTAGTTATGGTGGATTCCAAGTTACATGGTGTAATTAGACATATGATTCCCTATCGACCTACATAGTTGTATTTCATGGGATTTCCGAGATTTCCAGGATTTCCGAAAAGAATAAGTGTATTTCATTATTAAAGTATGCATATGGCTCGAATATCTGTTTCAAATTATCCTCAAAAATACTTTTGCTATTTTACAAGACGAATCTTTAGTGCAAACCTTGAATGTTAAACTACCTACCTGTTTAAGTTTTTCGTTACCTCCTAGTTACCGGTGTAATAAAATTCCTAAAACTAAAAATAAATTTTAATCAGTTGAAAAAAAATCTAAAGTTTTCTATCAACGTTTTATCTGATTGCGTTAATAAACCAATGCAATGTTAAGGTCATACAAATTATGTGTGTAGATGGAACAAAATGATTCTGAATTTGATTAATGGACTTTAAAAGTTAAATCAAGTTTTTACCTTATTTCAGAATTTTGATATATTTTTCCAGTCACCAAAATTTTGCATAAGTAAATTTACATAGACAATGTCAAAGACAAGATCTGTTATCTTAGATCACGTATCTGGACGTTTTTGGGACTGACCTAAGTCTAAATACAAGTGCGAGATCTAGAGCAAGACCAAGAATCTTTCTCTAGGTACAAGAGAAAGATACTCGCACTCACTCGGCTAACTCGAAACGTCTCGGCGATAGTGTAAACCTGCCAATACGACACGTAAATTTCACAATATGATAAAAATTTTCATCATTCAAAACGTTCTAAACATTATAAATGTATAAATCATGATTGTTTGCTCTACATTAACCGAAATTATAGTGATGATAAATAGTGTTGACTATGCAGTGACGTTGTATCTATGCACGACAAACAAAAAGTTCCACCACGCCTCTCACTAGCTGACGGGAAGACTAAACTAATATTTGTACATAGACAACTACGTAGATTTGAACACGTATGTACCTACGTTAGACTTTTGGACTTTATCTTGTCTCATAATGGGTGGCGAATAACATTGACCATGTTGGCCCAAGCATTTGGCGTATATTGGTAAGTGTCAAATCGTGTTCAGGAAAGTGATGGCCGACTTAAAGGGCTTTGATTTGAGACGGATCCAGGGCCATTTAATTAAGGATATTATTTTATAATACTCTCACTCGACAAGCCCGTTGGCACAGTGGCAGTGAGAGCGCTTACCGTGTCGGTGGTTTCGGGTACGACTCCCGCCCGAAGTCAACAATATGTGAAGACATAGTTGTTGGCGGCGATGTCTGGGTTTCAATTATATATTCTTATAAAGTATGTATAAACAGTAGTAGTATCTGTGAGTTAGATTCCATAATACAAGTTTAGAGCTTACTTTGGGTCTAATTAACCGTGTGTGAATTTGTCGGAGTATATTATATTAACTTATATATTATTATATACGTAAAATGAGTTAGATTCGACGCAAGCTGTACATGTTATTGTAGGTATAAATCGTATTGACCAGCTGGGAAACGTATTCGCCAAGCCCCACGTTACATTATACACATTAAACATAGATACCTACATTATCATTATGCATGACGAACTAGCTATTAGCATCTTCGGTTATTAGCATACATTTACTTTGGGAAATACGAATACCTGTGTATTACGTCACTGTACATTAGTTCGACGTTTTTGTTGGCTATTAATGCTTTGATTTGTTGAATAAACATAATTAGGCACAAATTAAAATGAATATGACGGTTATCGATCGTTTTTTCGGAAATTTTTTCGTTACTAGTTCCGGTAAAGTTGTTTAAAGATTGATGGAAATAGGTACATCAGAATAAATGTTGAAATAAAATGTTGTAGAACTCAACAGTAGTGGGATGTTTATGACAACTCTATAAATATCATTATTTTGTTCTATATCTTTCAATATCGGTAAAGGCTAAGGTATTTTTTCCACTAAGAATGGAAAATAATGTAAATTATCTTTTCATCAGGTTCGAAGAATAAATAAATACTTTGGTACATATAACTCAATGTTTCTTTCGAGTTTTTTACAAAATCAACTGTTAGAAAAACTAAAATAACATCACATATGATTCCCACTAAATAGAGATCAAAGACCATTCACACTGATGATATCGGAACATTACCTAATATCAGTAAAGCAAAAACATGACTGTGTAGGTTATTATTATTACGGCATGGTAAAAACATTGTGTAACTTATTTGTTTTCACTACCAACGTCATTTACTTTATCAGTGACGGCACAAAAAGTAACGCATTGATTTCGTGATACGGTAATCATAACGTATTTGACCTGTGGAGCTAATGTGACGTCACATACCGCTATTTTACAAAACACGAATGTTCTAGTGCTAAGTTTTTGTGGCACCTACTTATGACTCGACTGTTTAACACTCTTTAAATACTTAGCAAATAGATAGGTGGTTTAATGTGACGTCGAACTTGTACTTCGAATTTAAATTGTGAACTATGACGTAGAAGCTTTTCGATGAATTGTGGTTTTTATGGTAATACTAGAAATACCAGCATATTTTAATAACTAGGTACAGAGTTAGGTCACGCACAATTACCTGCAGTATACTGTATAACATACCGACCGGCATCAAGCTATTAGCAATTGATTTGCGTACAGTCTATGACACAATTTTGGCGCCAAGCTAGTAAATGTGTTAACTCGCCTACTAAGTATCGTCATAACACGATAATTTAATGTCAATAAACTTTTAAGGGTAAAGAGAATTCACCTTCAGATTGAATTTACCGCTAGGAAAGTTTAAGAGTATTTCCCGGTGACGTAGATGCATATGACATTTACATGGATTACATTCCTTTACTATAAATGGAATGTGACAGGTTTATTTAAATATATTCCTTCGTTTTTTACTGCAAATTGGAATGTAGGTGGTAGTTAGTACCAATTTGAAGGTATGGAACAGTCACCTATAAGTCACTTATAGAGGCTATAGCTATACCGCTTGTCTAGTACCTTCTAAAGCCTCTCGCAGCCTCTAGAGTCTAGTGTCGGTACCAGTAAAGAGGTATGTAACCGAACCGTTTTAAAAATAGTTATTTTCATGTTGGTGAACCAGTTCTCAAAAGATAACGGTTACAGTTTTTTTATTTTACTTTAATCAACTATATGTGCTACCGGTAAGACTTAAGAATTTATTGTAGTTCTGTTATCCGGATCTGAGCAATATTTTCCTCAACCGGGCTATATAGTACATTATTTTGATTTCGCAATAAAATAATCCTGATTACAGTTAAGATAATAGTTACTAAGCTTAACAAGTGCAGTCATTAAAATACAAAGGTGCTGCTAATTACGTATTTACTGAAGTTAATTGCCATTTATGAATATGAGAGTAATGATCGCATTATGAAATAGTTGCCGATGATGTCAGAAAAACAGGAAATTATTAGCGAAGTGCACTTGTTGGTGTTTTATGTTGAGGTAACATGTGACAATATTACATACAGGTCTATTAATTTATTTAAAACTTGGTCATTTGGGTGACTTATCCGATGGACGTAATTAGTAATATGAATACATGATTGGTAATATTAAATGGAAGGAAATAAATCTTGATTAGAATGTTTTTTACTTAAGTATATTTGACAAGGTTAAGCCACATTTGTAACTTAGTATGATAAATTCCTCTTGAAGTTAAGAACTAGACTCTTGCCGATGGAGGTCAAGTACTATAATTTTCCCTGAAAATGAATTAATGACGTGACATGACGAAGTAGACGAAAAATAAAATCGGAGGTCTCGGAAAAACGTTCCTAATTTAAAAATCGTAAATTACTCAAACGTTTTACACTTTAGGGAGGTACCTACGTATACCATTATACCGTTTTAAAGTATTGAACCTCCCTATTCATGCAGGGCGTAATTCCCTAATTTTCTAAATGTCCCAAAGCCGACATATTATCGGCCTGGTTGTCGTCTAAACATATCCGGAATGGTCCTTAGGTATCACCCCGCGACCGACGGCTGCGGCCGTACTACTGGTTGTCTCGATCGTTTATTCGATCGCCTCCGAGTCAAAAACTTTGGTCGACTGAGGTAAGGACGAAAATTAACGATTTACAGTACAATATACCGAAAAACGGACGGCCCTTATTCATTAAAACTATATCATTTCATCTCATTCAAATCACGCTTGTCATAACACTATATGTCACTGTCGTTATAACGTTACTTTAACAACTGGTACTAATATTGTTTGTTGTAACGGTATTGTTGGCGTTATTTTTTATCATTATTTCGATGTTCTTAGATACCACGTGAGAGAGACTAAAGATCCGAAGGGTGTGTTGAAGTTGTCAGAGTTGAACGTAGCATTTGCTCCGGCGAAGATTGGTCACATGAACTCTATGCAGTTGACATTCATGAAGGATGGGTCCACGCGACATATCTATGTGTACCATGAGGAGCCTGAAGTTATTAATAACTGGTAGGTATCTTTATTTATGTACGTATTATCTATTATCATTCGCATTCAAGATTATAGGATTTATAGGCAAATATAACTATAACAATTTCCTATAGCATAATGGCTATATCGCCATTTTGCATTTTCCTCATACTTTGAAAAACTAAACTAGTGAATTACCGAAATAACTTAACGCAAACATTAAAAGAAAATTTTATCTTTCATATCAAAATGTTCATAATAATCTACCTACATATGTTAAGTACATACCATCGTAAAAGTTTTGTTTTAAATAAATTTCCTCTTATTCTTCCTTACCTTACCTCCTACTTACTCCATCTTCAGGTACACAGCAATAAGATGCGCTCAGCTCCATCTACTCCAAGTGGCTTTTCCATCAACTCCTCAATCGGACCTAGTCCTCCGTTTGCCCAAAGACTTCGCCCGCGAGGGCTGGCTCTGGAAGACAGGCCCGAGACCTTCAGACGCTCACAGGAGAAGGTGGTTCACACTGGACAACAGGAAGCTCATGTACCATGATGAACCGCTTGACGCCTACCCAAAAGGCGAAATATTCATCGGTAAGTTAGTGTACAAATAAAATTTTGCACAGTAACGCCATCTAGTGCCATTTTGTGAGAGCTCCCTTTTTTGAAAAACCTTATTCTTAACAATTATATTCTTTAAACACTTAATGCTATCGTTCATGCTAGTTACCAGACCACCCATAGGAGTTAAATCTTTAGATTTCACACAAAACAGGTGAAATAAATAGACCCGTCTCCACTACCGATACTACCACTCCACTACCGCTCATTCTCATAAGACAACAAAACTAATAACGTACCCTATACAAATTCCAGGTCACGAATCAAACGGTTACTCCATCAAGGTATCGAATACCGGTAACGGTTGCAAGGAGGCTCGGTTTCCGTTCCAACTAGTCACTCCGGAGCGAACGTTTTGTTTCGCCGCGACTACTCACGAAGAAAGAGACGGATGGATCACTGTACTACATCACGTGGTACAAAGACCGTTAACACCGCAGGACTCTACTGGTAAGTATAGGAACGGATCGCCGTCACGTGGTGCGAAGATTGGGTGTTTTGGAGGCTAAGAATTACCGAAGATTAGGCCTTATTCATAAACGACTAGCTGTGCCCCGCGGTTTCACCCGCAGCGCCCCCGTTCCCGTGGGAATTTTGAGATTTTTATTCCATATAAACCTCACGGAGCCCGAGACCTTTCCAACGAATGCAAAACCGTGGAAATCGGTTCGTGCGTTCTGGAGTTATAGCGTCAGGGGGGAAAACCCGACTTATTTTTATATAGTAGATTATTAACAGCACTTTAGCTATCAAATGGTTTGTCCCTTTCCGACATACGCTATTTGCCAAAGAGCGAAAGAGACAAAACACTATAAAACACTGTTTAAGTTTAATATCGTTTATGGATAAGGCAGTAAGTCGTTTTCGTTTTAATAGAATGAACATTAAATGACAACAGGGTGCGTGTCCATTGAAATGGAGTGGAGCTGTGCGGAGGTCAATCGACCAATCACAACACATTGACACTGTCAAACAACGTATTGACACTGTCAAACAACGTATTGACATTGTCAAACAACGTATTGACACTGTCAAACAACGTATTGACATTGTCAAACAACGTATTGACATTGTCAAAAATGTCAAAATCACTGTTGTGATCACTCAATAGAGCTCTGTACAGCTCCACTCTGCTTCAATAGATACGCACCATTATAAACATTGATATGTTTACAAATTCCTATCCTTACTGAACTGATTAAGGATAAGGCTAAATCTGAACCTGAAATTCTGAAGCGGTTTTAGGTCGATTTTTACCAGAGATATGCTTTTAGGGTGTGTCCTTTTCAGACATACACTGTTGTCCAAAGAGAAAAAGAGACCAAATACTTTATACCAGAGTTTATGTTTAATACCAATGATATAAAATATGACATTGCATAGGTCAGGTTGATAGAAATATTTAGTGCGGGGACATCATGGGGTGTTGCTTTCTAAACATATTAGCTAATTTCAGTTACAAATTATGTTTTCAGTGGAAGCTACCCTCGTGAGAAAACGTACAGCGTCAAATTCCATCAGCATATTCTCAGGAAGGTAGTTGCATTCTGAACATTAACCCCTAGTTCATAAGATCACTTTTATATAAAACAAACACCCATTGTTTAGTAATTATTTCGAAGTTAAGTTAATTTCGCCTGCTTCAAAAGCTTATATTTTACGATATTGACTTGAAAAGATTAAACAGAATTGATATTTTATTTAATTTTGATGAAATTGTAAATAAATTATTTTAATTGTACCTATTTTATTTTATACGTAATTTTATTTTAATTTTAGATTAAATTATGAACTTGTCAAAGGCTTCGTTCACGATGGAGCGACTACCTTTAGATTTAATTGCTTAATAAAATATCAGTAACCCTTAATAATTCCTTTTATATAAGAACATGAACACTAATTAAATACTCCACCGTGGATGTGGCTTTGTTATGAACGCCAAACATTCACTTTACAAATACCGATACAACAAAAATAACGATAACTTTTAGTTACGTTCCCTATTGTAACGGTAATGAAATATGAGGATCTCTTATCACTGTTCTGTACTCGCCTTACTAAGCCTTGAAACTGTTGTGAACGAGACTTCGAAATTCAAATATTTTTTTGAAGGCCAGTGTCAGAAAAGATACCTTTACAATTAAAATATCGATATGTATCAAAAATCGATTACGCACAAATAAGTATCAACATATAGCCGATATATTAGTAAGCTTTTTATAATTATATTGTACTAATGTAATCGCAAAATATGAAAATTATAGGTTTATGATGAAAATAGTAATCAATGCTCTCTTAATCATGGTAAAAGACATTATACAGGGAAGTTGTGTATGGTGTAAAATAATTGTTTATGGAATATTGTAATAGAATTGCTTAACTGTCTATGGTAGTGGTTATATTCTCTTTGCTATCTGTCTATGCCGCTCCTATAAAAATGGCTCCTATAAAAATGGCGGATTATTAAATCATATGTTTATGAATTAAGTAATAGTTACTTTGCATTTAATTAATACATACATGGATAGGGAATGCCGTAAAGGGCAGAATACGTAGAAAGCAACATACCAGTCGAATTGAACCTCTTCAATTTTAAAGTTGGTTAATAATTAGGTACGATCGAAGCTCGAACTTCTGTCTCGATTTCAATAACTGTTCTATCACGATATTCCAAAGCAAGCTTTCTAGATTTAGTGATTAAAATATTGGTCATAATGAATAAATTATTATGAGAACTCACTTAGATTTAAGATAATATTTGATATCGAGTGTTGTTATTATGTAATATTGATAGCAGAAATAATAAATCTTTGGCAAGTACCATAGAGAATAAACTTATCATATGCATACTTCCTTATTAATATGTTTCTTTAACATGTACCTAAATTAATCATTTGTCAAATTTATATAATACAAAAGTATTACATAATAATAAATACTATGTGAATTGGACAACGTATTTTCCGAGTAATTAATTATTTTTGTCAGGAAATATAATGTTTTGTTTCTAATTGTTCATTAACTTTAAAATTAATTTTAAAATATGATTAATTGTTTTAATTATCATGTTCATAAAGCATATATTTTAATTTAACTACCATAAACTCTTTTCCACTGTATAATATTTGGAAAAATTAACTTAAAATAAAATATAAATATTGTAACAACATATTGTTATGCATAGCATTTAACTTTCAATTAGAATTTCATAATAAGAATACCCACCAATTTTATTTATAATAATAACTGTAAGGTTTAAGGTTTTTGTGTGTACGAATTCCGACAAAAAGGCGCGAAATATTTTTTATATTTGTCTATGGATGTCTGTCTATGACAGATGTCTGGCCTCCATTTTGACTGATCTGTCAAATAGAAATCATACACACAAGACATTTACTGTCCAATACAAATTTGTTAACAGCTGTTAAACATGAGTTTAACAACGAATTCTTTACCTACGTTTTTGTAGGGAGTCTTTTGTTAATCACATTTTATTTATTAATTTCTATAGTCAATATACTCTGTGTGTTTGTATTGTATTGACCATAGATTAAGCAAGCAAATATCAATGCAATAACATAGTTTTATACCTAGCTATATTCGTAATATTATAATCACTAGTTTTAAGATACCCGCTTAAGATTTAGGGACGGTGTACATTTGGTTATAATGGAACTATTTTTGTGGAAAAGTTAGTGAAATGTTTATTGAAGGAAAAGGTTTGGCATCCCATACAGAATGATTGATTCAGCAAGAGATCTGACATTTTATGTGAACGTAATCGAAATTTGTTTAGAATTGTATTATTGAACCAATCTATATTATACAATAGTCTGCATATAAAGTTAATAGGTACTTTATCACAACTTACATTATTGTATATTGTAGCTGTGTATATAAATACCTATTTAAATACACCCAGCACAGTCAGTGAGAAACCATTTTTGGCATATATTACCTTGCACGTTGACAAACCAATACTAATGTTTGATGCAATCTAATATAACAATATATCCTATAAATGGTCGACCGCAAATTTATTTGATGGTAGGTACCACTCCAACTTTCAACATAAAAGCATTTAAATGTACTGAAATAATATTTGAATTAAAACATAAATCACAGTATCCGTTATACAATTAATTATAGACCATATCTATTTAGTTATTAGAACTATATTGCAACGTACGCTGTTTGTGCCAGATTTACGCTAATTAAGTTGCCAGTTAGTAGGGATTTTTAGATAAAAGGTAAATTTACCAAATTTGTAGGAATTTATTCAGTTTGGCGTTTGACGTCTCTTGGGCGAGTTGTGTTGATTACCAGTGACTTTTATAAGTAGTAGAAAACTTAGGTAGGTATTTCATAATTAGAATAATTCAAAATAAAGAAAGAGAATAGGACTCAAAAAGGAACCTAGAAAGAGTAGTGCTTATACTTACAAGTATGTACTTTACTAACTTTCTTTACTTATTTTTTTGGAAGTCTCTTTGCATATTTTGCACAAGATTCTTAATTTTATTTAGCGCCTAAATATGTTTATTAAATAAATGTTGTTCGTTTGAAATAGTGTTCTAATTAGTGCAATATAAAATACAATTTTGATCGAACGGTTTTTGTTTCTTAACATATTTAGTTACTAAATAGATTGTCTTGTACAAGCCGCTTTAAGTATTTATAAAGAAGCTCCTATAAATTGAGAAAACATTAAAGAGTTTTGTTCATATATAAAGGTCAAATCCCACTATAACGTACCTTCATTAATTTTGGATATTACCACGAAGTTAAAACAAAGAGGAGCTGCCCTAAGCAACTGTGCACTGTGATTCAACTAGGTCCTGACGTCATCATAGTGGGCGGAGCCACTTAGGCTCCGCCCACCTGAACGCTGATAGTATGCTATCAGCGTTCCTCAGGTGCACATGTGACGAGACTCGCATTATAAGTATGTTTTTTGCGTTTTTAACAAGAAAAGGATGAAGGGTTGTGTTTTACTATGTCAAAGTTACTCAGACAGACGTTCTGATAATATGGGTGGCATCTCATTTCATTTGTAATTAATTTTATACGCAATTAAATATAAAAGTTCTAGAACATTCTCAGCTTTCAGCGTTAAAATTCTACTACTTGACACTAGATGGCGACACATTTGGGAAGAAAATACATAAGTTTACGTATAATTTTGCAGTATTATATTGTAATAATAATACGTAAATACTAAAAACTGTTATACACTTAGTCCTAAACACCTTTTAGTAGCTAAAACAGTACTTTTATAGTTTTTATAATTATATTATTAAAGGGCCGCCATCTATCGTCAACTAGAATAACTATTTTAAACGTCACAAATATCAGGGCCGTATTCAGTTTTTTTTTAATTTTACCAACTAATTTAATTAAAAGTTATTTTAATTATTTTTATATGGTTCGTTTTAGATTTCCATCCGAAGATAATTTAAAACAGCAATTGATTACAAAACTTAATAGACCGGATTGGACACCAACACACACACACAAAAATTTGTTCTTGACATTTCAATGATGCGGACTTCATAGTGACAAAAAAGGCCTTAAAAAATTAAAGAAGGGCACTTTACCTAGTTATGAACTGGATCTATCGGTTTGTTTGGATGTTATTTGCGTAAACGAGTTTTAACTTATTATTTTGGAAAAATAACTAAGTACCTAGTTTTATTATTTTTTAAATTACAGCTTAAAAGAAAATTACCAGAGCCTATACATTTATTATCTTGTTTAAATTATTTTCATATTTTAGTTCATTTTATTAACAAAATAAAAAAAGATTGTTTAAAAAAATCTTTTAATTTGATTTATTTCACTATAAAAATTTTTTGAAGCTGAGTTTTGAGTTCTGAGTACGTCCCATCACATTAAGACTTTTGACACCTAGTGTGAGGTAGCTGAACTACGTAGTAACATCAACATCAACCTAAACTAGTAGTTTTGCTATTAGCCGATAGATGGACTATTGAGAAGTGGGCGGAGCTTAACACCACCTCAGTGCCCCCTCACCCCGCAAACTATCACGCGTCGTTTCCTAAGGAAATTGAATTACCACACCTCCTCTTTGTTTTAGCTTCGTGGATATTACATACCTGAGTGGGGAAATTTATTTAATGTAAGTCCCTGTAAGCAAACCCAACGCATATTATAAACTCAATTTACTTCCAGTCACTGGTATAACCTTGCCTAAACGTAGCGATACTTTGCCTAACATAAATTAAACGTAGGAAACATTAGTAAATCATTTTTGTGGCAAACGACCAAATAGTAATTGAATGTACGTTACAAATAAATGTAACTTAAAATCATGAGCTAGGACGCTACCAAAAACGGTAGATATTTATTTGAATGTATACTGTATTGTAACATGAAATACAGGTAAGTTCAAGAAAATGCTTCGGCTAAGAATAGATGGTAATGGTGAATCTGATTCATCAATAGGCAAAATTGTGTTTTCTAAAACATTTTTAATGGAATGCCTTTTTAAATCTGGGTCGTATTTTCTTCGTATTTTGCTTTATATAGTACCTTTACAATGCTGTAATCAGCAAATGTCGCCTTTAGGGTGCGTTCCATCAATGCGGATCTGAGCTTATCTGACCAATCACAATGCGTCAGGAAAAAAAAATTGACAATGTTAATGTGCTGTGATTGGTGAATCAGAATAAAGGCTTCTACCCATTACACCGTATCATACCATGACCGTGCTATGAACGTGTCAGGCAAAAAAGTATTCTTTGTATTGAAAAGTATGGGACTATGCTCACTAGACCGTTCCGTCACCAACCAACAACGTCGACTATTTCGATGAGAATATTTTGCCGGTGCTGACACGTTCATAGCACGGTCATGGTATGATACGGCGTGTAATGGGTAGAAACCTTTATCAGCAGAGCTCCGTCTCCATGGAAACGTCGAGGTCTCAAATTTTGCTATCAGAAGCCGTTAACTTTAGTAATGTTTGTTGGTATTAAGAAAATACGTACTTACTGATTGTTTGAAAAGCAAACCCTAGCTAATGTCCAAAACAATGACGTTACGCATAAACAGTTTGGATCAAATAAACGCATAGCTTTTATTTTTATGAATATTATTGTAGCGAGTACGTAGTGTTAGTGAAATGAGTGAATTAGAAAGCATTACATAATTTAGCAAATAAGACACTAAAGCAATTTAATATTTCGTAGTTTTATGTACAATTTAATTTAGATTATTGTAGCTTGTGTTACGCGTAACAGCAGAGTGTAAGCTGTTCTACTTATCATATTTATAAAATATTTTTTAAATCAATTTGTAATTGAATTTAGCTTTAGTTTGTAACTTAATGATATGATTATTTAAACAAATTTTACCAAAACATGCCTCGCTTAAGTTTACATTATTTTGTATATAAAAACAATAATTTGTAGTGTGCCCTGGCATAATACATAAGTACCTAAATTAAAATATAATCTTTTCACATAATTTTGTCATTTTATTTATTAATATAAACCTCGGAGCCGTGTGAAAATCCTACCTAGATAGTCAGCAACCTTTTAGTAAGTATAGATTAGAAACCATTCATTAAGCACATTATGTACCTACCTTCTAAGCAACTGATACCATGGATGGATTTTTTAAGGAGGCATTAGAATATAGAATAAGAAAAATATATAAAAAGTTCTGTCCCCACTTAACTCGTAAGTGCATTATACAACTATTTCCCTTCTTCCTATTTTTTGTGATCTATTTCAGTGTTTGTTTTGTCAGGTTCGTTCAGACGTCAGTGACGCGGCGACGCTCACTTTGAGTCGGATCCGGTTACCACTTCCAAGATTCAGGATTGTATTTCTACAATTTAGGTAGACAAATTAGTGATTCATTTGTGTCTAAAGTCCTATATTTAGATTATACTTTACAGTTTAATAATTCTTCTTAACAACTATTAGTATTTATGCAAAGATAGCATTTACCGGCATATTCATAATCATAAACGTTCTGTAGACATTGAGTTATAGGTATGTACTACGTTAGTACATATAACTCAATATCTGTTACTAAAACAAAGCTAATAAATGTTTTCTCTCTTCGAAAAATATACTTACCTATGTCGAAAAAGGACAAACCATTTGATAGCTAACATGCTGTTATGCGTATCACTATCACTACATACATAGTCTATACTAATATTATAAAGCTGAAGAGTTTGTTTTGTTTGTTTGTTTGTTTGTTTGTTTGTTTGTTTAAACGCGCTAATCTCAGAAACTACTGAACCGATTTGAATAATTCTTTCACTGTTAGATAGTCTATTTATCGAGGAAGGCTATAGGCTACATTTTATCCCGAAATTCCCACGGGAACGGGCACAACGCGGGTAAAACCGCGGGGCGCTGCTAGTATAAAATAAAGTCGTCTCTTTTTCGTGTCTGTCACACTGTTTGTCTGTCTGTATGCTTAAATCTTTAAAATTACGCAACGGATTTTGATGCGGTTTTTTGTAATAGGTAGAGTGATTCAAGAGGAAGGTTTTTATGTAAAAAATTCCCGAAATTCCCACGGGAACGGGCACAACGCGGGTAAAACCGCGGGGCGCTGCTAGTATATGAATAAAACCCATGTTTAAAATAACAAACCGTTTTTGAATTAAGTCATTTTGCATACCTATTGATTAACGTGTCTGCAACTTTACAACTTACAAGTAATATAGGTAGTAGGTATGTAAGTAATTAAATCAGACTGTTATGTGTAATGTAATTGCACTGTTTTTACATTAATAAATGTTCGCTCGCTTGCCTTCTGCGGGATGGATATCTTAAACCATGATTGAAAAATACATGGGAAACTTGAGATGTAATTAGTAATATAGATAATTTTATCGAGTAATTAATTATTATAGTCTAAGTAAAACATAAACGGTATTTTCTTATAAAAATACAGTTAGTGGCTCAATCCTTTATTAAAATAAAAGTCGTCGTTAGTCATAAATACATTATACCTATCTTAGTTAAAAATATCTTTGGTTTAATTATGTCCAAGCCTTATCTTATTTATCAACCTAAGCATTCACTTCCAAATTAATCAATACTTTTATACCAACATTACTGTCGAATCACTGAAATCGCAGCTATCATTGTGTTTTTATTAAACTTGTATATTGGAACGATAGCGGTGACTTCAGTGATACATATACAGTATGTTTTGCGAAGATTTATCCTATTGATTAGTCAAACATTGCTCAATAAATTATCGGAGGAGTAAGAGTTCCTCATCTCATAATAGTTCTCCTTATATCCATAGTTGCAGTATTGTGATTGTGCACAATCTCCGTTATTCGTATCATCGTATCTCTCTTCGTAATCGTTTTCGTACTCGTGAGTATAATTCTCGTGGATATTCTGGTTGTCTCTGCTAATAAGATTGTTTCTACAAGTTAGCGCATCCGAATTTTGTGGGTTCACGTTCCATCTTTGGGAAATGCCGCAACCGAGAGATCCGCCATGTTGAAATGCAAATGGCCACGCCTGGAAAAATAAAGATAAATTAGAACCTATGATTAGAACAGTAGGCTATAACACAAAGATGTGGATTTATGTCTGAAAGTGTCGACTGTAAACTTTCAAATGCAAAATACATTAAGACCTAGCTTCAAATGCAAAGCTATGACTGCACAAAGCTATCATGGTTCCGAATACGAAGCTACGCTTCTATCGACGACGGAGGTAAAACAATCGATGCAAAACTTAAAAATTAACTTAAACTACCCCAGGGGTCGGGACCTCCCATGAATAAGTTAAGTGTTGCGTCTTGACCGCACTTTTTATATCCAAACAAATATACGAACACATGTTTTTGCATAAACTAACACATTTAGATGACCTACCTACAGTTTTATTTAGATTTGAATACTTTCATACTGGTTTTGAATAAAATGTTGATATGACCAATGCTCATCATAATTTTATTAAGTAGGGTTAGGAGAGTTTAGGTCGTATTCCATCAAGTTACCTACAAGGTACTTTAGTACCTACCGTCAAACGTACCTTTCCTTTATAGACCTACGTCGTGTACCTAAGTATCATATTCTATGTCTAAAAGCATAACCTTACTATCTTACACCTGCTACCAAACCTAGCTGCTAAAAATGTAGAAAATAGCTGTTCTTATATACCTAATATATGTTAGGTAAATAATGAGAAAGCTATAGGTAGGTAGTATAACTTAAATCTCTAGTAGGTAAATCTTCGTTCCACAGGTTTTACCTATATGTACTTATGTCTCAATCAAGAGGTAGGCACCCTTTAAGTCCTTACGTTAAAAAAGACAAAGCATCCGAGAAACAATAAAGCGTGCATGTAAACGGCAGAGATAAATTTTATTTATAACGCCAACAGCTGCAAACTTTTGGTCAGCGCGGACGTAAAACGTATGTTTGTTGTTGTAACCTTTTTGTTTCTATCTACACTTTAATTCCAGTTGGATGTTACTGTTTATTTGGAAAGACAAAGGGTCTTTGGTCTAAGTATTAAAAAATAAGAAAAAAGTAGAGGCATATTCTATGGTGGGCCGGGTTTTTCTGCTAATAATCTTCTGTTGGACATAAAGCCAAAGTCATGAGTACTTTCGGTAAAAAGAAAAGCAATATAACTAAGTTAAAATGTGATTAAGTAACATTTTTTATGACGAAGGCGTACTTAGGTACTATGACGAAGGCGTACTTAGGTAGGCGTACATCAAAACCTAGTATGTAAGTCCTATCTAATCTAGAACTTGTGGTTTAAGTTAAACCAGTGAGCCAAAGCCAATATATATATCACCGTACCAACTCTGTTTTATAATGAACACTGGGCAGAGAAATATTTACAAAAGATACTAATTAAAGGTACTTAGTTCATCAATTGTACATAAACAGATTCCTAACCAATAAATTGCTCTCACTAATCCACCCATCAATCATTGATCAGACCTTCGTGGAACATCTCCATAATCCTTCGAAGACAGGCCTTTTGGCAACTCCACTGGTTGAAATGATTCATGGTGTTGACTCCACTGACTATGTATTATTCTGCGGCTTGGGACTCGTGCCGGGGCTTAAACGTATTACAGGAATGACAAACGTGACAGGGGATATATTGTGAACAATTAGCGGGATGCGGTCGGAATTTGGAGTTTTTGCTTTTGTCTTGTTAGAGCGATGATAGAGTTGTCTTGTGTATAATATATTGTACAGATTCTTTCATCGTTATATTATTTTCGGATCACTTATTGATATTTATATATTAATCACTAATTTCTTAATTGTCTATGCATTACAGACTTTACTTACTATCTGGGTAGACTGTAAGTACTTTACATTTTACTGGAAACTTATTTAAAGTCTACCTAGAAAGTACGCCACCCTGTTACAATCAACAGTATGAAAAATTTGTCCCTACAGCATCTGAATCTAAGTTTTTACTACTTCAGTCTGACCTCAGGATAAACCTGAAAGCATAGGCATAACCAAGAAAGATTGCCGCGGTCACCGTCCAACTTTTTTTAAAGCATTGAGCTCGAGATTGATGCGTATGTGCTTATACCTAGTAAAGGTTTTAAGGCACATTTACCTATTTACCTAACTTATAAAAAAATCACTCAGAAAGTCCTAAAAACCGTATTGCTCTTTAAAAACTTCGTACGTACCAAACTAAGTGGATGGGGCGACGCGTGCGCCGTCCTCGGCTCGTGCAGTATAGCTCGGAGGTGGGCTATATACGACGCCGCCAGCCGCAGGGTGTCCAACTTTGACAGCTTGGTGTCCGCCGGAACCCACGGGAGAGTAGTCTTCAGTCTGGATAACGGGATATTGACATAAGGATAAGGGTTAGGGTGGTATTATGTTATAGTTAAATATCTTATTTATCCTATCAGTATTTTCCCATTAAGTAAGTTCGAGGCCAAGATATAATTACTATCGTTAGTTAGAGATTTTCGACCTCCGATTGACGATTGAAAGTTTAACGTGCCCTTCAAAGCACGGTAGAACTTATAGATAAACTTGCCACAATCGATCAAACTTCTATCTAAAGGTCTCTGTCCGCTATACCGTTTCATACTATGATCGTAATAGGAAATAATTTAACACCTAGTTAGTGTCCTAACTAAACGCTGCTTTGCAATCAAAATAGAATTTTGACTCTGTTATTCTCCCGCGTTTCTTAACTTCGGTGTTTCTCTAGCTAGAAGATCGAACATCACTTTAAGCATCATGTCAATGAAAATTGTATTTATGAGTTAGCAAAATACTGAAGAGCGTAGCATATTTATTTGCCCACTAGGTATTTATAATAGCATAGGATATTTTTATTTTACATTCTTGAACTCAACGATCATGCAGTAATTGATTGATTCCCAGTCTGTTCTCACCTGCAAAATGCTTTTGAAAGTACCCTCATCCGGGCTCTTTCTCTTGCGTTAGCTGCATTTCTGTGCTGAGGTTCTTGGCTACTCCGACCTGTCAAAGGATAAGTTTGATTATTGTTTTTTTTTTAAATATACACTTAATTGTTTTTGGAAAATAGCTTATGTGGGAAAGGGACAAATCTATTGTGAGCTAAAATGTAATAAGCGTTTATGAATAAGGCCAAGCCAATATCCATGATGACTTCGTGCACTGAGCAGTTGAGCACTAGCCTAATTTATCGTTATTGGGCACTTATTAGTTATTTCTAGATCTTATTCACTTAGATCTACCTGTATCTACATGTTCAATTAGGAAACTTGGGACTTACTCCATGTCCTTTGTTCTAGTACTAGACTAAATAACTAAGACTTCCGATGAAAAGGAACTAAGTAAGTACCTATTTTATTTACCTAAGAACTTAAGTACTAAAATACCTAAACTATTATTAAATAGTTTAATATAAACTTTATAAGTAAACAAGATCTATTCTGCGTATACATAGGTATTACCAAACCGCAACCTAGGTACCTACTTACTCAGATGAGGTCATCTGGGTCAAAACTCTATATTTTTTTCTTTCAAGAGTTAAAATGTAAACTAATGTGGTTGATTTTCCAACCGTACACGATTCCTTCTGAAGAGGAAAATGATTCGGTTATTTCATTTAATTCTTCATCACCGAACCCTTTTCCTCAATAGCAGTTGTCTTTTTGAAAAATCAGTCATGATGGTATTTGAAATTTGAATTTGAATTTTAACAATCGTAAGAAATTTAGATACCTATAATGTATACTTATAATGGGTTTCTACTTAGAAAATAACAAAAAGTTGAATGAAAAAGGCTTACCTGAATTAGATTGAGTATCATCAAAGAAAAAATCATCATCATCTATCTCCTCAGCTTTCTTTTCAACAGGCGGCGAACGGTTCACGCGTTTTCTAGGCATTTTGAAATATTGCACATTTAACACTACACTTTAACACCAAAACAATAGTTTTTATTCTACGATTTTAAATGATAGGGTTCCGAATATGTTTTCACCTTGTTTATTATCACATTTTTGTTCGAAAAAATCTCATCTTAGTTCGAATTGGTCCTTATGATGAGACCCGTTGTAGGTTGTGAATGTAACTGAAAGTGGTTGGTTGTTAGGCGGGCGGCGCGGGCGCATGGGCGGCGCTTCTCGACGCTCCTCCCGGCACAAAAACAGGATTATCGCCCAACTAATGAGTGCTCAGTGCTAATGTAAACTAAATATTGTTAGTTTACTTCGGTTTTAAGGATGTGGATCCGGTTGGTTTTGAAATACGATTTAATTTGTTAAGCAGGTACATAATTAAGATACCGATAAGTTTAATACTTTGTAGGTAGGTACCTTACTAAAGAGTTAACTAATTAAATTACCTAATACAACATTATATTTGTTATTTTTTACCTATCTTCCTATTCATTGTTTTAGGTCTACGTTCGATAACTTTACCAGACAGTTGAAGACAGTGATACCTTTATTTACTAGGAGCCAAATAGGTACCTACATTATGTGTGTACTTACGTACATATAAGTAATACTGAAATCAATTTTCATACTTCATACCTACCTAACTCGCATAATTATTTGTGTGACATCCAGGTAAGTTAGTGGTGTACTCTACGGGGTACTCAATAACTATGTGAAATAAATAAGATTTTATAAGAGGCGCCTAAGTAGGGTGACGAGGATTGACAGAGTATCACCCTGTGGATGCTCCGGGGTCGCGGTACGCACTTCCTTGACATTCAATACTTTGTCACAATCCACGACACGTGTAGCTCGAGACGAGATCTACGTAACCTTCGGTAAAAACATAAAGAAATTCTCATAGCCCATTTTGTCTTATCAATGTGCAGCACTTTTCGGGCCGGACGTAGTGTTCGAGTAAGTATAGGTAAGTAGTGTAGTGTTAAAACAAAAGGTGCTATTTTAATTGCAGTACTGAGTTAATGCAGTGCCTCCAGACTAGATTTTGGACCCAGGACATGAAAATTATAACTCTATAGTACCTATGTAAGTACTATTGTACTAACCCCAGCATGATAATTGTATCGAGATAGTGACAGTGCCGTGGTCAACTCATGTCGAACCAATACCTTGACGCTTGTTTTAGGCATGTATTAAATCCATGAGCGGTCCTAGAACCAGGGTTGTCAGGCTAGTGTCTAAACGTATCGTTTCGTCTTTTTACAAAACCTATAGAAGTTATGATTGGTAGATACTTATCTCTCCTT
Source organism: Cyclophora albipunctata (assembly GCA_963082685.1). Classification (NCBI taxonomy): domain Eukaryota; kingdom Metazoa; phylum Arthropoda; class Insecta; order Lepidoptera; family Geometridae; genus Cyclophora; species Cyclophora albipunctata. The sequence continues at coordinate 4,023,780 of OY720123.1, forward strand.
TGCATTGGTAAATCTTTGTCATAGATAATTTATGTAATTATAAACTTATAACTTGATTAAAATAAGTACTGCGTGCCAACCCTACAAGTCCAGGTGAGACTCGTCAAAGAAATGAATTACCGCTCGACGGAAAGTGATTCGTTTTTAGACGCCATCCACCATTCGTCCGACAGATCGCGATATTATTGTGGTGTGGATTCAGCGCTTTGACTTTGAAGATACCTTAAGTATCAACCTACATACCTACTTACTTGAATAAGGTAGAGATATCGATTTTTTATCCTTTTTGCCGATTTTTTTACATTTCTAGGTTGTCGCTTTACCTACCAACAAACGTGGCAACGAGCATTATATATATATATATATTTTATCTAGTTATAGACATTAGCATGTTGTATTGTTACATAGGCACAGATTACTAAATAGTACTATGTACATAGGTACCAGAAGCATGATAAAGTTAGTTTTGGGGCAAGTTTACGTAAGTAATTTTGGGGCAATACATTAGGCGTTTCTTTTTATTTACCAACTTAATTAATTCGATAGCAGGCAATCTCTTAGGTAGTAAGATAATTAAATAAAATAATACCCAGGTAAATTAAATACCCAAGACAGGTACACTTATGGTACTAAATGGCATACAATAGGTGTTCTATTTATATTTTGTGATAATAACTAGGTATGTTACCAGATTATTATTAGTAGTAAACTACTTGTACATAATTATCAGACCATAACAGCCTTTTAATTACTTCAGTTAGGTCGTTAAGTTTCTTAAGTTCATTAAAACCTCCATAACTACATAACTTGACGTTCGTCGACCACTTTACACAGATTCCGAGTAGGTATGTCTTTTTGATTTTTTTATGCATCCATCATGGATGCAATATTTCCTTGCAATATATCCATACACATATTAGAACATGGATGATCCATGTTCTAATATGTGTATGGAAATATTGCAAGGTGGCATATGTCAGTGCCACCTTGTTCTATTCTGTCAACGTCAAAACAGTATTTTCTGGTTGTCATTGTCAAGCTTGTCTTAGCAGATTTGTTAGAAACAAGGCAAAAAAGGAAACCTGTGAAGGAAACTGCAAAGAAAAATGAATGAAAATATTAATTCAATGAAAAGTTATCAATAGTAACATTTTACGTTTCCGGCAATTATAATTGCTTATTGTTTAGTAAACAATGAAGCGCCTCAGTCTAATCTAAGTGCTTAAAATTATAGTGTTAGAGTACAGCCACAGAGCTCGGCTTAATCAACGGCGGTCTTGATACTGTTTACGTTTTATAGAAATGTTGCCGGGCATTGGAGTGTTTGGCACCGGCTCAATCGCCAAGGTGCTAGTGCCATTTCTGAGAGAGAAAGGCTTCCCTGTAGAAGCTATTTGGGGCGTGACTGTACCTGAAGCAGAAACAGCTGCTAAAGAACTTGATATTCCATTTTTCACTAATAAAATCGACGACGTTCTATTGAAAAAGAACGTAAGTCTTGTATTTATTGTTTGTGCACCGAATTTGCACGCCCAGATATCTGTGAAGGCTCTGGGTATAGGAAAACATGTTGTGTGTGATAAACCGGCTGGTTTATGCCAAGCTGATGCTTTGAAAATGGTCCGTGCTGCCCAGTACTACCCTACACTCATTTCAATTGTCAACCACTCTCTGAGATTCTTGCCAGCGTTCAGTCACATGAAGAGATGCATCCAGGAAGGCTATCTTGGCAACCCTGATGAGTTGACACTAGCAGATGTTAGAGTACAAATGGGACCTCTATATGGAGATACTTATAACTGGCTATGTGATGATACCATGGGTGGTGGAACTCTCACTTTAGTTGGAAGCCATGTCATAGATTTAATATCATTCCTTACAGGACAGAAAGTTGTCAAAGTTCATGGTGTATTGAGAACATTCATTGAGGAAACTGAAAAGGTGAATGGTATTCGGAAAATCACTGCTCCAGACTTCTGCACATTCCAATTACAAATGGACAAAGGGTTGCTTGTAACAGCCACATTGAACAACCATTTACCAGGGCCTTGTTTCAACCAAGAAATATACATCTGTAGTAAAAAAGGTTACTTAGTAGTAAGAGGAGGAGATTTGCATGGAAAACTTCACAAACCCACACAATCTAAAGAAGATGGCAAAAGGCAAGATAAAGAAGAAGTAATCTATGTAGATGTTGAGGACTTGAGCTGTGCATCAAGTGTAGTACCTAAACCTTATGTGAAAGGTCTTTGTAAAATGATAAGTGCCTTGAAAGAAGCCTTTTTACCTGTCAAAGAGCAAATGGACTGGGTTAAGGAGCCGGTGAAGGCGGCAGCTACCTTTGAGGATGGTCAGAGAGTACAAGCGACAATGGAAGCTTTACGACAGTCTAATGATGATCGGACTTGGATATCTGTACAGCTGTTGACTGAACCACCTGATCCGAACCCTGCTTTGTCAGCTGCAGTGCGACGAACTGCCATATCTTTACAGTAGAATGTCAAATAACCTGCCATCATTTACAAGTACCTTCGCTTTAACATTAGCTTAATTGTATGGATGTTATAAGACTATCAATGGATCTGTAATATTATTTGTGACATTCCTGTTAGTCTGCCATATTAATTTATTTATAAGTTTTATAATTTATATTTTAAGAATGAGAATATTCTTATTTGAATTAAGTTATTTCTAGTTGCCATTGTTTTGTCAACTCATTAATTTAACCTTGAATTAATTAAATTAGTTACATAGGTATTTGTACAAAAACAGATAACAATAGCGTAATGTCAGTATTCTAGTTGGAAATTCTATAACTAATATTATTGGTTACAATTCATCACTGTGATTAAAATCTGCTTTGTACTCAAGTTTAATTTAATTTGCCTATTTAAGTTTGGTACACATTCTTAATCAAAATAAGTGATATTTTATTATGTACATACCTCAATCGAAATAAATTATGCACTATATTCTACTATGAATGTATTTCTTATTCTACCTAGTAGCCATTTTGTCATGAAGTACCTACTTTATGACAAAAATACTGTAAATACTGTAGGTAGGTACCTACCTATAACGACTTTATTACAGCTGCACTTGTTATAAAGTGATTAAAGTTCATTGGCGTGTGCGAAAAAGTGAGGTTATGTCAAGTTATTCAATGTGCACTTAACTAGACTGAATGATGCAATAAGTGAAGATTAGAATTGGAACAAAATAATAAGACAGAAATAATTAATATAACAACTTTATAATTAGAAATGCAACAGAGATATCGGTGTATCCCGCCCAACGTATTACACAATCACAACATGTTCATTTGCATTCACTACAGTCTCTAAAGAAATACATAACTAATGAAACAGAATCATACCAATTTGTAAAGCTAAACAATAAATTTAATTTTCAATTTTGCCCAAAATATCAGATTCTTTGAAGAGGTGGTATTCTTTTTCATCGTTCTCCAGGGATACTTTGGTGCCGCCGTATTCGGGGAGGAGCACTGTGTCGCCGACTTTCACGAGGAGGGGAATGAAGTCACCGTTATCTTTCCTCGTGCCGGAGCCGACCGCGATGACTTCTCCGTGCAAGACCTTCGACTGGGCCTTCTCCGGGAGGACGATGCCGCCGGCTGTCTTAGTAATTGCCTCTGCCCTCTTGATGAGAACGCGGTCCAGCAAAGGAATAAAACGTTTTGCAGCGCTGGCCATTTTGTTATTTATTGGTTAACGACTTCGGAATTCTTCTCTGAATAAAACCTTCGGTTTTTATGGTTTCTGTTCAAATTCTAGAATATTCGAGTACGTCAAGCCGAAGTGCTCAAAGACCGGGGTTATTTTTTGACTGATTCAATTTGACTGACTGATCGGATCGGGACGGGATCGCTCGCCGTTTCTTTCCCCTATCTGTCAAAGTATTTGACATAATCTTCGCCCACGTGGTTCTGGTGTTGCTATTTCCATTTAATTTAAATTTGAATTTAGAATGTGTACCTATTTATCTGTGGCCTAAAAGTGCCATCTTGTGACGAATAGCCGAAACAACTTATTATATTTTCTACTCACTGCTAGATGTCGCTACTGAAAATAAGTAAGAGTTAGTTCGTGTAGACCCTAGTAGATGGCGGTGCATTTTTTACCCGACTTCAAAAATAAAGATTTTATTTTTTTACTTTGTGCCGCTCGTTGTTTTATTACTTGAAATTATTGGAAATAATCATTCACTCATTATTTAGTCTGTGGAGCTGTCAAAAATGACACTTTAAGTTAGCTGTCAACGGGACTCTGAATCCCGATCTCTTCTTCCCGAACCTGGAATGGCGGATGTAGGCATAGGCTGTTATCTAAGTGAATAAACATTTTCTACTTACTTATGGGGCTTTTATTAATTAATTCCAATAGAAATAAAAAACTTCTATCTATTATCTGGTTATTTTTAACTACAAGTTCGATTTTATTAAACTGGCTACTGGCGTCAAAAAAATCAACAGTTTGATTGGCAAGCTTATAGAAAGCATGATATTGTCTTGTGTCCTATGTATTATAATCTAGCAATTTATAGTATTTCCGTACCTACCTACTACAACACTTATCTATGAAATTTCGTAAAAATATAGGTACATTTTATTAAATTAGGATTCAGCGCCACGACATAATAAGTAAGTAACTAAAGCTCTATAATATTTCGTGAACAGTCGTAATTTATTTCCTGGTCAAGTTATTGTCCACAATGATCAAGTACGTACCTATGTACATCACGGCGCCGCGCCGCCGACCGGCTAAGGCCTCATTTACGGAGACGCGGCGCGTCGCGCGTCGCGATAGGCTGCGCGGTCCGCACTAAATTCAAATGTAGGGCGTTGGATGAGTGCGTTTACGGTGAAGCGATTTTACACGCGTTTGCTTGAAATGGAGCGTGTTTTACGGCCGAGCCCGCGGATGGCATCGTCACGTCTCACGCGGCGTTTATCGCGGCGGCGCACGCTGCGGCGATTCTCGATGAAGCGATGCCTGTGGCGGAACCTTCTGCCAGTCTCATTTGGTAATCGTACAACACAGACGTAGTTACCATCGCAATGGAGTATGATATGATCGATTTTTTTTTAGAAGAAAATTGTATCTTAAAAAGTGAGTTATTTAATATAAGGAGTGGCCCAGTGTTTACAGCAGCGGAACATGAGAAGTTTGGGGAATATGCAACTCTTTATAAGTCAATAAGAGAAAGAGGTTATGATGTATTTCATGGTTATACACGGATGTCTAGTACAACTTTTGATTACATAGTAAACAAAATACAACACCGCATCAGTACTTGTAACAGCAATATATCTGCCGAAGAAAAGTTACTACTGACTTTAAGGTAAGAATAAAAACTTGTGTTTTTTTAGATCTTTTAATCAACATATTCTTATAAAATCAACTATTTTTTAACTAATTAACTAATTTGACACATTGACTTTCCATTAATATGGACAACTTTTTGTATTACCCCTTAAGGTTGAGGCTACATTGAGGCGCGACACGAACTGCGATACATGAGCGATTGAAACTGTAACCGAATGAGGCTACTTCCATTCTATTCCATGGGTAATTGAATATATAAAACCACTGTATACTTTAAAACATAATATATTTACACACACATTTTAGTACATGAACATAATAGACATTCCTTTGAATTTAACATAAAGATATATAAACTTCATAACGTTATAATTACCTTATTAAGCTCTTACACTTTTTACCTTACAATCCTTTAATTCTTTTCTTCCCTTTCTCTCACACGTCCGTGGCCTTCTCGAGTTCAATCAAGATTCCCGCCTTTTTATTCTCTTTCCCTCCAATAGTTTGCGATGTAACCAAACCTCTTTCATAAACATATAAAGAGTTTGCGATGTAATCGAACCTCTTTTCATAAACATATAAACCTCTTTTCTTTAAAACATACAAAATTCTGTTAATAATTTATTGAACCTAACACTCGACCATCCTGACAACGTACACGTCCTCGTGTACGCACGTCCTCAGGACGATCATCATGTATCTAACCTAACACTCGGCTTTCTTGATTAAACTCGAAGAAGAAGAAAAAAAAATTGCATATTACAAATTACAGAATATTTATATCTACTTACTAAATTATTTATATTAATATGTATTTGCAAAACCTCAATTCTTGCAAACAAATCATATTAACATGCCCATTCGAGTATGCTTATCATATTAGTGTGAACCCTCTATTCTCACAGCTAACATCACAAACACAATTTCAATCAAAGGTATCATCATCATGTATATTATATCATCATCATGTATATTATATCATCATCATCATCATATATTATGTCTTCCCAAACCCTCAATTCTTGGTAAACATAATAATACTTTTTATCTTGGTTATTTGATTAGTGTAAATTCTCACAACTAATCCAATAAAAACTTCAATTCATAATCATGTACATTACTATTATATGTCTTGAAAACCCTCAATTCTCACAACTAATCCAATAAAAACTTCAATTCATAATCATGTACATTACTATTATATGTCTTGAAAACCCTCAATTCTCACAACTAATCCAATAAAAACTTCAATTCATAATCATGTACATTACTATTATATGTCTTGAAAACCCTCAATTCTCACAACTAATCCAATAAAAACTTCAATTCATAATCATGTACATTACTATTATATGTCTTGAAAACCCTCAATTCTCACAACTAATCCAATAAAAACTTCAATTCATAATCATGTACATTACTATTATAAGTCTTGAAAACTAATAAGACAATGTTTTATTAGTGAGACTGAGAGTGAACTAATCAACTTTATTCTAGAACATATTTCCTTACATACACAGATAATATATACTTCCTAGATACAATACAGATAATAAAAACTGCATAACTGGTATGTTGATACAATACCAACACCCCCACTTATCAAAATAACAGAGATGCCTTAACTACATCTAAATCAAACAATTACATTACCTTTACATCTTGTATGCCTAATAACTGCATAAAATAATAATGCTTAGTATTACCCAAACCTTTAGTGAACAGGTCTGCTGGCATCCAGCTGTTTCCAAATACTTTAATTCAATAACTTTATGAGCGATACAGTCTTTAACAAAAAGATATCGAATATCAATGTGCTTTGTTCTCTTGTTAATACTATTATTTGAAGACAGCTTAAGTGCACCCTGGTTATCATTAAATATTGTTAATATATAGGATTCATCAATTTCTTTTAACAAACTTTGCAAATAAATTGCCTCCCTGCAAGCATCTGCTACCCCCATGTATTCGGATTCTGTACTCGAGAGAGCAACTGTTTTCTGTTTTTTTTTTTTTTTTTTTTGCCTCCCACGACACAATACTGCCAGCTAATTTGAAACACATAACTGTATAAGATCTCCTGTCTATAACATTTTTTTACCAATTAGCATCAACATATCCTTCTAACTTGTCATTACCACATCTGCCCAAAATTTGAAGTTTTCTTTAAATATTTTAATAATCTTTTTTTTTTTTTTTTTTTATAAACCCAAGTTACTTTATCATAGCAGTTGTTAAATTGACTAAGAAAACTTACTGAATATGCTATATCAGGCCTTGTTAGTACTGCCAAATACATAAGCCCACCTATTAGTTTCTGATAAGGTATTTGACTATCACAACTTTTATTTCCTAAATTTATATTCAATTTAGACTCTAAAGGTGTACTGGCTAGCTTACACTCTGTCATGTTAAATCTATTTAATAACTGATTAACATAATACTCTTGACTCAATGTAACTGTTCCATTAACTTTATCAATATTCACAGACATGCCTAAACAATTTTTAACTTGTAATTAATTTAATTGTTAACTCTAAATCTTTTAATTTGAACATTGAAGACAATACCTTCTTTAAATTATTACATTCAATATTATCATTTGTAAACACAAAGAAATCATCAACATTCAATGTTACTATTGTCCTCTTTTTATAACTAATTTTAGTGTACAAACATGGTTCTAGCTTAGATCGCATATAACCATTGCTAACGTTGAATGCCTTACAACTGGCGAAAAAAATCTCTGTATAGTCTATATTTTGCTTCTGCATATAACCTTTGCCTACTAGACGAGCACGGTAGCGTACACTATTATCACTGTTTAACTTTTTACGCAACACCCACTTACACTTCACTACAGTTTCATCATTCTTTGGCATATCCACTAGCTCCCAAGCGTGATTGTCTTCAAAACATTGAAGTTCCTCCTTCACTGCATGTAGCCACTGTTCCTTTTCCACTCCTAGTAGCGCATCCTCCAAACATAAACCATTAGCATCATCAAACACTTCTTCTGGTATACACATATTTGACATTCTATACCTTTCTGGTTTCCTTATGATTCTGCTGGGTCTGACACGCTGCTCAGGTGAGTTACAAACATCCTCATACTCACTAGGAACATAAGTTTCATCAGAGTTATTTGATGTTTCAAGTAGTGTATCCTCATCCATAAATAACTCATTTTCCTTCACAGTTGTAACCCCCATTGAACATGACGTATTTTCTATAATTGGTATACTGGCAAGATTCTTATTGTCTTCCATGACTACAACATCTCTACTTGTTGTCATACGCTTTGTTCTAGGGTTGTATATCCGATAACCTTTAATATCATCTGGATAACCCACCAGTATGTGCTCCTCTGACTTTCTGTCCCATTTCTGGCGCTTTCCTTTATCCACATGAACCATCACCTTGCTTCCAAATATTCGCAAGTGACTTATATGTCTGGTTTGCGTCCGGTCCAGACTTCATAAGGAGTTTTGTCATTCAATGCAGGAAGAACAGTATGATTTTGTAAATAAACTGCAGTATTTGTAGCTTCTGCCCAGAACTGTTTTCCTATATCTGCATCAAACAATAAGCATCTGGGTTTCTCTACGATTGTATGATTATTTCGTTCAGACAAGCCATTTTGTTCAGGGGTATATGGATGCCTTCTTTCTTGAGAAATTAGTCGAATTCTTTGTTACAATATTCACACCCATTATCACTTCTCAATATCTTAATTTTCTTATTAGTTTGTTTCTCAACTTTTGCTTTAAACTCTGTAAAACATCGTAATGCTTCACTTTTCTGTTTAATGAAATACACATACATCATTCGACTAAAATCATCTATAAATAGTATGAAATATCTGGAACCTGCTAGTGATTCATACTCCACAGGTCCACATACGTCAGTGTGAACTAAATGCAGTAATTCTTTACTTCTTGAACCTTCATTTGGTAATGGCAAACGACATTGCTTACCTTCACAGCAAATAGTGCATGACATCTTGTCAATATTAACTTTCCTAGGAGATTCATTCCTGCTACTGCACTTGTCATTTTATTTAGGTATTTACTATTCACATGACCCAATCGGCGATGCCAAGTGACTCCTGATACTGCCAGATTAGCAACTACTCTCTCAGGTACTATCAACTTGTACACACCATTATCCGACTTAGCTCCGGCCACCAATTCACTGTTTCTATCTGTAAACTTCACATCCATCTGTCGTAAACTGAACTGAATTACCTGATTTTATCAACTGGCTCACTGACAATAAGTTTGTAGTCAATCCTGGAGCGCATAATACATTCCTGACAGGTATCTTATATTCACACTGATCAGTTTTGGTCACAATAGTCACGTCTCCGGTACATAATACTGTTAACCTCTCGCTGTTATGTTAGCTACACATAAGTCCTTCATATTGGTATAAACTTCATTCTTCATCCAATGCTCATTAGCCGTAAGATGCATGCTCGCACCTGAATCAATGTACCAGTCTTGTTTATTGAATTTGCCGCTTAAAAATACCGCACTGAACGCATTGCTTTGTTTACGTTGTATTTCTTTCGTATTCGTATGGGTATTTTCGCTATATATGGAAACTGATTCTTGAAATGACCTGGCTGTTTACTTACACCGGTAGAGATTGTCCAAGCTGAAATGACACGCCCCACCTCCGCATTTACGCACACTAGCAAATTTTAAATATGGACGCAATACACATAAACATGCAATTATAATTGGTCGTTCAGTTGCCGTACTCGCCGTACTCGCTAAGAAGTGCAATTCTCGGATTTGTTGTCCAACTAGTTTAGTTGATCGTGAACGCGCGAGAGGAGAGGACGTCTTGTTTCATACAAAGTGACGGCGCTGCTCCATAGAGCGAGCGTTTTCGGATTTATCACCCGACTAGTCGGCCGACATGTGCACATAGAAATCAATAATTGGCGCTCCCACACAGATGAAGTGCCGCTATTAATATTTACACTCACACATCTAAATAAAGTAATTAAGTAGTGGGGCGCGTCATTTCAGCTTAGACAATCTCTAACACTTGTTGACATGAGCTTTAGCGCCACCATTGACATTTGTTTTTGTTGCGTTCCGTTCCACGTTCCGTTCATTCAACTGGTGTCTCTGGGCGTTTGTCACAGGCGTTCTATTTTTCTTGTGTTGCCATTTCTGCATACTGCTGCACTATACTGCTGGCAAATGCACCACTGACGTCATCGGTCTGACTATTCACTTCCGTTTCCATCATGTCCATGAGTTTTGTTCTAATGGCGTCGGTCGTGATTACAATGCCCGAATGCTCGATCGCCATTATCATAGGCATGAATTTTTCAGATACCTAGTCCGGCTAACAATAAGCAACCGATCCACTCATCACTTATGTTAAATCCTGTCCCACTTAATTCCTGTCCTGTTTCTATTATTTGCGTTACATATGACTGCATGGAAACACAACTTTCTAGACGAATTGATATCAAATTACGTAGAAGATATTCTTCGAGTAAATCCTGGATCGTCAAATAGCCTTCAGTTTGTTCCACAGCTCCAACGAAGTTTCCACGTCTTTTATATGTACATACAACGCACTGTCTATAGTCATAATCAATTTCGCCTTGGTCCTCACGTCATCTGCGGCTTATAGGATTTTCCCGGTTTCTGGTTCGGTTTTGTTGATGCAATGCAACTTGTCCTCCAGAATCAGAAAATTCTCCGCTGCAAAGGTCCACTCATTGTAGTTTTCCCGCCCTCTTAGTTTGGGAACATTTACTAGATAGTTCGTTGTCATTCTTGCAAACTTTTATTGCAAATACTGAATCACACTTAACTAACTGTATTTCACTACTTTTACTTGAGAATCGATGACTAAATACCTAATAGAAAATAAAATTAGATATGCTGGGCACATAACCTAATATTTCAACAACTCTATACGGCCCTACATATGAAGGTAACTACTTTTTGTATCTACCATCATTGTTAAAATTAGCCTTGGTCAGCTTTACGAGATCCCCCTCATTATATTGTTTAGAAGGTCGCCTATTTTGCTCATATTATCGTTCTTTCTGCTTTACCTCTGCGGCATCGATGTTATTCTTGACCGATTCTCTAATAACTAGCTTCGTATTATCTCTAGTTTCGGTTACTACCTCATTGAGTCTGATCACTATATGATATTATAAACATCTTTAACAGAAAAAGAAGGACTACGTGACCTTTTACCTTCCTGTCGCGCCGCCGTTGCCACCGGGGCTGCGCCGGCCGCTCGACCGTGTTCACGCTGGCGACTTCGCATGCGTTCCCGACTTATTCCCTCTTCAAGCCTGCACAGCTGTCTCCGTAATTGCAGTAGTTCCTCTTCGCGGTCGCTTGAAGGTCCACTACCACTCCGTCCATCGCGCGTGCGGTCCTGTTCTTCTGAACGCCGCTTGAGAACCGGGCTGGGACTGCGCGCGCTCGTAGGACGACTTCTGCCACGACCAACTTCATCCCCCACTCTAGACCGCTTACGACGCCAATGATCCGGTGTCCTCAACCGGCGCCGACTTCTACGTCGACTCCTGCTCCGACTAAGCCTTGACCCTTCAGCCCTCGCGCCGACATCACCTCGAGCGTGGTCCGGTGTTATCGACCAGCGTCGAGGTAAGGTGTCATTTCCGCGTGGCATTTATCTGAAACTCGTTATTAGGGGTTAAATTCGGATCAGACCCGTTGTTTCGCAGCTAGAAATTGTCGTAAACGCCCACACAATTCAACGTGATAAAAATCCAAGAAATATCTTTTAATACCAAGAAATATCTTTTAATTATTTGTCTGTATACATACTAAAACATGCAATACACAAAGCAGGCGGTATCCCACTTCTGAAATGTAACCGAATGAGGCTACTTCCATTCTATTCCATGGGTAATTGAATATATAAAACCACTGTATACTTTAAAACATAATATATTTACACACACATTTTAGTACATGAACATAATAGACATTCCTTTGAATTTAACATAAAGATATATAAACTTCATAACGTTATAATTACCTTATTAAGCTCTTACACTTTTTACCTTACAATCCTTTAATTCTTTTCTTCCCTTTCTCTCACACGTCCGTGGCCTTCTCGAGTTCAATCAAGATTCCCGCCTTTTTATTCTCTTTCCCTCCAATAGTTTGCGATGTAACCAAACCTCTTTCATAAACATATAAAGAGTTTGCGATGTAATCGAACCTCTTTTCATAAACATATAAACCTCTTTTCTTTAAAACATACAAAATTCTGTTAATAATTTATTGAACCTAACAAAACAAACAAATGTATCAATGCTCACGTATGTGGCTTCTCTGAATATCAGAACAATCTGTGTAGGCACATACGTCAGCGTTCGTACATTTGTTTCAATCGCTCATGTGTCGCAGTTCTCGTCGCGAATCGCTAAATGATTAAAAAATAACGCGTTAAATGTAGGTAGGTATAATAACATAATTATTATATTTTTGTAGTAAAATAATTAAGTTATAAGTTCACTGTGCAGAACTTTCATTTTCATTTCCATCATCCGCTGCAGGAGCCCTGTGTTCATCTTGAAAATCAATATTAGGTCCTGATATTATATTTTGTGTTGAAGCACAAGGTAACATGCTCGACGAACCACCAGCATTGTGTGAATCCGATGAAAAGTATTGGGGTTGAGATTGAGATACAACATAATCGCCCATAACAGGTGTATTATTCTCAAACATATTAGCGTACTCGTTCTGAGTTGTCATTTCCAGTATCATTTCACTTACTTTGTGACGAAATCGAAGTTTTTGTAGGTTTGTTAACCTTTTAAACGGAGGTAGCATACTCATAAAGAACATGTAATCTTCATCATTTTTCAGTTCTTCTTCTTTCTTATCTTGTATTCGTGCTTTAATTAATTCAAGTTTTTCCTTCTCTAATCTCAACATTTCATTCCTCTGGTCAGAAAGAGAACGTCGAGGTGCACTATCACACGTCGACAGATTCGTATCAATGGATGGACGTGATTCTGTCGTTCTTTCATCATCGTCATTAATAGTAGAGAGTGGTGACATACTATCTTGGGATAAATTAGCTGGATTAGACAAATTACCAGAACTTGGTGCCGGTAAAACTTCGTCTTGAAGAAATCTCATCAAATTATAATATTTCCATTGCGGTATCCACTCGGTATCTTCACTTGCAGCACCCGACCGAGGTGTGGGCTTCTTTTTCAGTTCCTTTCTGTACTGATCGCGGAGGTGCTTCCATTTTTTTTTAACTTCTGTAACTGAAACAATCGACAAGGTAAAAATATTAAATGGAACAATAAATATGGCTGTGTCAAACGATTCAGGCAGTGGTATACAAGGAGTATATGTATGGCCCTATAAGTACTCAGCCGGTTTGTTTCGATAAAGCATGTAAATTGTTTTACGTGTGCAAAGGTAGAATACATCGTATTTAAAATTCCCATACAAAAGTAAAATTATTTTAATCTTAGAAATTTGCGACAACCCTAAATGCCTTTATTTACGAACCTTTATTTACGGACTGCGACGCATTCGCTAGATCTGGACGCACCCTAAACCAGCACAAGCCTTTAGGAAAGACGTGCGCTTTGATGTGTGTGCCACTATCGTAAAAAATAACACTAGTTTTCACACATAAAAAAACAACTAGGTAGGTACGATTGTATCACTGGTTTAACAACTGAATATTGACACGATTTTGTTATCATTGATTAAGTTTACACAACACTAGGTACACAACAGACAAGACACTCCACAGTCTCCACACATCACTTCATAAGAAGACAATATTTAAATCCTACAAAAATATTTATCAGCTTAAAAATAGTTGTTTACATATTGGCAGCTTTCAAGAGCTGTCAAGAGCTGAGCAATAATAAGGTTATAAACTTTACCCATAAATAATCATATGTCGATTGCCAACCTCATTGCATAGCGTATCTAAAGGGCCCCATACACGGCACGATTCGTCTATACGATAGATCTGATGAAAATCGTGACGATTGATTGCATCAAAAATGTCGCTCATACTCGAAACGACTGGTCGTAACGATCGATCATTTACTTGTTTGAAGCTGAATGTTAAGGACGTGTTCAAATAAATGTTTTGGTTGCGATTTCCGACATCATTTTCGATTAAGTAAATCGTTAACGATCTTGATCGATTCGTCGTTTCGATCGGTTTGACGCGACGGATCGTACAGATAAATCTCACCGTGTATGGGCCTCTTAAGAGCTACTGTTGATGACGGCCTCTTTAAATAATACTCTTTGAAATGTCAATATTTTACTTTTCTACCTATGTTTTGTCTATTTTTGATTTCTGGTTTTTTGGTCTAGAGTTCAAAGTGAAAGGTCAAATAAACAGCTGTTGTAGGGTTGCCTCATCCTTGTGATAGTGTATTTCTGAAGGAAACTTTAAAAGTAAATACATGAATGAAAAACTTGGAAATATCAATTAGGGTAGAATAAACGTAGTTCGCCATGACGAGTAGAATGCCCTGCCTCGGTACTTATAGGGGTATTATGTTACACATTGTATATGAGTATCTCTGTCTAATTATTTAGAATGCTCACGAATTAGACAGACATACTCATACATACATACATGAAATGAAAGATACTTGCAGAACTTTTCGGACTTCTACCACTGTCAAAAGCCCGAAGTACGGAAAATCCTAGGATCCAACTCGTGACGGTAAAAGTCCGAAATGTAAGTACGACACTTACATTTCGGACTTTTACCACCATTTAGTTGGTAAATTGATTTACCGTATTTCGGGATTTTACAGTAACATATACACATAATCACTTTTAAATATATTATTATATAATGTATTTTTAGAATTTTCATAACTAGGGTTTTATTACATAAAAACATTAGGTAACCTAAAAAAATAACTTATTTTATTTTGTTTCAGTTTTCTAGCCAGCGGAATACCGTACAGAAGATTAGCTTATCATTACCGCATAGGTACAGCAACAGTATCCAACATAATAGTTAAAACATGTTCAGCAATATGGTCTGAGTTTGTAAATATACATATGCCGAAACTGTCAGTACAAGATCAAGAAAAGATTGCCAATGACTATTTTGAACTATGGGGATTTCCTAACTGTATTGGATCTATAGATGGGAAGCATTGTAGAATAAAGTGCCCTTCTAACACTGGGTCTAACTTTTACAATTATAAAGGATATTTTTCTGTGGTTTTGCAAGGGATAGCGGATGCACACAAAAGGTTTATAGCAGTGGAAGTAGGTGGGAGAGGTCGTCAAAGTGACGGTGGAACATTTCACTATTCAGTGATAAATAGTCTAATCGAAAGTGACGAATACAATATTCCGCCAGAAAGTCGTGTTCCAGGGTCTTCGTATACTCTACCGTATGTGCTGATAGGAGATGAAGCATATCCTTTAAAAACTCATTTACTTCGACCATTCCCGTCAACAAATTTGACTGTCGAAAAAGAGAATTTTAATAAACGACTCAGTCGTGCAAGGAAATGCATAGAATGTGCTTTCGGAATAATGAATGCAAAATGGCGAATTTTAAATAAACCCTTGGAAACTAAATATCAAAATGCATGTATTATAATTAAAGCCATATGTCTCATTCACAATATTATAATCGACATAGATGGACACACTGACAAGGACTATAATCGCCCAATAGTGATGGAAACTTCTAGAAATCGTCATCTGAGAAACAATTCTTCTACGTCAAATGCAATTAGCACACGTAATATGTTTATGGCTTACTTCACAGAAAATCAACTATAATGTTTTTTTTTGTATATAGAATAGGTATACTATAGACCTAATTATCAACATACCTACTTGTTTAATGGGATGCTCCATACCGCAGTTAGTACATACATTTACCTATTATATTACGTTTGTTTAATATATGAATGCTATTTAAAATTGTCTAATGATAACTTATTGCTAAGCGTTCCTGCACATGATGCCGTCACCGCGCCGCCGCCGCGCCGCCACCGCGCGCGTTCCCCTCCCTCCGTCTTCATTCCTTTTCCGACCGCTTACGAAAGTGCACTTTCGTAAGCGGTGGCGCGGTGGCGAGCGCGGTGGCGGCGCGGCGGCGGCGCGGTGGCGAGCTTCACGCGACTCGTATCTACAGTGTAATTGTGCGGCGTCGGCACGGGGCGTCGGCACGGTGACGGCATCGTGTGCAGGAACGCTAATGCTAAATAGTAGGTACTTACTGAATAGTGATGGAACTACTCTGTAGCACATGTAAAGGTTGCTCCACAAAAGATAAATGTTGTGTGGAGGCACCATAACAAAGAATAATAATAATATAACTATTTGTATTACTGTTTAACTTGTGAACAAATAAATATTTAGTAAGCATATTAAACAGCTTGTTATTTAAATAGGTACCTACTTACCATCCATATCCACAATTTCTGATACTTCCACCCACTTTCGTTTGGTTATCACTCTATTTTTATGCTGTGAATGACCAGCCATCCACAACTGGGGTCGCTCCTGTATTGCAGAAATAACTAGTTCCAATTTTTCGTCATTCATGCTGTAAGTTGCGACACGTGCGCTCTCATCTCTCGCTAACCTAAAACTAAGTCGGTAAACTGAGAACCCCGCGTGCGCCGCAGCGATGCCCGCCGCGTGCTTCGCTACACGCTTGAGAATACGACGCGGGCGCAGCGGCGGGCCGCGCCACTCTTCCCGCCTCGCGTCTCTATAAACAACATCGTATATTGCTATAAGTTTGTGTTTACGCGTGCGATGATACGTGCCGCTTCACGCGCCGCCGCTACGTAAACAATAAAAACGTCCGACGCGCCGCGAGACGCCACGCCACACGCGACGCGCGACGCCCCGTGTCTCCGTAAATGAGGCCTAAGGAATGCGTGCGCGGGCGCCGGCCAGTCTGCGGCACACCTGCGCAAGCGTCGCTCGAACAATCACGCCCACACACCTACAGCCATATTATGGTAACTTGATTGGCACTTATTGTGGTGATGGTTACATTTGCTTGGAGTACTAAGGTTAGGTACGAGTTGTAAAAATAATACACTGTTTAGACTATACAAATATTTCGAGTTGTTCTTGGGGGTTTTGGACATGAACCCCTCCCCTTTGGCATAAAAGAAACGTAATGAAAATAGAGGGACATAAGCCTTCTCATATAAACCAACTAGCAGCGCCCCGCGGTTTTACCCGCGTTGTGCCCGTGAATTTTTATACGTATAAACCTTCCTCTTGCATCACTTTATCTATTTAAAAAACCTGCATTAAAATTCGTTGCGTAGTTTTAAAAATCTAAGCATACACAGGGACAGACAGACAGCGGAAAGCGACTTTGTTTTATGTAGTCAGTAGTGACTACTCAAACGTCCACCTCCCGACACTGAAATTTCAGAACCCCTTATGAAGTTACAGTTATTTTCACGGCACCTATTGGGCACCATTAGGTACGTACTAAATAGTACTATTAATAGATTAAATTCCAATGACTGCTTCATTACAATGACTCTACTTTTAGAAAATATTTTACAGTTTAGTTACAGGTTTCAGCCGCGTCAAAAGTAGGTACCTATGTGTGTGCCCTTTCAGCAATCTAGACTAAGCCTAAACTGCAAAAAAGTATCCGTGTGCGTATAAATATTTATTGCCGAGCCTACCAACCAAGCGGAATCACACAGAATCAAGCGATTGTAGTATAAATTGATAAAAAAGAAGCAAAGGATCCGCAAATATTTTGAATGAAATTCGGGAATTTAAAGGGCTTTGAATGCATTATTGAACGTTATAGAAAACTTTTTGTGTTTAATTCTAAAGATTGCGATCACGTTCACACGCTCAATGTGGGTATAGACAGATATTGAGGTAATATAGATATTCTAACCACTAACTAATAAGTTTAGTTTCTTTCTTAGTACTTAATTTTACTTAAGTTACTTTACTTCTACTTGTATATTTTATACTTTTATTTTTATACCACACGTTTTTTTATAACTTAGGCAATTGGTAGTCCAGTAGGCTAGACTAAATAAAACCTAGCAGATAGATAGGTAGGTATTAGACGTAAGGTATATATTGAAGTTAACTGTACTGTAATACTGTATGCAGTATTTATTTTATCACCGCGCCTTCAGATACTACGAGATGTTAAGTAAGAAATGTAGCCCATTTTGTAAATGGTTACTAAATGGGCCTTTATTGGATCATTATCTCCTAGGCTCCTAGGCTAGGCATTGAAAGCCGATGCAAACGTTTCCGGGCTTCAGCAGATTCAATCCATGCTGCTAATATGGTGCCTATCGTATTGCTACACTTGTCAATAATAGTTAATAACAATATGACTATGTAACACTTTTAGAAGAATACAAATAAATCAATTGAAAAATTCTCTACGTATATAAAAACAGTTACTCACTTTAAAAACTCTACAAACCGTAAGTAATAGAAAATGAAATGATACCTTGTTACACAACCATTTTTTATTAATCTTACAAAAAATTGCAACCAACCCATCTCAATCAAGGCAAGTAAAAAATTGCGTTGATAACCGTGCGCGGATGTTTAGAGCGTACAAAATACAACAAACAAGGCTTCGGTGGCCGGCCTGTATATAGCCTTAAATGAGCTTAGTCGTTTTGTACTTCTCACTGAGTTGAATTTTATGTCTTATATTTAGATAGTAAGGTTTAGAATCGGTTGTAGAGTTAAGATAAAAAGTGTCAATAGTTTTGTAGAAAAGATTGTGGTGTTCTCACGGCGCGCACAGGTGCGCATCCGGCGGCTTCGTGCGGGCTCGAATCAGTTCTAATTATCATGACGAAACAATAACCATTACACGTGACGGGAGATCTAATTTATAGGCGATTTCAGGTGTTTCGACCAGTTTCGACGGTATAAATTAGGATTAAGGTAATACGGGTTAAATAACATGGTCCATAAGTAAGTTAGTAAGATAGATTGACAAGTGAATATATACGTGACGCACTGGCTTAAAGGAAAACAAATTATTATTTATAGAATTAAATAATGGAATAAAACATCCACGGTGCGATGCTAATATAGTTACAATGAAAAGATGAAAATGAATGAAATACATTGACAAAAATAATTAAAGTTCACGCCATCTATCAGCAGTACGCCGAACAAAAACAATCTCTAAAGAGTTGGTTCTGAAATAGTTCTCATACACAATAAAAGTGAAAGGTTATCTGTGGCCTTTGCCAGCCATTTTATTATTTCAAGCTTGTCGACATAACAGCTCTCTTAGTTTGGCATTTGTTACTTATTAATTTGATTAAAAAATGGCAAATCCTATTGTGGAAACCAAGCAGGGAAAAATTAAAGGAATAGTAAGAAAAACTCCTAACAATGTGCGCTATACTATGTTCAGAGGGATTCCCTTCGCAAGGCCACCTGTCGGCGAGTTGAGATTTGCGGTAAGTGTTGTTTTTTTATGTCACGTGACTAGTCAATCGATGTGGTATACTTATTGTTGTGTATTCTGTGGCGCTGAGCTATTTTTAACCGGCTTCAAAAAAGAAGGAGGTGCTCATTGGTTGGATTTTGTTGTTGTTGTATTGTATAGTCATTTTTTTGGTTGATTTTGTAATTGAATGTGTAAATTACTTATTTTCAACATTAAGTTAAAATAAAATAATGAAGTACCTACTATGAAAAGAATATTTCTTTATTAAGGATCTACCAAATTGTATTTTTTTAAGTTTATTTTTGTATCAATCTAGTTTATGTAACAAAAGAAAGAAATAAAATAAACTTTTGTTAAAAAGCTTGAATTACATCATTTATTTAAAAAAGATCTCAAGTAAACTCAGTAATAGGGTCTCGTTTTGAGTTATTGCATTTTCACCAGAAGTATTAATTGGAGTTGAGAAAAATATAATTGTTTTCTTAATAGGTACTTATGAATGTATATTTAAAACATATAATATCATTTCCAGATCCCGCAACTCCCTGAACCCTGGCAAGGAGTTCGAGATGGAACTCTGGAGTATTCCATCTGCGCTCAGTTCGATAGAGAATCAGGCGCTGTCGTTGGCAGCGAGGACTGTCTGTACCTCAACGTTTACACGCCAAAGCTGCCTCCATCAGGAACTTCATTACCAGTCATGGTGTTCATCCACGGAGGTGGATTTCTTTTCGGTTCCGGAACTGATATCACCTCTCATGGCCCAGACTTTTTAGTCGAAAAAGATGTAATCCTCGTCACGCCCAACTACAGAATCGGAATCCTTGGCTTCTTGTCGCTGGATTGTAAAGAAGCCCCAGGAAACATGGGCCTTAGAGATCAGGTCTTAGCACTGAAATGGGTACAAGAAAATATCGCTAACTTCGGTGGAGATCCTAATAATGTTACTATATTTGGTATAAGTGCCGGAGGGGCATCCGTGGAATATCTAATGCTCTCGCCTTTGACCAAAGGCCTGTTTCACAAAGCTATCGCTCAATCTGGATCATCTCTAGTTAGATGGGCTCAAAGTAAAAGTAAGAACGTCAAAGGGTTAGCGATTAAAATAGCTAAGAGCAAAGGCAAGGACCTAGCGAGTAACGGTGAACTGTTGAAGTATCTGAAAAGTTTACCTCTTAAGGAGTTGGTAGCCGAGTCGGTGGCGGCCGTATTCAGTGAAAGTTTCAAAGGTGGTATTCATTTTGGCTTCGTACCTGTTGTAGAAAATCCAACGGATTGGGAGCCTTTCATTAGTCAAAGTACCTACCTATTATTGGCTAATGGAGAATTTTCGAAAGTTCCATTCGTGACAGGAGTCTGTTCCCGAGAGGGACTGTTGATGGTGTCACATGGCTCTGCGCTTTTGGAAAAATTGAAAAATGGAAAGAAATTCATTGATCATTTTCCTTTTGACTTCGACGACGCAGAAAAACCTGAAGTAGAGGCAAAACTAAATTCTGTGTATTTAGAAGGTAATAAAACAAGTGGCGATGAAGACGCGTTCGCGATCGACTTTTTCTCTGATGCTGATTTTGTGGGTGGCGTGTACACTGCAGCCAAACTAATTGCTAAGAACCACTCTCCAGTATATTTCTACGAGTTCGCTTATGATGGTGCCTTGAATTATTTGAAAAAGAAGCTTAATATAAATCGAGAGGGAGCCTGCCACGGTGACGATGGAGGATACATTCTAAGTAATGCTGTTCTAACAGATACACTGAATGAAATTGATAAATACGTGAAAAATATGACTCTTAATCTTTGGACCAATTTTGCTAAAACTGGGTAAATTTTTACATTTTAGTACTGACGATGTCTACGATTATATGAGATATTTATTGTGTGAATGATAATCTAATGATATTTTTTTGTATTTTACAGGGATCCAAACCCTAGAGACACTTCAATTCCTGTCAAATGGGAGCCAATAGCTGAAACAAAATTCACTTACTTGGTAATTGATAAGAAACCAATACTGAAATATGAGCTCCATCCAGCAAGGACTTCCCTCTATGAAGATATGTATAAAAAGAAGTTTGGTCGCCAATTATTTATTTAACAAAAGTGCTTAAAATAAACATATTCATTCTGAATCTACTTTTCATATTTGTTGTATATTTCCTCAAAGATAGTCATTCTTTCAGGTTCATAGTTTGACAAAATTTCCAATTTCTCGTTAATGTTCAGAAATTGTTTTGATTCTTCAGTGAACTTTGGCCATTCAACGGGAATATCCGATGAGTTAGGATCGCTGAAAATGTACAATATTTAGCATCAATTAAAGTAAAAATTATCATGCTATTAAATAAATTATTAAGATAATTTATTACTTACTATCTTAATACTATCTTAATTAGCAACTACGATTTTCGGCCTTACGACGCATTGACCAAGCAAAAGAATAAATGCAATTACATTATCAGTCACGTCGCTTTTATCAATAAACAGGTGTTTCTTCACGTAAATAAAGTTAATTAATGATTCACGAAATTGAAACATAAACTTACCTAGTCTTTGCAAAGTTTGTGAGCATCTTAGTTAGTCTGTTTCTCATTAAAACGTCGGTCTCAGTAGGATCAACAGCGACTTTATGATCACCCAAAATGTAGCCCAAATCATCTCCGTGTGCCGCACCTTTCCTCATCAGACCAAATACTTGTTTGAAATTGTTTAGTTTTCCATCGTATGAAAACATGTACGCATATGTTGGCACTCCCTTACTGGCCATCAGCTTTACAGCAACTAATATACCAGCAGTGAAGTGCAAGTCACCGAAAAAGTCAACAGCAAACGTGTCTTCTTGATCGTTTGTTCGATCTCTGTAATATTTACTGAATTCATTGTTCAATCTCTCTTTGTCATCTTCCAAGTCATAAGACCAGTAGTCCACAAACTTATTGTTATCAATCAGTTCCTTTACAGCAAATGGTTTCATCATGTTCATCAGGAAACCTTCCTTGTCACAAAATCCTTTGATTACAGGTACTTTGTTGAAACTTCCATCTTTTAACAATTTGTATGGATGTGTTGTTAAAAACGCGTCCCCAAAATCTTTTTCTATGGTTGGTACAAACCCGAAGAATATTGACTTTGAAGTGAATGTCTCTGTTGCTTGGAAAGCTGCTCCTGCTAACTGAGCAGCTGGCATTTTAAAAAGATATTCGTAAATGGAATATTTGTCATCAAGATCACCTTTATACCCTAGCATTTGGACTAATTTGGAACATAACTCTTTGTACTGGTGATTGATGGCCCAGTCGTTTAATGTCGAACCAGAATGGTGAATAGCTTTATGGAACAATCCTTTTGCTCTTGGAGACAACATTAAATATTCCACAGAAGCTGAGCCTGCGCTGGTACCAAATACGGTAACATTATCTTTATCACCGTTGAAATTGTGAATATTTTTCTGCACCCATTGGAGCGCTTTCACTTGGTCTTTAAGCCCCATGTTTCCTGCTGCTTCGGGGATATCTAAATTGAGGAATCCAAGTACACCCAGTCTGTAGTTTATAGTTACGACAACTACTTCGTTATTAAGTAAGTAGTCTGGTTGCAGTTCTGCTTTTACGATTCCCATACCGTAGATAAAACCTCCTCCGTGAATGTATACCATTACTGGCAGTGGTTTCGCGTTTGGTGTTATGCTTGGAGTGTAAACGTTAAGGTACAGGCAGTCTTCAGAGCCGATCATTTGTCCGTCCATGAAATTCACTTGACAAGAGAAATTGTGCACGTCAGTGGATGTTGCATCTCTTTCGTTTTCCCATGGCTCGGCTGGTTGTGGAACCTGGAACACGGTGGAATCGTTATTTACCAGCTAAATTACTACTTCACATCATTGATCTTCAATCATATTATTTGCTTAGATACGATCATCTTAGTAACATATCTTACTAATATTATAAAGAGGTAGAGTTTCTATAACTTTATTGGATAATCTCAGAAACTACAAATCCGATTTGAATAATTCTTTTTTCAATGGATAGCCTCATTCAACGGGAAGGTTATAGGCTATGGGAAGGTTACGGGCACAACGCGGGTAAAACCGCGGGGCGCAGCTAGTTTATTATAGAACTACTAAGTAAAAATATATACTCATTGTGCTCACCTTAAATCGCAGATCTCCAACGGGTGGTTTGGCGTAAGGAATGCTATGGAACTCGTAATATTTAACACCATTTTCAGTCACCGCTTCGCCTCCTTTCAATTTTCCTTCAGACACAGTAATTACAACCATCTTTGAGATTTGTTCGAATACACTTGGTACCTGCTACTGATAACATTTTATTATATTATATTGATAAGAAAAGATCAACGTATCGAATGACTACTATGGTATTATCTTGGTTTGATAAAAACATATCTAATATAAAGTGATTTAATATCTATATATGTGAATTGTTATGGCCCTTTTAAAATTCGTTATGATGACTTTTTTTATGGTTTGCGTAAGTTTATCTCTGATTTAAGTGATAATATATGATGAGACCCGTCAGTCAGATAAATTATGCTTAATCGGTTTTTAATTAACCCCCGATATTTTCTTCAATGACTTTGTTCTTACTTATCGTGCACTAAAGATAGAAAAGTATATACGGTCGAATTGAGAAATCTCTTCCTTTTTTTGAAGTCGGTTAATAAAGAGATGTAAAGCTAGACGCCCACCGTGTTATCGTAGAAGGCGGGGGTGCAAACGATCAGGTCGGCGCTTTGTCGCACTGGACAATAAGGCTTAACTCGCCCTGCCTCGACTCGGAATGGAATGCGCTAATACCATTACGACTGTACTACGACACAACCAGTGGGTGGCGCGACTGACTGACGGATAGACATGACGCACTTAATTATGTCCTACTAATATTATCTGCTCAGCCGTGGCAGCCATTTTGCGCGAATGTCCGAATCTGTGAATTACTTCTAGCAAGTAGTAGAAAGTCGTTGAGCGTGAGATTAAAATGACAATATCTCTAAAGTTTTGTATGGAAGCTATTATATAAATCGTATGTCGTTAGAATCGTTACAAAATATGCTTACATTATTAAATAGATTTATTAAGTCTAGCAATGTAATGCATTAAGAAATCTAATAGGAATTCGGGATAAATAAAAAAAAAAAAAATAATAACGCACTACGGATCGAAATTTTAAACCTCTTGACACGGTCACTGGCTTGTTTCAAAGACTTGATGTGTGATTGTATGCTGTCCTTGTTCTTTCCGCTACACTTTGTGCAAGTTAGAGTAGAATAGATGTTACTCTTTCACGAAAAAACTACTGAACGGATTTGGATGAAAATTTACAGTAATATAGGTTATACATCAGAATAACACATGGGATACATTTTATCCCGAAATTCCCGCGGGAACGGGTACAACGCGAGTAACACCGCGGGGCGCGGCTAGTATACTAATACTAGCCACCCGACTAACTACTGTTACCTACTCGTACTTTTTTATTTAACGACCCATCTTCGCTTCGCTTCCTGAAAACCCTTTTAGTAGTTGCTGAGATTAGCTAGAACAAATGACCACCTAAATGATTAAAGACGCATTGGAGATTAGATGAGCACAAACGGAATCAATCATTGCGGGTCCTGATGTACCAACTATGTGTCGTGCTGAATACCCATAGTTAGAAATGGAAGGACACAATGTATTGATATGATTTTTAAATAAAAAAAAATTTACCACATAAAAATAATGACAATACTAGTAATTCACAAACAAACAACCTATCAAAAAAATCTACATCTTATATATAAGTTATATACATATTTTTTTATATATAAATAAAAAATTTAACTTTTAAACATTCGAAAAGCTGCGATATTTTTTATGAGGCCGTCTCTATAGATTGATGAGTGTGGTGGTACAGGTCAGAGACTAGAGCAGACTGGCCGTCGGCGCCAGCGAGTCGCGGCGTGAAATACTCAGGTGCATCCGAACCTGCTCACAGATTTGATACAGCATGCTCCTACACAAAACATAATAAAAAAAACTGAAATTACTATAGTCACGACAGTCTTTAAATGTATAAAAGCTTAATCCCACTACATACATACAGAGTAGCGCGAACAAAGCTTTCTGTAGTAAACGTACTCACAGAGGTTTTTTCGCGCGGTTTTAAGGTCACTAAACTACGCACTTTTTATTTCCCGACGTTTCGACTGGATTGCACCATTCACTCTGTTTCAAATACGACTAGCAATTCAAACAAAAAAAAAAAAATCAGAGTTACACTCATTAAATATATTATAAAAATAAAGACAAAAATATCCGCCTTCTCGTTTAGGAGCTACTACAGAAAGCACATCATACAAAAATAATAATCATAGTCAAATCATAAAATCAATCTAGGAAGCTCATACTGCAACTAACCTTTCTTTCATCAATATAAAACACTAGCAGCGTCCCGCGGTTTTACCCGCGTTGTACCCGTTCCCGTGGGAATTTCGGGATGAAAAATAGCCTATAACCTTCCCGTTGAATGTGGCTATCTATCACAAAAATAATTATTCAAATCGGACCCATAATTCCTGAGATTACCCCAAACATACAAACAAACAAACAAACTTACAAATTTTACCTCTTTATAATATTAATAGATAGGCTGGTTAGTACCACCCTGTATGTCCGTTCCGAGATCCTTTCATGACGTTGCGCGCGAGTCGTGATTTGATTCCCACAGAGCGAGCATCGTATTGTGCTTGTTATTTATCTTACATTTGTTTTATTTGTAGCTAACGAACAATTACTTGTGAACTTTCGCGAATGTTAATAACTTTTACATTTATAGAGATAGATTTTACGTGAGTAAATGTACAGCTTTGTGGTACAGTTAGTAGGTGAATTGTAAGCTTTTCATGGCAAAGTAACGGCAGAGTATTAACCGAAGGCTACCAATGGGAAACCATAGAGAATAGCGTTCCCTGGCGCAAAAGTGTTAAAAACAAAAGTATTTTACTCATCTTTTAAGTCGAGTATATAACACTTTTGTCTTTATTATTCAATGACTAGCAGCGCCCCGCGGTTTTACTCACGTTGTGCTCGTTGCTCGTGCCGTGGTAATTTCGAGATGAAAAATAGCCTATAACCTTGCCGTTAAATGTGGCTATCCATTTCAAAAAGAATTATTCAAATCAATCCAGTAGTTTCTGAGATTGACGCGTGCAAACAAACAAACCCTTCAGCCTTATTAAATTAGTATAGAAAACACTAATAAATTAACAATTCTTATCATTGATCTAAGAACTTCCTAGTTGCGAGTCTAGGAAGTGTCAGACATGGGTACCTATTATTGATTTAAAGAATGCATTAAAACTTAGATTTCCTTCCTTCTGAAACATAATAGGTACCTACTTAGTTTACAACCGCTTCTTCCTACAATCTTGCTACAATATATGTTTATTACAGAGAACATTGTCTGTGTCTGGAAAAACGATCATATTGACGATTACATTTCAGGACTCGTCTAGCAGAAATAGATTGTACCTAGATATTATAGATACTACCATTTAACTATCAATTCGAATTCGATCGACGACACCCGATACCGACGTTCGAATTGACGAAACCCTATAAAGTTTGTCGCGTAATATGCTTTCTCTTAATAAGCTTTCTTAAAACAAAAACTTAGGCACAGATTGATACGATCGGACAAGTGAAGTAAGACTTTGTGGTCACGTAGGTACCGTCGTTACTCCAGTCACGATTTGGGATGAAAGTTCACAGACGAAGGAATGCGCCCGAGCATTGTGTACCCGCAGGTGTGCTCGTGGGAATCACGGAATCATGTAGTGCTGGGATTAACGTGAGGTTGGTATAAAACACGAAAAAAGACAACCGTTGATGTTTGTGATATTATGTATAACAAACTACTCATTTTGAATTGAAGCTACACACCTACAGATAACACCTCAGTCTTCTGTGTCCACGGTTCCTGTAAAGGAACCGAAACATCAGATAAAAATCACTACATAGTATAAAATAAAGTCGTCTCTGTTTGTCTGTTTGTCTGTATGCTTAAATCTTTAAAATTACGCAACGGATTTTGATGCGGTTTTTTTAATTAACACGCTTTTATTAGCTTGGCCTGTATGTATGTATGTATGTATGTACGTATGTAATGAAATCTTTGTACATCATTTTCACCAACTTCCAGAAGTCTGATTAATTTGAAACTTTGCATACGTATCAAGGACCGATGACAATGCAATAATTTAATAACAGTTTCCCATTATCCTTAATGGATTTGCCAGATTTACTAAAAAAATATTACTTGATATAAAAGACATCAACGGGCGCTCGCTACGGGACGGAACTAAATGGTACTAGACACTAACAGCGTCCCGTGGTTTTCCCGTGATGGGCCCGTTCCCGTGGGAATTACGGGATGAAAAGTTGCATATAATGTTATGCTTACTAAAAAATAAAAAATAAAATTATAGTTTAAAAAAACTAAAAAAACACGCTTTTATTGCAAATTGAACTAAAAACTAGAAAATAATTTTTCTCCTCAAATCAAAATTATAATAAAATTTAAGTTGTAACACAATGATTCAATTCAGAGTAAAAAGCGTGGGGTGCTTAATATTTTAAATATTACAATCATCATTGGTAACTATCTATGAGAGGATAGTTATGAACTACAGTAAAATACACCCCACGCTTTTTACTCTGAATTGAATCATTGTGTTACAACTTAAATTTTATTATAATTTTGATTTGAGGAGAAAAATTATTTTCTAGTTTTTAGTTCAATTTGCAATAAAAGCGTGTTTTTTTAGTTTTTTTATTTGTAATAGGTAGAGTGATTCAAGAGGAAGGTTTTTAT
The DNA here is from genome assembly GCA_963082685.1 of Cyclophora albipunctata. NCBI lineage: Eukaryota > Metazoa > Arthropoda > Insecta > Lepidoptera > Geometridae > Cyclophora > Cyclophora albipunctata. The sequence goes on from OY720123.1 coordinate 4,052,476, forward strand.
GTAAAAAAATTCCCGAAATTCCCACGGGAACGGGCACAATGCGGGTAAAACCGCGGGGCGCTGCTAATATAAAATAAACGCAAAGTGTATCCGTAAACATAGTTTGAATTCAATATGTAACAGTTCAGCCACCATAGCACGTTAATGTCGGTATACTTACCGTAGATATTCATGATATATTTTAATTAATTACTTACTCACGCACTCAGAGACGTCTATTTAATGGACACTTGACTAATTGACGTAATTTTTCACACATTACATGCTAAACTCACTCATAAAATCTTCACTACATAGTATAAAACAAAGTCGCTATTTTTGTCTGTTTGTTTGTCTGTTTGTCTGTATGCTTAAATCTTTAAAATTACGCAACGGATTTTGATGCGGTTTTTGTAATAGGTAGAGTGATTCAAGAGGAAGGTTTTTATGTAAAAAAATTCCCGAAATTCCCACGGAAACGGGCACAACGCGGGTAAAACCGCGGGGCGCTGCTAGTTACTAATATAATCTATACTACTAAAGCTGAAGAGTTTTTTTGTTTGAACGCACTAATCTCAGAAACTACCAATCTGATTGGGATAATTCTTTCTGTAATGTATAGCCACATTCAACGGTAAGATTATAGGCCATTTTTTATCCCAAAATTCCCTCGGAAACGGGCAATACGAGGATAAAACCCAGTTGCTAGTCTCTACTAAGGTAGCATTCGGCGTCTCTAAGTACGGGTTAGATAATAGAGAACACAACAGATTTAAATATTTCCCGTGAAATAGGAAACATTTTTGAGTGCTTCTTATTGAAATGGGTTTACCTATTTGCTTAAGAATTAGACTAGTCCTGCGGTTTTACCTGCATTTTACTTATTAGTGAGAATTTTAGAGTTAAAAATAGAAAAGCTTTGTTATATTAGTATTGTATGTATATAAGGTGTATCTCAAAGATAAGAATACCTATTACAAAGGGTATACCTACAACATGACGACAGGTTAACGTAATGACAGAGGTTATCAAACACTCAGTTTCTTTGTATTTCTGTTATCTTCTTATAAAATGTCTGCTACTGTGCCGTTGTAATGTCAAATATTTTATCAAAGGATCATTTATTAGATAATAAGGTCTTTATAAAAGACGTTTGAACCCGCGGACGCACCAATATCCATAGCTAGATTTAGGACAACACAAACGCATAAAAAAGTGCCCTTAATAAATAAATGTTTGAAGTTTTTAAAATCATAATACTTACGAGTATATACAATCAAATAAGTAAATAGAATATAAACGGTCATAACTGCCGCACTCACAGACTAATGACGTAACTTTTCATATATGTATTACATGTCAAAATCATTCATTACGAGTAAATATCTACTAAGGAAGCATTAAAATTTGATGTATCTGAGTACGGGATTAAGTGTCGTTTATATCTATTTATTTTAAAGGTTTTAATGTTAAGAATGAACAAATTTGTAGTAAGCATTAATCAATTAAAATTGTCCAACACACAAGCAACATTTGTACGACCATGTCCGACAAACATGTTCATATTGATATCTCAATTAACAAATAGCCGACATTTGGCGAGACCGGGCCACTTGCGCCTCTAAATAAAATAATGTAACGCATTGTTACCAATTGTACCCATATTTACTAACAATGGGTCGACTCCTGTTGACATCTGGTGGGTCTTTGCAGTACCGGTGACATTGGACCTTGGGTCTACTACTATGGCCCATAAATTCCACGGGGATCTTATAAACCTTAAATCAAACCAAAAAGGTTTATATTCGCTCGCTGTGAAATGAGATTCCTAGTTTGCGAATTGGATGTTTTATTCGTTGCAATAGAGATGAAAATGGCACAACTAAAATTGTGGATGGTTAAACTATTCACAATTGCCTCTTGTGATATAATCGAGCTTAGCAAGGGGTGGCATATTTGCACTTTTTGTGTGTTTTGCCAGTTGGCGCAAATATAATGTAATTTGTTGACAAGTCTGTTGTAGTTTGGGCTTACATTTTAATAGCTTTGTTTTAAAATATGACTTCGTAATAAATTGTTTTCAATGTATGGAAATTTATATACAACAATTAGAATAAATTAAAATAGGTTGACCAGCGTCTTGCAGGCCCTATGAATTATTTTAACGTATATGTATTTGTGACGAGTTGTATCAACCTAGAACCGTTTATTTTAATTAAATAATGAACTTGTAAAAAATATCAAGAAGTAGGTAAAGACGTATTATAAGTCCGGTAAGGTGGTAAACCATAAAGGCTAAGTACATTAAACAATGCATGACAGAAAAACATCATAAAACCCAATAATGCCCCGAAAAGCGGTATAACATAAAAGGTTACAGTTATTTCCGTAGAACAATATAACGTTTATAGATCGCTATAATAACTTCATTGAATTACGTTTTATCTGTTTGTTATCTTAACTACTTGAATGTCATTACCAACAACTAAATGTACTTGTATATAAATGGTATTCATATTTGTTGGAGTCTAATGTTTATTCAATTCATAGGCAGTCGGACAAGACGTGTGCAGAAAGTATACAGCCGCGTGCAATGTCAGACGCCCCTAGACGTTTACTACATCATAAGTATATAAGACCGTACACCAACTAGTTTCGTCATTCATCTTAAATAAGTGTTTATTATAGTCGGTCCGATAACGATGGCGCAAGTGAACGGAGTTCAGAACGAGATTACAGCCTCAGCTTTGGACCTCATTGGGAACACTCCCTTAGTGGCCCTAGACCGACTACACACTGGCCCCGGCAGAATCTTAGCCAAATGTGAGTTTATGAACCCTGGAGCTTCAATCAAATGTCGCTCTTCTCTCTGCATGATCCAACGAGCGAGGGCGTCCGGAGAGTTGAAACCTGGCGGTCCAGTTCTAGAAGTTACTTCAGGAAACCAAGGATGCGGGCTCGCAGTCGTGTGCGCTGTTCTGGGACATCCACTCACCGTCACCATGTCCAAGGGCAACAGTGTCCAGCGAGCGATACACATGGAGGCGTTGGGAGCCAAGTGTATCCGAGTACCACAAGTCGACGGCACCTACGGGAACGTCACGGTCTCCGACGTGGGTGCAGCCGAAGAAGTAGGACTGAAAATAGCAAAGGAAACTGGAGCGTTCTACGTAAACCAGTTCGGGAACCCTGGAAACTGCCTGTCACATTACGAAACCACCGGTCCTGAAATATGGAGACAGACTGGCCATCACGTCGACGCGTTTGTGGCGACCGTCGGGACAGCTGGCACCTTCATGGGAACTTCGAAATACTTAAAAGAGGTCAATCCAAACGTGAAATCGTTTGTAGTGGAGCCAGTGGGATCCCAGCCTATTGCCGGTTTACCTATTACGAAGCCGCTTCACTTGCTGCAAGGGTCTGGTTACGGATGCGTCCCCACTTTGTACACGAATGACTACGCTGATGGTACGTTGTCGGTGACGGATGAGGAGGTGCTCGAGTATAAGCAGATGATCGGCGAGAAGGAAGGTCTGTACGTGGGCTACACGAGCGCGGCGAACGTCTGCGCGGCTGAGAAACTCTTTAAATCCGGCAAAATACCCGCTGACTCATGGGTAGTGACGACCCTCAATGATACGGGGCTGAAATACACACCAGTGCCGACCGAGTATCAGAACTAACTTAGGTATATTATGTAGTAAATGAATCTTGTCTTTTCGTTGGAAATTGTTTGACCGATTATTAATTGTCAGAATCTTTACTTTAAGTATCGATTAGCAAATGTTTGTGTGACAAGACAACATTTCATTTAATATAATTTTAATAAGGTAATTTGTTGTCTGTTATAATGACACATAATTGTATTGTTAAGTTATAAAAACACAAGACTTGTGGCACTTTTTTTGTCTAATGTTAGGTACACTAGACCACACAACTATTAGTCAAATAACGTTTCGTCGGTGTAACCGCCAAAGCTAGTGATAATCTGCCAAAAAAAAATCTGTGAAAAGATAAAGAACCAGTTTAAATAGGTATCACATTTTGTATATTTACACATCTACATACACTGACACGTAGTCATAAATGATATCGTGACATAAAGCACTTTAAACTAATTTGTAAAGTGACCAATTAATAACTAGATAGCAATTGTTTATTTTTTATGTTAAGTATCATTGATATAAAGTTTAATAATGTTATCAGTTATAAAATTTAATAACGTTACTAACAGTAAGATATTATTTCATATTTTGTTGTGAGAAATAAAAGTTATTTTTTTTATTAATCTGATTTCTGTCTACCGGTTTTTATATCATGGTTACGATAGCCATGCTCTGAATGTGTAACACATTTTTGTCATATCTTATACATAAATTAATGCTCCATTGCATCACGTCCGATCAGTCCACTGCATGTTGGTTTACATACAAGTACACTTGCTCCTTCTTATTTTGGAGCGCACTTCAAATTTGGAGCGTAATGATTGATATTCAAGGCTGTACTGCATGGTAACATGATGTACAAAAAGAACACTTCATTTGAGAAATTAAAAGTCATCATAATTTTGCTGGAGTTGCCTGGATGAAAGGAAGAAATAAATCATAAACGCGTCGACTATGCCGTGACTCTATGCCATGAGCAACACGCTTAAGGATTCAAATCTTGGCAGGTGTATCTAATCCATAAGATTTGTTCAATTGTTTTATCTCTCTATCTTCTTTTGTGGTATTTTGAATCTGCGTAGAAGATAAATGCCTATACTATTGGTACACACACTATATTCATTAGTCATGAAAACCTCATCAGTTTATCATCCTTAACATACATACGTAGTATTGACGTTTACACATACGAACAAGTTGATGATAATAATCGAATTGTATCTATTTCTTATCTATAAACTAGCCTATATAAGCCACGTGGAAGCTGTGACTTAACCTTGAAGTTATTACACTGCTTAAAAGCCTCCGGAGTAAAATGACTGAGACGAAATATTTAACGTGCTCTCAAAGTAATTTCATTCCTCCACCTTAAAGCAATATTGGAATGATGCACACAAATGAGAAGTGCTACCAGTCGTTAGGCCCACAGTAGACTATATTGTATAAGAGATAGAGTAGACTATATTGTACAGAATTGTAGACAATATACAGTATAGACTGACTGACTCGATGCGTCTGTCTAGTCAGTCTGACAATAGATGTTGCTACAATTACATAGTCTAACAGACAAAAAGTAGATAGACTCTATTGTGCGATCCTGATTAAGATTTTAAAGATCAACAGACTGTTTGGATACGGTCTGCACAGGCTCTTGCGTTGCTTAACATTCACTATGTATACGTTTGTCATTGCTCACTTAATCTACGCCTCTTCTTACTTTACATATATACATGACTACCATACATAAAATAGGAATTCATTAATAATTAATAAATAATCACATACATTATAATAATATTCAATCCAATCAATAATTCCGATCAATTAAGACGAACAGATTGACAGATTAATGTTTCAATAGTCTCTACGAGAGTAGACTCGTGATAATGTAAATTATAATTTGCATTAGCATCTATACTGATCTCTATTGTAGTCTATCATGATTACATTAAAATTAAATTAATTAATCTATAATATAAAAATGAATCGCTGAATCTGTTGCTAAGCGCATAACTTCAGAACGACTGCACCAAATTGGATGATTATTTTTTTAATGTGTTCCTTATTGTCAGGACAAGGTTTTTATATAAGAAAAATAAGGAATAAAAATCTCATAATTTCCACGGGAACGAGGGCGCTGCAGGTGAAACCGCGGGCACAGTTCTAGTTTTAGGCTATCTGGTGTTAAAGATCAGTATATGTTTACCTCAGTACAATCAGCGCCAAAAATCCCTCACTCAGTTATATAATAAAACGCACATTTTATTCATGATCTATCTTCTTACCCATCATATTCATTCATTTACACTCACAGATCTTAGCGATTGATTCAGTAGTTTCCATTTTTTGATATATGTATTAACATTTTTTTTTTGTATAGTTACCGCTTTATTCATAAATGATATTAACTTAAACAGTGATTTAAAGTGTTTTGTCTCGTTCGCTCTTTAACAAATAGCATATATCGGAAAGGGACAAACCATTTGATAGCAAAAATAAACTATGCCTCGTCTCGAATTCTACTGACCAAAGCTTTCCTATCGATTGCCAGTTAACCCTTTCCGCTCCAGTCCTCAGTTTATTTATTCTGTTCTAGATACTTACTTATTAATTTAATTGCAAACTATAGATGCAATTAATAATTAACGCAAATTATTAGAAACTGGCAGCGTTACGCGGTTTTACCCGCGTTGTGTCCGATCCCGAGGGAATTTCGGGATGAGAAATAGCCTATCCTTCCCGTTGAATGTCTATCTAGTACCAAAAGAATTATTCAAATTGGACTGATAATTACCGAGATTAGCTCGAACATACAAACAAACAAACGTACAAATTTTACCTCTTTATAATATTAGTATAGATCATAATTCATAAGAAACCCGTATAAAAAGCAAACCTTTTTATCTAAAAAAGAGCAACAATTTAAAAATCTCAACACAAACGTTAATTTATTTTTATTTGTGTTGTATTATTTCTGACCCTATAATTTGTGAGAGCCGAGAATTCGCAACCTATTCCAAATGGCTATCCAGTCACCACAACTATAATATACAGAGATGTTTTGTTTCAAAATGATATAATAGTGCGCGCCAGATAGGGAAGGTGGTGGGTAATTTCGGATCAAACTTGTACGTATAGATAGAGAGTTGTTTGATAGTTTGTGAGCTAAAACGTTCGGCTCATTAAAAAATAATTTTGATTTTATAATGCCACACCGACAATCACACTTAGGTACACTTTTCCATCGTAATATCTATACTCGAGAGGTGCCTCGCCCAAAGACGTCCATTAAATTGGCATTTAACTAATTGACCCTATTTTAATACATTACATGACAAAATCAGTAATTAAATCTCTGGAAGCAATTGAATATCTCTAAGTACGGATTGTCTATCTATCTACTAAATAGCAATTGTTCTTTTTTAATCGTAATTTTTGCGTTTGAGCCAAACAAATGTATCTACGGAGAACTACATCCCAGACACAGCTGATATTCCACAGATTATTCTGCGCTTGTTAAATGGGCGTAACAAACGTTTTTCTATATTATTTCATTTGTTATTTTGCCTTCTTTAAGAGATGATGGCAATTTCGTCCATCTTTAATAAGGTGACGCTTCGGGCATTAGACTTCAAAAGGTGTTGTGGCAGAATTTGTTTTCCTTTCGCATGCTTGGTTAGTATTACTCGTATTTTATTAAGTAAGTAAGTATTAGCCTGTAATATCTCACTGATTAGAAAGGTCTCTTATCTCACCGAAGATATCAGAACAAATTACGGAAATATTTCGGTGACAACATTATATTTTCGTTATTTATCATAGATTTCTGCCTAGGAGGAAAGATAAGATAGGTATATGATGCACTACCTTAGAGAGGCACTAAAGAGATGGAACAAGCAACAAATAAACAAGATAATAGTCCCACGCGGCTTAGATATCAGAGATCAGATGCTATTTACAAAGAAATACTAGAAAATACAGCATCGTCTGTTGATGTTATTTCTTGTTAATCTAAACATCGTCATCAAAATCTGCTGTTTGGGTAATTCTCATTGGCGATTGATTTACTGAGGAAATGTGTGCAAAAAAGCTAATACATATTTCTTCTTGACTAAAGTCAAAGGATAAAGGAATTTGTAGTTAATAAATAAAATAAACTGGACTCGCACTCACCTTGACAAATATTGCCGTCGTTTGTTTACAAAGGATGTTAACAGTTATTATCGTTGATTACAAGAATGGATTACGCACTAAACAAATAAAGATATATTGAAGTAAACATTAATTAACAAAATCAATAAAAGCACATACGTTTGCATTGTCCCTTCCTTCATTATTTATTATTTCTAAAAAATGTAGCGAAAAATTTATGACATTAAGAAGTAATTTCCATGGTTAAAAACCGCACAATACATTAGTGTATAAGTTGTCTACGAGTATTACCTACTCACAATAGTGTGATATATGTGGGTGATTCTACGGAAACTATTAGTGCTATTGCTATTACTATGAGTCAGCCAATAATATAATGTTCCGTAATGTTGTTTGCGCAGGACCATCAGCTAATGTTTGCGATCGTGCCGCGATCCACTATCTGCGGTTTAGCGATCCTTGCGATGAGACTTTAACTGCTTTGGTGTTTGGATTCGATGTTTCTGTTACGACTGATAGGGATAAATACAGTAAAGTGATCGAAAGCAGGTACGTTTGAACAGGTTCACGGTAAATAAAAGTTAATGATGACTAGCATGATATATTTAGTTTACCTAAAATTTGATAGACTAGCTGCTGTTCGCTGGTTCCACCCGCGATCCAATAGCTGGCGATATTTTCCTTGATTTTTGGGGCATGCACTTTTTGAGCAGGATAAAACTGTATCTTTATTAAATTAGTATTTTGAATACGGTAGGTACTCCTATTTAAATATCAACGGTACTTCTAACTTAACGGTGCCAAAAATACAACTAATTGCATACAATAATGATTCATTACTGTTGTTCAAATGACTGTCTTATGTAATATGTTGCACACAATACAAAATTACCCATGACTTGCAGTTTAACAAATCGCTCAATTTCATTACAGCTTTACAGTTAATAAACGTCTTAAACTTGTTACTTAATAATTGATCTAAAACCATACCATTTCTTCTTCCAAACAACAATCACAAGATGATTCGGCAGAACTCCCCACAGTTGAGGTCCGAATCCAAAGTCGTTCGACGTGAGATAACACGCATCCTCGGAATTGATATAATCTGAGTCAATATTGACGCGGTGATGTGGGAACCCGGCCGTGTGCACAGGTGCCGGCTTTCGGCCTTACTTGTGATATACAGGTTGATAGTGATGTGGTATACTGTTTCTGTTTAAGCGAACACTACTCTTTTTTTTATGATGCTTCCTTTACAGCCGAAACGTTAAATAAAATCGCAGTGTATCCGTTAACTTAGTTTCAATTTTAAAAAAATGTGCTGTGTACTTTAAAATTTAGAGTTCACTTTTAAAAAAAATATTTTTTATTCTGTTGTCGCCGATCATTGCGTACAAAAATTATAAGATTTCGGTAATAGTAAATATTTAAATGATATAAAGGTATTTTTAAACCATTTAAACTTAAAAACTAATTTAAATAAAATTTAACCCATAATCACAACACGAAAACTCACGCCTGTATACGGATGTCAGTTTAAATGTTTAAAATGAGATAATAAAGTACACGAAATACCTGAATTTAAAGTTTATTGGCCACTTACAGGAAACACCTGCAAACACTTGGCGTTTTAGTGGTTAGGTGTCGGCGTTGGAGGCTGTCGAAGTATTTGCACACCCAATTTGTATCCCATTTTTGCATTTTGATAACCGAATATGTACACCAATATAAATACGACAGGTTACAACAACGATCGTTTTACTGAAGGCAGTTATTAATTAACTGCCTTCGGTAAAACGATCTTTAATGAATTAATCTTAAAAACGGGCTCTTTATAAAAAAAAAACATAGTAAATTAATCTCGACACTTTACACCCCCGACGCAAAAAGAGGTGTTATAAGGTGCTGTGTGTCTGTCTGTGGCAACATAGCTCTGAAATGGATGAACTGATTTCGATGCGATTTATTTTTATTTTTGAAAGTCAGTTTCCTTGCGGTGCTTTTTGACTATGTTTATTTAAAATCGGTAAAGCCGGGACGTATTCGTAGACACGATGTACTGATGTGTTCTGGAGTATGTCTTTGCAGTTGTAATCCATTAAACATCTCCAAAGGGCCTCTTCGAGGTGGATATGTATCCCTTCGCATGCCTCCCAAAAAAGGCTTGTCCAGTGACTCCCAGAAAAATCTCTATAATAATACTAAAGCTAAATACTCAAGCAAAAGGTTAATTACAATACATCTGTATTTACCCACCACATCTACGTAGATCCAGACATATAATAAATAGTAATTAACATTCGAAAATAAATCTTAATGCTGCAATTACATTTGAGTGCGTATTACAAACGAACCGTTTTACCAAGAACCTAGGTATCATGCAATTATTCTAGCCTCACTGACTATAATAGCATTAATCAACTCTCTGAAAGCTCCATTAGAGGTTTTAATACACGAGAAAATTGTCATTTTCCTGTGCTGGCAGGTGGCGCGCAGATTTTCTATGTCTAACATGTACACCTGCCTGGACATAGTGAAAGGGTTAACGTGCTAGGTTTTAAACTTAGAGCCAAGAGATACTTCCTAGATTATTTACGAGGCATCTTGATTGTTAAATGCTTGTTTATGAAGAAGACATTATGGTTGTAGGGTTGAAAGAACTGATCGTGTAGTATAAAATAATTATAGGTAACTTGAACAAATTCATACACAGTTGTTAGGGCCCTCGCCCACGCCCTTGCCTATGTTGTACCGCGTTTGCATAGATACATTCGCGATGGCTGCGAGCTATGTCCATTTAGTCAAGATTCAGCCTCGATTTAAACGCGATGAAGTCGCCGTGGGCGAGGCCCTTAGACTTGAATTAAGTTCTAAGCTTTACAGTATCTTTCAAACTTCCGCAGTTTTTTTATATTGTGAACTATTCAAGTAGTAAATTATTAGTTGATTCACGGTCGTCGGTCTCGAATTGAAGCTTCCAGCATCCAGATCTTGCCAAAATTGTATCTGCATTATGTGTAAGCAAATAAGAATAGATACTTATCAAATGGTAGACATTAACTTAACTAATTACGGTCAAATTATTTTAAGTTCAATAGAAGAGTATTTTTGAATTTATTATCATTAATAACACGGTCGTCACTTTAAACCTCAGACTCCTTCCATAATTAACATTTCTTCCAAAACTACCAAAGGCATTACCAAGCATTCAAAGCATCGGCTATAAAATAACAATAATCTTCACAAATGTTCTCCAATCATTAGAGCAATGCGTCTAATAACACCTACGTCCACGGGCGGCACTATCGGTATTTAATCAAAGCATTCTCCACATTTGTGATTGGTGGTTACAGGCAGGTGGTTGGTTTCCTATTAGAATCGTGTTAGAAAACCCATTCCATACATATTAGAGTATATCGGGCCAGCAGGTGCAACGCGTACCCACTCACTTTATAGCATTTAAGAGTACACGCAATCTCTGTAAATCATTTTTCTATTTAGAAGTCTCTTGGGTCGGTTTATTTACTTTATACAGAAACTAACAGCGCCCTGCGGTTTTACCCGCGTTGTGCCCGTTCCCGTGGGAATTTCGGAAAAATGTATATGTATAAACCTTCCTCTTGAATCAGTCTATCTATTAAAAAAACTGCATCAAAATCCGTTACGCAGTTTTAAAGATCTAAGCATACATAGGGACAGACAGACAGCACAAGCGACTTTGTTTTATATACCATGTAGTGATGATGTTTTTGTCCCAGCTTTATAGTTCTTTGTACGCTATTTTATGTTTTATTTTAGTCGAGGTAAATCTTTATCATTTTAACGAGAAATGCCATCAGTTAAGTTAGTAAGGCTTTTTACAGAAGAGTTGGTATTCGCTTGTTGGAAAATGTGTTGATTAAGGATATTGTTTCACGTCTAGGTATGTAGTATGTATATGCTAGTATGTATTATTTTTAGGATTTCAGTCAACTATCGACTAGTGGATGACGTTTATAAATTACTAGCCGCGCCCCGCGGTGTTACCTGCGTTGTACCCGTTCCCGCGGGAATTCGAGATAAAATGTATCCCATGTGTTATTCTGATGTATAACCTATACCTACTACTGTAAAGTTTCATCCAAATCCGACCAGTAGTTTTTGCGTGAAAGAGCAACAAACATATGTACATCCATACATAAATCCCACCTTTCACATTTATAATAATTAATTGTAGGTATTAAGAAGAACATTGAAATACTTGAATACTAATTTGATTAATTTACTCATCGCCCAGTCGGGTAAAAAGACAAAGGACTAACCCAAAAGATGCAAAAAAGTTAAACGACTTAGTATTTTATGTGTATGGACGGCCTCTGACCTGCATTCCGAACCAAATAAATCATCGAGTAAGTTTATGACCACCACTGGTATTGCGGTTTTAGCACTCCTAAACTAACCACAGATGACGTCAGTTTGTAGGCCTTGCAGGAGATAGAGTTGTATACTAAGTTTATGTAGGTTTAAGTTAGTAAAATCAGTAAGATAAGTATTAGCTAGTTCCTAATATCCCACCACTGGGCAAAGGCTTCTCTTCTGACTGAAGATGTCTGTACAGCGAGGAGGATTAGGCGTAATCGCCACGCTTGCCTATAGCGGGTTGGTGATATCAAACCTGAGCCATGTTTGAAAAGTACTCACTCGACCGTCGAATCAAACCCTCAGTCTTAGCAGGCGAATGGACTTACCACTAGACCACCGGGACACATCAGTATAAAAATGAAATGTCCATACTTAGATAATGTAACATCCTTATAATCCTTCCTGTGATAAATCTAAATGTAAACAGAGTACAGGTGCGGGCGGTAATCACGGCAGGAATGTAGGGGCAGGTGACAGGACGGGGTCTATGCTCTATAGTATACTCTACGTATAGTATACTCTATGTGCAGTATACTCTATGTGCGGCGAGTGTAGCCATGCGGAGTTAGAGCTCAAATCACGTCTATTAACCGCAGGACTATGACCGACCATAGAGCTAATGATGGGAAGAGCTGGCACATTAAGTTTCAAAGACAAATTGAAGTTTTCTGGCATTATAAAGATAAATTGAAGTAATTCAGAATATAGCTTAAGACGATAAAATTAAGAGTATATCTCTAATTTATTAAGTTACGGTAATTTTCTTAAGATAGGTAAAAATGTTATTTAATTAGGGAAAAGCTCCTTTGGAATGAACAACTTTATCTCAGTTATCTGAATATGGAAGTGTTCGAAAATCAAAGTACTTCGTACGACTCTTTAATCTATACGAAGCAATAACATCTTACAAGGAAAAGGTAAAAAAAATCTTTATTTATTCCAATTCTCACCTCACATAGCTCTACGCAGGGTGTACTGAAGTAATTCTAGACGAGTACTTATAAGGCATGGTGTGTAACAAGATTAAAAAGTGCCGCGGCAGGTGGCTCGGCGGCGTTAGACGACCATTAGATACTTACAAGTACCTACATTAACTACTCTTTGAACGTTAGATGCTAGGCTTCATTCCTACCCAGTGTAACTAACTTGAGCTAAATAATATAAACAAACATATACGTCTTTTAAATATGACTTAAATTAGTCGTTTTTCCCACGAAATAGAGAAGTAAGTGCTTCGCACTTCCGTGGGTTTTCCCGACTAATATACGTTGATAGAAAATCTTGTGTTTTAACCATTTTAAAAAAACCTGGCAGAGGCGAAACTGGTGAATGTTTTTGGGTTTTGTAATTGGAAGATAGTTTTAAGTGTAGAAAATATCCGCATTTTTATACATATACGTAATGTTAAATTCGAATAAAAGACGCAGAATTTTTTTATATAAAATTGTAACAATAAAAATTGTATTAAAATACTCTTCGAGTGTTCGCCTAGCATCTGATAAGCTAGGAGCTAGGAGGCTTCGTAACTTGAGCTGTATGTCATAAACTTACGATTAAACGCAGGTCGTTCCTCTAGCATTTTAGATCTAGCATTGCGGTTTCATATCGTAGGGGTCGAGTTACTCGCATACTTGACTTGCTTAATCGTTAGTCGCATACTTGATAGTTCTTACCCGTAAAAGGAGAAGATATAAAAGTCAGACATTACTTACTTTCGAAGTGACAATAAGTCGACCTCTGTACAGCAGCATTTGAGGCAAGCCCTTTTGCTTCATATTTAGTTGTGATTTTGTATTCAATTTTTTTCTTGTAATTATGATGAATGTATATTTTATTTCTTTTTTGTAAGGTATTATTATTTTATACTGCATTATATGCTTTGAAGATTGACGATAGATGATTTTCGTGGGAACTGGGCAGTAGTTGTTAAAAGATTCGTTTTCTACCTTTCCTTTCATACATTTAATTAATCGAAACAAGTGAAATACCAGTTATTTACATATAGCATTGAACGCCTGAGAAAACAGCATAGCATTTCAAAGCACATATCGTTGATAAGACTGGTTTATATTATATTGCAAATTACTCGTTGGAATATTATAACAATAACAAGGCGCTCAGACACAAGTGATATAAGAAAAACGTGAATCAGTTTAATTAATAAACAAGATACATAAATACAAAATATAAAAATATGATCAAACTAAAATGAAAAATTATAATTTTCATTAATTAAAAAAATGAGAAAAACAATTAATGTATGCTTTACCCAATTAAAAAGGTATAACAAGAATATTAATTTTTACTTCAATCCCTCATTACTCATTAATGAACTCTGATTGGTTCACGCGGCATAATTAATAGTCGTTAAGTGGTACAAGTGGCACAGATTAACGAATAGTTCCTACGCGTGGTACATAATGGCGGGTGTACCGGTAGTGTGTCGGACCGGTACTACTGTACGGGTACACGTCGCTATACAGGCGACACGCCGTATATTGTGGCGCCGCCGACGCGATAGAGCTCGCGATCTGAATTTAATTACCCTTAATGAGTTAGTTGGAACTTGAGATGGGTATAGAGTTGGTATTATTAACGTGCTTTAGTTAAAAACTAAGCGCTGGAGAATTGATGTACAGTTTCAAAGGAAATATTTCGATGTCAGTGCCTTTTGAAGATTCGGTTACTTTGGTTAATGGTTTCGGGCTTAACAAAAGAAATTACATAATAGAAGAATTGACTTAACTTTGAGACGTGTAGATAAAGACCTGAGATATCCCATTTGCAAAGGCTATCATCACACTGAGGACTAAAAGTAGTTTATATAATCCATAGACATAAAGAAGATAGAAACCTCTTCGCTATATAAACCTTTTTCAAATTAAATCTCCTGGTACCACCAACTCTCTACAGATATCGTTCAACATGTAAATCTGGATCCTGATTTGCGAGGCGATATATATTCCTTCATTTAAATACTTATCATTGCTGTCAGTTCTCCGCTGGTTCGTGAGCAATTGATATCACTGGCCACTTCCATCGGACGAAACTTCTGTGTATCACGTAATGTTCGAATAAATCAAGACTTCAGTTTATTGCTAATGAAGGAAAACTGATCAGATAGTAATTAAAGAAAGATATGCATCGTAAATACTTCAGGCTGATTCTGATAAGGGGAAGGGATGGCATATCACGTTTTAGAGGTTTAATTAAAATTATTGAAGGAGATAGTGATTGCCGTAAAAAAAGCTCATATACATACCTATATAAAAGAAACATAAATAAGGCTTAATTTAGGATTAAATTCTTCGACTTTAAATGAAAGAAAGAGAAATTGTGAACAAAACAACATGAAGACGAAAAACATAAGCTTAATTCCCAATGCTTCGTATTCTTACTTATTTAACTGCTTAATTATTCAACACTGTATTTAACTAACTATTACATCTGCAGTATAATGACCCGTTAAGTAACGTTGCATCTAACTAAAGAGTAAAGAGGTTCTAAGCGCGCCGCGTCGATGTCAAAGGGCGTGGCTGCGCCGGCGCACTCTTGATCACTCTTCTTACATTACACCTGCAGCGATAATTGTAATAGCTCTGTCGACTCATCAACAGATCGTTTCACGAATAAATACTTACCTCCTTATAATTATAATCAAAGTTTGAACATCGTTAAATGCTCATCACGATAATACCCAAAAATTATGATGTAATAATCTTTCATTGATTTTTTATTTAAATATTATTCTTACTTGTTAATATTAAGTGATAATTACTAGTTAAGAGGGGCTATGCAATGAATAAAGGATGTAGCTAATGAACTTTCTGTTACTTAATTTATTTTAACAGTTTACTTTTTTAAATCCCTCGATTTGGGATGACTGACATCCCGAGAGAGAAATTAGAGTCATCCCGGGACCACGAGCGGTGTAATTCACTCGAAACGTCGTCGGGTACGTATTTTACTAAATAAAATACGTACCCGACGTTTCGAGTGAATTATCTAACGCGATACAGACCCGTTTCATTTAGTAAAGGTAATGCATATTTTAATAGTTGTCTATAGTAATTTGTTATAAATGCACGCACAGTAGCTGTGCTGAAAACATTGCCAAAGTTGACTATTAATTAGTAACAGGAGGTAATAATTCTGTGTAAAAGTTGAATTACAACAGGTAGATGAAATCTATATGAGAAATGGGGGATATTTCATTGTGATATAGTGTGGTTCGTATAGTCTGGTTCTGACACGTCATATACCATCCGTTTAATAATCCACCGCCACCGCAGCGAGACGTACCTATATCAAATGAACTGTTAAAACGGGCTATTGTAATTTGTGCACGCAATGCACCTGCGACTTTCGTGTTTCTGTCTTTTTGATAGTTTTAGCTTTCTAATGAAACATACTGAGATGGAAAGAAAGCTTTATGGGGACTATTGAAGGTAATTTGACTTATGTGGATTCGAGAAGAAAAAAGAAGTGAAAAGTTTTTAATGCGCACATCATCCTACTAACATTATAAATGTTTGTTTGTGAGGATGTATTTATGTTTGTTACTCTTTCACGAAAAAAACTACTAGACGGATTTGGATGAAACTTTACAGTATAGGTTATAATCAAAATAACATTATGGGATACATTTTATCCCGAAATTCCCCCGGGAACGGGCACAACGCGGATAAAACCGCGGGGTGCTGCTAGATCAGCAATAATTGATAGACTCTATATACAGATTCATATATCAGACTATGATACTTATTAAAATGGGGGTGATACATTAATGTAGTAAAGGTAAAGTAAATATTACCCCATTATATCACGCTGCTGGGCAAAGGCCTCTCATCTCACCAAAGATATCAGTACAGTGAGAAGTGTAAGGCGTAATCACCACGCTTGCCTAATGCGGGTTAGTCGTGATTAATGTATTTTAAATTAAAGCTTCATTGACGGCATAAATAAGATTTAATCATTTGATATGGCTGATACAATTTAGTCAATACCTACTATCCTACTTGCATTGTACCGCATGAATAGATACATTCTTGTATTCCATAATAGCCATAGTAACTATTATCTAATCTGTACCGCAGTTAGACCTTAAAGCTCCGGGCCGGGCGATACAACTATAATCGGATTTAACATGATCCTTAGTATATCAGAATTAGATGCGTATTATAGTAGCTCTGAGATCAACGACCCAGTACATTCATTATATAATAAACTAGCAGGCGCCCCGCGGTTTTACCTGCGTTGTGTCCATTCCTGTGGGAATTTCGGGATGAAAAATAGCCTATGTTACTCGTGGATAATGTAGCTTTCGAATGGTGAAAGAATTAGTTTTTGAGCCTATTCATTACAACCAATCAAACAAAGTTTTCCTCTTTATAATATTAGTGTAGACTACCTGCACGGAAGAGCAAAGCACTTACTGCGTAACTTCTCTATTTCGTAAGCGGCCCGCGGTTTTACCCGCATTGTGTTCGTTCCTGTGGGAATTTCGGGATAAAAATAACCTATAACCTTCCTATTGAATGTAGCTATCCAATACAAAAAGCATTATTCTAATCGGACAGGTAGTAGATTAGCCCGCATACAAACCAAAATTACAAATTTTACCTCTCAATAGTTTAGATATCATCGGAGGCGGCGTATGAAACGACTGTTATTTCATTAATCTGCCTCCTAATTTAATGGTTGGGAGAGATATTTTAACGAGTGAGCCTGGCTAACACGCGATCACACCTGTGCATTAATGCTCTCACTTCATTTGTCGTCAAAGACTGTCCTATCCTTCAACCGTAATAGAATGCGTGGGCGTTGGTCTCGCGTGATCTACGCACGTGATAAATTCTTTATAATGCCATGAAATATCATATGTGTTAGCGAAGTTTTACCTTTTTATGAGGACGGCGACAGATTTATTTGTGTGATTCGCTGGAATTCTGTTACGTAGTTGTGAGTGCCAGCGTTTGTGTGACTAATTTTGAAAGTAATTTGTAATTGAATAGAGATGTGGGTTGGGCACACTGGTTTTTTGTTTTGATACCTATTGTGGTTCAAAAGGATGATAACTAGTTAATTTGTCAAAAGTAGTTTTTTATCACATGTGTATGTACCTTAGTAAGTTTTCGCCAAAGGTCTTTATAAATACACCCCAAGCCAGCAGCATCTTCCTAACATCAAAGAAAAAACCAACATATTTCACACACAGATCACAAGAACAATAATAACGCACAAGCATATTATTGCTAAACTATTGCATATCTAAGCGACGTTGATAAATATTTGGTGGTTGGGTTTTTCCAGCTCGACTGGTTTACGCAAAAACATGAAACGGAATTCGCTGGCGGCAAAAGGCTGAATCGAGTTCCGTGTTTGGTGACCAAAGGTAGCAACAAGGTAGCTATAGCTATAGTAGTAGCTACTGCCGACTGGCCGACCGCCGAAGGAATGCAGCTAGCCCGTATTAATTCTAACTTGATTTACGCCCACTAAGGCCTTTTCAATTTAAGCACAGCCGTCGGACTAGGCGCCGCAGTAGTGCACAGCCGTTTGCGAGCCCGGATGTTCCTTCGTTTCTCATACAAAACGTTCGTAGCAGGCCGTCTGAAAATGCTTAATTTAAAAGAGCCCTTAAGTCTTAACGCCGCCATTGGACTTTGAAGGACGCTGATTTAGAAACGGTTGTTGAAACTTGTTCCTAATTTGTTTTTACATCTGTTTGTTTTGAAGCAATTAGTGCTTATAACTAGTATCTACTCAATTTGCTTATTGGGCTACTAACATAATTCTATGTTTTGTAAGAAAATCACCCCCGACGCAAAAATAAGGTGTGATAATATGTTTGACGTGGATGGATGTATGCGTCTCATGGCATTGACTAACAAGAGAACTGTAACTTTATTAGATTTTTTATAAAGAATTCCGTCATCGATAGTATTTTCAATATTTCCATTCAGTAGGCATCTATTTCAATTTAGAAGACACGCCATATTTATTCTTTGGTTTTTAAGATTAATATTAGTATCTTTACCTGATATATACCTACAGAGCCGATTATGATATCTCCATTACAAATTAAATTAAAGTTAGACACCTATTAAAATGCTGTAAAATAACATTTTAATTAAAGTTACTTATGTATAGATATTAAGTATGTACCAAAAAACTAGCACCTACAAGTTTACCACTTCGCAATCTGTATTCCTTTAATAAGAAATATTTTTATTTTTCATTATAAATCTTAATTCCATTAGCCTTTGAATTATCTAAATGGCAACAAGTCTTTACATACAATGTATAAGTAACCTTTGATTATAGGAGCTGATTTTTCAATCGCTTGATAAAGTTCATACATCTAGTTAATAAGGTTAACAATTTTTTTATCTCTTTTTTATCTAAAACTATAGGGTATTTTGATTTGAAACTATGTTTACGGATAAAGATCGCTTTTATTCTAGATTTTTATCAAAATGAGTAGTGTAAGCATTTAAGCTAATATATTTATTTATCTCATAATAATTATCTCAGAGTAGATGTTTTCTTTCTTTAATCTCCATTCCTTTAATTGTGAGATTGGGCATATAAGTTTCGAAATAATGTCAAATGTTATATCTAAATTTAATCTACATAGGTACATGATAGGTAAACCAATAAATATAGACATTACATTAAGATTGTCAAGTTGGCCCTAAATATAAAAGTTGACTCTGAAATATAAAATATTGTAGTAATTCTTTATGGGGGACACGTGACGGACACGAGACGAATTATATAATCATTCGTTATTAACGAAACCCATAACTTTTGACGCCACCTAACTTTATTAACATTCAATAAATTCCGTCTGAGTTTCTGTTGAATATTCTGTAGTTAAATTAAGTAAAGAGACATATACCTAGCGAGTTTACTCGCTACAAACCAGTGAGTCGGACTCGCAGCGTGTAAACTCACTCAATGTCAACGACACTTGGTATATAGGTATACAGGTCGATTCGGTTTTTATACTTTGCGGTATTTTTATATCCGATGCTCATTAAAATCCAATATATTGATATCGAGGAATAGCAATCATTATTCTACTTCTGATATCGGGAAATCATGTCATATCAGGATAAGCACGGGCATTATACTGTCAATACAACATCAGATATCTTAGGATTCCTAGGTCTTGATCTTGAAATAATAACTCACAGGACTTCATTACAATGACATTGCTTGTATTTTACACACGATCATCATGGATTACAGATTACAGTTAGGATACGTCTAGATTCAATTAATTGATGGAACTTAAACGACCTCCCTACACCCCATAGTCGTCCTGTCCACGCCATAGAATCTTTTCCTAATTCTATACTCGATTCGCAATACGATCGTGATGTCGTCAACACTTATTTTAACAGTCTACGTTTTCCATATAATCACAATCCAACCATCTCATTTCCCGCGTAAACTCTAATATATTCCCTCCTTTTCATATCATAGACTATCATCCCTCTATCGAACAACCATCATAGTGCTTAACACAGTCTATTCTCATACCACAGACTGCACCACGAAGGTAGAACTCACGTCACGGAATAACAACACTACAGATTCCATCAGTCAGCTGAATTTACAGACTACTCTTAAACTTCTTTAACTTGATTATACTTCCATCCCCGACACGGCCATCATGACGTTTCACACGTCCTCGTGTGAGGTATCTGTAAAGAAAATAAGTTTTGCCACAGTAATTTGCACTCGCTCGGTCAACCTGACAAGCTATGACTAGTAGACGTAATGTTACTGTCATACAACTATAACTGTCTCAGAATAAAATAAAAGCGTGTGTCCTTTCGACCACTCATGGACCGGACGGCACCTTTTTCTAATCACTCAACAAACATTGCACTCTCTATCGGCATGTCCTTCCTTAGGATCAATTTTTCACACATTATCAATTTGGACCGGACGGGTGTTTCCTTTCGACCAGCCACACGTGCATGGCCCGGATGACACTGTCCCTTCGACCAATGAACACTTAAGATTGGACCGGATGAATGTGTCCCTTCGACCAGCCGCTATTAGCTGCATGGCCCGGACGACATTATCCTTTCGACCAATGAACACTTGAGGTTAGACTGATGAATGTGTCCCTTCGACCAGCCGCTATCAGCTGCATGGCCCGGACGACATTTCGACCACCTTCAGTCATCCCTGTGACTAGCTGTGACCATCCCAGTGATCACCCATAACCATGATCATCCCTGCGATCAGCCACTCTCGCGATCATCCCAGTGATCTCCCATGACCCTGGTCATCCCTGTGATCAGTCACTCTCGGGCATTTTGTGTAATCTGTTATGTGAACTAATTAACTTAAACTCCCAAATTATTATTTTAACGCTTAACTTCAAACTAACATTTCCCAAAAGCTACTTCAATTAAAGTACTCAGAAACTACGAACAGTTATCAGAATTGACTATTAACTATCAGTTACTAGTTTATCAATAATTGGATTATCTTAAAATCATTAAAATCTCACATGAATCATCAATGCTATGTACTCGTAACACATGAATACTAGGTACCACGTCATTTTCAACTTTAACTTCAATAGACTATTAATCTCAAATGCACATTACAATATGAGCCATGAGTAAGTAACAGTAAGCTTGTCTAGTCACATCTAGTCACAGCAACCAGCCGACCAGCAATCACATTGCTCAACAACACACGGTCTCAGCAGACCACTCCACAGTACGGTCAATCCAGACCACGACCATCGCCGAGGTCGAACATTGAACTCAATAAGTCACATAGTCACATAGAAACCCTTACTCATACTCTCATATTTTACAACGGGATAAACATCCAAAATACTTTCAATAAGCTTTCTACTTTATCAAGTGGTACGAAGATTCACTACAAAACTCTCAATGTTAACTGACTCAAATATCACAAAATAGCTCACCGGATATTTCCCAACTAAGATACTTCAATAAGCCAATCCATGCCAATCATTACCGCAATACATCACCAATTTAACATCCAATGTGAATTTGTCGTGATAGATTCTTGAATAATTTGGAATACCGCAACCCTCATATTCCTCAGGTAACAGGATTGAGAAGAGAACCACGTTCTTCCCTGGACGAGGTTTATCAATGCTCACAATAATTACCAGCATTGAACCAACATGAAAATGAGAAAACATATTAGAACATATCACATTACGTACATGATTACACCTGACTCTTTCGGAAGCTCATAATTACCTTCTTAACTCCACAATAGAATAGAGCACTAACTAACTATACTCACAGAACATTCCAAGTTTTATTACCAATTCATTGACCAATTCAAACATTCTCTACTGGTAGCTCAGTGGGCAAAATAGCGATCCTTATGATTCTCTGCTGTGGGCTCAGTGGTGATTCATCCCACTTCTGATATTGATATCGAGGAATAGCAATCATTATTCTACTTCTGATATCGGGAAATCATGTCATATCAGGATAAGCACGGGCATTATACTGTCAATACAACATCAGATATCTTAGGATTCCTAGGTCTTGATCTTGAAATAATAACTCACAGGACTTCATTACAATGACATTGCTTGTATTTTACACACGATCATCATGGATTACAGATTACAGTTAGGATACGTCTAGATTCAATTAATTGATGGAACTTAAACGACCTCCCTACACCCCATAGTCGTCCTGTCCACGCCATAGAATCTTTTCCTAATTCTATACTCGATTCGCAATACGATCGTGATGTCGTCAACACTTATTTTAACAGTCTACGTTTTCCATATAATCACAATCCAACCATCTCATTTCCCGCGTAAACTCTAATATATTCCCTCCTTTTCATATCATAGACTATCATCCCTCTATCGAACAACCATCATAGTGCTTAACACAGTCTATTCTCATACCACAGACTGCACCACGAAGGTAGAACTCACGTCACGGAATAACAACACTACAGATTCCATCAGTCAGCTGAATTTACAGACTACTCTTAAACTTCTTTAACTTGATTATACTTCCATCCCCGACAAATATATTGCATGTTTGTTTACTTTTACTCAATAAACAAGACGCTATCAACTGTTGACACTGAAGAAGTCAACTTTCCGAATACAAAAATCATTAATTGAACTGGATCACCTTTCGAATCCTTTCTACGATGCTTTTGAAAGTTTAGTGTCGAGTTATCAGTAGCACTATCAATATCGGTTGTCGGTCAACTCGAGGCAAATTAATAAATGAATACCATAACCCGAGAGCGGTAGCCGTGGCGACGACCAGGCGGCCGCACACCTGCGTATGCGCATCTCGACGCGCACAAACAAATACCCGCTCTAAAGCTAGAGATATAAGGCGCAACATTGCTTGTACAATTGAAATTCTCTCATTACGAATCACGGATGTAACAAACAAACTATACAAAACATTGTACCTTAACAGCAAACTTGGGTTTTACGGTCAATGGATGACTATAAAGATTCCTTGCCCGGAGAATTATGGGTGTTTTAAAAGCTTTGGACTAAAAAATATGTTGGACGGTATAGTTCGGTTGAGGTTTACATTTTGTAGGCGGTTAAACTTTAGTGTTTAGTAATAAAGCTTGATATGAACTAATTATAGTTGGTAATGTTTGTTGAATTAACATCTTACATAACATATCCAGCGCACTAATGTTAGTACGGCATAAATTTGCCCGAACGTGTAATAAATTTGCCCGCGCACTAACCCTAGTGCGACCCATCTCTACTGCTAATTGATCGATATTTTGTTATATTTCTTGTGTTTCACACTAATGAGGCAAGATCCAACACCCACAAAAAAATCAAATCTAAGTCAAAAACTATATTAATTTACAAGATGCATTACTTTACTCTATCTAAATATTAAAATATCGAATAAAAATAAAATAATTAATGAAACGCTAGAACTCTTGGGTTTTGAATTCGTAGTCTCCGACGTACGCAAGGACTGAACAAACATGTTGTTATATAATGTCGCTAGATGGCGCTGATAGCGACGACAATGTTGTTCCAAGAAAAATACTGTTCAAACTCGTAAAATAATATTTACAAAGAAAGTTTTATATCGTAATAATACGTGTAAAATATTAAAAAATATATATAAACAATAAAAAATTAGAAAAACCATAAGTATAGACAAATACTTTCAAAAATGTAATGAAATCCTAGATCGCGCAAGTGATATTTTATTCCCGTTTACAAACGGTTACGAACATTCGCCCGTGCTCCTGAGGTTTCTGTTCAGTTCAACCTTCGGGGTCACCTACGAGTCCTTGTGACTCCCTCACCCTGTGGAAAGTCCCCGGAGCTAGGGCAGAAAGTGCCGCATCGTGGCGATGTTAGACATGATTCAAATCCGCAAGGAAGGAAGCCGGCGCGGCGAAGGTCATGTGTTGCTCAAAGCATAGCTAATGTTGATGGACGTAGTTCTAACAAAATGGGGCTTACTGTTTCAAGAAACCATTCTTTTTTCATGTTATGTATTGTGATAATTTAGATGCTATTTTTGGAACATATTAATCGGTTACTAAGCACTTAATAAAAAAAATTCAACTAACTTTAAGTAATTAATTAGGGACCATTTTGGAATAGACTAAGAAAAAATATTTTTTATTATCTGTTCATTATTTTATTGACAGTAATTTTTAAAAAGATTTTTTTTAATTTAAGTATACCTCTGGACCTCCTTCTTTTTTAAGTATAAATAATTATTGTGCTAGAAAACTTAAAACATTACCTTACTACGACTGTCAACTCCTTGTTAAATAATAATCATTAGTTTTAATTGTCATGTAAGTGACAGTATTTTCTTTTTTGAGAAATAAATAATCTTTAAACATAATCAATAATTAGGTATATCATGAGTATATCATATTTAAAATTAAATTAAATTGAAACAGAGAACATGAAAAAAATACACGAAACGTGTTCAAAAACATATCAGATATTGTTTTATAGGTCAGATAAAATACTTACAATAATACAGAAAACAAAAAGAAGATTTTTTAGATTATTGCCCCCAGAGAGATTTGAACTCTCGACCCCTGGTTTACAAGACCAGTGCTCTAACCCCTGAGCTATGGAGGCTATAAGTGATGCGTCGAAATTACTGAACTGTATCAAAAGGCAAAATTGACAGTTTCATTTGTGACGTCAGTTACTTTTTACCAACATCTAAATATGAGAGTTATGCTATTTAATATTTCATCTCATATTATAGAACCTTATTAAATATTAATTATTGAGTTAGAACCGGGCGCTTGCAGGCCGATTTACTGCTGTTTTTAAGAGTATGTTACCATTACTAATAGGCCCGCAGGTAGCCGAGAAATTGGATTAATTAACAATATCGTAATTAATTAAAATATGTAGTGGGTATTTACGATGACATGTTTATTCTACAAGCAATGATAATAATTAACTAATGAAGAAACGTTTCATTAAAACTTTACTGTTTCCAATTATTTTATCTGCAGTGACGTAAGGTGTGTATCAAATGGGTGAGTTACATGCGTTTGCGCAATGGAAGACACAGCTGTGTACTGTAGTGGAGTTAGTGTAATATCGTCACGTAATGTGACGTAACTGCGTGGGCAAGTCAATTTAGAGGTAGACGTTTTATTAGGTTTTTAATGTTTAGGTAATTTGAGTACGCAATATCGAGACTTGACGGAATAGGAGATGAACGTCCATCCGTCTTACGCAGTACTCAAATGTTTCCTTAGTAGATACTTAATGAACGATATTGGCATGTCTACACTAATATTATAAAGAGGAAAACTTTGTTTGTTTGGTTGTAATGAATAGGCTCAAAAACTACTGGACCGTTTTAAAAAATTCTTTCACCATTCGAAAGCTACATTATCCACGAGTAACATAGGCTATTTTTCATCCCGAAATTCCCACAGGAATGGACACAACGCGGGTAAAACCGCGGGGCGCTGCTAGTAATGTATATAGAATTACGTTAATTAGTTAAGAGTCGATTTAATGAACGTCTCTGAGTGCGGCAGTTAGTGTTATTTCACTACAATCGCCAATCTTAATATGCCTTTTTCCTTAAGCTATGCTATGCTACGTTTGATATAATAGTGATGATGGTGGATACCAAACATAAGTTGGATGGAAAGGCGTCCTTATGATTGTATTGAAACATCCGGGACCGACAATTTAACGTGCACGGTAGCACTCGGAGAGAAATTATTTATTTTTAAATGCCGCTAGTTATAGTTAATCACTCTACATAGTATAAAACAAAGTCGCTTTCCGCTGTCTTTCTGTCTGTCTGTCTGTCTGTCCCTATGTATGCTTAGATATTTAAAACTACGCAACGGATTTTGATTCAGTTTTTTTAATAGAATAGATAGAGTGATTCAAGAGGAAGTATAAGTATAAAAAATCCCAAAATTCCCACGGGAACGGGCACAACGCGGGTAAAACCGCGGGGCGCTGCTAGAATAGTTAATGAAGTAATAAAATGGAAATACTTAAACAATAGCTTATTATTATTAATGATTAATAAATAACAGAAACACGTGTTTATTAAGACGGCGTGTTTAGTTACAGATGTTAGAACAGATGGCGGCTACATACCTAGACGGTAGACAAGTCTATATCTAGATTAATACCTAGAACCTAATGTAGGGCAGCGCCTCATTTGGACATATTTTGCATACCGCTACCTGAGTGGACTGCCTTATGGTTAAATAGGCAAAGAGTAGGATGTAGAGTTCATTGATTTGCGTATCTATATTTTTTTTGGTTATGACTAGGTAAGTATATATATTACTAGCCGCGTCCCGCGGTGTTACCCGGGTTGTGCCCCTTCCTCTGGGAATTTTGGGATGAAAAATAGCATATAACCTTCCTGTTGAATTTGGCTATCTATTACAAAAAGAATTATTCAAATCGGACTGGTAAATTCAGAGATTAGCTCGAACATACAAAATAACTTTAAAATTTTACCTCTTTATAATATAAGTATAGATCTTTACTCATATAATAAGTCTATATCGAAACTAATATAATTATCACTCCCGGTTGTTTCATTTGTTAGACTTTGTTGATTATGTTCGTTATACTATCAGAGGGCTTATGGCGGTCTAAATCTCCAGAGTTTGACACTAACCTACCAGAACTTATTGTTACTTCGCTACTTTGATAACATTTATTTTTACTTTGATATTTGCCTAGAAAGAACCCAAATCTGCAAAAGATCAAATTGATTAGTACATACACGGAAGAGATTTTTTACATACCACAGTGACACGAATCTAATTTGGTTTCGAAATTCAATTAACATTATCTCAGTCAGCATCGGTATCAATATAAAATTGTTGCTTTCTCTCGTCTGTCGGGCTGTGGCAGCGCACGCAATTTCAATAAAGCACCTAGGACTCAGGCCTCCATTCACTCAGCGGTTTGCTTCGGAAATTGTGTATCATTATTTTGTCCGTTTATGGCCTTACCGCGTCCAAGTACCGCAAGGGGCCGCTGGACTGTCCCGAAGCCAATAATTTACTATTACCGGTAATGTACTCTTAATTTTTTTCCAACTTGTTTATGCACTTAATTGGAGCGATACCGGTCGTACGTATCTTATAATGTAATGAATGAAAATTGTAAGGAATTGAGAAACAGTTATTCGAAAACGCTTGGCTTTGAATAAGACGACTTTTGGCATAAAAGCATATGATTAATTAATATATTCCTTGCAATCTGTTCTTTTCTATTACCTTTACTACACTATTCTTTCAAATTGCCTACTTTTCTTGTTCACGAAACCAAACAACTTCACTGAAGATTTATGTAACCATCTTCCCTACTTCTTCTTACTTTAAATAAAAGTATCTTCCCCTCGATCGGTTCCAATGTAAAAACACACTATCTCGAGGCGAGAACTGTTAACTCTGTCCGACAAGAAACAGGAAACGTCGCAGTTAATAAGGAAGAACTTTGTGTCGCTCAGCTCCTTGTAATTACTTAATCACCAGTTTATTGAGTAACCACTTATTTGCCTAGTAAATTGCGCCAACCAGATTAGAAATGGTAGTTTAAATAATTACTTTGAAAAAGTCCACTTGATACAGTAAATGTCCCGGTTTGTTTATCTAGAACCTCTAGAATCTAGTTGTTCCCCGCGGTTTTACCCGCTATAGTTTTAATGGTTATTCTGCTAATCGAATCCAAAACACTTCGTTTTATAAAAATCCTAGCTTTTCGTAAATGGTGTAAATAACTGCGTTTTTTAGACTTTTCCTTATAAATGTAATTCTAAAGAAAATCAGCAATTGATCTTAATTTACAGTCCCGCTTTAAGATATTTTCGAAATCCATAACTTCACGTGTAGTGCCTGATAATAACTTACCCTCGAACGAGACTACTATCCGAATATTTGTGGCCAATTTAATTTAATGAGATGATAAAGTTCCGCGAATATAACCGACACGGAATACAGCCTAAAGGTCCTTGCACATGCTATAGGCATCGGCGATTCGGACAATTTTTGGAACCTTAATATTGCTACAGAACTCCATAAACTTTAAAGACCGCCAATAAACTATTTCACTACAGAAGCTATAGAGATTGGATTCGCTGATAGAATTCAAGATACAATATCGACAAAATTATTATATCGCTGATCTGCGATATTGGGTCTTGTCTGCTGTAGCCCTTATTCGTGCTTGCGGTTAAAATTATTGTCGGCAATGTTTAATTTCGCGTGTACGTTAACAGACAGAAAAGATAGGTTGTTTTGACCAGCAATTAATTTGGTCCGATCGGCGTTGCCTCGGGCACGCTACTTGGGCCGTATCTCACACCAACTAATGTATTGCACTGAGCAAGTTATATAGTGCAGTCAGCAAGTGTGCACGCTCCGCGCGGTATAGATCACGCATCTCGATTTAAAGTATTTTGTACTTATAATAAATAAATGTTAATTAGTTGCGGGGAAATTTCTTTGCGATCGTGTCTTCTTGTCTAGCCTAGATCAAAACGTTGTACCAGTAAAAAAGCCTGGAACATTGCGATATTTAATTTAATTTGAATCGTTTAGAAATTCTTTCGGGTATATTTATAAAATAGGACAAGTCAAGGTTGCTCAACTACCTTACCCCGCGGTTGTGACCGCTGTGTAACTATTCCCTTGGGAAAATTGTGGATGTTCAACTCGGGGCGGATATAAATCCTAAAAAGCGAATATCATGAAAATCTTTCTTTACATATATGTAGGAAAATGTGAAATTGTTCACTATGTCTGTCTGTGCAGTAGAGCGCGGCTCGTGTTCCGACGTGCGCAGGCGCAGCTCGGTTACGGCCTGACGCCGGCTCACGTTACCGCTCTCACTCCGACCGCTAGTATCGGATGTTGCTTCAAACGCGACATTGCTACACTATACATAGTACACGTCCGAATGCCGATAACCATATCCAGTGGCTTCCGAGAACAACTGCCGTCCATCTGGTGCTGCGTACTGGTTTTTGGGATTTCATGCGAGATAAACCTCGGGTTTTGAGAGCTCATGTGTGGTTCCGAAAATGAATCTCGGTTTATCGTTGGGGTTTAGAAGTTTTCTAAATATTGCTCAGCAATATGTTGCTGTAATGGGTATTCATTTGAATTGTTCTCATCGCCCCAGGTTCCAAAGATGATATTGTTTCTTCCTATGCCCTATGGTTCAAGGATTTTTTCTAAATAATGCTAAGCAATACGTTGTTATCAATAGTACACGTTTAGATTGTCCTCATGCCTACATAAAGTGTAGCTCCTTCCTTGAAATTTACATAACTTGGACATTGATGCAGAGGTATTTTCAATGGAAACAGATGGACTGATTTACTTTCCATTTGCAATACAAGAATGTAAGCAATAAGTTGCTGCAAATAACATTACACGTTATTGATGCGCTTCGGAACTCCGTCGTCGTAAATCCAACAACAGTATGTTTCGACATTTGCAACAGACAAAGGCATCAAACGCGATCACAGTCGGTAACTATTTGCATTGTTAATCTCATGTTATTGTCTATTTAACTGGTCCATATATTTGTTGTTAGTTTAGTATCGTTATATGTGTTTGTTAAACTGTAAATATGTGTAATTGTGTAGCTTTGTTAGATAAATTATATAATACTGCGGCTGCTCTTAGGTGTTCCTCACACGCGTCGTATTGAGTAAAAGTATAGTGCGCACTATGATAACTTTACCCACCCACTGAACATTTTTCATGCACAGCAATGGTTAGTTATTCTTTTAATTTTGGTACGATTACACATCCCCGTCCTTGACATTCGGGGATGCGACCAGGGTATGTTGGGCTCGTCCCGATGCGATCACCCCATTACGGGGATTATTTTGGACCGGGAAATACACTTAAACTCCTACTATGCTCCGTTGTCAACTGCTTACTGACAGAACTTGTGATTAGTTTGAAATTAGGTTGATCACAGCTATACCATATTCACCGAGCATGTCTAATGGAGCGCCTTCTCTCTTGCACAATTGTATGAAAGTGATAAGGACGCCACTACTATGGTTAAGGACAATGATTGGTCATTATAGTAAAGCACCAAAAGTTTTGGTAGGTAATTTCGAATGGTGGGATATAATTATATTATGAATATTCAACTGTATCGAAGTAATTACAATAATTTATAACAACAAACCGAAGTGGAATATATTTCACGCGCCACCGCGGCTTCCTTCCTTCCTCCATTCACACACTCCCCTGATTTCGACCATTGATGTCGTCGTGGGAGTGATTTCATGGTAATTCACCAACTCAATCCAAATTTTATTGATTTGACTTTGTAATTGTACCATTCGTAATCACCGAACGTTCCCCTTCATTATCACCTGCAGCCGTGAGAAACTCGACCGAGGAACAACCAGTATGGAGATATCAACTTGCCTATAATAATTAATAACTGTTTGTGCAAGTTTTTGTCCTTGGTCCTCGGCGATCATTGCAAATTAGTGCTAAAACGAGACCAGAGTTGCATTAACGGCACTTTTAAATGGAGGAACTGGTTTGTGATTGTCGTGATGCAGAGGCGTGAGAATGGCGAGTCGCGGGATATTCTCATGGGCGCGTGACGTCACCCGCACCTGCAGACGCGGGGACAAAAGGACAATGTCGTTAAAGTGGTTATCCAATTGCGGTTTCAAGTTCGTACAAGTTTGCGCGGCTCAAGGTTGCAGTGCGTAGGCGGCTCCTTGCATCGGGAGCTATAAAATTTAAGTAAACCACATCATCAATTGAGGAATCCAACGAGTCGTAGCTGACCACCGAATAAATGTTCTATTAATTTATGAGTTCGTAAAACAAGCGAGCGGGCCGCAGTCGGGCAGATAACAATAACACTGTTTAATTGGACCACACTTGTAAAGTAAAGGCGGTTATCTCGAGCAAATCGCTCTGCAAATTCACCCAGCGGTCTGCAAGCGACATTTCTCAAGCTTTAAGCCAGTTTACAATGATATACGATAAAGCAAGCCCTGTGCTGCTATAAATTAAGGGATATCGATGAATGTAAAGAAAAGTTAATGCTACGTTAAGACTTGTGTACACCAAGCACGTATGGAAAATGAACGGTTGGCGCCTGTAGATACAATCGAAGTATTCTTGAGTAATTAAGTTTATTCGAGACGCATGTCGAAATAACTCGTTTAATATAGAGCTGAGTAGACACTGAATATGAGCCCGATCGTGTTCTTTCGAAGCGACAGTGTCTCGCTAATGTGTTCGAAGCATGAAACGCAAAATGCGATTACTTATCTAGATGACAGGACATGCACGGTGCCAGAAAAATACTGAGAATTACTGAAATGCTTATTTACATACATAAAGTTCATATGGTCGTGGTTATTTACTGTCTGTGTTATATTTTATTAAGACTCTGAGCAAAATGATGGGAGTTATAGCTGCGTAATTTACGAGTCTTTATGTTAGTAACATCACCAAATACAAAATACTAAGGAAACTTAAGTTAAAATAAAAAAAATATGATAAACGAGTGTATACTCGTACATCACTATCATTCACGAGCTATACGAAGCCAGCCGTAGGCAACATATTTAACGCAGGATCCATAATTCGAACTAATTACTTATTAATTAATTTCTGTCAAAAACTTCGTTTAAGAAAACTATTATCTTACATCAAGACGTGTCGTTTTGAACGTGGTGGGTATGAACCGTGTATTAATTACTTGGATACCTGTTCCCGAGGATGATGGTTCGTGGGAATCTCAGACAGGTGTATTTGAGGAACACAGCTCCCGCCATTACGTGTCCTGCATCCGCTGATATAAACCACAATAAGGTGAGGGCATCTTAATAAAATCATTAAGGGTGAACTGGGTAAGAGACCTTGTAAGTGGGAAAAGTAGATAATTATAGGATTGCATAGGGTCGGGTCAAGCTTATATCATCTTGCTCTATCTAGACAGAGTTTGAAACAGCATCAAGGGGCTTGTTAGTGGTTATCAAAATGGAAGAGATATAGACTAATATTGGTGGTATCCTGCCGTGGTGCCCAAACCTAAACTGGAGACACATCGATACAATGGGACTCAAAGGTCAATATTACTGTTTGAGGATAAACTGTTTCATCATTTCGAACACCCCAATTTATGGAAATAAATGGGACTTAATAACTTTAATTAATAACTTAAAAACAATTAATACATTAATATTGCTGGGGTCCCGACTTGGGCCGGAAGAAGATCGACCTAATGGGATCTTTAACCCTTGGACCCACCTCGCCGATTTCCCTTATTATTCGCAAAGAATAATAAATATAATGATGCAATCCCAATTTTCTAAAGATAAGAAGAGAAACCTGTGTAAGATTTCCGGATTTTAAATTAACGTCAAACAAAAATTTGTACTAAATTTATTAAAGGTATTTTTTTGCTTTCTCATCAAAATGTATGGACGTGACCCCACTAAATCTGGGGAAATAACGTATGCGTGAACGAAAACAAATTGCACTAGCGCCATCTATTGGATCGCGGAGGTAACCACCGAGCGGAACAGCCAGTATTCAATAAGATGGGTAAAGCAAATATTCCTTATATATCTTGTATGACAATGTGTAGTCCTCTAAAACCGGGCAGAAATACTGGTTTGTCACAAATTTTCAGTGTGTGTATATTCCTATAACAGAGTTTCTATAAATCTTTTATTAAATCTCATTTTTTTTCAATAATTATATTGTTTTGTAAGATAAAGACCCTCATTTCACGTCGATGATCGGATACGTATCCAATTTCACATTTAATCCTTTTAATTGCAAGTAATAAAATAAATTCAATTAATATTCTAGTATCTAAGTCTCTCAACTGAGCACAGCAAACAAAACAAGTTCCACACTACTCGCGCCATTATCCTTCTATTCAGCTACTATACTTCCGATCACCTGTCTAAGGAATTCATTCATTCTCGCATAAAAAAATCCAATCACTATACTCGTTATCTTTTTAGCACATTAACAACATCCTGAGGAAAGGCATAGATTAGCTGATAGTAACTATTATGGGTCACAGATTAGTCATTAGCCACTATGAAGCTAAACAAAGATTATGTAATAGTTAGTACGTTATAAGACACAGGTTAGTTAATAGTTATTAAGGATTGCGAGTATAAAAAGCTTGTTTACTTCTTGTTCATTGAACGTATGGGAAATAGAAGGCAGGTGGTGGAATAGCCTCAGGAAATCCTTGCCCGCTTCTGTTGGTGATAGTCTAATAACATCAGTTAAGTGGAAATTATAATACCAGAGTAATAACTAATGAGAAAGTTAAATCAAGTTTCACTTGATGTTGTCAGTATTTGTAATTAAAATACTTACTTATATTGAAAGAATTTGCTTAAGCAAAGATGCTTATGTTTTTTTAAATAAGTTCGTGTAGGTCAGTGGCCAACACTGGTGTCAGAGTTTTAGCTGCCAAGCCGCACGTTGTTTAACAAGCCAATGAGCTAATATCGGTTAGAAAAGCTATACCATGAGCGCTTCTATATTATTGTGTGTATATTTTTAAACCTATGTATATATTTAATGGTGATTGCATTATCTTATCTGATTGTCACAGTGGCAGTGAGAGCGCTTACTGTTTTGGGGGTTGCGGGTTCGATTCCCGTCCGGAGTCAACAATATGTGAAGACACAGTTGTTGGTGACGTCATCTGTGTCAATTATATATTCTTATAAAGTATTTGTGTATTTAGAAGTAGTAGCATCAGTTAGTTAGATTCCATATCACAAGCTTAGAGCTTAGTTTGACTCTTATTGACCGTGAGTGAATTTGTCCGGGTTCTATAACACATTACAACAAATATAATTATGTATGTATAAAATATGGTTCTCGAGGCTTGCTCGCATGAAACATGAGAAAAAGTAATATTTTTGAAAACAATGAGTTTCCCATGATTGTCTTTCAAATGTTATAAAACAGAAGAAATCGTGGGAAGAATTAGCAGGTGCGTTCTGTAAACTGATTTAATTAAAAAGTTGAAATATGCTATCGGTATCAAATATTTATTTTAATTAGAGCCTTCATAAACATTGCTTTTTATATTTCGTACATGTATTTGATATCTTCGGCTAAATTGCATCGGAATCGGAGTTGGGATAGGATTGAAAAGAGCTTTTTTTGGTTCCAATGATAACTTTTATATAACTTTTTATCTATCCTATGGTAAAATATCTACTTCCTTACACAGCCATATTAAAATACGAAATTCACTTTTCAGCCAAAAGCTCCAATCAACGCAAGCTTTCCAATATTAATTACCACAACCGATACATATTTGTGTAAATCACTTTCAGTTAAATGGCTTCCATTTAATAAAAAGATGATGTTAAAACAGGAACATGGAGGAAAAACTGGGATGCGTATGAGTTGTATGAGACATGAACCGATACCGCAGAAGGCTGTACCACCGTGGGAAGTTGTGCAGGTGACGATGCGATTGCGCACATTAGTGCCCAACCTAGGTATACGCGCTGCGGGTGACCACGGATTCTGTAGTATTGGGGATATTTTTTATTAAAAGAGGATAGTATGATGGAGCGGCGTCGTTTGTGACTGGCGAAATAGCACAGTATAGCAACAATGACAAGAGACTAGATACAGAATAAAAAGTAAAATTGTTTTTTTAAATAGTAACTGCACGTCGTACTAAAGAGAGTGCGCTAACTGATATTAGTAATTAACAAAACACAACGTTATAGTGTAAGAGCTAATTGGTCATTGCTCTTATTGTAAAAACATCGCTAGTCATCATCCAGGGTAGGTATCCCCGGGTTTCTGAGATTTTTTTTATTACAGTGTTTGTCTAGATATCTATGAGTAGCCAAAATACTTACACGCGTTTAACATGAGGTATAATTTCTTAATTGCCCGAAATCATGGCCACCTCAAATATGTACATATAATGACAATCAAGAAAGCTTGTCAGTCTTGCTCGGGCGACGCATCGTGCGGGTTTTTAATGTGATTTATACAAGAACGTCTTATTTCCGAACCAATGAACATTGTATAATGCATCTTATAATAGGATCTAAAAACAAGATGTTATACAACTAACCAGTTATTAAATGTTCTTAGAAAATCAATACGATGCACTTTATTACATATTAAGTGGGGTTTTATGTATTCGAAACGTTAGCGCTAACTACGTATAGACTTACTTAAGTACTTCAGTTTCCAAAGATGCTAAGCTTCAGAAAGTCTTTATGACAACGAATTTATGCAAAGACTTACCTCTTACGAATACTTGTATAAGTTATGTGCTAGTTCTGACTATTACCGGCTATTTTATTATAAGGCATCGTCCACATAATGGAAATACATTATAATTCTGAATACCACACACATAGAGGGAGTACAAACGTGGTGTTGTGCCGCCTCACCTATTAATACAAATGTTGAAACAAACGATTTCCACGCGGCTACCCACAGTGCGCGCTTCGTTTCCACGCCTTTATAGTTAAATGCCATAGTTATTTGTTTGTACTGAAAATACATTCGCTGTCAGATGTTTGATCGAACTATTTAACGGTGTAAAAGCGTCTGGTGTTCGGTATCTTTATTTAGTTTAATTCTCTTATTTTAATTGTAGGTGCAACTTTTTGGGTGGGGTTTAGTTGTATCGTGTAGTTAGTAAAGAAAGAAAATTCAATAGTTACTAAGAAGTAAGTCCGTGTAAGTTAGTGGCTAATCCTGGTGTTGGAGTTACCGCCTAAAGGCCTTCGGCATGGTCTATTGATTTAAACAACCGGGTCCGACTGCTTAACGTGCCCTCCGAACCAAGGTCTCACTCAGTTAAAAATGCCGCTAATGGTTAACAATACCTATAATATCCTGAATTCAATATATGTAGTCCTGAATTCAGAATAGTTTGGTAGGTTGGTACGTAATTTTCGTTCTAATGAGCAAGAAAAAGTAATTAGCTGACTATCTTCCCCCGAAGGTCGACAAACAAGCAAATATTTTTCCAGTACACATACATTTTTTTAATTATCATTTTCTTCCTATTACAAACCCTTGATGATTTATCTCAAATTAAAAATGTCTTCAACTCCATCAATTGAAATAAACAACAAAAATAACACATCTTCAGTTCGTCTCATGATAACAAGCGAGTACACGGAGTACATTCATATTTTAATGAACCCTTACCCAAGTTAGTGCAAACACCTGCGCGCGTGGGCGGATCGCCGGACAAAAGTTGTAATACGAATGATTACTAGCTTCATTATACACTCATTATATATCGTATATTCATAGTTATTAATTAATCATGTTCATAACGGATCTGA
Source organism: Cyclophora albipunctata (assembly GCA_963082685.1). Taxonomy (NCBI): domain Eukaryota; kingdom Metazoa; phylum Arthropoda; class Insecta; order Lepidoptera; family Geometridae; genus Cyclophora; species Cyclophora albipunctata. The sequence continues at coordinate 4,089,554 of OY720123.1, forward strand.
GAAGATATACAAGGCTCGAGTGTTTTGTTTGAGTTGTGGTTTGTTTACCGCTTGGGTGTTAAAGCTTTGTTTTGGAGTGAACATGACTTCATGTCGTGATCTATAGTTTAGAACACGATAAATGGGAAATAAATCAAATTTATATCTACTTTAGTTACTTATATGGTCAGATTTAACAACCTTTACATTTTGGTTATAAATCACGAAATAAGTGAGTCCATCGTTATGCACGTACAGTCGTATAACTACGCTGTGGTTACTTTTCAAACATTTTATTTGTTAAATATTACGTTCAATAACTGTTTCGGTATAAAGATAGGTAATAATTGGTGGACAACGAGGCAATATCACGGTACACTAGGCATGTCAGTGAAGCGTGCGATTTGATCGGCCACTTGCGCTGGCGCGGATATCCTTCTAAAAAGTCTCGTACAAATGTTCGTGGGAAAATATTGGACCTAATTTATAGGAGAAACAAGCGCGGGTACACCTGTGTTGATTGACTTCCAAATAGTTCCCAAGACATATTAGTCTTGGAAAGTATATCAGCAATAAGTCAAGCGTTGAATCTCAGAGATGGTTAGAGACTGATAAATATTCCGTAACTTTACCATAATGATTCCTTTTGTCACGTAATCTAATTCTTATAGTAAATCGTTACTTGTTAAGTTAAATAAAACATAGTTATCGAACGAAAAGTTAGAAGTAAAAAACTTAACTTCTTCGTCTTAACTTCTACCTCAAGATAACATTTAAAAACTTACCGTCTCACTCAGAGACGTCAAATGCTTTTAATGAGTGACTTTGACTTGTAATGTATGAAAAATTCGTCAGTTAGTTAAGTACTGATTTAGTGGACGTATCTGGTTGCGGCAGTTATATAAAAACAATATTAACAGCAAAAAAATTACAAAGCATACCTTAATATTACAAAGCACACCTTAATAGGCACAATTGACATTTATCAAGATAGTATCATCATTAAAAGAACTGATATGAAAGTAACAAGGCACAGTACAGGTACGCACATCACGCTTACAATCCGTGACCTGATGAGCATCGGGTCGGAACTCCAGGGAGTACAATCAGTGTGTTCCCACCCCGTGACCGAGTCCATAATGTGCACTATGCCTTACAAAGACTGCTTTTTGTTCTTGAGGTGTGACCGTTGACCGCAGTTCCTTTCTATTTGCATTGCGCATGTCTTGGACGTTGATTTAACGTTATTACTATGGTTGATTTATAAGTTTTTTATTGTTATGGCGTCTATTGAAATCGCCGGCTACATCACACATAGTAAACATTTTTTAGAATTCGCCAAACTTATTGATACAACTACTAGGTAGATATAAGATCTTACAAGATATGGTTTGAATAATCGCGAAGTATTTGAGGGCCAAAAATAAATTTACATGACCACCTTCGTACCGAAACGAGTGCGCCGCGGCCAGTACTGTCGTGACGTTAAGAACCATAAAATTTACCTGAACGACTCATTATATGCCTCATCTCATAAAGGTGTAATTTTGATAATTTCGTTCACGAGCACGACATTCACGACAAGTTAATTCGTACGTTGCGTCTTCCTGTAAGGGTGGCCACATGCCCGGAGTTCCTCCGACGTCTCCAACGCAATCTGTCCGTGATTATCCTTCAATTGCTTCCTTCGTCTTTAGGGTGTCTACACACCGTGATTCCTCGGCGCACCTCTTATTCATAATTTCTTGGATGCGCTCTGATGCCTCTTGGTGAATGACCGGTGAGAGTAAAAAAGTGAATCACAGGAATCACGGTCGCTAGGTTCGTTCCTTAACTGATTTTATTTAACGGTTGCCTTAACGTTTCCAAGCATATCACAAAATACTTAAAAAATAATTTAAGTGGAAACTATATTACGCTGTAATTGATTTGTCGACGGAACGAAAATGAGGTGTGCACGTCTCTTAACGTCGACGTTAAGATAAATCATTCATCATACACTCACATTTGCCATTATATTCGCTAATACATAGAGAATGTGGAATTTCAAAACAAACGATAATCTCAGTTGTCAGTGTGAATACTTACGTGACATTTATATCGGCCAATCATCGAGCAATTTCAGTAAATGACGTCCAATTACGCGAGGGCGTCTCGAACGCGCCAATTAGATGTCGTTGCGCGCGCACCTGGCTCACGAACTGTATGGTCACGCGCGAATTTCGATCATAAATCCTTTCCCAATACATTTATATGAGACCACTTCAATAGCAACAATAGTTTTCGAAACTTCAATAGGAATGTAGAAATACGACCGGTCAGAAGAGATTCGACTCCTACGCAAAGGATTACGAACCATAAACAAAATCAATCCTATTTGTTTATTATCTGTGCCCAACTTTGACACATGAAAGTACCTAGTCCAATGCGAAACTGACTTTTAGGACTTTATGGACAGAGGTGTAAGACAGCACGTTTTTTGAATTGTTATGGACTTAAATTGTTTTGGAATGAATCCAACATGCAGTACTCGTTTAGTACATTTCCACACAATGATTTCGTGCGTTGTGGCGGAAGTGGCGATTACTGTCGCTAATGAGGAAGCAGCGCTGCGCCCGCGCCGCCGTATCCTGTGCGATGCATTTATTGTTTACTCCTCGGTCGTGTTGTACTCAACTCTCCCCGCTGGAATCATGACTAACATGTTAAAACATACGATTGTTATCTAAATAATAGAGCAATTATAAAGGTAATAGATACAAAGGAGCAGTGATAATATCAATTAATTACGCAGATTACCAATATCTATTGTTTTCTATAATGTTTATACTTCTTATATAAAAACATCCTTATTATAGTTTATCTTACACCTGGTCAACAGGGGTCACACCGAGACAACGACAGTACAATAGTGTGTGAACTGTTATTTATCTACGTCTTTAATGACATGATAAAAAAATCTTCGCATATTTAATCCAACGGTCATCCATGGTCTGAAGGAGCGGTGGCCACTGACCCATCGCGATGGGAATACCTTGACCTTAATCAAGGACCACCTGTTAGGGACTACTCCTTATGGTATCATGGGAATAGTTTCTTTGTAAAGGGGAACTTGAGAATTATTCCGTTGACTTGGTATTTGAACAGGAAACAGTAATTTGCATTCGGCAATCATAGGTTACGGTGTAATGATGGTGATTTGATACCTTTCATTGTGTTCTTGTATAGTGGTATCAGTAACGAACATTTATGACTGTAACTATATTTCTAGTAGGAGGACCTTCTGTGATCTTTTTCTCGAGAGATATAATATAGAAATAAGTTATAAAGCCTTTATCCGAGCTACGCATAAAATACTTGCGTGCTTTTTATCTACATAGAAAAACAAACACATGTACATATAATGTCATCTAAAAAATGCATTCAGTAGCAACAGTTAGTATATTCCAATGGGTATCCCGCACCTGTTAGATAATCTTTGTTATAACACAATATAAAGCATATTTCAATCAGCACTAAGTTCACAAAACAAACAAGCTAATAAGTGCTACTAACAAACGACCTTGTAAACATTACAACCCTATTACTCTCATAATCCCGCCAAAATTGCGCGCCAAATGTCAAACATTTGTGAATGGAGTGGCCGGCATGGTAGGGTCGTTCATTGATGCAGCTGGCACCTGTAAGGGGTTCCCCACACGTGGGGTTCCACTCGTCATATGTTCCTTCTCTCACCTGGTCCAAATCTCGCCCCTCCGTTCCATTTGTTTTACTCACACATGTCATAGGCGGCTGCGACTGACAGATGCTAAAATACGTTGCTGACAATCTGTCACATTGTTGCTTTTTGATGATTTTGGTAATGATTTTGTTGGGTAACTAAATGTGGCAGTAGATGGATGGAAAGTTAGAAAGATTGCGGAAATCAAAGCTGCTTAGATTAAAAGTAAAGACTAAAGAAGATATGATAAGAGATTTATATCTTCTTTAGTTTATGTAAGTCTTTAGAATCGTAGTAGAAAGTTTAATAGACTAAAGAAGGTAAGAACTTCTTATGTTAGTCTCTAGAATTGGATATTAGAGTAGAGGATCTGATCAATAGCAGATATGAGGTAAATGTTAGAACACTTATAAACTAAGGTTTCAGTTTAAAGCAATAACTTAAAGATACGAGTACACCTACGACACGGTAATAATTATGTCAAATTAAAACCAAAACATCAAACCTTCCATAATGAAATTTCAATTTCCAAAACAAACACCACATAACAATAAAATATCCATATTACGCAAATTACTTAAAATACAGTTATTCTTTACCCCAAACCCGTAAACTCGACCTCCAGATGTTAAGGCGCCATGACATCTGCGTACGCGCAATCACCGTTACGTCATTGTATTTGTATTGTATCGGCGACAATAGCACAATAACATCAATACATACAATGCATTAAAGCTATGAAGTCGGTATGGAATGTATGACACAGCCCGCGATACATTTGCCTAACTAGTCGTATCCATAATGATATTAGTCAGGCGCCTACTTGTTTTGCTTAACTGGCTATGTCTGCGGTTTTGGCTCCGTTTTTAAATGAAACAGTTGTGCGAAATATTGATTTATTTGATCACACACTTTTACCACAGTAAACATCCAGTATTTTAACTCCATATAAACGGCCGAAACGCGAGTTATACCTACGCGCTTCAACCGTGGTACACTCGTACGCAGGCAGTCGCGACTGTGCCGCAGTGACTTACGGGCGGTGTGTTGATTTTTGTTTTTGGTTGTATGAATTTGTTATTAACACGTTGTCCATGTTTTCCAAAACAATTTCTATTGAAGTTTTTTATTAGAATGCGGATTTTTTATACCTTAAAATTGAAAAATCAAGCGTTTCGTACGTATCTGTCGAAAATATTTTTCGGTCGGAAAATATTTTTCTGTCGGAAATTTAGAACATTGTTATTCAGTTTTACACATGTTTTTTAAAATTAAATTTACCATTCACAAATCATCACGCATTTTTATTGAAACTTCCTATTCAATTTTAAGTAGGTATTGTAATTCTTTACATAAAAAAAAATACAGTCACAAAACTAAATGGAAACACAAAGTAGGCAAATATAATTAAAATGCTGGCGGGTGGCAGCCTTAGCGCATGTTTACGTACCGCGCGGCTGTAGGTATCTAACTCAAGGTCACAGCCGAGTCGAATTACTGTATGATATTTATACTGTGCTTTTACTGCTAACCAAACTTTGAGATTACTATTTTTGTCGCACAATACATAGAATTAAAAATGTTTTCCCAGAAGAGTTCAATTAGGGTTCATCAGAGTTATGAATTTTAACGCAATTTATTTAATTTTGATGGAATAATAAATATAAAGTAAAAGTCATCATTGGCGCAAGGCTTAATGAATTGTCCAATTATCTATACTTCTATACTAATATTATAAAGAGGTAAAATTTGTAAGTTTGTTTGTTTGTTTGTATGTTCGAGTTAATCTCGGGAATTACCAGTCCGATTTGAATAATTCTTTTTGTAATAGATAGCCAAATTCAACGGGAAGGTTAAAGGCTATTTTTTCCCTTGGGGATTTCCCATGGGAAGGGGCACAACGCGGGTAAAACCGCGGGGCACGGCTAGTTGTTAAATAAATACATGCATAGGTACTAATAAACTCAGCTTCTCTATACCCAACTCAAGTACCTCCAACCATCAATTCCAACATAATATCGAGATGACTTGCCATTGATCCCGTCATTATAATCACATCACGAACGTTATGTTCAATTACTTGTCACAAGCTATACGTTCAAAGGTTTTGCATGGATTCATTACAAGCAATTATTATATTGACGTGGTTACTGTAAAGGTCGTTATTAAAGAAGACAAGTTTCAATGTGATTACATTTACTTACCTACCAAGAAAATCTAATATAACCAACCACATCACAGTAGGTATAAAATTAACTAGCAATCCGCTCTCGCCTTACTACATAGTTATAGTAGGTACTATATTATGTGGTAAAGCGAATGTTGGTTGCGAAGTTTGGTCAACCGAGATTCAGTTAGATCTGTTCAGTTAGTCAGTTCCCGATCTCGTAGAAATTCCGCATTCAAAAGTATCGAAAACCTTCCTCTTCAATTAAGGATTGTCTATTAATCACGTGAGGCTCATAAGGGGGGAGGGTTCCATAAAAAATCACAAGGGTCATTACGTGTATATAGATTTATAAACGCGCGATCACTCAACCGATAAGTTAAAAAAAAATATTTAAATAAATAAGATTCTTTGTAAGTACAAAAAATAGACGTGATCTAGGGAAGGGGGGGGGGCAGTTTTAAACCTCACCATGTATCACTAAGGGGGAGGGAGGGTTAAAAATGACAAAAAACATCACGAGATTAATAGACGGCCCCTTATTGTGACTTTTTAATTGCAAAGGCAAAATAGTAATTTAAATAGAAACACAATTTAGAACTTACACATATATTGTTTCTAATAGCCGTTAACACTTTAACATTTCTTTCTGTTCCATTTCAGTTTGTATTCTCGATCGTTCCAAAATGGCCGCTTCCATTTCTCTATGGATTTCCCTTCGAATGTACTTCAAGCACAGATTCTTCACTAATCGTAGCAGAAATAGTCCTGATCCGAAGAGTAATATCACTAACACTATAAGAACTAAAATATCGGGAAAGGAAAATCCTTCATCAATGTACTCATTATGAGCATGACCCGACATTTTGAATAGCTTAATTTAATTTGTCTTGTTCAAAACACTATTAATTAAATCCAAATGGCATCGTCAAATTGCGTATTGAGTCCACGATAGCGATTCAGTCAGCAAATTAAATTGTAACTATGTAAAACAGTTCAGCAAAAACATTATTACGTTGTCAAAGCAAATATGCTTTGGAAAATTTATCTTGACAAATTGTAAGCGTAATATGAATACATTGTTATTATGCAAGATCTGTTTTGTTTGATATATGCTTAATAGTTAAACTATACTTACGTGGAGACGTAAGGGTGATATGAAAGTGACTTTGGTAAGATAAATAAGAAACTATAGTCAACAGTTGTTTGTGATGTCGTAGGCAAGTTAACTTAAAACACACTTATATTTTACAACTCTAATCGATCAGTTGAGCTATAAATCCACCAACTAATCATCCGTAGCGATTAAAAGTATCCAATTTCGTAAAGTAACCGAATATCTAATGGAAAACCTAACATATTTCATGTTTCCTCCGACCAGCTGCAACACTGGACTCGCGTGGGATCTCACTGACATTTGTAACGTCACGAGATTAGATTGCTTTGCTTGTTTGTGGAGGAGGCTTACATTTAGGATATCTAGTTAATGTCTTGTCTTAAAAGGGTTGACTTATGACGTCATTTGAAACATCTGGCGAGTGTATTATCAATAGTAGAGGTTTGTAGGTATGAATTGATTGTTTGTAGTATGGTGAATTTCAAGTATAAAGGCGAAAGTGCGATATTTATGTCCGATAGAAAAAGTATGTATATTTCAGTAAAAGTTATTATAGTAAAAGTATGTATATTATATATATAAGTAGGTATATTTCGTCATCAATAATATATCTGTCTCCATTAGATTTCGTCCCAAAATATTTTTGGGCGAAATAATAGGATAATGTAAAACACTGTATGAACTTAAAAGTGAATAGAAAACCAGCAAAGTCGCCATATTCATTCAACACTCTTCAATTCATTAATAATATTGAATAGAAATGTATATATATACTCCCTTGAGTTGTGTGTCAATGTGTGTGAATCCTACACGGATGTATATGATATTGATAACATGTATATTGTGTTGTAGCGCAGTGTGCGGTTCTATCCATCCATTGATAGTTTCGCAGCTGTGAGGCGACCCGCGATAACCCGCGAGGCGCCATTCGCCCAGACTTGCTCTCCATTCATCTTGTTTGTACAGGGCTACCATCATTCATTATCATTCAATACTCAATGAACTTTAAACAGTGTTCAACCTAATGATTTTCACATTACTTACAAATGGTATATAGCATAATATGGATTGTGTTGTGACTTTACTCATGAGAGTACAAAGCAACAACCGTAGAATATTTTAAGATGAGAACATATTATTATTTGTCATTCATAAATTTTTTGGATGCTTAAAGTTATTTGCTAATTTTATTACTTTTAATTTTTGCCGTAAAAATATATCACAAAAAATAATGATTTTTACCTACCTTCAAGCCTTACTCAGCAGTGGAAAAACATAGATTTGGAAAAAATTACTGCGTTAATACTTCAAAAACGTTTCAATCATAAACAAAAGTTGTATTACTTATATTATGTTCAAACATGTTCATCCTTAGCAAGTGATAAATAAAACCAGCTGTTTGTTGTTAAGACCTGATTAGTGTTAATTGTTGGGCACCACGCATTTCGATGCCGCCGCTTATGCAACCGCGCCTTAATGGAGATAGTGTTACTGTTTGCACTTATTACTCGTGCTGTGATCTTTGGGTGACATCAGCGCTCGATATACTTACACAGATTGTGGTAAACAGACTTAATTATCATTCAAATATCTGTAGATTCATGCTTAAGCGTGACTGCGATCATAAGGCACTTATTCACGTTAATATGCTAGAATAAAAATAAAATTTGGTGGTCAGCGAAACGCCAAAATCATGCTTCACAATTTAGCTTTAAATCCACACTTTTTTGGCTAAAAAGTAATATACCATGTTACAGTGTGAATTCCAGACTCTATAGATTCATACTTAGATGTGACTGCCACATTTAATGTTACAGAATCAATAGAAATTGATGGTGTGACTGCGAAATTGTGCCGAGAAACATCACTTTTTTGGCCAAGAGGACATGTGTATTCCAGACATATCTCTAGCGATTCCCACGATTCGGTTCACTTTTCATTAAAAACAATGAGTATTGAAATGAATAATTTGATATGAGAGCTTAACCTAATCGTGTTTCAGTTAAAAATCAATCGGCTACAGATTTGCGAACTCAACACCGTAGCGTTGATACGTGGAACCCAACAAAGGCTTTTGTTCCTCCGGTCGTTTTCGCTTATACTTAATATGTTTTTTCTCTTATTGCATTCCTGAATTGCTGACCCAACAGTCGCCGAGAACTAAACAGGTTCTCAGCTAAAATTAAGCCTATATTGCGTGTTTTCTGTAACTTGGAAATAGAGTATTTTGTTTAATAATATCGGGTATCTTTAAATTGTTTCTATATGCGAAATCTAATAGATTTCAAAATTATTTTTGTAACTGAAGTTCAATAAAAACACGAGTATAACTACTTTTTATTCCAAAACTCTTACGGGGACGAGTAAAATGCGGGTAAAATTACGGGGCTCTGCTGTTAATTTTATATTCACACTACCAACCTATCAACAAAAAGTGTAGGTACTCTCTCTTTTACTGGTTGTGTCGCAAATTGGTTGTAAAAGGTGTATTGTGACAAATTAGTTATAACGCGCCTTTATTAGTTATCCAGTAGTCTTTTTAGGGTTCCGTAGCCAAATGGCAAAAACGGAACCCTTATAGATTCGTCATGTCTGTCTGTCCGTCTGTCCGTATGTCACAGCCTTTTTTCTCCGAAACTATAAGAGCTATGTTGTTGAAACTTAGTGTGTAGATGTATTCTGTGAACCGCATTAATATTTTCACACTAAAATAGAAAAAAAATAAAATTTTAGGGGGGTCTCCCATACTTAGAAATGAAAAAAATATATTTTTTTTTCATCAAACCCATACGTGTGGGGTATCTATGGATAGGTCTTCAAAAATGGTATTGAGGTTTCTAATATCATTTTTTTCTAAACTGAATAGTTTGCGCGAGAGACTCTTCCAAAGTGGTAAAATGTGTGTCCCCCCCCCCTGTAACTTCTAAAATAAGAGAATGATAAAACTAAAAAAAATATATGATGTACATAACAATGTAATCTAACACCGAAAATTGGTTTGAACGAGGTCTAGTTAGTAGTTTTTTTTATTTTTTTAGTTTTTTGGTTTGTGAGGTCGTTAATCGATCACAACCCACACGCTAAGTAAGTAAGTAGTAGTAAGTACAACGAACTTCAAGAACTTCTTTATTATGTTACTCGCTGCTACGGAACCCTTCATGGGCGAGTCCGACTCGCACTTGGCCGCTTTTTTATATCTATAGAGCTCGTAGCGTAGCTTGACTTAGCGATGTTAGTAGTTCATTGCTATTGTAAAGCAAACAGCTCGGCCCCTACTCGAATGGACGATCGATAGTGGCATTTCTTTATGAGCGCTATCCAGAAGATGCTCAGAAAGCACGTAACATTTTCGGTCCCGGTTGTTTCAATTGATAGACCATGTCGAAAGCCTTTAGGTGGTCTAAAACGGCGTCACAAGGGTTGACCACTAACCTACTTGATTACTAACAAACAAGTATTATATCAATGTACCTCTAAGCCCATAAAATCGAGGTTAACCATCTAAACAGTAGGCCAACAGCTGCACAATTATTTGCGGAAGCGATCACTGGACGCAAACATCTCACGTATTGCGCGCCGTACATTACCGACACCTCCCGTTACTTGTTCTAGATCTCTCGATATACACTGGAATAAAAAGTACACTTTATTTTATACAGCTCTTTCTATAACTGAGTTTAAGTGATTTAACAAAGTCGTTTATACAGAAGTAACGCGTTTTACACGACAATAGTTTGTATACCGCACAAATCGAGTTTCAAAGTAAAAAAAGACTTACGGACGGTTAACTTCTGGCTTTTAAAGGTTAAGATTAAGTTATCCTCTACATCTGGTATGAAGGTTACAATTGTATAGTCCTACTGACATTCAGTGTTGTAGAAAAACCTTGCTCCTGATTTGTCAAAATTATCGTGATTGATTCTACTTCATTTTTATCTTTAAACACACTTATTAGGTCACTTTAGTGGTTTTTTTCCTGACTTTTTTCTAACCTTAGCGAAGATCGCTAAGGTCTTGATCTGATTGTTTAAGTTAATAGGTACTCCAGGCAAATTATACCCTTATTTTTACCTAGTTTATTATGATCTTTTAAGTCTACCTATACTCCATATACCTATACTAAAGGTACTCCTAGCTAAATGATGCATCATGGCGCAGACGTTGTCTCATTCAAACGAATTGTTCGTACTTAAGTATACAGTCTGCACGTGTTTGTACCGAGTTTATGTTTTAATCGCATGTTCTATAGGCATTATACCGCAAACTAGAAATTGCCCCAATGAAATTCAATTTCCAATAAAGTTAAATATTCAAATACCTGTGTAGTTTAAGCCTACATACTTCCTTCCTGTCATTGCCTACATACTTTGCCTTATCATTGCTTTTAGAACGACTTTAAAAAGGAATTGCGTTTAAATCTTGTAAGAAATCAGTTTTGCGCTTTGAGTAGCCGATTCTCTTGACTTAACCACATTTGACCAAATAACTAAAGTATTCTACAACCGTATTTTATCATATGGCCTCAATACAATCGAAAAACTATTTAAATAAAAACACCAATTAAATCAATCAATTTTCGTATTGGACATGGTACGGACCAAAAATAAGTTTTTATTATACGTTTTTTGGCAAGATACCTCTAAAACGAAGTGTTTTTGTGGTCGTTGCGTAATTATCTATCCAGTTTAGTCCGAGTTGGTCGGCCTTGCAAGGCCGGTAATGGCCGACTGGCGGTTTCTACTTTATTGGAGCTAGAACACTGGTTAAGGAAATTTTATAGGTGTATAAATTAGACATTGCCAAAAGGTAGAAAGAAAATGTTTTGTAACGGTTCATATTATTAGGAGGAAGACAATTTTGGCGTAAAGTAATTGGTTGATAGATAAATAAAAATATGATTAACATATTTGTGAAAAAACTAACGTTGGAAGTTACATTCAACCCCGACCACCAACGCAACGCAAGATCGATAGACCCAATCATGAACTTTTTAACATTATCTCCATTCTCATAGCAACTAGCTATAAATAAAGTTTGATACGTTATACAACAAACAAAATAGTCTCAACTTAGCGACCTTGCGAACTAACTGTTTTGATACAAAATCGGAATAACCCAGCATAATTATGCAAACGACATCGCGCCCAGCTGTGTGTTTTTTATGTTTTAAACATATAATAAAAAGACTTGCAAATGAATCAAATCATATTAAAATTCTTTTATTCAATTAAAGGTGAGATCTGATGATACCTACCGTTCTAGATTATTCATTAAAATCAGAATATAATATTTGGACAAACAAAGTCTCTCATAGTAAAGATTTCGTTGTTCGATATTTTAATACAAAGTTTTGAGTGTTTAGTCTAAGATTATGAACGCGGATGTTTTTAAACATTCGTAACTGTTTACAGTTATGTACTTTAGTTTTTGTTAGTAGATAATTACAAAGTTAGTCGAACACCTGCAACCTCAAACGAAGTTCGCAAGAACCTTGTCTCATTTCGACGGCTCTAATAAAAAAATGGCAAGACTTGTATGCTTTAATAGGCATATAAAAAAATGTAGTCAATTAAAAGTTTAACGACTTAATGTATTCTTGATTCGGATTTGTGTTCGCAATACTTAGGCGCCGCGCCGGCCGGTAACTATACGCCTGGTCTGCTCACTATAATGATAATTTCAATAATGGACAAAACATTGACTTTGTGTAATATATTGTAGGCTTACGCCTGTACTCAGAAATGACAAATTCTTCCTTAGTAGAGATTTAATGAGTGATTTTGACAAATAATGTCTGAAAAAATTACGTCAATTAGTTAATTGTCAATTAAATGGGCGTTTGAGTCGCGGCAGTTTGGCACTTTACTTAACAACATTCAAAAAATCAGATATCTTATCAAAACTCCCAAAATAAACACAAATTCCACGATTCCATCACACATCAGATAAACACGTCGCATATATCTTAAAAACATTTAAGGCTTTAGTTTTTTTCTGCAAGCGGATACGAAAACAAATTCTCAGGTGTGATGACCTCACGAGGCTTGAATCCTCCATGTTGATTTGGTGTATGAGTCTCATGAATAATGGTAATGAGTCTAATGGGGTCACATTTTTCCTCAGCTGGTTGGAGTGACCTTGCAGTCCGCTGGTTGGCGCTATCTCGGACAACTTCTCGCGTCATTACCCGGAACTCTCGGCTAATTGCTGTTTCTAGTTATAGTGTGTACTTAGCTTTAGCTGAGGTGATTGCGTATGTGTGTGTAAGCAAACTTTAATGTCGTTATGAACGTGTATGTCATTAATAAGCCAATTTATTTCATATACATTCGTCAAGTTATGGTAAAAGATTTATTCAATGTTTTGTATCAAATTCTTAATGTTCTGGAATGTACTAAAAACTGTAGTTTTCTTCTGTTTCAAAACACATTTTCTATCCCATAATTTCATGTATTTCTTTAAGTAATATAGGTACACTTTTATACAAATTAGCATATACAAAGTAGCATAATATCATATTTATTTACAAAATAAAAATAATATTTTTAGTAAATATTCATTAACAAGTTGTAAACTTTTATTATCATAAGCATAAAATGACAAGGGAATTCCAAATAACGAAAGTCAATGATGTCATCTCGACGAATCATAGATCGATGAGCAATGATTAAAAGATCATCAGCAATCACCAAGTTTTTATGTTAAGTAGAATATATTATTGAGTAAGTTATCAAACCTAACGTAATGTATCGACCGACCCATAGTAGACCAAAAACTCCAATCAGGATTAAAATACTAAACGTTAAAAAATGGTTCTCGATGGTTGGCTTCGAATAGGAACTAAATATATTTGACTTCATTTTATTACGATTTAATAGCTCAATGTTTACTTCAATGTTGTTCAAAAAATAATCTTATTTCAATGCAAATTCTGCAATTTAAAAACCCAATAAAACCTACATCTCCTAGTTTCAGGAATATACTTCTAATTAAAACCCTCCAGAATAACAAAGTCGCCACTATATTTTTCATCACAACTCATAAACCGATAGTCCGTTGTTTGCCTCATGCCGTCACATTTCAAGTGTCAACAATTTGTTTGACATGTGTCAGAATTAGCTCGTAAACCGCCATATTTTACGGCAAAATATATTGAATTTTAAACGGTGGGCTCACATTGGAAATATTAAGTCCCATAAAATATACCACTTAATATTATAGTGCGAAAGTTGTGAGGACGTTTGTGATGATGGGTGTTAGTTGCTTTTTCGCGCTCAAATGACTGTTGATTTTGATAAAATATGAAATAGGCAGATTGCTTGTCTTAAACATCAACAGGGTTGGCCATTAGCCTACTCGAACCTACTTACTTTAAAGTATTTTTTATTTACCCGCATTAGGCAAGCGTAGTGATTACGCCTAATCCTCCTCACTGTACTATCTTAGGTAAGATGAAAGGCCTTTGCCCAGCAGTACGTCATTACAGGCAAATACTTTTTCTTATTTACTCACCTATAATACAATCAAGCATGTACCGTTTATTTTTCTGAAATTGACAAGACTTGTCCTTCAGTAGATCATATATCAAGTCATAGGTACAACGCTAGATCCGCTGGTCGGTTCTCAGCATTTGCAGAACTTTCATCTCTCTATGGAATTTATCATATGTAGTTAATTGAACGATTTTTCGTATCATAGCTAATAAACGTATGAGATGCAAATGAATGTGTTAATAATGCTGTCGCTAAATGTTTAGTGGTGGCCACAGGTGTTAAGGCTAAAGATCAGAAATGCTGTGTCTCTTAATGAGTGCAATTTCAATAAAATTCAACCCGCTATTATCATAAATTAGACCAAATATAACTTTAGCTCTCGACTTTTAGTTGAAATTGCTCTTCATTTGATGGAATTATGCAAACCACAAAAACCTACATAAATTATAATTATCATAACCAGACATTGAACATTTTATTGTTCGTAACGTACGGTATTCAATCATTCATATTTAACAGTAACATGAAAAATATTAATAACAAAAAGAGCTTAAATATGGGATAAGTAATGGGCAAGCAATGGGTTAACTTTGGCAGTTCATTCAGTGTTGATTTTAACAACTTTTTGAAAACTACACGCCCGCCTCTAAACGTTTAACGGCCAACAATCGATCATACATAACCGACCCGAGAATGTTAACCGCATCGCAAAACTAATTCCACGACAAAGAGTTCCACAAAGAAAAACCATAAAGTTTTTTATAGAACAAATTTTAATGTTCCCACAAACAATCGGTCGCCGTGTCCTAGTGGAGGAAACCTCGTAATTAGAAGACGGTTGTAAAATAACTATCAAACTCGAGAGGACGGTCTCTCAATTTCGAAAACTATAACAATCCTTTCATCATTCAACCCGTTCTTAACACCTTGTACACAGAGCTCAGAGTTCTCTGAAAATGAACACGTTTCAGGCATAACAGTGTTAGAGCGGTTCATAAATTATGCTCAGTATGACAGGACGTGTTGTTGCAAGTTTTTATGGTCGGAAACATCGAAGATGTGATTAACTTAGTACGTTAAGGTCAGGTAATTATTGTAACTGTTTTACAAGAAACATTTTATGTATCGTTATATTTTTTGTGTCGTATACTTAAAGGTTTAATAAAAAGTATTACTCGAAAGTGTTTCTTACATCTGTTCCATGAGAAGCAAAATGTATGCAGAGTTGAAGAGTAACTGAATACATTTTGGTGCTGTTTGCTTAGAATAATAACTGTTTTTTTCATGTTCTGATTTTCAATCTGTCATCTTATGACAGATTTTGATGGTTGGAGCTTATTGATAGTAAATGGACTTCTATTATCACGAATAAGCCAGTAAATTCAGCGCTTACCCCCCAACTTCTAGACAAGCAATTAATGGTGACAATCAAGCAATTTCACCGCTGCATAATGAATTGATCGCCAGGCCGCTCATATGACACACGAAAGTATATTTATAGTACCTTCTGGTTACTATTACAGCTGTCAAAGGCACGTGGCACATTGAGGAGCCGCAGCCGACCCTGCGCCCGCGCACTGCGCTGATACGGTCGGTAATGGTAAACATGTGAACACTGATGTTCTATGTTTAAATATCCTAATGAGGACATCTTTGTTAGTTATTAATTCGAACACATCAATATATTTTACTTCTTTTTGGTACAAGCTTAAAGTTAACATTACATCTGTAAAACGATCGGTTAGTTCAATTGCAATTTTATGAAAAATAACAGTTTTCTCCATAAATACGTTCCTAGGACATATTTAGTTCAATTGTTGTATTTAAAACTGGAGATTATAGGGCATTCAAATCACCAACAAAGAATCTCTTCACATTTAAGAAAGTTAGTCAGTATAAATAGGAAACTGTTCTCCGTATACTGAGCTGTATGTTATTTTTTATGTTTATGTTTAAGTTGTTTATAAAATCAAAGATATATTATGCCTGCGACTGAAATTCAAATGAGTCTTTATGAAAACAACAAGGTGATGTGTTTGAGTGAACATCTGGACGAATATCTTAGGTGACGTGGATTTTGTACACAACCTGCGACCTGAATTATCATAAATTATTCCTTATCTGTTATCAATGAATATAAATTCAGTTTTATAGTAGCTGTTGCCTTTGAAGCGGCTCGGAGGAAAATATTATGTTTATGTTCTCATTAATAATGTTCAAAGACAGAAGAGGGGTTGATTTCCTAGAACACTTCGTCTACTTATTCTGAAAGCTGAAATATTTGATCTCTTTACAATTATTAGGAGAACGAAAGAGAGAGGTAGGAAATCAAATATTGCTTTCTTCGTATAAGGCAAAAATCTCCCGATGACTCCTGAGTTTCGAGGGAGGTACGATGCAACGACAGCAACGGAGTTTAAAAAAAGAACATTCAACATGGTTTTACACTAAAAGTAAGTAAATTCGTGTAGGTTAGTGACCAACCCTTGAAGACCAAGTCTTGGAGTTTTCAGACCGCCTAAAGGTCTTCGACACAGTCGTTCGATTGAAACAACCGCGACCGACGCTTTTACATACCCTCCGAAGCACTTTTACACTATGCTTCAGAGTTCTGATGGAACCTATTACTGTACCTCTTTGAAGCAGTCTTGGAGTCAGCTAGCTCCGTACAGACGTGCGACTGACATTTCAATAATAATAAATTGCGGCGGCGATTGGTCGCAACCAGTGGTCGCAGCTGAGTGGACACGTGCGCCACTCACGACCTATCGACACCTCATCACGACTTTACATCACGACTTCACTCAGACAAAAAAATTAGACATGATTTTAGCATAATGTGAAACTAATACTCGTTATTCCCAATTGGTGGGTTACCATGTGAATGTTAAGAAAGTGATCGTGCACTGATCTTCTTTTGTTTAAATTGAATGATAGTTGAATGGGATGGGAGACATTTACCATGCAACAGGGTATGTGACTGCTCTAAAAAAAAGAGTGAAAGTGATTTTCTTTGCTATTTACTTATATTCTATATCGATAAGAAACACCATAGAAACGTACACTTTTCTGAAATGTCACATTAAAATACCCTGTTTTGTTTTTTTATTTTCTTAAATATACATGCGAATACTTTTGAATCTAACTTTAATATTTGAATGTAGTCTAATCCGTCCACTTGTTTTCAATATTTAAATTACAGTCATCAGATATATAGAACCGAATTTAAATCTGACACATTTACCTGTCGCTGTTTTGATGTCTGCCACGAAGAAAAGCTCACGTGGCATTTTCTAATCCATGGGCGCTTTTTGTTTGGCATTTCTATAGGGTTGGGAGTGTTAGCGATCGAGGGCTTAAGGGTAGCTACACACATTTTCAAGCCGACATTCATCGACCTTGCCGGGTCGACACTGAACCGAATTTTGTAGTTGCTTCGGTTTTGCTTCGTCGTTCGGCGAACAGTTACATATTCCTTTACCTCTACGTGGGTCACTATAGGCTTTTAATACGGAATGTAATAATATGTGTAAAAATATGTGTAATGTTGATACAGGAAGTATCAACTTATCAACCAATATCACTGTAAATCTGATTGTTATTCTCAAAGGACATATAAGGCTTAAACATGAGTGAATCAATTAACTTGAAGTAGCCGGCTCCATCTGTCATCGCTTGTCGGCTCTACAAAGAGATGTATATCAGCCCTCGACACCATTGTCCTATTGTTTCTGGTATTTGCGAATGCGCGTGCGCTATCTCTCCTCGGACCACGACGTGACATAGATGACAAGATATCCTGACGTAACCATCAGTTAGTGCTACAGCTGTTGACTTATTCATAGGAATTATTGTCATGGCTGTTAATTGTGACGTAGAGGTAGATACATTATTTATTGTGCACTTCACTTAATTCAATACAAAAGAGATAAGGCTTTATAGAACATTAGCGGTTGTCAACGGAACAGCAAGGCTACTTACTACAGCTGCAGCCGACAACTGATGAGTGCTGCCGAAGAATCTTGATGATGCAGTTGCTTCTGTTTTGACACGGTGCAGGGCGTATATGATTGATTACTTCTAAATTGGGAATCTACAATTGATTGATACTATAACTTAACTCCCGATTTTAATTTCCTCTCCTGGAAATAAGCATCAAGTTTACATTTAACTAAAGTAAAGTAGCAGTAAATCAATCATAACTATTAAAAGGGAAAATAAGAGTCAAAACAAGATTGATGTGCGGGATGATTCAGGCAAACTTCAGTGGAGTCAATCAAAGCTAAAATTATAGTTTTGTTTTAAAGTTGTGAGTGTAGTACCACATGTATCGTCTGTTGAGCACGTGGACACGCTCTTGCTGAATGCCGCCCTTGTTAGCTCGCACATTTGATGGCCACATGCGACTGCGGAGAAAACTCGCGGCGGAAATATTAGTATCTGTTCATTAGCCAAATGTTTTGTAAATAATACGCCTAATATGCACGATATTATTTGTTCTCGAAAGTCGGTTTGCTATTTGTTATGTTGCACCATGTCAAGTTAGGGAAGTGTCTTGGTTTGAAGGAATAATGTTGCCTGTCTACCGAAGCGAAGGAAGGTGAATGGGGCGTAAATAACATAAAATATAAATATAAATTGCAAAAACGCTCCGCTTGTTAGCTTTTTATATGCAATTAGATGTTTTTTTTTATATTTTTCCGCTCTGCAACTTCTCTCTCCTTCCCTTTCCAGTCCATATGCAGCCTTATTTCTAATAAGCAACTAAATAACACGCAATCAACGTTTGGTTTGGTTGTTTCAGTAGAAATATATTCGTGAGATTATGAGGTTCTAAGCTCATAAAACACTACCCAATATGATTGTAGCTAATGTCGTCGATGGCTCATATTGTGGCTCATATGCAAACTGGACACGCAAGCATTCGTCCGGCGGATGTCTTAGAATATTCTTTAGCAACCGCCTCTAGATGTCGCGAAATTAATATTCAAATCAGATTCTCATTAGACAGGGAGGATGTCATTATAAAGGCAATCCGAAGAACTTTGGTGAGTTATGTGATGTGCCATTATGTAATTTAAACTTTTCAAATAATCAGAAGGAATATCGTTTGGAAAATTATTTGTATTTACGTTATTCAATTTTACTTCATCGAATTCAAAAAGTACTTAGGTATTAGCCCAAAATTGTTCCAATGCGAGGCTAAGACCTTCGCTCACTGAAGAAGAAGACAAGGCAACCAGCCTACTGTCTGCTGTATCACTACATAGTATAAAATAAAGTCGTCTCTTTTTCGTGTCTGTCTGTTTGTCTGTCTGTATGCTTAAATCTTTAAAATTACGCAACGGATTTTGATGCGGTTTTTTGTAATAGGTAGAGTGATTCAAGAGGAAGGTTTTTATGTAAAAAAATTCCCGAAATTCCCACGGGAACGGGCACAACGCGGGTAAAACCGCGGGGCGCTGCTAGTTCATAATAAACAAGAAAATTACATTATTTTATTGCTAATAATGTAAAAAGTGCCAAACACACGAAGTCGGAAATATCAAAACTGATATACCAAGAAATATCTTTATTTAAAAATACATAATAAGCTTATTTTTCTCATTAAATCTGAACTGGCTTCAGGATGAAGAGTGTCATCTGTCAGTTGACAAAACCGACGTATTTAAGTGAACTAAAAAAATATTAGCTTATTTATTTATAGCCGAATGTAACAAACGAGCCCATTCCTCATAATTAACCGGAGATTTATTCACAAGGAAACATATTCTTTTGAAAATATTTTACACCGTTTAATTCAAGCGATCCAAGGTGGGTTAATGTTGGTTTGTTCTAAGTAATTAATTGCTTGCAATGATTTATGAATAGAATTTAGTTAGTGGATGTATCATGATTTATAAGTGGATTTAACAGTCAAATTCACAGTGGATTTACGTAAGGTTTTCAGCTTTCCTATAATGTTTAAATGCAGTTTCCTCATTGACTTGCTTGGGAGTATTTTACTAAATTACTTATTATCGTTCACTCCGAAATCATTACTCAAATGAATTACAGTGAAAAACAATTAAGTGCGCAAGTGTTCATCGCTTTAATTATTGAAATATTCGGAATTGTTGACTGAACTCGCCGGCAAGCCTGACATCTGCAAGGCAGATCACTGAATACGATTACCAAAAATCGTTGCATATGGACGTGAGAACTACCACATTTGTTAAAGAAAGGCCCTTGTATACTTTTATGGTAGCACTCTTCGATGCCGTTGGAAACACATGGACAATCACCAGATTGAACACCGTCAATTGTTTTACAAATGACGCGTTGTAAAGTCAAATGCTGTTAAACATCTGTCCTATAAATATGGAAAGTGTTTTCTGGGCCGACAACATGGGATGTCCATATTATCCAAAAATTCCATAACCTGGTTCTAACGAAATTCTTAACGTTTCTCACATTTGTATTTTTAAGTCATATTTGATGTATTTTCCCACACTTGAGTCACTAATCGTTATTGAATTCCTGAAATATTTTGAACAACGCTTAAAAATGTAAACTTTTTCAAATACAATTGGCAAAGTTCACTGAGTTTTAACGCTATCACCGTCCTATCGCTTAACTTAAAATTCAAAGTTTGTCCATTTAACGCTATAACTGACTTTCCGGAACCAATTCAAGACAATATGTATATTAAGGTATCGATGCATTGTGTATGTACAGACGTACATATTTTACCATGAACACAATGTCTACCTGGACGTATCAATGCGTCTATGACACACGTGCACGCAGCTGCGAACGCATCTTAACGCACACGTGGTACGAAACCAGACGAATTGTGCGCGTTCATTGCAAGGGGAAATTAGATATATAAGTTTACAAGGTCATTTTTGGTTGTCAAAGTGTATGAAGGAGTATGAAATCTATTCTAATTTATTAAAGCTAAAGTTTGTATTTTTATTTATTTTATGTTTTTCAGAACACGCACATCTCAAGAACTGACAATCCGATTTGATTAATTATTTTTGTAATAGATAGCCACATTCAACGGAAAGGTATAGGCTAATTTTCATCCCAAAATTCTCACAGGAACGGGCACAACATGGGTAAAACCGCGGGGAGCTGCTAGTAAAATAATAAAGACAAAAGTCTTTCGCTCACCGATGACAGTAAGGTATGAGAAATGGGATTGAATTAACTATGAAGATTAATTTATATTGAGTTACTATGTATTAGAAATTGCTACTGATGTTAATTTAATGTAATTTAATAATTTAACGTCGCCTGTACTTAGATTCTGAGTATTGCTTTTACGAATTTTGTTAATTCTTTCTTCTAATTGAGGACATACAAACCCCAAAATTAATGTGAGTGATGTGTTGTATAGCATGAAATATTGGAGTTATGATAATACGCTCTAACAGTAGTTTATTAGTATATCGAGTACACCCAAATCTAATAAAGCGCGGAGTACATTCGCGACAGTTGCGCGGACTCTAATTACTGAGATAGTGTTATCGTCCGCACATCTGTCCACGGCTTGACTACGCTTATTATAATCACTATGTTACAGTTACAATCACTATGCTTATCAAGCCGTATTTTCACCGAGTGTTTGGAGCGAACATTCGTGCGTTCTTGCGCTAAATGGAAACACTAGTGTGAGCGAATGCTCGTCAAATGATTATCAGCTGGGAAAAATATGTTTTTTTAGCAAATTGATTTTTTTTGGTCATAACACTAACCTACGTATGTGTCGAACGCGATGCGATGTGACGTAAAGATACTGTTGTCACGTAGAGTGTAATCTACGGAGATTGACTGAATGATCATGAAACAACGGGCTATAATCATAATCCTATTGTTATGATAGGCCAAGACTCTGGCCTTTTTTGTACTGTTTGACTGCTGAGTACTTATTAGTGTGTTAATTATTTAGGGTACGTCAAAGTGTTGGTCCCTCGATAAACCATGTCAAAGGCCTTTAAGGGGTCAAAAAAATCCGACACCAGTGTTGGTCACTAAGCTACACGAACTCACTCACTCACTTACTTACTAATTAATGTCATTAGATAAACATGTACTCGTCTATACGAGCATTTACTATAGAACTAAGTTGATGCGCTTGATGTCGAATCTAATATTCTGTCATTACATGGTTAAGGAGGAAAACTACAAAAATTTCCACCGGAATAAATAAAAATCGAATCCAGAACAAATGCTATTTGCTCATATAAATTACTTAAGTAAGAGGTGAAGGCGGTGGCGGGACGAGCTGGACGCCTACAAGAGGGACTGGCAATTGGTGGCCTAAAATCGAGAAGAGTGGCGGGAATGGGGGGAGGCTTTTGCCCAGCAGTGGGACATTACGGGCTAACAGTAACAGTAAGTAAGAGGTAATATTTAAAGTGTTAACTTTTAATTAATTAGTACATAACGATTTGCTTTGAAAGACATCAACGCATGCCATAAAGAATAGTCGAAGTATAATATAAAAGCATATAATTATAGGCACACAATCAGAGTTCACCTTTCATGATTAATGAGATTCTTATCAAAACACTTGCTCCAGATCAATAAAATTAACTTTAATAATTGTTATCAAATATCATAAAACGTTATCACACGTATTAGTTTATTTATACGCACTTGTCAGTGCAAATGCACTTAAAACATACCAAGAAGTTGATAAGCGATTTACTTGACTTTATATATTTACAATTTGTATGAAATTAATAATTTTACTTTTTAAAGAGAGCGCCTTTGTTGAGGTTACAAGAGGATTGATTACCATCAGAGTTTATTGGGGTTACAAGAAGATTACCCTCAGTACTGTAGTTTAGAAAAAAAATTAAGTAATCGTTATCAGCGGCCCTAGTACTTTATGTGCCGCTGCAGATGGGCCACTGTTGGTGATAACAGTCAGCAATGTGGGGCACAGATTTGCAAGGCGGCCCACGTGCACCGGTATGGGAACCTGCGCAGTTGCGCCCCATATGTCGCGCCACTGTTTTATGAAACGTTTTACAACTAGCTGTTATTGCTTTCCGAAGAAAGGTGATCGCCAAATGTTACGGAAACACCGACGTTTCCGCCGGAGAGCTGAACTCTCTTTGTTCCACAATTAACGTACTAAATGCCAATCCAGGCTAATTACGACCAAAGAAATAAATCCAAGGTTTATTACTGAGACACTCAGTAATGATCACACCAAGAACTGGGAAAACTGGATAAATAAAAAAATATGAAAACCGGAGCAAGTACACAGATCTAGTCAAAAATAACAGTCATTTGACACGTTACAAATGAGCGGACAGACAGACACACAGACCCTCCGGCGGACACCTGGCGCGGGCGACAAATCATACCGAGACTGTCTCCATTCCACCTCACATTAATAGCACACAAATAGTAAACGACCGCCGACACTAATCATTAGCTCTTTGTCTAGTTACGCAGACAATAATCATTTATTTTTTAAACGAGCTCTTTAATATTAATCACCACCAACATTGGTCTTCGTCACTCATACGAATCTACTGTATAATTTGATATTATATTTTCATTTACTAGTTAACTTGGTATTTTGCATAATACAATAAATTTCTCTCATCTTAAGTGCAACGCTCTGTGGCGCATAATATCAGTCTCCGCCACAATTTATGGCTTCTTGCAAAGTTATAGATATTACAGACACCTGCATCTACACGTGTAAGTGAAAGAGCCGAGATTTCTGCAATCTTTGTTTCTCTGGAGAATGAGGTCTCAATACGACGCAAAATAATATGTTTTACTTATTCTGATTTAACCAAAAAGATACCAGTTTCGAAAGACGGTTCTTTGGCCAGTAACGTTGATAACTCCTTTTTAACTTTACGACAATAGGGTAATAAGGTCACGACATTGTTTGGGTTGAGTTTACAGAAACGAGACGTAGATAAATGATAGCTCATCAGGCAGTATATGAATGGAGTAGAAAGTCATCTCCCTACACAATAGTGCTCGCATGCAAACAAAACTCTACAAAGTAGTACACGGATCCGGTTGTGCGACATATCGCGTTTATATTAAATTATGCAAGTAATAAAATCCAATTCTGTGTCCGCACAAAGCTGTCCCTCTCGAGAACGCAATTTCTCAAAACATTGTCGCGTCATTTTTCATTGCATCAATCAGGCCGCGCTTGTGAGACGAACTTGGCTTCTTAGGGATGCCATCCGTGGAATGATCAGTTTTAATGACCTTAATCGTTAAGCGACGAATCTAGTACATTTAACTGCAATTACAAAACTTACTCATATAGCAAAAAATATGTATTATTTTCTGATACTCTTTTCGAAATTCGATAAATATATCACAGCCTACATAATTTGAGGTCACTATAGATCTGGACAAGCATACACAATCTAACCATGCTTAAGCAGGTAATGTCTGTAATAGTATTAAGTTGCATGACCTGTTTTATCAGCTAAAATAGATGGAACAGAGGCCAATAATTTACTTTTTTCTCATAATTTAATTTTATCCTTGTGACATCCTTGAATCCTGCTGCAGGGTTGTCTCATCAACTGTTAAATAGAGTGTGAGCCAATGAATATTTTTATTGACGCGTCCGACAAGTCCGCAGTGGATCTCTGCGTGTCTCCAACTCATTCAGACATTAGGCAGAGAACATATTGACACACGAAAGCGATTTTCCCTTAATAAGTTTAAATAAGGTAGATTATGTGTATATGTACCGTTAATTTTCGGTGTATTTAATGAACAAGGAAATATTTTTACTTGTATTTTTATGAACAACGGTTACCTATCGTCAATTTTCACGCCTTTGTTGTAAGAAAATCTATAGAGCATTTCTGTGCATTATTTCGAGCACATAAGCATTAGTACGGGTACAAAGCAGTCA
The DNA here is from genome assembly GCA_963082685.1 of Cyclophora albipunctata. NCBI lineage: Eukaryota > Metazoa > Arthropoda > Insecta > Lepidoptera > Geometridae > Cyclophora > Cyclophora albipunctata. The sequence continues at coordinate 4,114,934 of OY720123.1, forward strand.
TGTACCTAATTATATTAAAACCGCTTTTAAGTTACCACCATACGCACTACCTTTTCGGAACACCAAAAAAACTCAGACCCTCAAAATCAAATCATATCACCCCGACATAAAGTGACATTTGCGACTTCCATCAACTCTCAACTCGTCCAATAAACTAAGCTCAAAGATTACGTGGAATAAAGTATCATATACATTAGTGTCGCGTCCAAATAGGTGTGTAACAGAAGGCAGGAGTCATCATTGCGCCGAGGAGATTGCGGCGCGATAATTTCCTTTCTTGTTCCGTTTCTTATGCAAATATTGACACAATGTTGCTATCATTAATCAGGCGAAATGCCAGGGGCCTGACAAAGACGCTGAATGTACCCAGATGTGGTATTCAAGTGAGTCGGACATACCTAGATATCAATCAAGCAAAAGATATTAAACTTTATGGGGCTCGATGAGTAATGATATTAGAATAAATTATCATAGGAAGCTCATTTTAATTACTATATCATATTCTTGATACTCAATATGTTTGTGTTGAACCTATTGTTATCATATGATTGACAACTGTTATCTATCATAACAAAGTATTTTTAGTCATTTTTATTTAAGCTCCTTTCACAAACGTATGATTCTGTCAGTTCACTCCTATCTTATCTAAAGACCGAAACTGCAACTCAAATAAAAGAACGTTATCGATGCATATGTTTTCCTGTTCAGATAACACTTAAAACAACAATTTGTACTTGAAGGAGTCACAATATTTAACAAACAATTTGGTACAAAAACCAGCGGGCGCACATGCGAGCCAGATTTTATGGAACTCATTTGTAGTAACTGTTAAACTTCATCTTTCTGTAAATATTTGAATTTGTAAATTGCTTTATTGATATTTGAGTATCTATTTGAGTAATGGCGTTAAATATATGTAACTAGGTCATAAATTATCGCAAGTTGTGGTACGTTGGGCGGGCCGCCCTGTGGTATTGATTTTCACGCCAGTTAACGTAGCAAGCTCCACCTATAATTATGATGACGTCACTGTGGCTATGATTAATCAATGTTAACTAACTTCCAGTTGCGTTGATAAGATGACATAATAGTCCTTAAATGGTGGTTGATATCAAATTAAAATTTAATTTAAATGAAATGGCGTTAAAGGAAGTGATGAGTAAAACAAAAAATAGTAATGATCTTCTCTACGTTTGAATAGAATGGAATGCAAAAAAACCCAGGAATACTTCGATTATGTCTTTCTTTAAAGATTTTCTATTGGAATACCTACCGAATGTTTTAGAATCAAAGTATAAGATATCCTTCTCGTTATTTTGACATTACTCTTACATAAAATAACACAAGAACATTCCTAATAATACGGAAGATAAGTTTTAGTATACCGTTTTAATAGCAGGGTTTTCATAGTAAGTCTGTAATAATGAACAATGGTCGTTTATTGACTACTGTTTAGTTACCGTGTTCCAGTGGTGGTTGACAGACAACAGTCCCTTTGTCGGCCACGTGGAGCTCATCTGCAGCACTACATGTGCCAAACATCTGAAAACAGAGCGACTTCAGCTGTGGACTGACAGTGTAGCGAAGGACCAATGAAGACTCGAATCGGTATAAATACTGTTTGTCGCTGGTGGTTGTGATTACTAATCAATTATGGCACAACGTCTACATAGTTGTGATTAAATCATTTAAATCAGCAAATTAGCAATGGAATGAGTTATTCTGAGCAATAAAATGAGTATTTCTTTCTGCCTTTAGTACTAACTGCGGTACTCAGTGACGTCCATTAAAGCGACATTAAGCATATCAATAATTAAATGAGCAATGCGGCACCATCGCCTAAATAAATGAGGTTGGTGAAGAAATAACTCAAAGCTATAACAAAGTTAGAAGTATTCACTAATGCAGTTTTGATTGCTTTATTATTATTACCAAATTGATAAAAAAAAATTGAATAAAAAACGAAAATTCACACGCTACAGATGATATAATCACAACGTTTATTTTATATTCTTTATCAATTTTATCCAGAGGATTAGTATTAATACTATTTGTTCCACCCATCGCAGTTCATGAATTGGGCACTGTAATAAAAATTGTTAGTTTATTAGGGCGTTTGCATACTGCGGAGTGAACGAGGCAGCTGTGGTCGCCGCTGACACAGCTGCGATTTGCTCGCGATGTGAAAAGCGCCGTACAGCGATTCACATACCGGGCATCTGTACTAGCGACTTTATAGGGGAGCTATGCCAACACCTTGCTTAGAGGAAATCAGTGAACGAGTGCCGCAGCCGTCACCAATTCAATGATTTCGAAAGTAGAATCACCCATAAACTAAAACTGGTTAATTAAAGGAAACACTAAATAACTACAAGTCAACATAAAACTTAACACTTTCACAAACAGTAAATCATTAATTTACAACACATCAATTAAACTGACAAATTGCGCAACTTTCCTCGTCTCTACTACATTAATTGATAAAGTGAGCCAATCAACGCAACACTCGACGGTTGCTAAACTTCCGCACATATATCATTCAGTTTCTATTACATTTGTTTGTTTACAATACTTATACCGACATTAGAAAACATATCCCAACAATGTGACGCACAAGAATGTGAACAATACGTTCCAGAAGCCCCAAACCGCTGGTACAACAGGAGCTCGAGATGAAAAAATCTCCACAAATAAACCAATATTGCCGTCAAGTCGATCACAATACGGCCGTATCGCATCATCTGCAATTAGGGTCACGAATAATTGACGCCAAAGGTTTAAGGGCGTTTCTTTCACTATAAAACCGACATTCATAAAGCCCTCATAAGTGAATCAAGATATCGTGCCCTGATACACCTGGCTTTCACCCCGGGCTCGCCCTGTTAATATAGCGTTCAAAAGTACTTGAAAAAATTCAATAATACTTTTCACGGTTCATTTGTTACTTGAATGGCGCGTAGTCTTCTGAATGCGAACGTTCGTATCGCGATTATTTTATTGTTTACGCGTATATGTTGTATCAACGATTGCAATCTGCATATGCGAAATCAGAACTCCTTATTGAGGGGTATTTTAAAGCCATTTAGTGGCCTCTACTCTGACAAATGCGAAATAATAATTTGGTGAAAACATAAATTGTGTTTAATCCACATGTTCATTTAATATCATAATCCGTGTCCCTTGATCAGCGACAACGAATGAGCAAAACGAATCTGGCTAATGGTCCTATAGTTCCTTTGTCGGAGGAGTTAAGTGCGTTCACAATAGAGGCGGCTCCCACGCCGTGTCACAACACCCCCATTGCATTCACACAACCACCACTTTACCATGGCCTATTATACTGCGAACATTCCCAATAAAATTGGGGAAAGAAATCCCGATAAAAGTTCAAGTTATGCTGGTAATAAGATCGCGAAATGACGTCAGAATGAACACGGGGTTCAATCGGCTGATCCCCAGTATTCATAACAGTAATGATTGTGGGAAACTTGACGAGTTTTTGTTATAAATCTGTGGGAGTTAACTTTTTATTTTATTGTATTATGGGAAAACAACGATGTGTTTTCATTTTTCTTACGTGATGTAATGTTCTTAGTAGTTGTTCTGTAATGTCTGTATTTACTTACACTATGCATGATACATTCGTTATTTAATGTCATAATAATGTTGTTGTTGTAAGATAATGTCAATGTATTAATTAAATTAACCAAAAAGACCATCCAGAATTAACCATCAAGTTATCTCGAGTACTTAAAGGCACAGACTAGAAAATATAACCTTTCAAATGACAGTCAAATTTGTAAATACATACTTACATTTATATTTTCCAGCGAGTCACACAAAGCTTACATTTCCAAAGCTCCATCTATCTAATGTTATCTTTTAATAAATGAAAGTAACATAAAACGTAATGTAATTCACCCTCGCCCCGCGTCACGTGACCGCCACGCGACCCCCCCTCCCCGTGGCCCTACACCCCCGCACCTTCATTACTGCTATTGCTATACCCACGACCGCTAGGTATTTGTTCCCCAACAAGCACGTGATCAAACGTCTGCATTATTAAATGCCTTTTACGCTTATTGGGAATAAAACCCCCCTCCTTTATGATAGTAATGTTATTAATCTCTAGAACAGGGTTGTTAAATGAGATAGCTGTATCAAATTTGTGAAACCTTTGGCTGATAAATGAGCAATTTGCTTTATTTTAATCAGTTATGTTTGTGGTGGTACCGTACAAAGAATTTGTACTCTACATTATAGTTATCTAAAGTGTATAGTGTACACTTGTAATGTTTATCTTATTTGACTTCCGCACTCAGTCAATTAAATCGACACTTAACTAATTGACGTAATTTTATACATTACATGTTAAAATCACTCATTAAATCTATAAGGAAACATTTGCACCTTTCTGAGTACGGGCGAAATCAATCAAACTCATAATCAACTTTCATTGGTTACATGCTGACCTGAGATTGCTCGAGTCTACAAATACCTGTAATATGTATGTATTTTAGACGTTTCCAAAGTATTCCGCTATCTCGAATTGATTCTAATTATCCGCCTTCACCCCTGACCCTCTGAGCCGAGCCCGCGTCAGTTCACACAGGAACAGCTCACGATTACCTTCATACAGTTTACTTTGGGAGCACCACCGTGTTCTCACGTTCGGTACATTCCACGATAATTCTATAAATTATACTCTTTAATAGTTTCAAATTATACCTCAAGTGAGATCACGCCTCCGCGTTATTTGAATACTCGATGCTTTTCTATTTTAAAATAAACTACTTTTTATTAAAAAGAAATATTTTTAAGAAACTGTTTAGTGACTTCAACCATAGAGTTTCTGAGGTCTTAGTTTTACGTACATAAACTAGACTTTCAAAGTGCCTGATTGCTTTTATATAGCCGCTAATTTGTAATAGGATTTGCTAAGTAAGGTATACAGTTACAATGTTTGTTAATCAGCGGCGGCGGTGGTTTACATGCAAAATAATTAAAATAAGCGCTGATTAGATCGTTTGTTTGCTGCGTCCGCGCTCGCCAGACAGGATGTTGTTTTTGTAATTTGGTCATTGCCGTCGGGTCGTTTGATGGCGACGTGTACGCGCATCACTAACTGAGCTCTAGGTTTTCACTGTTTATTTTTCTATGGGAAATTCTGGTCTGCTATAAACCGATCCTTTCGAGCGAACTATGCCTACTAAGACTACATACTAGGGCTGGGGTCATATGGAAATTGCTTAAATGGTAGTACATAGTACACGTGTATTGCTGTTTGAAGTTTCATCTGTGGTTTTTCGGAACAATGTTAATGACAATCAATCAAGGTTCGGTTCCCAGCGGGCGGCTGCGCGTGCGTCGGCTGGCGATCTCTCGCCCGTAATTATCCCGACCTGTGACCCGCGAGGCTCCCACGCCGCCAGTTCACACGAGAACCTTCGCTTCCCATCGGAACTCCTCTCCATCCACGGAATTCCACGCCGAGGTCAAACAAACGTGATTCACTACAACGAATATCTGATGACGTTGATGTCTTTTATATGAAACCTGACCCGGTACGTTTAACATACAAATGATTGGACTAACACCTGACCCGAGCAAACAATATCAAAAAAAATTGCTCTGTGTGTAGATCTGTCGTTACGTTAAAACATAGTATCGATTGATCAGGAATATATAATCAAAATATACTGTCGGTAATGCAGAGTTGGTTTATGTATTATGTATAGTTATCAATGTCGATCAAAGCGATAGTTCAAGTGCATGCGGCACATTCGTTCCGCAAATAGCGAAGTCGATATTGGACGCGCACGTGCCGCCGCGTGCCGGAAAAGCGCGTAATGAGCCCGCACCTGCACGACACGAATTAAGGGATTTCTCGCGCCCTCCCACGGGAACCGACGGGAACTCATAACCCACGAACCGAACTGTTTGTTCTGTCAATAAGCACACACCGAGGAGTAATAACGGCTAGCCAATATTGCTTGTGCGTTATTTACGGCCGCGGGCGTAGATATTACGTTACTCTGGCTATATGAGTTGAATATAATGTTTCGGAGTAAATTACAATTTGTTCTCATCGATTTCTTGACTGTATATTTACAGAGCATTCCTGCTTAATTTACATTTGTGTCAAATCATATTGACTTTCTTAAGTACTATAAAAGCTTATAGATGTTGGAACAACTTGATTCGTGTAAAGTTCAATGCAATTTTCATTGTCCATATATTGTGATAAGTTCGACGAGATGTTTATAGTTTGTCCGCTGTATAGTGAGGGGGTGCTTGGCCACGCTTCCACAATGAGTGCCGTATTATGATGGTAAGTATTAGTGATCAATCGGGTCGGGTGATCACGCGATGGGAGCGGCACGCGCGAGGCACTCCCACGGCACGCGCGCACAAACGCACACAGCCCACCCCTATTCTAATACTAAAACATTAATGAGACTGCTGATTTCATACAATACAACCCAATCCATCCATCTCAATAATAATACGCCTATTTTCTCACTAAATCTACGTTCTCAGAATAATTTCGTGGGAGGCGATGAATTCAACGTCAGTGCTACAGTAACCATTTCCAATGTTTTGTAAATACATAATACAAGAACAAATCAACAGGAAACATGCCTTAAAATGTAATTACAAAGTCTTATTTGTTGTTACTAATTTCACACTTTAGTATAGAAACGTTGTGTCCACAAGAAAACATTTATTACACCTGCGAGCACAGAATGACGCGGATATTTTTTGCGTTGTCTGCTTTTAAAACTGACGTCGTCATAAAAACACTTACAAAGTCATCCTAAACTAAAATTGTGAGGTGTTTATGCGCCGGTTAATTTTTTGTTGACACTTTTTGTCCGTTGTCTTGTCTCTCCGTTTGACAAAGGATTGTACCTGTCATCTAAAGACAATATTCTGTCAATTGCACTGCAAGGTGCTTTTGATGCAAGATCGGAAGAGTATTTGATAATGGGCCCGAACGTGCGGACACAATGCGGACCTCGGGGAAACAAAATTAAGGTCGTTAATGTAATGTGTCAGGTAGCTGTGAACACACGTACGGCCCCAGTGGTCACTAAATTATACAAATAGTTCCAATAAAAAAATATGTTTCCCATAACACCAGATATATCCAGATATCGCATACCGGAGCCCTATTTCGTAATAATATTCGCATATTTAAATATATTACCATACCGAGCTAATTAAACATATTTTAGAACCAAAATAATATTATTTGCGTATAAAATACCAATAGAAAAGAATTTATTGGAAATATTCAATATAAACGAGCTCTACATTTGTAACTGTCAATCGTTAAATATTATTGTTACCGATTATAATTGGAAATTAAATCAAGAAGGCGATAATGCTGTAACATAATTAATTTTAACGACTAATTAGTGCTAGTTGGCTATAAATACTTACACAATTTGAATTTTAAATTATGGTGGGTTAAATAAACATGCCACTGGTGAGTACCGAGTGTAAGCATTTCATTGTTTGGCCTCATTTCAAAGTGTTCGTCACCAACAAATTACGTTCGATATACGATTTATTGGTTTACATTATCCACCATTAGCAACGGTCCGAATGTCTCGGAATGAAGCAATCTACCTGAGTTCTTTACTCCCAACGTGAAGGTGACTCCAAACTTTTTGCGTCAATTGTTTTTTATGGACGCCGCTTCATGATTACGATTCGGACCTCTTTGTGTGGTCGCACTATTTGGTTGTTTATTAGAAAATCACATTTAAATTATAATGCCTCTAATGATGCTTTATTAACTTTAACGTGTATATCCGCTATTTAAGAATGAATACTACGGTTGAAATGTGTTATTATTTTTAATGATGGAAGATGCAGCTTAGGTGCCTGTTTTTATTTGTGCTGCATTATGCTTTACTAAGCTCAGGGAGTTGTGAATTTTATGACTCTTATTATCTAAACTACCATAATATTTTCTTCATTCCCTGAGTTCGATATTAAATAGCAATAAACTTCTTGTAATAGTGTATGTATTGACATATGAAAAAAACGCCTCGCACAACTAATTCTCCATACACTTTACATCGCCCTAGAATTACAATGGTTAAATCCGCGCCGGTGAGTTCGACTTACAATAAAATAGCCGCCCGGTTTTTTGTTCACGTATTATGGAAAGAATGGAGGTTTTTATGAGGTTCAGCCTCAGGAGCCGTGAGAGCGCGACAAGTGGATGCCTTCACGTCACAAACACACTTATTCACCAAGGTTTCAACAATTATTTGTAACAACCATTGTACGAGTACATACACTTATGTACTTCCTCCTGATAGAGGTCTGTTGGCCTTGCCTTGGCCATTTATGGTGATTGAGACTGACGTTTTAATTAACTTTCCTTAAGTTTAAAATAGAACAACTGGTGATAACTAGTTTGCACTAGTTGGTTAATAATTAGTATTTTTTTGATATCAATAAATGGAAATGATTACTGTTTTGATGTAGGTACCTACTGTTAGATATGTTTAAAAATGTTGATAAGATATGCTAGCGAGTGTTTATTTGCGTACTCATCTCTGTTTTATATGATTCCATGCAACTATGGTTTACGTACCATTATAATTCTTTAAGAAAAAATGCTTTAGTAATAGCTACTATAAAAAGTAAAATGTTTTAAAGTTCACTTATGACTATAATGATACAATTTATGAACCCAGAAATAAACAAGATCCCAGGACAAAGTGCATGTCACGAGCGCAACGGCCTTATTCAGGGCCGCCCAGCGCAGCAGACGCGGCGCCCACCGGCGGCCGCCATGGGGAAAATCAGGCTTCGCCGCCCCCGCCCCGCGCGCCCATTGGGCCGCCCGGGCCCGCCCCGCGCCCCACCAGCACCCATAAATACGAGACCGACGCGCGCATCTCCTCATTCCTCACTCGCGATCCGCGCTCAACGCACGTCACGCGCTCGCCAGTTACATCACCCAGTGTTCGTGTTTAGTGTCATTCACAATGAAAGCGATAACAGCAGTGTGCGCGACCGGCGCTTCGGTTCCCGCCATCGCCAGCGGTCGGGTGCAGCGGCACCGCGACGGGGAGAACGCCGAGATCCAGATGTACCTATCCAAGTTACAGGACCTGGTGCCTTTCATGCCCAAGAACCGGAAGATCTCCAAACTGGAGGTGATCCAGCACGTGATCGACTACATCTGCGACCTGCAGTCGGCGCTGGAGAACCACCCCGCCATGGAACAGTTCGACGCGGAAGGCGCACTGGCGTCGCCGCCGTGCGCCGCGGCGCCGCAGCCGCGCCCCGCGCGCCGCCCGCTCGGGCCCCGCGCGGCGCCCAACACCATCCTCCACAAAACCACCTCCAGACAAGAACAGCACAGAACCCACACGGTAAGTTTCTATACCAACAAAATGACAACGATTACATTTAAAACCTACAATTATTGCCAATCATCGCTTTAGCTCTCAATTCCCAATTTGAAATCCTTGCAAAATGAAAGTTTATGTAAAGCAGTCGAATAGAACGATTACATAAAAACCAATGAATGTTTGTTGTCTGTATTTTTGCGGCGCGCACCTGCGTGTTTCGCAAGCGGCAAGGTAAAAGCGGAGATGCTGAGTTTCACAACGCGTCGCGACACCGCTAGACACTCGTTCTAATGCTCACCGCGTTAACCAATGAGGCACTCTCATCCCGACTCATCGTTAGTTCGGAACCAAACATAAATCATTTGGTAAATAAAAGAATAAGCTGTAGAAGTAACTAAGCCAGTGATCACGCATGCGTGACTGCTGTTTTGAATTTCAGCCTTGAAGCCCGGCCACCTGCGCCGGAGCTGCGTAAACGGCCGTGTACTGACATACAATCTGAATATTCAACACATATTTATTCGTTTAGCATTCCGACAGACACCTGCGTGATTGCTATTTCGTCACTCGGTTAAAACATTTACTGCGAAAAATAGAATGATCAAGGCATTAAAGATGTCTTAAAGTGATATTGTTGTTGTTGTGTGGACAGCGGCAGGTGCATCTCGCAGGATTTATTCGCACGCCTTGCGATTACAAGTCTCAAGCGCAATGCGTGCTCGTTAATACTTGGTCGCGGCACGTAAATTTTAATCACTGCCAGTTGTTGGAACAGAGGGAAATGTTCAAAACAAGCATGATTTAGGAGACGCAAGCTGCGCGTTTGCAATCTACCGATCTACATACAATAACACGAGAGTCCGTCCGTCTGCATGCCACAGTTGCTATACGGAAAATTTACGGATTTAGGCAAAAACTTAAAATAAACAAATAAAAATCATTAGCAAAACAACAGCACAACAGTTAATTAGCGTCGGGCGCCGGCGATATCGCGATAGCCACCGATATTTACTAATATACCGCCTACTATGCGGGAATGTCGACCAATCAGGCTACATTCCTGAATACAAATTCGAAGTATTCGCTCTCGCAAGGACATTGGTTGCGGATTTCTCGGTAGATCTGACGTTAGAGTTTTAGAGAGAAGATTTGATGGTAGTCTTGCGGAATTTGTTTGATCGTGCGAGTCGTGAGGCGGCATTTCACGAAATATCTCCGTCGGGGCATCGGGCGCGTTGTGCCACTAACTCCCGTCACGAGCATAAAGCACCGCTGCTATCGCGACAGTAATTGTTGCCTGCAGCTGCTTACCCGTAGGCGATCGGGGCCGTGAGATCGATCCAAGATTCTTCACGCTTTATTAAATACATTACTGTCGTCCGCACTACGTATTTACATAGGAAGCACTTGGCTGCATATCGCAACTCTCCTTCATTTATGACATACTGTATTTAGTATCCTGTTACGCACTTATCTTTATTTGACTTCTTAACGACCGTAATAAGCTGTTAAGTATCAAAATGAGTATTGTTAAAGCGTGTAATCCTTTGCGGCGGCACCCCTATATTAACATCACGCAGAGGGCTCCACCCCATCATAACAATATCTATCACAATTAGTACATGATCGGTAAACTACCGTGCCATTTGTTTTATCTTGTTTGTCGAGAGAAAGTAACAAGTCTCCAATGATCGCGTCAGGCGGATAAATTAAAGGCCCGCATGATTCTTTGTATTTCAATTGAGGAACCCTCAAAAATCAATTACATTAAAATAATTTACAGTCAACGATGTGTGACCATCTGGTTGTAGGGTAGGTATTTGTGGTGTGGTGTTACGTATGAGTATGAGAGGCGCTGTTCGATCCTGCCGGCGAGGCGGGCGCCCACGCCGCGCCGCGCGGAGCGTCCGACACTAACGAGCCAGGTGTCCGCGCCCACGCCGCTCCACTCCTCTCCGAATATCTTTGTCTCGTCGCGCCTCGCACATAAATCGCGATCGTGAAAGTTTTACGAGCACCTTTATGCTTCTTTGAAGTAATAAACCTCAAGGAAAACCACAGTGACAATGCACCACCACCGCGAATTGTCCCGGTAAACCTCCGCACACGTGCAGCGATTTCGCCGATCGCTTTGGATTCCATCGACGACGGATCGATCGAGGGCATTGTGCGGGTAACGGTCGCTCACAGCTGCGTGTAACTGTAGCACACGTGACGGCGCCGGTGGCCGGATAGCTAAATAAATGCGATGAACACAGAACGTACTATTCATTATCCGACCAACAATGCTCCTCTCATAAAGGGATTTCACGTGTGCGCTCTCGCAAAGTCCCGATCCGTTCGGGACATGTGTGCTCTCCCTACGGTATGTGTCCGTAAATAGGGTGTGGCCACGTGCGCTCTCCGGCTCTCCGCGGACGGGAAGCTCTCGTTACCATACACTGCTGGCTACCGGAGTACCGGAGGCCGGCTCCTGAAACCGACTCCCGGCTGAAACACCCTATTCACATTCGCACCCGCACTTACTTCAATCTCTATAAATATTCGCTGGGACCCCGCCTCCTTCCAAATTAGGGTAGCAGAATAATCGTTGTATTGTTCAACCAGTAATGAATTAAAACAGTGTTGAAACACAGCACATATGCGGTGACAGATGGCCGGACGCGCGGGCGGGATGCGCATGTGCCACCAACCGATATACTCTTTGTATTGTCGCTATTGGGTACATACAGCTAAATTGAACTACTCATTTATAATTTTTATTAGTCCTCTATCAAAATGAAACAAATTACGAACGATGATTGGTAGTCGTTATAACTTGTCCGGCAACTTGATGCTTTGGAGCAATTGACTGATGTGTTGTTGTTTATTGTTACAGATACCTGAGAAACAGAACCAGCCGGAGAGGCCCTCGTGCTAGGCGCACGTTAGTGTTAAGAGGGACAATATAATGTGTGGTGAGAGCCCAGCACCTCGCGGAGGACCGCGGCGGCGCCGCTGTCGGCGGCGCGCAGTCGGCGGACGGGTCACCTCGAGGATATCCTAATCACGATCTCGTTACGATCAATATACTAAATGTAATTTCTTTGTGGCATTACACAGAAGACTTGCATTACAATGCAATCGACCGCCGTTCCTGCGACGGTTTGTTATATTGTTATAAATATTTTTGTGTAAAAAGCTTTACTAGTTAGTTATTAGCCCAGATAATGTATATTCACGTTGTAAATAGTGTATGAGTGATTTGTGGAACACCGAACACCCTGTGTGGCAACGGTCTTGTCGCATATATTTTGTAAACTGTACAATAACTCTGGAGACACTCGACGTACAAACAGTAGTGTATCGAACTTCTCGCTGTATCTGAATCTGTTTCTCGATGTCAGTCTTTAGTTTCTTAGTTATAAAATGATGCTTCCATTTATGTCAAAGAAGTAAATCCGATTCAAAGTCGGTTTACATTATTTAATTCTATTAGGTTTTTAAGTTACAAATTATTGAGTGTGATTTGCAATTTGCATGGCGGTTTTGTTGCTATTTCTAATTAAAATATTATTTGTGAGTACTCGACGCAAAATCCTTAATATAATTTATTGTTTGCGTTCAGTACATAGATGTAAATATGTATTAAAAAATATAAAGTGAAAATTAATTATCAGTTTTAAACTTATATGATTTATTTTGAGTATAAGGTGAAGATGCTTTAACTATCTTAAATTACTATTAATTATAGTGTATTATAATTTGAATAGACTGTTATAGTTTTAGTTATTCGGGGATGCGTTGAGAGTGGTCAATATTGTAAAGTAGTTGTTATCAAGTGGGTCGGAAGGCATTGTTAACAATCCGTAGACTGCCGGCGGCAGCTAACATATTGAATAGTCACAAACGTAAACACTTCAAGTGCATTTCACAATAACCAGTAATATCATTTTTATTTAGTTTTAAATATTGCACTGATTTTTTTTAATAAGTTCGCAGGAAAACGTTCAAAAAGATAATAAAAAGATGTATGGTAAAATGTGAATATTTCTATTATTTGACATCCCAACTCCTCTATCCACCAATGTTCTAACATTTCGATTAAAATTATACAAATAATTAGACAATTTGTATATCTTAATAGTCCCTAATTCGGCGAGTACTCAACCGAGCAATATGGTCGTAGTGTTCTTGAAAGTAATTGTCAAACAAAGTAGACAAAGTATGAGAAAAGTAATAAATACTTGAATATCGCGAAGGCCATGATCTCCTGGTGATTTATGGCGAAACAGCTCACAGCTCAGATCACGCGATTGCATCACGATCAATTATCGCCACTACAATATTTGGTCAGCTGCGTGTACTACATTACTTCTACGAATCCGTATTCAACAAAAAACGACGTTATGCTCAAGAGTTAAAGAATAAAATCGCGTAGATTCTTATCAAAGCCAAATATTAACGATTTTGAACCTTGTGGTTTTGAAATAGAGTTGAAAAGGCGTATAAGTATCCACTTAGCAAATAACGAACGTTTGTTCATTAAACATTAGTTGAATGCCGTCATAGCATCAACAATACGGCTAATTTAAGGTAAATATTTGAAATGTAAAAAATCAACAAAAATAAATTGCGACCCTGCCAGGATTCGAACCTGGAATCTTCTGATCCGTAGTCAGACGCGTTATCCGTTGCGCCACAGGGCCGGACGTTGACGAGAGCAAAATAGATAATCGGCATATTTAAGAGGTGTGTGGACTACTTCATGAAGCCACATTGGTGGATTTCTTTGGCCGAGTTAGAGTGGTTTTTTTTGTAAGTTAGAGTTTAGTTGTGAGTAATACTTACTCTACCCTCAAGCAAAGTAAAGCAATGGCACAATATTAGTGACTAGTAAGATATAAACAGTATCTACATCTAAACTCTATTCAAGCGAATTAAGGATAAGATTTGAATGAGTATTTTGGCTTTATACGAAAATAATAAAAAAATATAATACATTTATTCCTCAGTCTATGACCTTGTAGCTAGATAGCTGGTGGCTACTAACCCAGTTACATAATACATTTTCTGTACTGAAATCTAACAATGGAAATTCAACTTACATACATATTACGCTTTGGAAAAAAGACCTGAAAATATCGTGAAATAATACGATAACGGTTTCAGCTTCATTCTACGTAAGTACCCAATCGTTATAAATACTTACATACATTATGTAGGTATTTGTCGGTCGGCTTGTATTTAGTATTAACTTAATTAGCAGCGCCTCGCGGTTTTACCTGCATTGTGCCCGTTCCCGTGGGATTTCGGGAATTTTTATACATGTAAACCTTCTTCTTGAATCACTCTATCTATTAAAAAACCGCGTCAAAATCCGTGCAGTAGTATTTGAGTTTATCGCGAACAGACAGACAGACAGACACGGCCGGGGACTTTGTTTTATAATATGTACCTAGTAGTGATAGTGATATCCGTTCGAATAATTGTATTGTTCGTATGCGAATAAGTAAATAACTAAGTACATTTAAAACATATTCATCACTGTTTAAAAAAATAAATGAATTTACTTATTTAACATTCTAAAAGATAAAGAAGAGCCACGTACTTAAATAGTCAAACGTTCACTTAAATTGTTGTTTCGTTACGTCACAAAGTTGTTAACCTCTAAATAATGTAACCTTTATATGGAACGTTATTTTCCCGTTTATACGGTAAGCTTTAATTTCCTGAAGCGATAAAAACACTTGAAAATAATGTAGATACGTGAACAGGTGGACGTAATATACGTTATCAGTGAAGTGATTTATGTCCATGCAAATAGCATTACACACCATGGACTCATGATATGCCTTATGGGTAACTCACGTATACGTAAAGTGGCCACTTTTAACGGTATTATTTTTTATATTAGTGATTACAATTTTCAGTGAAGCATATGACTTGGTTTTGAACAAAAGGTAGAGTAGTCCGAGAGTATTCCAATTATAATTATTTTGGGTTTGTAATCCAACTTTATTATTTTTGACTAGCCGCACCCCGCGGTTTTACGCACGTTGTACTCATGTATCCCATATGTTATTCTGATGTATTGTATACATTACTGTAAAGTTTCATCCAAATCTGTCCAGTAGTTTATTCGTAAAAGAGTAACAAACATATACCTACATACATCCATCCTCACAAACTTTCGCATTCATATTAGTAGGATTAGTTACCGACTGGCAATGTTGACAAGAAGGTATTATTGGTAAGTCAACTTAACATTCCACTTTCGATCCATTATAGCCCAGCCTATGACACCTAATATTAACCTAATATTAACTATTACAGGTTTTATTTGTTTTTGTGATATTTTTTTGGAAATATGTGGAATCTTACAAAATACGCACTGATAAAATATGCATTCATTGGAATTAATCGATCTTATCTCGCTATTGATTCCATCATCAAGAATCAATATCTTGAGACTCATAAGACTATCTCTGACTTGGTTGTTGGACGACGTCTGGGTGTCAATCATATATTAATATTAAGTATTTGTGTTTGTATTATGTAACAGTTAGATTTGATAATACAACCTTAGTTTGCTTATATGTATATATATGTATTATATGTATATATAAGTATGGATCTAATTTTTTCTGTAAAATATTTATATATTTACATTTATTTTGTGTCAACAACTTATGTTTTGTTTGACGGATGATGGTCTGTTTTTAAGGGTCAAAGTCCACAATAGTGTTCTCTTCGTCATTGCACTTAGTGAAAAATATGATCTGATATACGAGTACGAGTATATAGGGTAATTAGTGATTACAGGTGTTGTTTACGGGTGCGCTCACACTTGTGCGTATCGATCTGATTATAAATACCCAGTTTGACGAACCACACCTGCAGATTACAAATAATTTAATTACGATAACGTACACACTCAGATACTGCCATATTCACAAACTTTACTTGGTGAAGTGGAGAAAATACTACGCAATTACAATCCCTAATTCTTGAAAAATTTAGTCACGAATGACTTCTGCTACTTTTTACTGACGCATGAATACTGCGGTCGGATACGTTAGTGTGTGTAATATTTATAATATTTGTATTTGTTAGTATTTAATTTACACCTTTTGTGAAAGCATATCACTACATACCTAGTATATAAAATAAAGTCGTCTCTGTTTCGTGTCTGTTTGTCTGTTTGTCTGTATGCTTAAATCTTTAAAATTACGCAACGGATTTTGATGCGATTTTTTGAGAGGAGGATCAAGAGGAAGGTTTTTATGAAAAAAAAATCCCGAAATTCCCACGGGAACGGGCACAACGCGGGTAAAACCGCGTGGCGCTGCTAGTTATCTATAATATGCTGTATGTTTTTTTTTCTAACGCATTAATCTCAGAAACTACCAATCCGATTTGAATAATCTTCTTGTAATGGATAGCCACATTCAACGGAAAGTTCATAGGCTTTTTTCAACCCGAAATTTCCACGAGAAAGGGCACGATGCGAGTAAATCCATTGGCGCTGAAATTTTCGAAATAAAGTGAAGTTATGATGATAAAGACTACAAAAACATTGAAGAACATTCGCTGTTAATACGCAATAGACTTCACCAGTATTATTAGCATTACTTAGCCAGTATTTTGGCCAAAATAGAACAAGCAAACAAACAAACCAACAAAACACGATAACCATCAGGAAACATATACCTAGATTTGTAACATATTTTCTGATAGATAATGAGTTTTAAGATTGTACCCGTACTGCAGACAGGTGGAGGGGCCAGGTGTTTGCACTTGCGCGGTGTGGCCGCACCGAGCTGATAACACGCTGATAACATACCCGGCTCAGTCGTGCACTAGAAAAATACCGCAACCACAAACACCGCGAGTTTCGGCACTAATGTACCGGTGCTGATGGTACCTATTAGTAGTGCGATAGCATCTATTGAAGAACACATTATAAGTATATGCCCCATTGCCGGGCAAAGGCCTCTCATATAACTGACGTAATAAAAACTCTCGTTGACATGTTAGCTTAGTTAGCTTAGCTAGTAATTAATATTATTATATTAGCCTTGGGTGTCCCATTGTTGGGCAAAGGCCTCCCCCCATCGTTTCCACATCTCTATATTTAGAGCTTCACGACGCCAACCAGGCAAAAATCCGTCAAGTTCATCTCGCCATCTCCTTTTTGGTCTGCCGTGGCGTCGCCTCTTTGGGTCTGGGTAGCTAGTTATTATAAAAGCTTTAATATAATATGGATCTAAGTATGCTTAACATTCAGTCATGTGAGGACCAAAACGGATGGATATTTACCGTATTGAAAACGGTCTCCGTTGCCGAAATCATCGTTTGAATCATCATCATCATCAACATTATCATAGAGATAACACTCGTTTGCTAAGAGAAGACCTGCCGAGGCCGTGTAAAGCATTCCCTATTTATTTAAAACATAGCTCCGTTTTGGGATGACCAACAGTAGTAGCAGCAGTAGGCAAAACTTATATGCTGAAGCCTCGTATTCATGGTAAACATTTGTTGAGCAACAGTTTATAAACATTGTTGATGAAACGGGGAGAATGTTGATTAAACTTTGTTTAAATCGATAAAGGTTGTCCACACGCCAGTCTGCGTTTAAATGTTGCCCGAGGAGGTAGTTGCATTATTTTATCATTGCTCCACACTACTGCCATGTTTATAAACTGTTGCAAACTCGTCCACACGAGTCAACATTTGTTGCTAAACTGATGTTTACGCTCGTCGGGCGACAACTTGTCAACATGCCGTTGTCAACTCTGCAACACGCAGTGTTGCCAGCAACATGTTGACAGCAACTCTGCAACGTGTTGATTCAACTCTGTTGCTAAACAAATGTTTACCATGAATACGGGGCTTTATGATGACATCTACCTGCACATATCTTCAGTGATGATGATGCATTTTCTCTGTCTTCACAGGCTAGTACATTTTAGAGTCATTTGCTCTATATTTAAAGGCTAGTTTATTTCCTCATATCGTAAATAAAACATGAGGTATTTCTATTACCTTCAGTACCATTGTACTGATTGATATCAATCAGAATTAGATTATACCTGTTTCAAACTGACCACGTGTAGGATCTGTACTGGTTATCGATCTGCACTTAGCATATCGTAAGATAGGTACTAATTGTAATAAATAGATTACCTCTTGCCTTCTTCAAGATATTATATCTAATACGGATTAATTGTTTGCCGACTTTAATAAGGTAGGTTCTGTATTTGCCCGATGGTTGGCCGGTATTGTTAAAACAAAAGTAGGATATTATTTTTCAACAACGCAATATGTATGATATTTAGTAATATAGTCAGTATTACATATATATTAGTGAATTGGAAACATTTATGTACATAAGTATTAAACTAACACGACTACAAATATATGTATTCGTCGACTTCGGCGATATTTGTTATTGTATTAAAAATCTTTAATACAAATATACCCACGAATGTAGAACCTACCCACACTCAAGCACAAGTATCTAGTCCGATTCCATCAAGTATCTATCAAGTCCGAATGCATTTATTGCACTTCATCAAATAAACCATTTGCTTTGAAATAATGTTCATTTCAGTTTGTATTTCAAGGTTTACGGTATTATTGCAGCAAATCACGCAACCAGGCAACGCGGTTGAGCCAAATATAACAATAAACGAACATACATAACTCCACACGAGTTCATGCAATGAAACGCTGAACAATGCGTTCGTTATGTAGACACCACACCTACAATGATTACGGCTTAGAGCGGATTCTATTATACAGTTCAATACGATACATATTTATAATTGAAACGTGTAATGTACATTTGATTGAGACTATCAAAGTCTGAAAATAACTTTAAATATTAATAAGCAACCATTTTGGAATAAAAGTATCATGTGTGAAGATCGACCTTGCCCGTACTCAGATACGTCAAATGCCTTGTGAAGATTTAATGAGTGATTTTGTCATGTAATGTATGAAAAAATACGTCAATTATGTAGTTAAATGCTCTTTAATGGGCGTCTTTGAGTGCGGCAGACAGTATAAGTTGAGGTATTCCTTCCCAAAAAATACAATACATGAAGTAGATACGATACGGTTATAAAGTCTTTTTTTATTCATAATGTTCTTGGCAGAACAGTCCTGATCAGTAAGCGGGTTACTGCACTTGAAAGTAATTTTAAATTTACTCGTTGATCTAAAAGTTATATGGGTAGGTACCTACTTATCTCGTGCAATTACATACTTAAAACAAGTATAAGCCTATACTATTCCATTGCAGAGCAAAAAGGGCCTCTAATTCCCCTGCGCTCACTTAATATTTTTCAGTACCAGGGGGATGCACAGACCCAAAATATAGCAACATTAGTAGAACCAAGCATTACATGCATTAAGGAAGTCAATCTAGATTCTTCTTTACAAACAAACATAGGCCTACGTGCACCTACAAGTACTTAAGGTAGATCGATGGACGTCGGTATTCACTATCTATAATCACCGAACGTCGCAATATTTTTATCACAGTACTAATTTAGACGTAAAATTACGCGTCGTGCGATAAGAGACGATAAAATACAATCCTGCCCTACAGGTGTGTTGTACTCGCTTTGCACTGGATGTGGAAACGTGTAAACAAAAACAATATCCTTGTGTTTATCAGAAGAAGCATATAAAGCCAACATTGTACTGTCAATTTCAAAAGTCGATAAGTAAACAGCCACTTATTACTAAAAACTATCCATAAAACATTTGAAACTAATGTGCAGAGACTTTTGTTACTCTCTGTACATGTTATTAAATGAACTAATTCTTGAGCCAGATCCAGAATTTAAATTGGATGTTGATAAGAAAAACCGCTTTTTCATTTATTAGCTAAATTGACGATAAGATTCAATTCAGAAGCGAAGAATTTTCATTATCTACTGAATTGGGACCAATCTAGAGCATATTTCTTTTAACATACAAATAACAGACAAAGGGAGTTTCG
This sequence comes from Cyclophora albipunctata, assembly GCA_963082685.1. Classification (NCBI taxonomy): domain Eukaryota; kingdom Metazoa; phylum Arthropoda; class Insecta; order Lepidoptera; family Geometridae; genus Cyclophora; species Cyclophora albipunctata. The sequence goes on from OY720123.1 coordinate 4,135,310, forward strand.
ATTCGATTCATATGAGACGAAGATATGTAGTTACAAACATGAATAAAACAGACCAATTGAAACCTCCTCCTTATTCTCGAAGTTGGTCATAATTATACGATCTCTCTGCGATTGTGTAGCCGTAACTAATTAAGTTATTTCTTTATCGAGTCGTTCGAATGAGTGAGCATACATAGTCGTAACTAATTGAATGGTACTCGACTCTGATGTTCTGAGAATATGTACGCAAGTCATATTGGTACATTACACGTCATAGAATACTCTTTATAATACTTCTTATCAAATCTCTCAACCGCCGAGTATATTGTTCCACTTATCATCTTACTCTCCCTGCCTTTCGTGGTTTCCTAACAATCGCTGTCGAAGGAGACAAGGATCCGCCATAGGTACTTCTTATAGGTAGGTAAATTAAACATTTGAAAACATTATATGTAATAAAATAATGTGTTAATAGAAGCATGTAAACTCAGAATAAATTGCATCAAAAGATGCCCATTTAATCAGCAATTAAGTATTAAACGTAATTTTTCATACATCACATGTCAAAATCACTCATTAAATCTCTACTAAGGGAGCAGTCGACGTCCCTGGGTACGGCGGGTAAAGTTTCACGACCAACATAGCTTCATACTTCGTACTAAATTGAGAGGAAGGAATCAAGTCAAGCGGTTTATTTCGAAGTATATGTTTCAATATGTAAAATGTTTATCTTTCCTGTTCGTGTAGGTATAGGTATGTATGTGAGTGCGTGCGTCTTTAACCCGGGTTTCAATACGCAGCACCAGACACCAGGGGCAGGTCTCGTTAACCTTTCACGATACAACGCTCTTATATTATTCATACTATAATCGAGAACCGACATATACACAACTCCGACTCAGAGAATTCAATTATCAAATATAAGTTTACATCTCGTTTTGAAATACAGGTGCTTTTATGTTTTGCAACCTGTTTTGAATTGCATTGATTTAAGAAAGCTACGCTTACGCCTGCTTTTTGGATTGATATTATTTTATAATACTCTTAGCTTGGAGAATCGTTTAAGTTTTTTAGTCTTCATTCTCTATGTATGTAATAATAAAATTGTACTGATATCTTTAGTGACATGAGAGGCCTAGCAGTAAGACATACAGGCTTACTTTTTATTCTTCATTTTATTGGAAGGGTATATTATTTTAGGAAGTCCCAATCAAATTATATTGGCTCGTTTTTTTTTTAATTTAAATTTTCTCATGATTATTTAAGGAAATCCCTATCTCCAAAACTAAGTAAAACAAGGAAAATTTTATAACTTTCCTCTATTTTACTTAAATTGTACTTTACAAATTAAATATTAATATTTGATTATCCTCAAAATGTTCCCTGTATTTCGAATGCTGATATTATTACTACGACGTAGTTCCATAGGTCAAAGCGCCTGACGAGTGTAAAATATTCAAAGGGTGTAAAGGGCAAACTGCGTTTATTTCCCTTGGGCCGGCTTTGTTTACCCTTCAGTTGGTTATACACAATATACTTCCAAGTTATTCGACGAAAACTTTGTATTTTTTATTAGACTGTGTGATAGACGAAACAGTTACCTACCGTCAAAAGGAGTAAGTAAGAAAGTTCAAGTAGGTTAGTGGCCCTGGTGTCGGAGTTTTTAGACCGCATAAAGGCAACCAGTACCGGGAATTTAACATGCTCTCCGAAGCACGGTAGCGCTCAGTGATAATAGATTTTAAGGTGTAGTCACACACCATGGTAGAAGGCAAGAAACGTTTCAAATGTAATGTAACTTTGTTGACTACTAGGTAACTTAAAACTGGATTGTCATAACTATAACTCTCCAATGTTGGTAGGTGTACCTCCTCTTTCATAGAAGTAAAAGTCCTTACTTTCAACCGACTTTAAAACCGTAGGAGGAGATTCTCAGTGCGGTTGGGAATTTTCAATTTCAAAAGAGTTTTGCAATCGTTTTAAAACCTCTTTTGGTAACAATTCAATCCAATTTTATTTTTATTGGCCTTTGCTGTTAACTGTAGTTTTAATCAGCCTAGATTCTAGAAACCAATATAAATTAAGTACTCATTCTGTTTATGTATATTTGAATGTCCATACTTCACTTTATTGGTACATGTACGTAATTATCTACTTGTTGGCTTCAAGTGGTTTGACGTTATTTATAACTTATTCATACTTACATAGTTTAATTGAAGGTTTTCCTTACCTAATTGCTTAACTAAATATTCAAATATGTACTTAAGTAAAACATAATTCTACATACCTACTCAGATTACATGACTAATGAATATTGATGTAAAAACATTGCAAATGCAAATTGAGTACAATGCTTACTTCAACTGAATGGGACTGACTTCACGCGTGTGTCATTTGTTTTAAAGAGTCATTCTGTGGTCGCTTTTTAAGTTTTCAGTAACTTTATTTGAAGCCTTGAGCATGGATTGGGATAGAATTAATCATAAAGGCAATATATCGAGTTACCGTACCAAACGTAAAACAGAACGATTAATGTAGTATGAATTTAATCTTGTACTTACCTAAGACTAAGACAGAATAATTTGAAGTACTTAACAGACTTGGATCATCAATACATAGGTCATACATGTATGAGCATATTGGTGTAGTATTGTTCTCCTTACACCTTATCGGAGCGCTTTAGGCGGTAACACTCAAACCCCAGGATTCGCCACTAACTTGGTTTGTTTTAGTAATATCCCAGAATCTAGAAAAAAACAGTGTTATGTCCTACTTCTGTGCAAGGTCCTCCCATCTGACCAAAGAAATCAGAGCAATCAGGAGGATTACTCATAATCACCACGCTTGCCTACTGCGGGTTGATGATCTCAAACCCGAGCCATAACATTTGGTAATTATTTACGTACAATTATTTCGCGGCACATACTTATTGGTAATTCTATTGGTTATTAAAAGATGTTATTTTATAGGACAGTGTACTAACGCAATGCATTGCATACTTTAAAATTGATGCCAATCTAATCGTTCTGATCTATCAATACGTAATTAAGCAGACACCTAGTGCGTGTAGTAATTGAAGACGCGCGCACCGTAGCCGATCTAAAAATAAACCGCTTAGTTCACACATCGGTATTGTTTCGTTGTCACCGCGCTGCAGCTGTATGGTAATTGATTACACCTACCATTAGTTCTCGTTTGACACTCGCAAATAGTGGAAAACAAATTGTCGAATCGTTTCAATTCAGGACCGGTAGTGATGGAGCAACTGTGTTATAGTAAGTCTCTAAATTGAAATGTGAGTTGCAACTTTACAAGTATATAAAAAATATGGCACTGGTAATTATATTTTTATAAATACATAGATAACGAATAACAGACATTTAAATAAAATACCACAGTTACATAAAATATGACAAAGGAAACGCGGAAAAAATCCATTGAAAGAGTCCCACTTTTTTGATGCAGAAGAAGAAATACCAAAATAAATATAAGTTATGACGATGTCTAATATTTGTTACAATAGTAGGGGATCTAATGGTTTAATTAATAGTGCGGTGTGCGGTGCAGTCATTGGTATTCTTATTGCGAATGTATCAACACCTCGCTGGTCGTGTCAATGTCGAAATGATCGCATCATCGCATCTTATTGAAGTTAAGCAACTGAATATACATACATATCTTATTCAATAATAACTTATTCAATACTTACAAGCTTATTTAATACTTACTGATATTATAAATGCTAAAATGTTCTTTGTGTGTCATGTTCCACACTCCATGTAACAAAAATTCAAGAAAATAGCGATTACTTGTTGTTACTAGCATACTGACGCCATCTATTGATTGAGAATGAAACCGCGGGGCACAGCTAGATGTCAATATCACAGGTAGTCAATATTGATATTAAATGTTAATTGGCACCATAATATCTTCCCTTAATGAATGTTTCAAATTCTACCTGCATTGACTTTCCTATTCATGTTTTGCATTTGAAGTACCAAATATGTACGAAGTAAGGAAATTCGTAGTCGTTCACTTTCAGACGTAAATTACTTACACCTCTTTGCTTACTACATGTGCCTGCCTATCCATACAGTGCTGGTAATATCTAATCTCAATCAAAACTTCACTAGTCAAGTCAAAGACTGGCTGTCGCTTATTCTGACCGTACATTATTTCTTAGCTCAAAAACAATCACAAGTATGTATGTAGGTAAGAAACTTGAGTTTCCTGATTTTCATACAAATTTACATTTCAATAAGTTCAGCATAATGTATTGAAAGTATCCGGTATAAGGTTACAGGTGCACGAATACATTGCAAGCCATTTTAATAATATATCCAATAACGAAATATGAAGCCATTGTATTAAAATTATATACATTTTTGATTCAATGCATATTTTTAAATAACAACCTTCGGAGTTTACGTGCGCATACAATGTTTCAGTGGCAACAACGTGAATTGAATAAAGAACCAGGTTTATTTACTGATAAACAGAAATATCGACTCGATATTTGCAAATAATGCAGTTTTAATACTTACCTACTCAAATTCCCTGAGTACGAAGGTATATAATATAACGTAAGGTTATAATGTGCTTATTGGAAACTCGTATCTATGAAATGACTGTAATTAATCATTGAGCCATTGAAGTTGCCAAATCCATAATAAAATCGTACACCATTGTATACGATTTTATTATGGATTTGTATTTATACGATTTTATTATTGTTTGTTACATATGTATCTATAATAATACGAAAGTAACTCTATCTGTAAATTTGTTTAGTTTTCACGCCTTAGCCGGATTGATATACAGCATAATCTTGAAAACTAATTTTCATTATCATCATCATCATCATCATGTAAGTCGTAGGACGTCCACTGCTGGACATAGGCCTCCCTCATTGATCTCCAGGTAGTTCGGTTGGAAGAGACCTGCATCCACCGCGATCCTGCAGCCTTCACCAGATCATCAGACCACCTTGTTGGTAACCAATTTTAATCCTGTAATATTCAGTAGAAATTTGACAAAATAACGCCACGTGCATCCTGTAGCCCTTCTATTGGTCGCTCCCGGCTAAAACAGAAGGTAACAGTTAGTACTTACATAACACCTTTACCTCACATATAGGTGGTACCCATTGGACTTTTCGGTGCAAGCAGCGCAGCGATTACAGATCGGGCACATGTGATTAATTCGTTGTTTTACAAGCACGTGCTTATCTCATAATCGTAAAGCGCACTTGTGAGTAACACTCACACCACAAAACAAACGCACCCAGAAGGTAAACTACGAAATTAACAAAGACGCATGCACACATAGCTGGTTACATGAGTTTCGGGACGTGTACTTAATAGCCTAGTCTAGTGCGTTAGAGAGTAACCTCCCAATGAGAAAAATAAGCTGCATTTTCCCTCATTATTACATTCTTAAAGCTGTCTCAAAAGTTTCATGTAATACAATTATTAATTATACGCTAAGGTAAAAAATCATAAAAATCATTACCAATATTGCCCATAATGCCCATTTACCTTTTCCACGTTTATTCGCCCTTGAGCTAACTTAAAGCAAATAAACAGTATGTGACGATTTAAGTTAAACTAAGAAGACGAGTCAGTACCATTGGCTAAGTGGCGATTTACTACGAAAACCGTGTAAGCACGCGTGTATGTGTGTGTACGTCTTTTTTCGTAGCACTCGTATGCCTTCTGGGTGAATTCATTTCGCACTCCGTTCTCGCCACATTACTTATGTTTTACGCCGCGACATACAGCTGAGTAAATAACTCGTATTTACTACCGCTTGTTCTATGAATAACTTGGTGGTTTCTCTTTATTTTCTCTGTTTTAAGGCAAATATTGAGTTAGTATTTAGAATTCCTAATTGTAAATCTAGAATTAGAATTACCTCCTAATTAATAATTTTGCGCATTAAAAGCTATCTATAACCAGATTCAAATCTCTATCCAGATCGTACAAACAAATCATCGGTAATTAGTTATAATAACTACTAATTATAGTTCATAATAATTAATAACCATTATTAGTTAGTATAGGTATAATGATATTTCACAAGGAAGAATATAATATAGAATTGATTATTTATTAATATAGGGAAAATATGTACTTCCCGCGTGACTAATAACTTGCCTCTTAGCAACAACCAATTTTGTACAGACATAATTTATTACCTCCTCAATGTTAGTGTTTCAGTTATGTTGGTTAAACATAACTTTTAACACTTATGTTTATTAGATACAGACTGACTACATAAATTAACTAAGCTTATTAATATATTTCCTTTCAATGAAAGGTAAATCACGGAATAAAATGATAACCAAAGCACAGATTAATAAAAAGTAACTATGTAACAGCACAGTCTTACCACATCGTACGTAGAGGCAATGAACACATAATTTCGTTACGCTAGCTACAGCAGTCGTGGCCGAGCGGTTAAGGCGTCTGACTAGAAATCAGATTCCCTCTGGGAGCGTAGGTTCGAATCCTACCGACTGCGGATCTTTTTGCATCTTTTTGCACTTTTTAATTAATAAATACCAAATAAACAACATACAATCGTGAAAACCAGGCTTTAATTAAATAATAAAATTAAAAGGCTTTTATTCTCAATACGAAATAGAAAATACCCATTTATTTTCAACTTACATTTTATTTCCCTTCGCAATTATTTAAGTACTTGTTTTGTAGGTTAAGTAAAGTAATTAAGCCGTACGAGTGTTCAAAGGTTGGCAAGGTGTATCGATCTGTCGTAATATTTGAGATGGGCCGCCATTAGCCACGTGCAATGCCGAGGGCACCGTCAGGGTTGCAACATCCACTCTCTACGTAAAACCAACAGATTTTATCCAAACGCCATGTTGTCATGTTGCAACAACACTTTATGGGACAATTTAAACTGTAATTATAGTCACCACCGCAATTACACGGTTGTGTTTGACCACTTAATGATTTGATTGTGAATAAATGTATGCAGCTGTTTCTTAGAAATTGATACTTTGAACTGATACGGAAAAATGTGTGTTATTGCTGTGAAATAAGTAACACAGAGAATGATTTATGTTATAATAGCTTAACTTTCAGATAAGAAAGGTTTACTTTCAATTATACTGCAAATACAGTCAGTTGACATTTGAATTGTGTTACAAAGATATCTTATTGTCATATCCAACTCCAAAAATATATCAGAATGCAAAGTCAATTATCTCAAAAACAACACGATGTGTAGATAAAAACACAATTTGGTGTTCAAATGGAACTGCAAACCACATTAGCTCCGGCCAACTGGCACCCCTGTGCGAACTAACTTTTCGTCATGGGATTACGAGTCCGTACCAGGGATTTAAGGTTTCATTACTTTGCGTACACCCCCATACATTTCCACGCCCCTACTATTGGTACAGTATCTCGATAGTAACAGTTATACATCAATGAGTCGTTCGTTCGTAATGTACAACTCTGACACTAGTACGAGTATCTCGATAGTACGTCATTGACTCGTTTGTTCGTAATGTCTACCACGAGTACTGTGACTAGTGAGCGGGTCGAAGGTGAAAGTTTCGACGGCACATTAGTATTGTATGGTTTATTAAAATAAAAGGCATAAAGGTGTTGTTTATGTTGAAGATTGTTGGTGTGTTTTGTGATAGTAGTAATAATATTTTTACACCAGACATTGCAGATTAGAAACGAGAAGATTATTAACGTCCTCTAAGATTCAGTCGACAATAATCTCGCAAAAGCGCAATTGGTAGGGGCATTTATCCCTAGAGAGGAAAGCGGAGTCAACTTGAGAGCATCAAGGGTAGGGGGTGTATCAGAGCAAGACCTCTAATGCACAAATATTGCGGGTGGAATGAATATATTCGGCCATTCGACCCCTACCACGAGTGCCGAGCCACACGGAGTGCTGGGGCGAGCCATGTGCGTTTTGATTAAGTCGCTATGCGATATGAATTTATTGACGCAAATATTACACCCGACACTAAGCACCCGTGATGGATTGAACTTTTTATTGGACATCAATTATTTAGGCGATAAACTATCCTCTGTATTTGATTGTTAGTGTTGTGCGATATGTCAAAGTCAGTAGATCTGCTTCTGTCTATTAGAATAGCAATATTGTAAACATATAAAATGTTCATATTTTGAAATAAAGGTTTACAATGTACATATATAGTCACATAATATCAGTCTGAATAGTAACTAACAATACTATGGTTAGTTCCACTTCATCACCATCTTATAACAGCAAACCTTAATACAAACAATTCCTAAAACAATGTTTGTCCGCGAATGTAGCCAGTTGGTTCCATGAGGTCCCGCATCCACCAGGTCCCAAGTGCCCCGCTAATACTCCATATGGCGTAACACACTGTCAAATAACCATCGCCAAAAGACCCCTAAAAACAGCACCACCCTTTAACAAACTAAACAGAGTTAAAATAGATAGAGACCAATTTAGATCGGTTAATATTCACAGCAAGCTAGGGCGGAAAACTGATGCAACGACATATGCATGCATTAAGGATGATAATATAATTCGGACATAGAGTTCTTTAATTTGTACAACTGGTGGCCATAAGGTGTCGGAGTTAAATGTTGTATTCGTAATAGAGAGAAATAAAGGCTTATGTTACACTATCATACTAATTGTGATCAGTCCTAAGTTATTAAGACATGGTTTTGATCATAGAATTGAACAACACTATTTAATTTATTTGGCAATCTCAGTCAAAACTCCTGTGTATTGAGATAATCAGCTATTCAAATCGATAGTTTTAACCTATAAGAACGATAGTATTCCGTTGTGGACAAACAATAAGCTCAGGTAGCATTTTTATTGATATTCCATTTCATTTCAAAAACCTCATAATATTAAATACCTAGGTAAAATCTTTGCCCTTTAAGACTCAATAGGATCATAAACATTGTGAATGTTTATGATTCCAGTTTTTACAGAACAGCTAACACTTATTACCAGATAATCAAAGCACAGTGTACACTGTAGTAGTATTTGTTTGTCGCACGATGGCCGCTACCTTCTCGTATGACTGTCTCAAGTTGTAAGAATGCCGTCGGCGTGGCGCCTGTCACCTGACTCCTCGAGATATTCATGGCATGTCGCCACCTCATGTACTCTGCACCTACGTACTGATATCTAGGTGTTATTTAGTTCCTATATTGTTTGGTACTAAAAGTAAGTTCGTGTAGGTTATGGGTCAATACAGTTAGGGCTTGCCAAATACAACATGTTTGTCTTACCTCCGTTATCTTTTATTTGTCTCTTCTTTATGGACAGAGTGTATTTAGAGAAGAGAAAAGATAGATAAATCCTTTGCCTTCATACTTAACTTTGAATGCTAGGTAAGATATAATTAGTAAGTTAGTGAACAATTATGACGTTCGGAGTTTTTGGGTCGCCTTTGAAAGATTTATTTACTTTATTGTAGGAATATCGAACATATTAGCTGTTAACGCTGAACCGGTTCAATATATTCTTTAGTAGTTTTGTGAAGCTAGATATATAGGTATTGGTATACATATTCCTTTATAAGTAACTACTTCAATTCAGTCTACTATTTCCACTGAAATAAATCCGAAGAAAATAACTGAAACGTAGGCACCTTGCCTTTTAGAAGCATACAAAAGATATACCACAATAGTATTATATTCAACACATCATAAACCTGTACAAGAATTTAGACAAAAAAACTTATGAACAAACCGAGAGTCGGTTTGTTTGCGGTTCCCACAGACAACTCTTGACACCTTGACTTTTAATACGACCTTACATGGACACTGAGAATTGAATCATGTAAATAAATAGACAGAACGTTCAAAACAAGCTTAGTAAACTTTGACAAAACTAATTTGATTGTCAACTATTGAAATGGAATTATCTTCAGTCTAAGCCCTACCTGATATTATCTGAACCCATTCAATGAATTTCTACTTAACGAGTATCAAATAATTATGTTAAGCTTTTTAACCATCACCTATGCTATCTATTACTAATATTATAAAGCTGCAGAGTTTGTTTGTTTGTTTGAACGCGCTAATCTCAGGAACTACTGGTCCGATTTGAAAAAATATTTTTGTAATAGATAGCCACATTCAACGAAAAGTTTTTAGACAAATTTTCATCCTGAAATCCCCACGGGAACGGGTACAACGCGGGTAAAACCGCGGGGCGCTGCTAGTATTTAATATGGGCTGTTTCAGCTTACGTAAGCGCACCAGTACACTTCAACAGACGTGAGAAATCATATGGCTATCTACTGGCCGCCTGATAACATTAACAGAATGTAATTTAAGTTATGAAAAACGTTTCGTATTTAACAGACATTTTACAGCATAAACAATCGTGAACTTGTTAACGAACGTATGTTACGACTAGCAGCGCCCCGCGGTTTTACCCGCGTTGTGCCCGTTCCCGTAGGAAATCCGGGATAAAATGTAGCCTATAGCCTTCCTCGATAAATAGACTATCTAACAGTGAAAGAATTATTCAAATCGGTTCAGTAGTTTCTGAGATTAGCGCGTTTAAACAAACAAACAAACAAACAAACAAAACAAACTCTTCAGCTTTATAATATTAGTATAGATAACCAACTGTTTGAAACAACCCGCCCTTGAAATGTTACCGCCCTTAAAGTCTGCATAGTTCGATAGCTACCTTCTATACGTGATTTCTTCCTTGAATATCCATCGACCTCACTAACGTTCGTGTTTCTAAAGATATAATTGTGAGGAACAACCACTACGTCATACATTGAAGTTATTTGTCTTTCAAAACAATTTGTAAAGTGTTCAGATAACAAACTGGTTGTGTTTATCTCAAGTGTTTTTCACTTATGAAAACATCTTACACCAAAACAGTGTTAAGTATTTTTATCTTAAAAACTTGTCACCAGGTAAAGTGCTTAAACGAAACATTTTAATGCATTTTATTTATAGACGCCTCAGCTTTATTGTGGCACCTACCTTATGTTTTATCGTCGCAGCTATTTTATAATAAAGTGTAATAAAATTCTCATTTTATGAGGAAATAGAGTTACGTAGTATTTGTATGGTGTGGCCGGTAACTGTTGATAGATGGACCTTGTGGAATTCATTTAAATGTTTAATGCTTTAGTGAAACGTTTTATTTCAAGGTTCACCATACAATTTCAATAAAAACGAATCTATGGTTGTATAAATAGTTATTAAGTTTCAGGTTATAAAACAGTTCTTTAAGTACATACTTATTATTGTATTAATAGTAATGAAGATGTACAGATAATAAAAATATTTTATTAAAATAACTAATACAACTGCTCTGATACCGTATAAAATAACACAATAATAAATAAAAAATATACGTCGGGAAATTCATAGCGTCTGTTACTATGCTTCTAATCGTATAGACACTAGCGCTCCTTCGCGGAGTAGTGGTGGAAAACTGAACTAATGGTAACGATTTTACTTTCGTTGACTTTCCTCAACTACCATACGTTACCGTTTTAATAAGGTGGTATATTACAGGATATAACATTATATAATATTTAGAAGCCTGTTATGTACGTCTGTTAGATTTATTACTATAGTTTTGAGACAAAAAATTCAACGAATTAAAGATACTTATACTCGTAATTATATTAAAATTTATGTTTGTAATGCAAATATTGCGACGACTTCGAAGAAATATTGTCATGTACATATAGCGTGTTAAATTCGAGCCAGCTTTCACGGGCCCTGTGGCGCAACGGATAACGCGTCTGACTACGGATCAGAAGATTCCAGGTTCGAATCCTGGCAGGGTCGAGCTTGATAAACAGTGCCTTTTTTATTTTACATAATTATATTTCAAATAATTTAAACCCCTAACCGATGCCTAACCTCCAAGCCGGCAAGCCAAATTAAATGTGTATCAGATCAGATATGATACACTTGGCGTTGAAGGTGTTAAGTATCATTATACTAAACTGGCTGTGCCCCGCGGTTTCACCCACAGCGCACCCGTTCCCGTAGGAAATACGGGTTAAATAGTATCCTATATCCGTCTCCTGGTTCTAAGCTACCTCCCCACCAATTTTCAGCCAAATCAGTTCAGCCGTTCTCGAGTTATAAATAGTGTAACAAACACGACTTTCTTTTATATATATAGATTACTGCGGTAATAATAACATTACCATCGTTAACTCGATCAATAAACAAAATAAGGTCATCGAAGTAAACAAAGTCCTATGGACTATATACTTCGAAGGAAACATTCGAATCGGTGATGAACGAGCGCGTTGACATACTTAAAGATTTCTTGATAAACTCATTCTCCACGCCCGAACACGTATAAAAACGTAATAGGCACGCAAAAACTAGTAAAATACGATAAAAGTCACAAGTTTAGCTGTGATGACGACTTTACAGCTATATTTCTTATCTTATATTAGTGGTAGTGTCAAAATATTACTGCAGTCTATGATATGTTTACACCTGGCAGTTTGAAGCGTTTCTGGTTAATTAAGAGCCCACTTATGAGTTTTTACATCGTCTAGTCTGTTCAGCTGCTGTAAATCACTGCTCGTATTTTCTCACTAAAACTCTTGAACATCTTTATAACTAACCTTATACTTGCTAAGATAACTTTTATATTGAAGTACTAGCAGCGCCCGCAGTTTTACCCGCGTTGTGCCCGTTCCAATGGAAATTTCTGGATGAAAATTTATTAAATGTTAGGTATTTTATTGGGATTGTACATAAAATCGATCATTTAAGCACTTGATATTATCTTCCCGTAAAACCATCATTCAAATAATGTACAAGAAACACGTTATAATAACAAGATATCAGTCCTTCTTGCAGTTTTATCTCAAGAAATAGTTTTATGGTGTGCTTAAAACATTTTTCAATTTACAATAAACATCGGTAGCGTGAGTTTACTAGAGTATAGCAAATAGCATACAAAGTTTACGATTATAATTCCATCAGCAATCGATGAATACTATCGAGAAGCACATAAACCTTTACTATAATGTTAGAAATTACGTAAATAATATACAGGTGGGTTTTATTATACCAACTTTGTGAGAATAGACAAGACTTTGACTTAAGTAAATATTTATTTGATATCACTACATATTATAAAACATAGTCCCCGGCTGCGTATATATGTCTGTCTGTTTGCGATAAACTCAAATATAACTGCACGGAATTTGACGCGGTTTTTTTAAATTTAGAGCGTGATTCAAGAGAAAGGTTTATATTCCGAAATTCCCCCGGGGACGGGTATTTGAATCATATATATAAACTAGAAATATTTTACACAGAGATGAAACATTATAAATTAGTTTATATAGTAGTAGCCACTGAAATTTGAAACACATCAGTGGTAATAAATACATTTTGGAACACACATGCATAACAAAGCGATAAAACACGTTATCACCAACTGTATGTACATAACTATTTTAGTGAAGTTTTATCATTTCGGGGTCAAGAGCGCGACTTCCGCTCGATAACAACCAATGATAACAAACCCGGACTATCACCAACACAATCGCAGCATCCCTCACGAACAAAAAACTGGAGATCACTAAAGAGGTTCCAATATTTGTCGATAGTGATAAGAATTGAGCACTAGTAAATATTTGTTAGCGCGTTTTAAAATATTTTCTGTACTGGGCGATGTTTGACGGCCAAACATCCTGCTTGCGTTCAATATTGGTCCATATCATCGCTGGCAGCTTGTCCCGCCGGACGTGGCAGACATGTGCTAAATATCACAAACAATAGATATACGTTATGTATAAACAGAGAGTCATCTCGAAATTCTTTTAAGTTTTAGACGTAATGTCATTCGATTTATGATAAGATCAAGCTGTTTCGCTCACAGAAGAGTGAGATAGGTACACTTCTCTATTTCATATTTATACTTACTTAAAAACTACCTTTGCTTATATTATAATAAGTTACGAGTCTTTACGAGTAGGTTAGTGGCCAACACTGGTGTCGGAGTTTTTGGACTAAACAGCTCCGACATGGTCAAACGTTTGAAATAACCGGGACCGAACACGTAGGCCTAATAATGAAAGAAAGATATTTCTCAAACACATAAAGAAAAAGTCCGTAAATTAAGACACAAATGATAATTTAAATAACACGTTAAATTAACGGCTGTCACGAGCAAGTGTTGTAGATCACTGATTAGAATGAAACATTGCGCCTTCGTTTCAGATTTGTTTTGGCAAACATTTTAATTTTATGCTCTCTTAATATTATGTGGGATATTTTATTGGCACGATTAGGTACTGGTTAGTATTAACAAAATGAATCTAATATACGTAAGTGAGCATTTCTTTGTATAACTAAATCGAGATTTCTGTTCAAAAGCACTGAAACAGAAAAAAGCTTGTATATTTTAAAAAAACTAGTAAATTATTTCTTTTTCGGTTTGTTCAGCCATAGTCTTTAATGTTTGCTAGAAGCCAGCTAACCAAGTGTTTATTCCTACTTTTCTTTACCAAATCAAGTTATTATATCTTTGTTATTTATAACAAATACTGTCACAACGTGGGATCACCCTGTACCAAGAGGCATTCAACTCGAGTGCGTCTCATTCGATTAGCTTTTGCATTCACACCCGATTATGTGTGACGAACTAATGTTATCTCGTAATCGAATGAATTACGTTTCCCACCAAAACAATTGTTAAGACTTTCACTATTATACACATTTGATTTGCTTATTATTATTAGTCATGAGAGTTTTGTTAAAATATATCGGCATTTGCCAATAACGATTAAATTTACTTAATTCATGGAGCATTTTCAATTAAATTCCTGTAAACTACCCAGTAAGAAGATGATCATACATAAATGTCATTTATTTTCTAATTAGTCCTTCTTCAAGATGCAAATAATCTTAACTAAAAGTTCGTCTTAGTCAAAAAACGATGAGGTAATTTTAAGTCTTTATTTGGACTCCCTATACAAAAATACCTACACTAAGTAGATATATAATAGAACAGCTGCCTTTCTCATTCAAATTACATCGATTATACGAACAAAATCGATTCATACATTACTATAATCTCGGTATCAATGCAATGTATCGTTCCACGTTGAATGTTCATCGCTTGAACACCGTGTCGACATTTTGCAGTGTCGTGATTCGCTCCGCCCGCCCAAAACAACTCACGCTTCGCTTCTCGGGGATCACGAATATCAACCAGTATAGCCTGCCACCCACAAAGCCTCCCAATTTCAATAAGCAACAAAGTTTCAAAAGGTCTACTTAAACTGGTTAATATGTAGCCTTGGGGATGAAAATGTCGACGATAGTGAAAGAAGATAATAGTAATTCTTTTGTGCAGTATTTATAGTGTTGTTCATTTTATATTGCTATAAAATAACGTAAAAATAAAGAATTTTTGTATAATATATTAATATAAACTGAAATGTGTTGGCAAATAACTGATTTACGTAGCTTGCGGTGATTCATGTTTGTATTCGCAGTTTATAAAAAGCGTTCTACTATTTTCTCACATCGAAAGAATCCAGAATAGAATTTTAAATGTATTGTTTCAATAAGGAAACCTAAGCACCAATCTTTTTTATTTTTTAAATTTAGGTAAGTACTACAACTTTAAGCGGAATGTTAAAAAATTAAATAATGAAACTGCAGACCTGAAACTGGATCTATAATATTCTTTGACAGTAATAGTGGCTTTGAAAATACATCTCCCATCGTACTCATGGTCACTAACTTATATTCCTTATCCATACTAACTTTCCCATTAGTAGAAGTAGAATAAATAAAGTATCCATTAAAAGCACTATACCAAGCTTCTTGCCAAGCACGCAATAAAAAGCAATTAAAATCCTTTTCCCCAATATTCGTCATGTAAACAACTAAGACCATTTAATTATAACAAAAGCCACGTGTCGGGCCCATGTCGCACTACCGAGCGCGTGCCGCGGCCGCGCCTCGGAGAACGAACATTTATCATTAGAATACATTAAGGGAAGGGTAGTAGTATATCTACCTAAGACCTTGTTCCTACAGTCGGCTGTCGGGCCCGGATTTTAATCAGTGGCAGAACGGGCAGACTCGACAACTAACTCAGCAACTGAAGGAAACTGGTCCAGGATGAAGGAACGCATGAAACGCACTTTTCGAAACACCTATATCATGTCTATACCCAGAAATTACAGAAGCTTCGAATAAAATATTGTTAGCATTAGGCCGTTCGATTAAAATCCGGTACTGACAGTCGACTAACGGGAACGGGCTATAAGCGATGCATTCGCAATGCTGTCCGGAAAATATATATGTACTTACGGTCTTGTTAATGAATTACCGTGATCATGAAATTGGAAGTAGTTTTGAAAAGTATTATTTTTTAAGGCCACTCCCCTATTAAAGATCGTTGTCATATAATATGTTTTAAGAAGGAGATTGAATGTAGTTGTTTTAATAATATTCACTTACAATTCATACACACAGGAACGATAAAAATAAACCACATTTATCACGTAACCAAAGTTATAATACGTTATCGCGTTTCAGCGGAAACTTGCACGCACTTCCGGCGCGCCACGTGAATACATATCCGGTTCATACGAACAGAACGGTCTGATAGGGGACTGTGAGAATTGTATATTGATTTTCAGCTATAATGTTGGTAAAGCAAAGGAAAATCAGTTACGAAGTAGAAAAATTAATGAGGTATAAGGCAACATTCGTTTTCGTAAAGATGTAGAATTACTGAATGGATTTGGATGTTTCTAAAATTAAGGCCCTAAGTTTTTAGTTTAGTAAGGTTTACGATCAGTACCATTGTACAAAAACTATTTTAGTCAGACTTACATCAGACAATGACAGTTGAAAAAGACTGGCAAAATAATTAGTTAGTTTTCATATACCAGAAGACTGTCTATAATATAGTGTGCTTTTGTGTATGTCAATATAGTCAATACATAGCATTTGTAAATATATATGAGTGACTAATGACGCCATTCCTAACAGTGTTCACACCTCAACATAAAGCCAAACGCAAATAAAAGTTATTGAACTCAATAACCAAAAATTTCCCAAACACAACTACTGTCTATAAAAACGTCGTAAACCTGCGCAATATATTCTCAGACATGACACTACATAATAAAATCATCGGCGCTTATATAAAAGGTCTTATTGAATTCTATTAGCCATGTATGTATTGGGGTGTAGTGGGATATTGGCGTCTGGCTGTCAGTCGACTTATAAGTGAACAGCTCAGTTTTAAAACCGTCGATACCCCACAATTTTCTCTCACCGGTGGCTCCTAGCAGCTGTTTGCACACAGCGGCCACACCCCGGTAACCGCGTCGACTCGTGGGCTAAACCTGGTGAAGGGAGCTCGGGTGTTGCCTCGCGATACTCGAGTGGCGGACACCCCCCGCTCAAGTGCACTATCTTGGCTTTATAGCGGTTCACTTACGGTGACAAGGTAGTAGGCAATTGTAGGATGGCCTCCAAGACGGCAATAGGGGTCTTGTTATTGCCCGTCAGACTACTGCATCCAGCTGCCCTCCGGTCGTAGCGGTTTTCCGTTCCATCGGGTCAAGGGCAGCACGGACGAGAGAGTGCACTTGCGTTTGCGCGCACGTCTGTGCACTATAATATTTCCTGCGTATCTGACTGCTTCCGAATAATGGCTAACTGAGAAGAAAGTCCTGTGGCGATGGGCCAAAGTAGAGAGGTCCGGCTTTATGCAAGTTTGGCTTTGTCTGAGGCCTGCACACAGGCGGTACGGGGATAAGTGGTCGTTTCTGCTCTGCACTTGAGCAACAGGGCAGATTGGGCAGCACCTCGTATGACGAAGCAGCCCTATTTAGGGAGGCACTGCTTCCCCCGCTTAGCCGGGGAGGGGACTAGAAAAGGTGTCCTAAAAATTGCTTGCTCACAAACACTTCGGGGGGTAGTAGCCGCGGCTGCCCTCAGCATCCCATCTGCGTGGTCAGAAATCCAAGAAAATAATTACTTCCCCTAAAACGACGACCCTGAATTTTGGATCATGGAACGTACGCACGCTACTTGATAATAATGTTAACCTATGCCCTGAACGAAAGACAGCTGTAGTGGCAAGAGAACTGCGCCGCTACAACATAGACATTGCTGCTCTCAGCGAAACCCACCTAGCTGACGAAGGAGAGTTGGTAGAGCATGGAGGTGGTTACACTTTCTACTGGAAGGGTACTGCCTCGCATGAACCAAGACGTTCGGGCGTTGGTTTTGCAATTAAAAACGATTTGGCGAGGAATTTGGATGAATATCCTATCTACACCTCGGATCGCGTCATATCACTTCGTTTGCATTTGGAAAACAACAACCATCTAAATGTAATCAGTGTTTATGCTCCTACTTTAGACAAGAGTGATGAGATCAAAGACCAATTTTATGATCAGCTAATGCAAACCATCACAAAAATTCGTCCACGAGAACAAATTTTGTTACTGGGGGACTTTAATGCGAGAGTGGGTCGTGACCATACGGCATGGCCTAATACTATCGGAAGACACGGAATCGGAAATATGAACAGCAATGGACAGCTGTTGCTTAGTTTTTGTGCTCAGTTTGATCTAGCAATAACTAATACCTATTTCCGATTACCGACCAAACATAAAGCGACCTGGATGCATCCGCGATCAAAGCATTGGCACTTAATTGATTATGCCATAGTGCGGCGGCGTGACATATCCCAGGTACAAATAACGCGTGTTATGCGTGGTGCAAACTGCTGGACAGACCATCAACTTGTCTTTACTAAACTTAAACTCCGGCTCCACCTTCCGCGCAGACGAAATATCGTAAAATCCCTCCGCGTTGCAGTTGATGACTTACAAAAAATTGGTAAACGGAATACTTACTCTTCTTCTTTAAACAATGCTTTAGCTTCTTTGGATATTGATACTGGCGACATCGAGACTGTTTGGCAATCCATATCATCTACAATAACTGTGACTAGTCTGAAGATTTTAGGTCGCAAGGCCTACAAACATGAAGACTGGTTTGATGCAAATGACTCCGTATTTTCCAATGCTTTGAACTGCCATCGCAATCTTCTAAGTAAATTCTATACTGATAAAAATAGTAAAAACTTACAAAATCAAATTCAGGAAAGTAGTTCGACTATTCGCAAATTAACTCGAGACGGTAAAGACAGGTGGTGGCTGGATAAAGCTGAGCATATACAAGGCCTTGCTGATACTAAGCAACTTGGCGCTTTCTTTAGCGAAATCCGAAAGATTGTCGGCACTACGCACCACGCTACAGTGCCTATTAAGTCGCTAGACGGGTCATACCTGACCAATAAGGAAGATGTCCTCAAACGATGGGCTCAACATTTTAACAGTCTCCTAAATGTTGACCGCTCTGCGGACTTAGAATATATTAATAGTCTTCCTAAGTATCCACCTAGGGAAGAACTGCTTGATCCTCCCACATTAGCTGAGGTTATTACAGCAATCAAGCAACAAAAGAATAAAAAGGCTGTAGGCGTTGATAACATCTGTGGGGAAATGCTCAAATACGGCGGTAGTGAGCTTCACATCATCTTATGGAAGGTATTTTTGCGCATGTGGACTGAAAGATGTATACCTAAGTGCTTTACGATCTCTCGCATTTGTTCACTGTACAAAAATAAAGGCGATCGATCGGATTGTAATTCGTATCGAGGCATATCGCTACTCTCTACTCCCGGGAAAGTGTTCGCAAGAATTCTCCTCAATCGTCTTCTGCACCTGTCCGAGTCCATCCTACCGGAGTCCCAGTTCGGGTTTCGGCCTGAGAGAGGGACGTGTGAAGCCATCTTCTCAGTTCGCCAACTTATTGAGAAGAGTAGAGAACAAGGTCAACCAATGTTCCTCTGCTTCGTTGACCTCGAAAAAGCTTTTGACAGTATCCCTAGGATTGCGCTTTGGATAATATTGGCTATCTTAGGTGTCCCTGAAGGATTTATCAAACTCTTGCGACTATTTCATGACGACATGTGTTGTTGTGTCACAGCGAATGGGGAGGAGTCCGAGCCTTTCTCCGTCACCTGTGGAGTCAAACAAGGCTGCGTACTCGCACCGACACTATTCGCTCTATTCTTTGCTGTCGTTGTCCGCGAAGCTCTGCAAAACCTATCCGAAGGTATCCGAATCCGATTCAGAATAGATGGAGGCCTGTTCAACTTATCGAGGCTCAAATCGCGAACTAAAGTTCTTGCTGCTATCATCGCAGAAATCATATATGCAGATGACGTTTGTGTTGTTGCAGACTCCATCATAGACTTACAAAATATAATGGATAAACTTAATGAGGCTTGTACTAAGTTTGGCCTTAAAATAAATGTCAAAAAAACCGAAGTGATGGCAGCTGGGGTTAATGACAATATGCCGTTTAGTATTAGTCTTGGCGAGAATATTCTACAACAAGTAGACAAATTTAAGTATCTGGGAAGCACAATAACACCTAAGGGCGACCTCGACGCAGAAGTGAACAGTAGGATAGGAGGAGCTGCTGCTGCTTTTGGCAAACTGCGTGCGAAGGTATTCAGATCCCATGATATTAAACTTAATACAAAAATAAAAGTCTATATGGCCATTGTTCTTCCAAACTTACTTTACTCGTCCGAGACATGGGTCCTGTACCGGAAACACATACGCGTTCTCGACAGGTTTCACATAAAATGCCTCCGTGACGTTATGAACATTCGGTGGACGGACAGAGTTCGTAACACTGAAGTTCTCCGGCGTGCAAACGTCGCTGGGATCGAGGCATACCTCATGAGGAGGCAACTGCGTTGGAGTGGGCACGTGTCGCGTATGTCGGACGAGAGAATGGCAAAACGCATATTCTATTCAGAACTCCAAAATGGGAAAAGAAATCCTGGTGGGCAGTACCTTAGATATAAGGACGTTCTGAAAAGACATATGAAGAGAAGCGGAATAGAGCCATCAGGTTGGGAGAAAAAGGCAGCACAACGTCCGGAGTGGAGGCGGCTCATTAATCAGCACGTGAAGGACTTTGAGTCCGGAAGACGTGATGATCTAGACCGCAAGAGGGACGATATTAAGGCCAGACCACCTGCGGCCATTGCATATAATATAGTGAACGGTGTCCTGACGTGCCCTCAATGTCATCGAACTTTTTCTAATAAAGTTGGGTACGCCAGTCATGATCGCGCTCACCGTCGGGCTGAACATCAAAGCCCATCATCCTCCTTATAGCCATATAAGCAGTCGCTGTGGCCGAAATCGGCCAGGAAGAGAGATTAACATAAATGCCGCGGCGCTGCGCGGGCGCCGGGCGTCCGATAAATAACCATTATCTACACTAACTTCGTGTTCACGTTTCCTCCATATATGGATCACGGATTACAATGCTTATTGTTACGACAACAAAGGTTAAATTGAGCCGGAATTATTAATGAATAGGTTTATCCAATACACTTTGGTTATGACAAACTTATATACGAGTATGTACAGCAAAAATATGTTTTTAATTATGTAATGTAAGTACACAACTCCATGTAATGTAATGATACAGTCGACTCTCGTTAATTCGAAACTTGAGGGACTCTTAAAATATTACGAATTATCGAATGTTTGATATATCAAATGGTTCGTGTATGTTGATTCTCTCTGCAACTTTGAATTGTCGAGTGTTGGACGCCGATGAGTTCGAATTAACGCGTCGTTTTATTATATAGCAATGATTTTTTCGTTCGAATTACCAAGTGCATAAAAATGTATTGATTTAGTTCGAAATATAAAGAGATTTTGTAGGGAACTCGTGATAACTTTGAATTATAGAGAGGTTCTAATTATCGCAGGTTGGAATTAACGAGAGTCGACTGTATATGTATTTGTTATTATGTAATGTAACTACGAGTACATATCACTAATTAATGTAACGTATAAGTAAAGAATATTAGGTCTATCATTGAAGTGTTATACTTTTCCTCATATGTACGAGTATATTCTTATATCTATCTATTATATACTTTATAGGACAAATCGTTTTCGAATTACTGGCCAATATAAATACACACATATCATATAATAAAATCACATATACCCGCCCAGGTTACATTACAATTATGAGGCTTAATATGGAGCTCCTTATACGTTTTAGAAAGAGGATCTCAAACATGTCTTAGTAACTTGTATATCAAGATATCGATATAGGTACATGACATAAAGTCAATGGCGCTTGCGATACCCCGAGATACCCCAAGGCTCCCCAGGGAAACAACAGATAGGGTAGTCCGGGCGCACTATCGGAACAGTTATCTGTATGATATTGACTTTAATGTTTTGGAAAAAGTATTTTGGTAACAGAATGAGTTTAAAAATGTGTATTGACTAATTTCAAACGACATTTGCCCTCTTTTTCAGTTAGTGTACATATGCTATTATCTTACTGGGTAATGTTGCAACAACTAACAAGACATCTGAAAAATATTTTCCTTAGATTTATTAAATTTATGAAATTTCTGCAAAAAAATACTTTGAAATTTGAATATTTTGCTAATTAGGTAATCGCGCATCATAAAAAATACATAATATAAAACCTCTTTTATTAAATTCCATGTAAACAATATATTAATAAATATTATGAGGTGTAATCTGGGCATGATCTAACCGAGGTTAGTGCCTCGTGAATTATTGGCGCCGAGAGTGTACACGATATTCCACTCCCAGCGAAATTACGTGAGACGCGTTTGACATTCACCACACTGTACCTAGGGCACAGATAGAGCTAGAACTAGGGCGAGGAATTTAATTTTAACAAGTATGATATCCTTTTTTGAAATAGATACCATCTTAAAATTTAAAACATTATATAATAAATAATACTCGTATACCTGGTAATAAAGCAGCTTATAATATTGTAGCAACTCCTTGTTAGTTAAGCGTTGGTGATTACGCCTAATCCTGCTCATCTCATCCTCAGTGAGATGAGAAGCCTTTGCCCAGCCGTGAGACATTACAAACTATACTTACTTACTGAGTTCGATGCCATGCAATATTGAACTTTCTTTAATAAACGTACAGCGCGTCATTCTACCGTTATTCGTAATTTAAATGTGAACATTTGAATCTCCCATTCCCTAATGAACTCCAAAACCCATGTAAATCAAAACCACTGTCGTATTAAAGTTTATTACCACACCTTATTAAGAACTCGATCAACTTCGGAACAACATCATTTAAGTCGCCGAGCGCGGGACGCGAGTCAAATCGATAACGTCATTCAATTAACCAAATTAATCCAATTTGTAGAAATCGTCGAGTAAATAAATCATACGGGTAGGAGCCCGTACAAGTCGTACAGCTGTCCGGTACAACCAATTTAATAAAAAGGTTTCCCGTAGTGTAGGCTACAGCGGTTAATACCCGGTACCCCTAGAGCTGTTAATACCCCTTGATGGAGTAAGGCGCGCACGTGCATCAATCGATGACGCAGACTGCGAGTACAACTTTCTTTGGTTTCTCTTTATAGTTTATCTATTTTCACATCGGTGCGTGTTTATGTTACAGTCATGCAAACGAGTAAGTGTAAGTGGTTTTATTTATTCGGCGCCATTGGTCGGTTTTAAAGTTATGTTGGAGAAAATGTCTACCTGTTAGCAAGAATCAATATTATACAGGAAAATAAGTAGGTACTTATAGATAATACTTAATGTAAATGACGCCCCGTTGAGCATTACTCATACCTAAGTCTTCAAATATAGTAGACGCCAATCTTACGCCATCTTTTCATCTCATCACACTTCATATTAGTAATAATCAACCTCGATTGAAACGTACAAACTTGACCTATTTCTCATATCTGGGGGCATATATTGTGTGTCCACAATATATCGATTAAAAACAAACAAAATACCAACTAAAGCGCAAGTCACACATAGCAGCACATAGTGCGAGTGCGGGCTGAGTGCGGTCCGGTTGCGGGTCGCGTGATGTTGTATTCTTTATATTTTTGTAAAAGGTGCCACACTGACTGGCACGTTGCGAGCCCGTCTGACGTAACCGCAACAACACTATGTGTGTCTTGCGCTTATTCACGAAACCATTCTTATTACTAGACATTCATATTCAATCTTTTACTCGTAATATAAAAGCGAAAAGAACATAAAGTATTTCTTGTCTCCCTTCGTAGGCACGGCTACACACCTCCTCGCTCAATTTACATAAAACACATAGACAAATGTATCTCACAGCTATATTTGTTCGCCCTCCCTCGCCGAGGGTTGTGATTAAGTTAGGTGACATGCGCCCGCCAATTTGTTCGAAGCAACCCCCGCGCAGCCATCAACCAAATTACATTACACCTCGTAATTAAATAGTCTTTACTTTTATACGAAAACATGTTGTTTGTTTGTCCGTCCGCGCGTGTGCACTTAGTGTTATTAGTGCGAGTATAACTCGATACTACGTTTAATTGGACTAAAAAGTAATGGATGTAGTAACATGATAGTCGGAAATATTGAAACTATGGGGTGTTACCGTGGAAACTCTTACCCGTAGAATGTCTTCTATATTCATATTCCCGGGTCCATCAATCATACCTTTTACTATATTTGCAAACATCAACCATATATTGCTGAGATCACTAATATACGTCGGCAAACAGGGAGTTATGTCAAATCACTTTCTTCCAATAGTTATACACCTATTGATGAATACTCAATCGAGAGGCCGTTGCCTTGCAGTTACGAGCCATTATTGAATAATGTCATGTTTAAAGTTTAAGCTAGGCTTTACACGTGCTTTCTAACATAACCTTTCAACTGTCGGTTAATTGTATTCCGTTCAGCAATAAATTCTAATGCACAAAGGTGATTCGATTACTTCCTGCATCGTTAATAACGGCGCCACTACTAATATCCATTAAATATTCAACTCTCGAACTGATAACTGCCTAATGTTACGTTTCCTTTACTGATTAATGTGACCAATTTATTCAGTGCTTCGGAAAAATGATGTCATAATGCGTTCACATATTCATAAGCTTATCATAAGAAAGAAATATTGTGTAGACTTAAATATACCGACAAGTGTGAAAGTCCCTGTAATAACCCACTGCTGGGCAAAAGCCTCTCTCTCATCTCAACGACGATATCAGTACAGTGAGGAAGATTATCATCACCACGCTTTTCTAATTCGGGTTGGTGATCACAAACCCGAGCCATGTTTGAAAAGTAGGAAACATATTTTTGAAACCCGGAAATTGAATTCAAGACCTTGGCCTTAGCAGGCGAATGGTGTCGAAATACCTAGATAATAACAACATAATATAATACACAACACAACAAGCAATAAAGTAAATAAATATCTTTATTGATACCTATACGAAAACCCATTCACCTCCAAATCGTCGAAATTGCTTCCAATTGTGAAAAACAATGTAATATACCAAAAATAAACTACCTATCAACTATTGCAAATCAAAAACCTATCAGATGAAAAGATTTTACTAACTAGTACTAAACTATACAAATACCGTATTGTTTATCGGCAATCAATTACGTGCTCAGTGCGTGTACTAAAAGCTTCTCTCATCGCCGCGAGCTGCTGAACACTTTGGAACGTAAACAATAACACTGGAAACTTTTTAACACGTCTATACAGTGTACAGAGTACAGTCTTGGAGCGAAATATTCGGCTTGTTGTGAAAATATACTGCACGTGCGTATGCTAGTGTGGGTTAAGTTATAAGTAGTATGTGGCTTTGGAATGTTGAAGTTTTATTAGTAAATGTTCGTTGCCTTATATAGATTAAGTCAAAAAACTATTTCGTGTTTTCATACTTTAACGAAACTTACTTTACCAACTCACTAAATATGTATAAGTTTAGTAAGGCTTTGCTCTACAGTCTACACTCTAGTCCGGTTACTTTCTACGGATAGTAGTCGTTACTTGAGCCATGTCAGAGGCCTATGGCGGCTCAATAACTCTGACACCAGGATTGGTCAGGTTGACCATCCACTCGATGAAGAAGAAGTTGAGTCTTAAAGGTCTTACTTACTGCGTACCTCATGAATCATAAATGAATCATCTGTAGGTTTCCTTACCAAAGACAAGTTGGCTCATAATTATTTTCATTGATCTTTAATAAACCCTCGCGCTTAAACTCAAAACTTAAACACTTAATGTATCGAAATAAATTAACTGTTTGAACCTATCTATCATCTTTCTGTACTTATATTATACTTAATAGTATACATAACTCTCATAGTCTTTTCCTATAATATGTACTACTTTAATATGTAAGAGCACCTATTTACTATACAACTTGTACCAAACGCTTACACAAACATGGAGGGCGGGCGGCGCCGACGCCCGATTATGATCGCGCGTGGATCGTGATTAATGCCGGGCTAGCGCCTAGCGCCGCCCAGCGCACATTACACTGTATTAGCTAGCAGATGCGCAGATATTGAGCCTAACATCACTAGTTAGCTGCTTCAAGATAAATCACCAGTATCTACGTCGTACTTGGAAGCTAGATCATCACTGGCTACTTAGGTAAATCCCTGTACTATGTATGCTGAATGACAAGTACAATTGTTTTAAAAGAGGTAGATATTTTCGGAGTCAATGAACTTAATATACTTCATGATCATTGCTTAACTAATCCAATGCAATACGGAAAAATAGAAAAAATCAGGGCTTTGAAATAGCTACTTAATAAAGCTAAAATGCTAGGAACCAACTAAACCCTGTGTGAATTAATCTGTGTGAACATACTTACTACCAGTAACCCTTTAATTTATTTTTCTTTCCACACTTCACAGAACCGTAATTGACTTCAGTTCCCCGAATCCCATGACCCAGAAATATCGTATACTCTAAAGAGACGTAAACCTGTCGGTCAAAGTGAACTGTAAGCTTCGGCGAGTGAATAAATCAGACTCGTGTGTCATCGGACAAGTACCTAACGGTGAATGAAAACGTTAATGAAATATGACTCACTTAGAGCCCGAGCCAGGTAGGCAAGCAGCCAGAAATGGAAGTAATTCAATGCAAAAACATGTGTTTGTATAATCGGAGTAAGTTTGTGATGAATAGTGGCGTCTACCCTCAGGTAACTAACATATGCGTCATATCATACATAACATATGTACTTATAGTAGTTGTTTTGGCATCATTTAGACTAAGCGAGTTTACGAGCTGCAGTCGCCTGAAAGTCGACTATATAATAAGCCAACGCTACACTTGACGGAAACTCCGTTGCAGAACTTCCGCCAATACATGTTATTGCATATAATTTACAAATCACGGACACACTACACGGAAGATCAGTTGCTACTTGTAGCGTAGATTATATGCAATTATATGTATTTACGTTTAGTCGCTGTCACGACATCACTTCTCACAAGAAGAAAAACGCTACATCCTATAATATACAGTCATTATATTCTCAAATCTAGGATACGAACGCATCTGCCAACAGGATTTGGAACTACTGTACCTGACAGCTGTACAAGAAGCATACTACCTATTCATATCTACCAATCGAATCGATGATTAACGACAGTTATGTATGTAATAATAAACAAATGCTACATGATACCTTCGTTATCTAAATCTTGTTAAGATAAATAGAATTTGATAATAAATACATACATTTGCCGTTTTGATTACAACTTAAATAAATAAGAACAGAAATCTATCCTGATTGCCTACCCGCGGTTAGCGCGTAACTATGCAATGTACTAAGACATTCATTTATAGGTACTCGTAAGTATAAGTGCACGAATCCTATTAAAACCTTCATCGATTCAACAGGAATAGACCGTATTTATAAATGAATTCACTTACTGTGACGTTATGCAAAGCCGCACAATTTCCATGAGTAATATCTTACACCGCTGCACCGGTAGCTTGACAAGCGCTTTCAATTAGTCGCGTATAAGACAAACGCCAATTTATATTTAAGTGATGTGCAAATGCTATATCAAAGAGGGAAGACAGATGTTATATTAAGACTATTATAGAACTGTATCTGACAGATAGCTGCGTGTGTAATAGTCTTAATTTTAAATCAAATAGGTGATAATTATAAGGCTGCCATCGCTCTGATTTAAAAATCGAAAGGATTTTTTCATAACGTAACGTATTCAATTGCTCATATCATCTTAAAGCTGACATCGTTTTTTGGACTGCGTTCTTTTGACACGATTATTAATTAGGTACTATTAGTTACTACTATTAAAATAGGGGCTATATAAAATTGAGTGAAAACATTTCGAATGTTACCTAAATAATTACAGTGACAAATGTAAAGTGAGTAGTTCTGCGATGGTTTACCCGTGCAGCTGTCGAGACGAGTAGACAACAGTTGTCGACGGCGTTTGTCTCGCAGTCCCGCTGATTAATCATTACAAACTATTTTCCCTGCGACACAAAACAGTTAAATTGATTATTTGCAGTTACAAGCGCCAACACTCTTGCTTTTATAAATCAAAACTAACATACAGTCCAAACAATCTGCAGAGACAAAGATATTGATTTAGTTACTGGAGAGAGTTACTGTTAGTACATGTAGTATACAATACTAAATGAAACGGGTCTGTATCGCGTTAGATAATTTAACGTATTTTACTAAAATACGTACCCGACGCGACGTTTCGAGCGTTTTCAGTTATCCCGTGACCACGAGCGGTGTAATCCGCTCGAAACGTCGGGTACGTATTTTAGTAAAATACGTTAAATTATCTAACGCGATACAGACCCGTTTCATTTAGTATAATGAGTGCAAATCGTGTGAGTTTAAAAAGTATGTAGTATACAAGTTAGACGCTGGGAAATCTGGTGGAGATTATGTATAGAATAACTAAGTATTCGGTTAGATTATGATTAGAAACTAACTTTTTTATTTATTATTGTCATGTAGAACTGACTAAAAATATTCCTGGCAAAATATGAAAGCCAACCGCACATCATAAAAAAACCAACGGGATCAAAATAAATATTTTTATTTTAGTTTTTTTATTATTTGAGCACAATTTACACCTATGATTTAGTGAGGGATCAAGTAATATAACTAATTTTCTTCCACTTTTCACGAGCACATCCATTATCCAGAAAATTACCACTTTGATATCATTTCTCGAAGTCACCTTTGAAGTTGATCCTCTGTTGAAAAATCAACCATTAATAAGTCTCACCAGTAATAAAAAGGATTGTGTTAATCATATATCACAAAGAGCTATTATCTGGCATCCAAAAAATAACAGCCGCGATCTCAAAAGATTTATTAATATGCGCTGAGTAAATTCAAACAACGAAGCGAGGAATATAAAAATAAACAAGGTGATAAAACTTAAAGTGATTGTAATGTACACTAGATTCTTTTGATCGATGTTGTCTGCGGGGAACGCATAAACCGGGCGATAATGCAGAGTTAGATGCGCGTGCGCCCCGCGCGCGCCGCCGGACATCGTACATCACCCGCGAAACGGGCAGTTTCCATGGAAATTGCCACATGATTTGCATGCACCTTCAAACAACGAGCGAGCGATGTATTCCAATGATTATTACTGTAACCACAGGTTGGACGCGTTTTTACGCTTGCACAGATTTACTCACCGCATCGAGAAGGCTGTGTTTACGTCTCTCTATAATCTTGTTTATGAATTATGGAAGTCGTAAAGTGGTCAGGTGTTTAGCTCCTTGATTTATCTGATTGCGATAGCGTTGAATAATTCCCTACAATAAGTTCGGCCCGGTCCACGGTGCTCGGCCGGGCGCGAGCGCGTAAGTGTCGTCGCCGGATGCTGCCTATCCTTGCGTACACAATAAGACAACCAAGTGATTTTTAAAGGAAAATCATCCAGATGAGCGCTGTATCTTGTGACATGAACGAAAATAATTTGACGCAGCCGTTCGTCAGGCGACATACGGCGACACGTGGCTGCGATATATTACACGCGAGCCGCGCACTAAAAATATTGTGTTGGCAAATTAATGGGCATTCCCGACGTTAGGTGGTGGGATGAAAGGAAGTGCCTTTTATATCTGAAACGTTGGTTTTGTATGAAAAGCGCGGCAGCCGGTCGCACCTGTCCGCGCGCATTGGAGGAGCGCCGCGGCGGCGGCGGCGGCGGCGCGGCGCGGGCGTCCCGGCGCGGCCCACACCGCTCCTGTGCACACTCAATCTATGACAGGGCTGCCCCATCACACTTACACACCTTGAAGAAAAAGTTTGGATAAATATGATATCATAATTCCTATCGTACAGGAAAAGCATCGGTACCGGCTCATGTGTCATATCTTCACGTGATAAGTAACATGTATGAAGTACTTTCAAATCTTCTTCGGTTATTTCAATCTTAAGAAGATCATCTATAGGAATATTGCATACTTGCAGGATGACATATTTAACAATTGCGGGTCCTCCTTGCTACATCTCAAGATTTCCATGGGATAAAAGACAGCCTACGTTCAACACCAAGATATACATATATGATTGGTGTTAAAATCTGTGAGGTGCGTGGTAGCCCTGCGTGGAACGGATGTGACAAAGAAGACGTCTGCCGCGGTGTGCGTTAGTTTCATAATAATTGACCAGATTAATAACCCCGGAGGGTGTTCATATTTCGCCGTCCGGCCGGCTGTCGCGACCTGCCATCCGCTCCTCGCAGCACACCGCTCATCTTTAAATACCAGGAAATTTACACATTTTCATTATATTTAAAAAT
This sequence comes from Cyclophora albipunctata, assembly GCA_963082685.1. Taxonomy (NCBI): domain Eukaryota; kingdom Metazoa; phylum Arthropoda; class Insecta; order Lepidoptera; family Geometridae; genus Cyclophora; species Cyclophora albipunctata. The sequence continues at coordinate 4,166,033 of OY720123.1, forward strand.
TACATCACAGCATAATTGTCTGCAGAAACTGTTTCGATAATTCGGTATATTCAAGATGCTTTTGGGTTCTGCATATATTGCTTGTAAGTTAAGACGTATGCATCTACATATCTACCACTATTAATTCTTACTAATGGAAACCCAAAGATAAAACTGTGACAAAGTGCTGATTTTCAGTCGTTCTGAAAACTGGAAGACTGCACAAAAACTAATGTAATCCACCACCCCAAATAATGTAATCAGCTAATCACCGTTACTCCATCCCTCTTAATCAAAATATAAATAACGAATCAGTTGAGATACTGATAAGTCACTAATCACCAGAGCCGACACAAACAGCAGCCAAACGATTTAACCGGACAAGTGTGACAAGTTAAGTTGTAAGTACATGAAGTACGGTCAAGAATAACTTGAGTCTCAGCGACGTGACGTAGGGCGGGCGGCGGCGGCGGCGGCGGGCGGCGTCAATATAAATACGGTAGCGACACGTGCGCCGGCGCAGCTGGCCGCCACGTGCTCTCTCAGCCAAAATAGATCATTGTCTTCCACCGCCACGCCCACCCAACAGATAAAACACCACATCAAACGTTATATCGACACTAAAATCGCCAGTTTGTTTGTTAACACTGTTATAACATCTGCCTAGTAATAAACTCGCGGTTGTTACTTTCATCTCTTTGTCTCAATATTATCGTGTTTTGGAAAATCGGAAATGTTCATGTTTGATAACATTGGCGCGGCTTTATAGTTGGCGATAAACTACATAGAACCGTTATTAAAAGAAGATAAAAAAATTCAATCACATCAGTTACCACGATATACAACCTCGGGTAACACTTTAGTATAGGTAGATATCTAGTCTAACAAATCGAACAAAATGATTAATATCTTACTTATTGTTCCTTCTGTACCTTTTTACAAGTCCTACGCTAGTGTTGTCCCCTCGCTAAAAAAAGGAAACAAAAAGACAATCGAGCGTCACTTCCTGCTCGGAATACTTCCGCTAATGATCAAGTGAGTAGGTATTCACGTCACCTTTAGACATACAATACAGAAAAGTGCCTTTACTTTAAACTTGAGTTGAATGTTCTAAGTCCTTACCAACGACACTTCGAGCCTGAGAAATACAAAATAAAACTTGTTTCTACATTATAAAATCCTGCATTAGATTTTCATTTCAATTTAGAGTGATGGTTTAAAATATTGTGAAGGCCCTACATTTAACATATATTTCGTCGATTTTGAATTAAATTCTTAAAATTGTATGACCAACCATGAAAATTTAAAGATATGTTACTCTCAGTTACGGTTATTAGAATAAAGTAATTCAAAATGTGACCAACAACCAGAACAGCGAAGACCACCTTTGATAGCTTAGTTGGGACTGAGTCTTCTAAGGTGAGTCATATGTGGTCACCACTAAAAATTATGAACTCACTTTCCACTGATAAGACCGAGTAAGTTTATTCAGAGATCCTATTTTGAACACAAAGAACCAAAAGTCAGTCCACTAAATCTACCGTCAAGTAAGACAATGGCACGGTGACATTTAGTGGATGTTATTCATTCTCTCATCACCGTATCGACGGCGTCTGCAGACAAAAATACCGGCGCGGGCGCACGTGTGCACACATGTCCGATACTTCAACACATTGTTGTTCCTCTATTTTTCCGGTTGCATTTGGCACCGCTCGGAAAATATATTTTTAATGTATTCAAAGTAAAGTTTCAGTTAATGCGAGGAAGAGAGGAAAATGCGCGTTATGTTACATGTAATGGAAAATATGAAGTCATAGAATATGTGAATACGAAAACATATTGAGCTCCTCATAATCTCTGTTACCTATTCAAAGATGAACCGCTAAACGAATCTGGATACATTGTGCGTTCCGTTTAGTACGAGATTTCATTAAATAGTTCTAAATGTAAATGAAAACCTCTACACTAAACATTCCAATATCCTGTACCATTATATAACGCGTACTCGACACCAACGTGCTCTCTCCTCTGCACCCAGCATCGATCGTTTCCAATTAAGCCTTCATTAAGCTGCCGTGCGTTGAATTCAAAGTAAGCACATTTTTAACGTGCCATCTCCCCACACCCCTCTCACCCGCTTTTCCACCCTTGCCATCTCCACCGATCGATACGGGCGCCATTTTGAATTTCCCGACCAATGCTCGACGGCATGAAAAGCGGTTTCTATGGAAACCAGACGCTGTCTTCGAAGGGGAAAGTGTGGGGAAGGCTTTACGGTACAATTATTGTTTTGTACCGAGAAGGGTCACGCGGTCCCCTTCAGCTTAGATGTTACGTTTTATGTAGTCTATGAACGTATATACTTGTGTTACATAGCTAATGAAAAAGTTGTAAATATCATAGAGGTACCCATTTTTTATTAAGTTATTCACTGACAGAATAGATATGGCCCTTATGGACTTTCGTTACACTCATTTAATGACTTAAGTACTACACTAATCCCGATTATAAGTCAATGCAGCAGCCGGGACTCATACAAAACATTCTACGAACAGTCCTAAGCAAGTGTCCACGTTATCAATACCCCTGTGGCGTCCCACATCCCTCTCCAACACAAGTAGTTTTGTAATAAGATAATAGATACATTCAATACCACAACTCATCTTTGTTGCCATGTTTACCGTCAAATAAAAACCCTTTTATAATTTAGCAAAACTCTTAAAAACAACTTCCTCTCCTTTGTGGGAGATAACCGCATGAGCAATCGGAGGAGCTGTGTTGTGTTGTGCTCGACACTGGCGCGCCTAGGCGGCCGCGGCGCACACACCTGCGACCTACCTGTGTCTGTCTCTACGGCGAAATCTCAACGGACTTTCAACTTTACAGTTTCCTGCGTTTGTTCACGAACAATAGGCTATAACGCTGTGCGGACGCAACACACCGCTGACAGCCGACGACGCCTATTCAAAACGTTTGCTGTGTCTACATTACAAACCGTAATGCTTATTCAAATTGTTAGTCGTTTGTATAGAAACACCACACTTGCAGCTTTTAGCGACGTTCCCCATTCAGCGACACACTCAATGTATTATTACAGACTTATTATAATACCCAGAATTAAGTCCATTCACAAATTCTCGTAACAAAATAACAAGAAGCTATTTGAGTTTCGTCTAACTATTACAAATAACATAAACGAGCTCGTATGTATTAAAGTAACTGGCTAACATCTCCATAAACGATTGATATCACTCGTAAAAGATAATCGATTAGCCGAATTGTGTGTATCGAAAGAGATTGAAGTTCTCACATTATTTGTACAAGTACCGTAAGCGTACCTGTAATCAATCTCCGTTTGTCTGGGAACTACTCTTTGGAATACGATATAACAAACGTGTTTGTAACAATTAGTATAAAAGCGCTTTTACTGTTGAATTGCTGGGTAATGATTTAGTATTTTATATCACTTTCATTTAGTAGACCTCAAAATCTAGGAAACCAGTCAGAGCTTTGTTATCGCTCACCCAACTTTTATTATAATGACAACAAATAATGATAAATCCTTTCCCACAATGCAGTTATAAACTTACTTCATGCTATTGTATTTTACTCATACATATTACTAATAGAGCTTACTTAAACAAATATGGAGATAACTTAAACTTAACTCAAAGATATGTACCATAATGTGTGACAAAGTACAAAGTAATGACTGAAGTATCGTCCAGAGATATCATCCATCAATCGCCGAAGCGAATCGACTGGCGCCAAACGATCAAACAATGCTCAGTTTAAAACCTTTTAAAAATCATTGAAGCAAAAAGTGCCAACACAAATTGCAAGCCACGCATTATTGCGCCATTCGCTCGGAGTAATACGATACATCTCTTGTTGTATATGGATAGACAAGCAATTTAGCGAACTACCAAATAAGTATTTTATTGGTAGAGAGTAATTACGTATTGTATCGAATCGAATAACGTATTGTAGCACAGGTACCATTCATTTGCTTGTGATGTATGATGTTTTGTATTGTATTGGAAGAACTAAGCCAGTAAATAACAATATATGAGATTAAATATTCTCTGATATGACAAATACTGTCTATGCTATAACTCTCTTAGAATTTGTAATGATTTAGCAACCGCATTCCCCTTTCTAAGACATTAAAAGGCTACATATCACAGCATCACCAAACTCGGCACCAGCCCCGCAAGGCGTCCGCTCTTAATTTTAAAACGTTCAGAGAAGCTGGAGGCACTTTTTATTTCTAACTCCGGAAGGAAAGTTGATGTCGCCTTAAATCGTCAGAGCTCCTTATTAAAAGAAATTATAGCCTTCCATCAGTCGCCGTGCCCATGTTTGGTTGGGAAATGAAGGAATTATGCAGAATTGTAAAAGGAATAAGAATCCCGTCCGCGCGTCGCGCCGGCGAAGGTTGTATAATGAGAACTTGTCAGGTAGATGTTGTAACGTTGGATTTTTATCACCAAATACATACTACTTGTGTTCAGATACTTTTCCAAATTTTCATACCCTCGTACTGCTCCGAAGCATTTTTAAGGCTAGGATTGGCACTTTGTGATGCTCAATGGCATATCAGCAGCGCTCAAAGACAATTTAAAAATGATAAAGCATATCGGACGCATACAACGGTTGGGCGACCTCGGGGTAGACTCTAATAATTCTTTAATTTTGGATTTCCCAATCAATGTTCTGGAAGTAAACTCATTCCAAATTACAACGCACATAAGGTAAACTGGTGAACAAAATCATAAAGCAAAGGTTATCTAGTGACGACTGCGCGGCGCCCAGTTTATCAACCTGTCGCGCATTCTGCGACCATTAGTCACGTCACCGCCTCCGTGACCTCAGTGTCGTCACCGCACCTGCACAATTACTGACACAAAAGACACAGCTTGGTAAAGTGATTAAGAACAGCATGGAGTTATCAGCAAAGACGTGCAACGGCGCCAGGATCTTCCGAGCATTCTACGGCTGTTAGTCATGGTACGTCCAAAAATGACGTCTTAACTGAACTGAGCCTTCCTTATTAGGAGGCCTTGACATCGTAAGGTTCATGGGAACAAAAAATGAAGGAAACCTTTTCGATCATGTAATATTAATTCAAAATAAATCATGCTGTTCTGGTTACTTCTAATATTTATGCAAACAGAAGCTGTAGTACTTGAAACTACATAATATAGTAAACTGTCTATATATACTTACTTAACGGTGGGTACTGACTACTGACCGAAGATACGATGCGTAATGTACTCGTAACATTCAACGAACAACGAGCTATCTTTGCACAGCCATGAGCAGATCGTAGCTCGCTGCGAGCGCCGCGGTTCCCCATACTGACTGACTGCACGAACGCTCGCTGTACAATTTATGTTACACTAGCCGCGCCCCGCGGTGTTACCCGCTTTGTTCCCGTTCCCGCGGGAATTTCGGGATAAAATATATCCCATGTGTTATTCTGATGTATAACCTACATTACTGTAGAGTTTCATCCAAATCCGTTCAGTAGTTTTTGCGTGAAAGAGTAACAAACATCCATACATCCATACATCCATACATCCATACATACAAACTTTCGCATTTATAATATTAGTAGGATTACGCCTTGTAAGACCCCGCCTTAACGTTCTCGAGTCATGAAACCTAAACATAAATACCGTCCACTTAAACCCTCTTATCTAAGTCGTTATTAAAACAATACGGCGGGTGTGATCACGCGAACTGTTTGTTTGTAAACCATTGTTGACCTATTGTCACTCTATTGTTCACTATTGTGTCCATGACTCCAAGTATTTTCAATATACACTATTTGTTTTCGCCTATTGTAATTGGTATTACAAGAGACGACAGTAAATTGTTTAAATATGCCTTTTTACAAACATTCTGAAGATGTCTGACAAATATGAACGCATCAAGTTTTTTACACGCCTTAATGTTTATTGATTAATGTCCTTTTCGAGAAATATCTCACTAATCGGCTTAACTTAAACTAATTTAAATTCCAAAATATATGAAGTCTCTACATTCGATGACTGGACAAAACAATAATTGTTGAGATTTTGTATCGAATACAAAAAGGGTTCTGCATATTATAAAGTTTTTTGAAGTTGTTAAATGAAGTTGTGAAGTTGTGAAAATATATTGTGAATTCTATAAATACTTCTACGTAACATTGATCCGTTTTAACTATGAGGTAACGCCACCACGTCTATGGCAGACTTAGTTAATCTTAATTATTAATTTGCATTCCATAATTAATTATTGCTACCTGCAATTAAGGACTTCGTACCTACCTACCAAAATTAATAAAGTAAATCCACAATTCACAACATTTATTAAATGTCAGTTGATCCCCAAAATTGATATTACCTATTTAACAAATCTTGGGAAACTTGACGTTTAAAAGATTTTAAAACAGGACAAGGAAAAAAAACACAAACGTTTCTTTCATACAAAAATGCACCTGAGAATGAAGGCGGGTTCAGTTGACTAATATTTCGATTATTACAAATCACCGTGACGAGGGTGAAACGGGAATTCACGCATCATTGCTGGTGATGTTCGAGCTTTTATTTAAAGTGCGAGTTTCAACTCTTCAATGGTTGCTGAACAAGGCAATGCATGTTGAAGTTGGTGCGGGACCACGTGTGTAAATCTCAGGTAGTGGTTAATAATTCGTTTAGTCCGGAGGTAGTGCCCACGTTTTTTCGGGCGGCGGCCACACAGGTGCAATCGCCTCCTAATTTACTATTCCTGATACTGACGAATACGGGACACTTTTTAATGGCTCTTTGTTACCGACAGGAATTTAAATGATTATGTAGTTTGGTTGATGTGACGCGATTATACCTTTAGGATCAATGATAATTCATAATTTGAAGGATTGGAACTCTTTCAAATTCTCAGAAAGTTTGTATTTAATTTATGTGTCACAGCTAAGTTTAATGAACTTGGAACTTGGTACCTGATTATGTGCCTACCAGTTCTTTCTTTCTCTCGTATTAAATAACGAATGTCCAATTACGCGTTCAATAACAAGTTACATAACCAACATTAAAAGCGGAGTATTGAATTACGTCGCCACCTGCTTCCTCTAATAAAAACTAAGTAATCTTACTCGTATTATCGAGCTTAACTCAATCTATTTAATTGAGAAGATAAATGCCAATAAATTTTATAACTCTACCAATTAAATGTCGGCCTCAGAACCAAGATAATATTGATTAAGTTGTAAATAACACATCGGATTGTGGGCACTTTGGAGTAAGAATCATGTTTACCTAATTAGATTTATTTATTTTGAGAAATTATCCATTTCCTGAATGGAACGGCCCACCCTAACTTCAAATAAAATCAGATAACTCTTGGTAACATTACGAAACTCTATTTAACGAAATGCTTATTTATTTTTAGAGTGCGATAGCTAGGTGTATCGCTTTCTAGAATACATACTTTGTATTGTATGTGTGGGTAAAAAGGAAATCACGATCACCACTCTTTACTTAACTGACCATCCGTTTCTAATGTTGACGAACATATCATAGCTTACGAGTATGTGACATAGAGCAATGTAAATAGATACCTAAGTACATAATGGTCTCTACGTCTATTCATAACAATTAACGATAATGCTTTAGTGCGAAAATATGTTACGCTAGATGAAATATCCCACACGAAGTCCTAGGTTCCCGTGTCAGTGTGCGACTGCGGCAGTATCATCATAAGTATTGTAAACATGAGTGGGCCAGTTCACTTTGTAACGCGATGCCTCCCGGTGTCATCGGAGCCCGGAGTGATCACATCAAATGTTAATCGTTCCTCGTAACTAACGGAAATGTTTATAGGCTCTACCGGTGGGCGCGGGCGATAAACCGTAGGCGCCATCTTGGATTCGTATTGTCGCCAATGCATTGTCAATGGGAGGTCGAGCCATCCGGCGCCGGCCATTTGCATCGGACGCGACTCGAATAGATTACATTAAAACAAACAAATATTTATGTTAAAAAGCCTCTGATTTTTATATCGGTATGTTACGTTGCTCGCACAGCATATTGAACTGGGACCAGTTTTATTTGAATTAATTTAAGTGAATGGACTAACATTGGTACTTTTAGTGGCTATGTTTTATGAAGGAAGTTGTTATAGTTAATGCGACTCTGAAGGTGCATTTTAACATATAAATAGGTGCATTACTTATCATATAAAGCGCCAGTTTTATATGGAATTTAACATGTCATTAGAAACATAAAGTCTTATGAATCTTACAGGTAGGTATTCCTACCTGTAAGATTCTTATAAGAACAGAAAATAAATAATTTAAGTTTCTACTGCCTAAGAAAGCAGTCGCGGTATAAATAGCTACTTTATTTGCTAAAATATGATATTTTAGGTTAGTTTACACACAACGAATAGGAACTAGAAGGAGATGGACACACGGTACCAGTCATAAAAGAAAAAGAACCGTCACAACCAATACAAGACAGTAATTACTCTAATTTATTCATTAGCCGAATCTTTTGATGAACAAGTGCAGATTCAGCGACAGGTGGCCCCACACGTGCCGGCTTCAATAAAACGCAATGAATGTCAACTGTCTTCCAATCGAAACCACTCTTCCTCATTTAAACGGCACTGGGAAACTGCACCCTTTTAGAATCGCGAGAAAAATCAGATCACAATAACTGCATCCTCCCCTAAGACCTTTTTGCTCTAAATAGAGAGAGATACTTTCTGATTCCATATCATTAAGATATTTATTGCGCACGGCTACGATTTTGCCCGTTCGTTTAATTTTAGCGGCTGTTGTCAGAGTAATAAATCCGAGATTCAGTTGTTGGGAGCTGGTCGCGAACGGAGGGTGTCCCGCACCCTCCGTGACTGTCTGACTTTTCATTATCGAGATGTTTTATTAAAGGGGCTTCGCGTTTGTCTGACGAGGGGATCTTTACGGGTAGATATGAGTAAAGACTGCAATTTCTTAAAATATCCATACGTTCGAAGGTAGTACGGTAGGTACGAAAATTCCTACCTAGGTCCATAAGAACCAAAAGAAGTACTTAATCACACATGTACCCATAGGAACTACTAAATGAAATTATTATAGGACGATGTATATCAGTGCACATAGGTAGAATTTCAAAAAATACATTCGTAGATTCTAGTTTACCTACAAGAATCTTCTTGGCTCTTCCTACTTCTCTCTTTTTCGTATTTCTGTCTTACACTTTTACATTGTCTATCAATCTTGTGCTATGCATACAAATTGTACTTGCAAATATTAAGTTACAATACAACCTACAAGGGTCGAGTTCGTGTTTGCATTGGATTTGGGCCCGAGCTCTACGCTACGAGTATATTGCATTCCTGTGCTTATGAATGACTGACTGGTCAAATAGCAGTTTAAATTGGTTGCTGGGGCTAACATGTGTATTAATAAGTCTTCAGACCATTACTTATAACATATTGCCTGTACTAAACAAACTGAGCCAGTTACAACTTATTGTTTGCATTGAAGAGAGGATGCGTTGAAGAGGGCAAAGCCACGTAGAACATTATCTATACTAATATTATAAAACAGCAGATTTTATTTGTTTGAACGCGCTAATCTCAGAAACTACTTCTTTTTGTTATGGATAGCCACGTTCAACGTGAAGGTTATAGGCTATTTTTCATCCCGAAATTCCTGCGAGAACGGACACAACGCGGCTAAAACCGCGGGGCGCTGCTAGTATTGAATAAATTGCTATTAAAACAACATAGATAGACAATTAGAACTAAGTACCGATAAGTATCTCGTGTAGAAGTTCATCTAATCTTCATAGCGAGTCGACTGCTACCTCTCGATGTATGTATGTAGAACTTAGTTTAGTAAAACGAGAGAACGTTCCTAATAGTTTGAAAACTTTTACGGAAATTGAATAAAAACGCAAGAATTGATCAATAAGAATATATCCTGTCGGCTTCCACCGAATTCCTTTTCAAACATGATCAAGTCAAAAACTGTACAAAATAATTTTAGCGAGCAATACTGCCGAATGTTATGTCTACGGGAATGTTTTCGTTCGCTGAAGTCGGACGCCACTGCAGCTGACACACCGACGTATATACACCGCTCTATCAACGACAAGACATTCAATAAACACTGACTTCAACCGCCAACATCACCTCCGATATCACCTCTATTCTCTACGGAATAAACCTGATAATCCTCTAGATCCTAGTGCTTGTAGTCCGTAAGAATTGTTCCTTGAAACTCTGTTAACATAACATCGCATAGACAAAGACAATGCCACGCGCCGAATGCAAACATTTGTGAGTCAGTCAATCAAAGTTTCATGTCATTTTATATAGACGAAAATCTACGTGGCGACGGACGGACTTGGTATAGTACCTACTATAAGTGGTTACCAGCATAAAAGAATTACCAGTACCGATTTCGCGGATGAACGCATCGTTTTGGTTTGCTATACTTTAATTACTGATGCGAAGTTTGTTGCACTAACGCAATGCCTGACACTTTGTTTTTATTTACGAAAAATAAAATGTGGACTATTGTGATCGATTTTCCAGTCAAAGACGATTCCTTCTGAAGTGGGAAAAAGTTTAATGGTTTTATTATTTCTTACGCTGTCACAGAACCCTTTCCTTCAATGGAAGAAGTAGTCCTTAGTTGAAAAATCAATCATGATGGTTTGAATTTTAACTCACGTAGCCCAAAATAGAATATATGTAGCTATAGCTACAAACTCCTCTCATCTCAAAGGTAGTATTAAAGCTTTATACAACTTATTTGAGCCGACTATAATACAAAGGCCGATGGGGAAGACTTTCTCCCAATTATTGTATAACAATTTAGTTCCTTTAGACATCCTAAATCTGTTTAGTACCTAATCTTCTGAACCGTGAAATAATCGTCGTTGCTTCTGTAATAAGAGCTCGCTCTAATTTAGAATGGAAATAAAATACTCGAGCCACGCCGAAGATTTATGTTAGGCACGTGCATTACATAAACCTCGGCATAATATGTATCTTATGCGAGACCCGGCCGAGGTAGCGAGATGCCCTCACAATTCACTCTGTATCTTAACACACGCAAACGAGTCCAATACATCGATATCAATATTTACAACACAAAATCAAATGACGGTACCTTCACGCCAATTTACCTGAAGGTATATTATTTATCCTACTGTACCCGTTATACTCAGATAAGTATTTTATATTATGTTGCAGAACGCTTCCTTAATAATTTTACTTGCCGTTATGCAGTATTTATTGAAGGTTCTTGAATGATACTCAAACCGTGTTTATTTCTTTACTTGGCAGATAATTTTTTTATTAAAACGTAACGCTTATGTTTTTATTAAGTTATAGTACGAAGTTAAGTAAGTAATTAAGTTAGAACTTAAATTTTGGTGCCAACAAAATACTGGGAAATTATTTACGAGATGTATTATCTGGCGCGTATAAAAAGGTGAATGTGTTTCCATTTATGCGGCGCGGGCGCACACGTGCATGTTGCGACTCGACTCGCCAATCGTGACCCGCGTGCCTTCTGCTGCCTCCGAGCCTCGGGTAATTGTCTGCGTAAGGTTGCCGAGTGCTATAAAATTTATGTTCTGTATTGGTAACTACATTAAACTGCGGACCTAAAGATATCTTCATATTAAAGTAATTACATTACAAACGGCCTTTATGCAGAAACCATTTCTAGAAAGCGTTCAGACTGAAACCCCTATTTAAAGACTAGATTTTATTTGAGTTTATTACTCGTATAAGGTACCTTAGATGTAATCACAATATCATTACTTAAGTATCTACTAATTACAATCTTCTACCAGCAGCACCTAAGTACCCATTCGTCTTTTTATTCTTCTTAATTTAATTGGCTGTATCAACAATACAGAGATTCTTATTATGCGGTCCGTCGTTATAAAAAGGTATGGTGTAACTATAGATGGAGGCGGGCGGCTCCTCAAAGCAAAGTTAAGAGTCGAAATACTCAGGTGCGTCGCATTCGATACATCGGCCGGCTCCGGGCGACAACAAACCGAGAAATAAATAAAAACGAACCGCGCACAATAGACGCCTTACACGAGGAATAAAATAGTTTTGTGCATATATTTTATTTAGTGAAAAACTTCATTAAACTTGTAATGTTTATTAAGTAGGTATTGATTATATAAAATAAACATTAGGGCCCTGTTTAGTACTGAACTGACAGGGCTAATTAGTTACAACCTGTTACAAGATTTTTTTTAAGTTGTGTGCTCAAGTTAGTGTGCTTCGGTCAGCTAAGCATAGAAACAAGCCTAGGCATAGCATAGCCACGGATATTGTATTAGGTCCCAACTAAAGCTTTTGTATAGTATTTTTACAGTTTCTAAGGTAGTCACATCATTAGCTCAAAGTGTGGTGAATGAAAAAAGAAAATCAGGAAAAGCAGCTTTCCCTTTTTCCTTTGCCTCACATGCCCCACACGAGAGTATAGAGTTATAGTGTATGTCAATTGATGTCAATATAATCCCACCAAAAACATAAATGTAAAAAAGGAGAGCCAAGTTCAATACAAAAATTATGCATGGCTATGGGCTTCGCTGCAAAAAGAATGGAGATCTAAATGAGGGCCAAGTTCTAGGCAATATCTCAATATGTATTTATAGGAACAAAATAACATTATGAACAAGTATTAAACTCTATTTCTTCTCTTTATTGGATACCTATGACAATTGCTGTTATTTAAAAATGTGAGATCTTAAAGTGAGTTAGATTTGACTTGACCAGTTTTCATTACAGCAGTCATTTTATAAAGTTATTCAACATATAACAACAAACTGGCCAAGTTAAATCTAACCCACTTTAAGATCTCACATTTTTAAATAACAGCAATTGTCATAGGTATCGAATAAAGAGAAGAAATAGAGTTTAATACTTGTTCATAATGTTATTTTGTTCCTATAAATACATATTGAGATATTGCCTAGAACTTGGCCCTCATTTAGATCTCCATTCTTTTTGCAGCGAAGCCCATAGCCATGCATAATTTTTGTATTGAACTTGGCTCTCCTTTTTTACATTTATGTTTTTGGTGGGATATCATTACTTTTTGTAAAGAAAACTAGGCATTGATATTTATTGTTTTTTCTTGCGTTTCCGCTGCATAGGTACTTTGGTTCGTTCGCATTTTAAATTGTATCGTATAGCGCTTGTGAGCCGCGCGCTGCCCCCGCGTACGAGTAAGGACTCACGAAGCGGTTTTCACCCGTGCCCGCCGCGGTGGCGGAATGGAGTTTTATTTTCAAAACTCACGAGACCGGAGTTTTGTGCGGTTACGCAGCCGTCGCGGTTGCGATTATCGCCCGCAAACTTGGCGGTTGATAATCGCAAGACGGGCGGTTAAACGATCAGTTGAGTTCCAGACCGTCATGGACTCACACCAGAAACTACTACGCAACGAGTAATAACAAGTCACTGCAAAATGGCGTCGGATTTCTAACCTCCCCCCCCCCCCCCCCCCCCCACTGTCCACGCGCGGTCGCCCGCCAACCGACCGCAGAACGCGCGGGTGCAACCCGCCGCGGCTGCGGGACCGCGACCCGCGCCCGCCGGTACAAGACCGCTGGAGCAGCGGGACCCGCAAACAATCGCACACGCCGCGGGCGTAAAACGCGTCGTGAAATGTGCTTTAAGTTTTTACATAAATATCTGTATTCTACAAAGGCTGCGGGCCCGCAACCGCGGCGGGCACGGGTGAAAACCGCTTCGTGAGTCCTTAGCCTACAAGTGCAAGGCGCGAGCGAGTTCAACCAGCATTCTTAAATTAGTCAATACATACATTATATCGGTAACAATAATACATCGCTTTACTACCATGCAGGTATAAACCAACCGACCCGCTAAATTTTTACCAAATCGCTACCGCTTATAATTGTGTACTATTCATCAGAGCGTGACGCTGATTGGCTGGGGCGACGGTGGACCGACCGCGTCATAAGTACCTACCGTGCGCCGCCGACGACACACCGTTGGCCGGTTGTTTAGCGCGAAATTTAAGTTTTTTTGAATGGGGACACCACTTATTTTTTTTTACTTAACTTTACGTTTATATTGCAGTTAAATAGCAAATATAATAATACATATATTGGGATAGTTTCAAATATCTGCTAGTAACGGTTCCAACGCTACAATTAAAAAATATATTTTTTGTATGGGGACCCCCCCTATTTTTTAACTATTTTATATTTTTAGATTTTTTCTTACGCTTACACACAATTACCGAGCTAGATTCCAAATTTCATCCTTCTAGGTCATCTGGAAGTAGGTTAGGTTTAGGTACTATATGTCAGTCAGTCAGTCAATACTAAAATTTACGACTTTCTGACGTTCATATCTTTATAACCGTTTGAGCTAGCTTCATGAAATTTGGGTTTCTAGATGTCCTAATGGATATAATTAAACACACGAAGTTTCATGTGTTTACGTTAAATAGGTTTTGAGTTATAGAAGGGTCAAAAGTGGCACCAAATGGTTCGTGTAATATTACACTCGGCGCTGGCTAGCCGTTCCTTTGCTTGAACTTGGCTTGACACGCTGCCGCGTGTCTAGATGTTAGATCATAGTGAAGGTCCCGTAATGATTCACACAGTTTTTTAAGTTAGATGATAGGCACCTTTGAGCCATGATGCGTTTACAGTTTGTACTGACCATTACTTCCCACGCTCTGTTGCGAAATATTATTGAGGCGGTTTTCTTGTCAAAACTCTTCACTATGTCACTCTGTGCTGTCACTTTTGAAAGTCCTAGATTCCTGAGCGGAAGGACGCAATGATAAGACAGTATTTCTCACCCCAAACCGCCCGCCGCAGTTTCGTGTACTGCACAGAGTACTATGTAATATAGGTAATAAAAGTGTACTGTCCGCCAAAGGGTGATAGTACAGTTGTTGGTGCTATAATTCTTAATGCCACGTAAAGAGGCCTCACTCATTTGGGCTATACAGTAGCGTAAATGCCACTGTATTGCCTCGCCGCTGATTGCTGAGTACTATTTTTATTTCGTAAAAAAGAAAATCAATAGATCTAGGTTTATATTTTTTGCAAGATTTTAATTTTAAGAGAGTAGCGCCATCTAGTGTATGTTTTATAAACTTTAAAATAATGTACCGCCATCTATCGGCACTTTTTTGTAACAATTAAAACTTTTTTTAAATCATTATGCTACTCCCCGCTAGATGGCATTGTAAGCCATATAACATAAATTTTATTATAATAGCAACACATGTCGTATAAAATACGTCGCCATGACGCGAAATTCTCTCATTTGTTTGATTGGTTGATTGCCGGCGAGTGAAATGGCGCGCACGCGCTCCGCCATTTTGACGACGCGGTTGTACCGCAGTCTTGCTGAATTTGAAGAAATTATTATAATCGGGCTGCATCGCGGCCATCTCATCATTAATTGTGAAGGTAATTTCAGTTAATATTTATCTATACGATACATATTTGTCTAGAATACGTATTTGCACTGGGTATCTCCACGACTGATTCTATATCTATCGTGGTCGTTTTATTGGTGCTAGACTAATATACGCTCACCCATTCGAAGGTACAAGGATTTCTCTGCCTTCGTCAGTTACGAGCATAACATTTCAGCATAACGCCAAGCACATGATTGTGCCAAATATCACAACGTGGTTAATCTAAAACTCCCTTGTTTGTTCTAGGTATAGGATAGAAATTACAAGATGTATCTGTACAACTTGACACTACAAGGCTCGACAGCCATCACACATGCGGTTCATGGTAATTTCTCCGGCACGAAGCAACAAGAGATCATTATATCACGTGGGAAAACTTTGGAACTTCTTCGGCCAGACCCTAACACCGGAAAAGTGCACACCCTCATGAAAGTCGAGATATTTGGAGTTATTCGCTCAATAATGTCATTTCGCCTGACCGGCGGCACAAAAGGTAAATGAACTTTTAACACCACGTCGGGTGAATGACCTAAATTATAGTAATTTTGTGCAATGAGACCTATTATTATCTTATCTGCATCGTCTTGCTCCATGACTCTACTTAATTAGAAACATGGGATAACTAGATGCACAGATTAAGATCCATCACGTCGCTCTTTGCAGTCTTTATGACTGCCGAGATGTACCGTAATGGTACAGTTTCGTGATTCCATTCCAAGATTATCTACCAAATATAACCTTAAACATATTACTTCTATGCTCATAGTTCACGCTTCTTTCAGATTACATAGTTATTGGTTCCGATTCTGGACGTATTGTGATTCTGGAGTACATTCCGGCCAAGAATATACTAGAGAAGGTTCACCAAGAGACATTTGGCAAGTCAGGATGTCGCAGAATTGTACCCGGTCAATATCTTGCCATTGATCCTAAAGGACGAGCGGTTATGATTGGTAAGTTTGATTGCAAATATGGATTTCCTCTGCCTGATATTGTCTTACTATTTGAATATATTAATAACCTTTATTTCGTCTTGTCCAGGTGCCATTGAAAAGCAGAAGCTCGTATACATTCTGAACAGAGATGCTGAAGCCAGGTTGACTATTTCGTCCCCTCTGGAAGCACATAAATCGAACACATTGGTGTACCACATGGTCGGAGTTGATGTTGGTTTTGAAAACCCTATGTTTGCATGCTTGGAGATTGATTATGAAGAAGCAGACTCTGATCCTACAGGTAATATACCTACAACTGAAAAAATACTTATGTCGATTACTTATATTTTGAAATGATTTTTGAGGTCCGTGTTTCTGACTGACAGTGATGTAAATTCCTCTTTGTATGATCATTATATAATACATAATTCACTATAATTGTAGCTAAATTGCAAGTATGCTGAGAATTACTAACTCAACTTGTAATCTTGCTCACAGGTGAAGCAGCCCAAAAGACGCAACAAACTCTTACCTTCTATGAGCTTGACTTGGGTTTGAACCATGTTGTAAGAAAATATTCTGAACCACTTGAAGAACATGCCAACTTCCTCATCACCGTACCCGGCGGCAATGATGGACCCTCGGGAGTGTTGATTTGTTCAGAAAACTACCTCACATACAAAAACTTGGGTGACCAACACGACATCAGATGTCCCATACCTCGACGGAGAAATGATCTGGATGATCCAGAGAGAGGAATGATCTTTGTATGCTCTGCTACTCACAAAACCAAGTCGATGTTCTTCTTTTTGGCCCAAACTGAGCAAGGAGATATATTTAAAATTACCATTGAAACTGATGAAGATATGGTAACGGAAATAAAGCTTAAATACTTTGACACCGTACCTGTTGCAACTTCTATGTGTGTTTTGAAGACTGGGTTCCTGTTTGTGGCCTGTGAATTTGGTAACCAGTAAGTATTTATTTCATACACATTATAATTTATTGTATTATGTTTATTTACTCTTGAAATAAGTTAGCATGTTGAGCCTGTGGGTGTGAAATGTTTTACATCCACTTGTAAATTAATACAACACATGCTAGAGTAATAATCTCTGAACCAAGGTCCTTCTTTATTGGGAAGTGCACACTGATTAGAGAATTACAAATGCCCACTAGAAAAAGAAAATCCAGACATTTATGATCCGAGTATTAATCTTCTTTGTCTATTTCAGCTATCTTTACCAAATTGCTCACCTGGGAGATGAGGATGATGAGCCAGAGTTCAGTTCAGCCATGCCCTTGGAAGAGGGTGATACATTCTTCTTTGCCCCAAGACCCCTCAGAAACTTGGTACTGGTTGATGAATTGGATTCACTGTCACCTGTACTAGGTAAGAATAACTTGTACTTACTATCTCTTTAATTTCATTTCCTATGTTATATATGAAAGATCTAACCCCACATTTGTTTTTTCAGCTTGCCATGTGGCTGATTTGGCTGGTGAAGATACTCCTCAAGTATATCTTGCATGTGGCAGAGGCCCCAGATCCTCACTAAGAGCACTGAGACATGGTCTAGAAGTAGCGGAAATGGCTGTATCTGAATTGCCCGGTTCACCCAATGCTGTATGGACAGTGAAAAGGCACAAAGATGGTAAGTTACACTTTAAATTTGGTGATGGATGGAATGTATCTATAGAATGATTCACCTCAGGACACTTCTCAATATGGTCAAATAGAAAGTAGGCAGGTCTGATTGAAATTGGCAGTTTGGACATAATGTACTCGATAGGAGCTTGATGATTATAACATTTGGTCCGTGTTACTGAACTACTGTGACGTTACCAATAACCACTTATGAATGCTCCTCTTTATCAACAAGTTACTAATAAAACCCTGGTTGTTTGTTATACATAAACACCAGTGGTTTTTCTTTTCAGAATCCTCTATGCGCTGAAGAAGGAAATGAGATGGTCTCAACAATCAGACAGAAGGTAGGCATTGGATGATCCAGTAGACTGCAACTGGGAACTGCCAACTACAAGTGCATCATGATAACTTGGTGTTCTCACTTGTTACTATTTTATATTTTTTCTGTTGGTTGCAGAGGAATATGACTCTTACATCATAGTGTCCTTCGTTAATGCCACTTTGGTGCTCTCTATCGGTGAGACTGTAGAGGAAGTCACGGACTCTGGTTTCCTCGGAACTACTCCGACCCTGAGTTGTCATGCATTGGGCAGTGACGCGCTGGTGCAAGTGTACCCTGATGGTATCAGACATATAAGAGCAGACAAGCGTGTCAACGAATGGAAGGCGCCGGGAAAGAAGTCAATTGTAAAGTGCGCAGTCAATCAGCGTCAAGTTGTGATTGCGTTGACTGGAGGAGAATTAGTGTACTTCGAAATGGATCCAGTGAGTATTTAATATTAATTATTAACTTATATACCGACGTGTTCGCTGGGCCGTGCTTTCGGGCGTGGTCCAGCGAGAGTGGCGCGTAGCTGCCGCATGCAGTGACAGGCCCACGACGTCGCAGAGCAGGGCGGCCTCCCGCACGGTCGAGGCCGTCACTCGGCATATTCCATAGCCAAGCTGGAGTCGCTCAGACTGTGAAGGCGGCAAAACCATGTCGTGGACAAACATAATTTTGAAAATATCTTTTTGCTAGTTGATTATTGTGGTGCCTATAACTATAACACTTTATTTTCCTCTGCAGACTGGACAACTAAATGAATATACGGAAAGGAAGAAGTTGTCATCTGATGTTTCTTGTATGGCATTAGGATCTGTAGCAACTGGGGAGCAGAGAGCATGGTTTTTAGCTGTTGGTCTCAATGACAACACTGTCAGGATCATATCTTTAGACCCATCTGTAAGTTTCATTGCATAAATTATTTTGATCTTATTGAATTTTACAAAATGATGATACCAGGACACCACTGAATTCATTTGATTACAACAACCTAAAAATGCGTTATTCTCAAGGAACTGATAACATTCACATACATCTTACATAATCCCCTTATAATACAAATATTTAATGACACTTTGTATTGTTTTAGGACTGTCTTTCACCCCGGTCAATGCAAGCTTTGCCAGCTGGAGCTGAATCCCTTTGCATTGTTGAACAACCATTTGAATCTGGAACTAAGTCTGCCCTTCATCTCAACATTGGACTAAGTAATGGTGTCCTTTTGAGGACGACATTAGACTCTGTTAGTGGCGACCTGGCTGATACTAGAACTAGGTATGCTATAAAATATGTTATTTCTTGGTACTTTAAACAAATGCGTGAGTATCCAATGATGTAAACAATTTCGCTCCGTGTTTCATCTGAAAACCATTGACGATTAATTAACCAGATCTGAGAATACTAAACTAAAATAAGGAATGG
Organism: Cyclophora albipunctata; assembly: GCA_963082685.1. Taxonomy (NCBI): domain Eukaryota; kingdom Metazoa; phylum Arthropoda; class Insecta; order Lepidoptera; family Geometridae; genus Cyclophora; species Cyclophora albipunctata. Next base: position 4,185,844 of record OY720123.1, read on the forward strand.
TTCTTCTCTTAAAATTATGATATTATGGACACATTGTGTTACCTTGTTTTAGGTACTTGGGCTCTCGACCGGTTAAACTTTTCAAAGTTAGGGTACAAGGTACAGAAGCAGTGCTGGCAGTTTCTTCTAGAACTTGGCTCGGTTACCATTATCAAAATCGTTTCCATCTCACACCTTTGTCTTACGAATGCTTGGAATATGCTGCTGGATTTAGTTCTGGTAAGTTGAGATTTTGTTAACATTACTACCGACGTGTTCCCTGGGCCGTGCTTTCGGGCGTGGTCCAGCGAGAGTGGCGCGTAGCTGCCGCATGCAGTGACAGGCCCACGACGTCGCAGAGCAGGGCGGCCTCCCGCACGGTCGAGGCCGTCACTCGGCATATTCCATAGCCAAGCTGGAGTCGCTCAGACTGTGAAGGCGGCAAAACCATGTCGTGGACAAACATAATTTTGGACAATTTATATTGATCATAATGGAACTTTAGTATCCCAAGCACTAACCACTCAATTTATTTACAGAACAATGTGCGGAAGGTATAGTCGCCATCTCTTCAAATACTTTGAGAATTTTGGCACTGGAAAAATTGGGAGCAGTTTTCAACCAAACTTACCTACCATTGGAATACACCCCAAGAAAATTCGTTATAAATCCAGACAACAACCATATCATTGTGTTAGAGACTGATCACAATTCCTACACTGAGGATATGAAGAACCAAAGAAGGTAACATTTGTTTTTATAAGATTTCACATAAATCAAAATTAAATGATGATAAACATACACAATTTGCCGAATTAAATGTAGATCACCCTGCAGTACTGATAACATCACCAAAGACATCTTAATTATATAGGCTAGAAATTTTCTACAACCCTAATTTTATTGCAGAATACAAATGGCTCAAGAAATGAGGGAAGCTGCCGCGGGCGGTGGACCTGAGGAACAGCAGCTTGCCAATGAAATGGCTGATGCCTTCCTATCGGATATTTTACCAGAAAATATATTTTCGTCGCCAAAAGCTGGTGCCGGTACGTAATCTTGCGATAAACGTATTGTATGTGTATATGCCACATTCTCTGGGCAAGAGCGGGAAATGTTAAAAAGCATACTGACTCTAATCGATTGTGGCGACATCAATTCCCAACGTTAATCCCAGATGATATCTACAAGAGTCATTTGATTCAAGTTCGGGATACATTTCATACACTTTAAATAAAAAATAAGTACAATTTTATTACCTGCATCCTGATACATATATTGATTATTTTTATAGGTATGTGGGCGTCTCAAATTCGCGTAGTAGACATGGGTATCGGCGGCGGCCAAACTAACACACTTTTCAAACTGCCACTGGAACAGAACGAAGCTGCAGTTTCAGTTTGTATCATACGTTGGGCGGCACACGGAGTACACGCACATCCACACCTTGTCGTTGGCGTCGCCAAAGATATGGTGCTTTCGCCTAGATCGTGCATTGAAGGCAGTCTACATGTCTACAAGATTTATAGTACAGGAAAATTGGAATTGGTTCATAAAACGCCCGTCGATGAGTATCCAGGAGCCCTGGCCGCATTTAATGGGAGACTACTCGCGGGCGTGGGCAGAATGCTCCGCCTGTACGACATTGGAAGGCGAAAATTACTGCGTAAAAGTGAAAACAGGCATATCCCTAACCTTATCGCCGACATCAAAACTATTGGACAGAGAATTTTCGTTTCTGATGTACAAGAATCAGTATTATGCGTAAAGTACAAAAAACGGGAAAATCAATTGATCATATTTGCTGATGATACAAATCCCAGATGGATCACAAACAGTTGTATTCTTGATTATGACACAGTGGCAATGTCTGATAAGTTTGGAAACATAGCTATCATGAGACTTCCGCATTCAGTCAGTGATGATGTAGATGAGGATCCTACTGGGAACAAAGCTTTATGGGACAGAGGTAAATATTGTTCAAAATTAGAGTTATATTCTCGATAATGACTTGTCTGATGATACAAATAATTAACACATGCTAGACTAATGATAAAACAATGATTCTATATGTAATCTGAATTTTCCCAAATTTTTAATCATAATTGGTTATTGAATGCCATGGTTTCTAAACATTGTTTTTTATTTTCAGGATTATTGAATGGTGCATCACAGAAGGGAGACATTTCTGTTAACTTCCATGTTGGAGAAACTGTTACCTCTCTACAAAGGGCAACCTTGATACCGGGAGGTTCAGAAGCGCTCCTGTATGCAACTGTCAGTGGATCCCTTGGCGTCCTTCTACCATTCACTTCCCGAGAAGACCACGATTTTTTCCAACATTTAGAAATGCACATGAGAAGTGAAAATTCCCCACTATGTGGTCGCGACCACCTATCTTATAGAAGTTACTATTACCCAGTCAAGGTGAGAATAATATTCAATAGTACTGTAAAGTTGTATGTGGTCAAGACACTGTTGAATCCAACAGTTAGTCAGCAGGTGTTTCTTCGAAAGAAATTCATGTGTTACACTGTTGGTAGAGCACAGTTATAATGTGATGTGGCAAATGCATACCGTTATGGTTGTGTTGTCATGTTACTTATGACTGGGTTCCTGAGAGTCGAGAATGCATATCATTAGCATTTTTGTAGATACGGAACTAACAGTTCACAAAAAAAACAATTAATTTTTAACAGCTTCATTTTCTACAAATATAAAGATTCCTTTTTGATTGTTTCAGAATGTGATAGATGGTGATCTCTGTGAACAGTACAATTCTTTGGAGCCATCCAAACAAAAAGCGATTGCAGGAGATTTGGAACGGACACCAGCAGAAGTTTCCAAAAAACTTGAAGACATAAGAACTCGATATGCATTCTAATGTGATTATTTTTAATAATATTTAAATAAGTAATAAATAATGATGTATGAAACATAAATTAATTTTACTGAAGTCTCCTGTAGATAAGGTAGATTTTGAAACACATCTGGTAGAGTAACTACTTCCTATAACAAGTTGCGGATAGTACAAATACATGATATTTGATAATAATTGAAACTGTGACGAAAAATGAATCCCTGGGACCCGATTTTCAGTATATAGGAAGAGTCCTTAGGGTGTTTACCCTAAGTATAAAATTTAAAAAATCTTGTGTGTGAAATGTTTTTAACACGTTAGCTGTCCAGTGTACCGAATTCAGTACACGCCTGACAAATCTGACAAGTCCGTGAACCGTAAACGGTACACGCACCCCTACCTCGTTCTATGAGTTCTAATTTGATGGACTTCTAAGATAGATTGCTCTAATTGCCGGGACTTGTCGATAGAATACCAATGAATAAAAAAAGCCCGGGACATGGTGTGCGTGACACCAGCAGGAAAAGTTGTGCTAGACAGATTTTAGTCTGATGAATAATTAGTGCGCTATCTCCTGTAAATGTGCGTGAAGTAAAAAATTTGTGCGAATTACCATTTCGGAAATAAACAGTAAAAACTAATCCTGCTGGTGTCACGCTGCTCCAGCAGGAAGATTTTTGAACTAATGATCGGAGGGGTAAGTGTTGTATATCAGCGGATAGCTTATATTGGTGCCTAATTGTGCGCAAAAAATGAAATTTGTGCGACTCATGGTTTTAGAGATATTCAGTTTCCTGCTGGAGTCACGTTTTGATAAAACCTGTATCTCGGAAACTATTGAGGGTACGACCTTGGTTTAAACATATGTATGTAGCTCTTAATTTGTGCGAATTTGTGAAAGAATAAAATTATCAAAAATATTTCCAGGATAAGAGTAATCATGAATCGTAGAAATCAGGAAAAAACCTCCTATCGCGTTAATTAGAGTATTTAAAAGCCCACTAAAGATGGTTTTTAGGTCGCCTTGTTATTGCTAACAACATTCTTAATTTTCAGGAAGGTACATAAGCGCGTTTTGAAATTATAACACTTTTACTGAAATCGTATTGAAATTGACTTTGCAAGAAAACCACTCAACCAAAGATATGTAGGTATACATACAAAATTAGTGCGCATTTAGAATAACACAACCTGAAAATTTCAGCATCCTAGGTTTAGTATTTATCCAGATATAAACAAAAACAAAAATGGCCTTAATTACTAGGTAACCCAACCAATTTCAACAGTCGCAAAAAAGCGAGCGCTTCATACAAGCAATGACATACATAAATGGGCAGTCTTATACCGAATATTTTGGACAGTCGCGCAGACAACGGTTAATGTACTTTTTATAATTTTATAATAATATTTATAATTTTATAATAATCACATTTCGTCGGGGATTTTCTTGTATTTTATGCCTGCTATGGGATTACATAATAGACGTAGGTATTACCGATTGGAATAATTATTATATTGATCATGAGTACTTGCTTTGTAAGATCCCGTGGAAATTTGGTGAGGATTCAACTAAAGGGGAATTGGATGGAATGTTACAAGATATGCCAAATATCTTGTCTCCCCCAATTCTATCCATTTCGCCTTTCGCCACTTCTTCCCATTATTATTGAAAGAAATAATAATTATTACACTTGAACCTCGATAAGCATTGTGAGCGCCATTGTCCGACAAAATATTCGGTATAAGACTGCCCATTTATGTATGTCATTGCTTGTATGAAGCGCTCGCTTTTTTGCGACTGTTGAAATTGGTTGGGTTACCTAGTAATTAAGGCCATTTTTGTTTTTGTTTATATCTGGATAAATACTAAACCTAGGATGCTGAAATTTTCAGGTTGTGTTATTCTAAATGCGCACTAATTTTGTATGTATACCTACATATCTTTGGTTGAGTGGTTTTCTTGCAAAGTCAATTTCAATACGATTTCAGTAAAAGTGTTATAATTTCAAAATGCGCTTATGTACCTTCCTGAAAATTAAGAATGTTGTTAGCAATAACAAGGCGACCTAAAAACCATCTTTAGTGGGCTTTTAAATACTCTAATTAACGCGCTAGGAGGTTTTTTCCTGATTTCTACGATTCATGATTACTCTTATCCTGGAAATATTTTTGATAATTTTATTCTTTCACAAATTCGCACAAATTAAGAGCTACATAAATATGTTTAAACCAAGGTCGTACCCTCAATAGTTTCCGAGATACAGGTTTTATCAAAACGTGACTCCAGCAGGAAACTCAATATCTCTAAAACCATGAGTCGCACAAATTTCATTTTTTGCGCACAATTAGGCACCAATATAAGCTATCCGCTGATATACAACACTTACCCCTCCGATCATTAGTTCAAAAATCTTCCTGCTGGAGCAGCGTGACACCAGCAGGATTAGTTTTTTCTGTTTATTTCCGAAATGGTAATTCGCACAAATTTTTTACTTCACGCACATTTACAGGAGATAGCGCACTAATTATTCATCAGACTAAAATCTGTCTAGCACAACTTTTCCTGCTGGTGTCACGCACACCGGGACATGACGAATTTTTTTCCCTACTTCAAAAAAAAGGAGGAAGTTCACAATTCGTCAAATGTGAATATTCTTATCATGTATTTCTTATTATTTTTTTAAGATCAATTGATAATAAAAAAATAGCTAACGGACCCTAGAAATAGAAATCGAAAGATTTTGACAGAATAGGTAGATAATTTGATTTTAAGATTTTTTAAAATTTGAAATTTTTTAAGTTGAATGCTTTCTTTCTTCATACTTGTCAAATTGACAGCATGAAAAGAATGGTACTTTCTCTCAATATCAAATGGTTTTGAAAAAACGACAGCATAAACAAAAAAAAATAACGTTTTTTATATGCAGCCTATTCACAAGTCCTCGGTACGCCTAAAGTGTACACGTTAATTCAACTCGATAAGTCCGTGTACCGTATTCGGTACACTGACTTAAAGGGGGCCAGGAGGCCTAATTTAGACCCATTTATCAAAATTTTGTATTGATGAACTACTTGAAACTGGAATATTGCAAAAACTTACTTGGACATATGGGGTTGGTAATTTTTTTTGTATGGGGACAGCTAACGTGTTAATAAAGCAAATAAATAATCAAGCCCATACCTCTATAATTCCAACCTTAAAAAAAATAATAATTAGAGCATATTAGTGTAGGGCCACATCTGCGGAACGTACGGCGCCGAACCTTCCGCTAAATACGCTCGTAGCACAGAATAAATATCATACAGTAATTCGACTCGGCTGTGACCTTGAGTTAGATACCTACAGCCGCGCGGTACGTAAACATGCGCTAATAGGGGGTTTACACGGGTGACTAAAGCCGCACGATTTTTGCCGTGCGGCGTAAATCGACCATCTAAATGGCAATTCGGCTAAGTTGCAAGCGACTAAAGCCGCAAGCCCCAAAGTTGGGTAGCATCCGACTTTTGCCGCACGGCAACCGGCCGCATGCGACTGGTGACTAAAATCGACCGTGTAAACGATCAGTTGCAGGCGATCGCCCGCCGCATGAAGGTGTTTCCGCACGCACGTGTATTTATTTACTACAGCGTTGGAAATGACAGAGTTGGATGGAAATGACAGAGCCGCATGCGATTTTAGTAACCTGTGTAAATGGGCTAGCGATGCGGCTTGGTGAGGCAATTAGTGAAGCGACTCGCCGCACGGCGAAAATCGACCCGTGTAAACCCCCCATAAGGCTGCCACCCGCCAGCATTTTAATTATATTTGCCTACTTTGTGTTTCCATTTAGTTTTGTGACTGTATTTTTTAGGGTTCCGTAGCCAAATGGCAAAAACGGAACCCTTATAGATTCGTCATGTCTGTCTGTCTGTCTGTCCGTCCGTCTGTCCGTATGTCACAGCCTTTTTTCTCCGAAACTATAAGAGCTATGTTGTTGAAACTTAGTGTGTAGATGTATTCTGTGAACCGCATTAATATTTTCACACTAAAATATAAAAAAAATAAAATTTTAGGGGGGTCTCCCATACTTAGAAATGAAAAAAATATTTTTTTTTTCATCAAACCCATACGTGTGGGGTATCTATGGATAGGTCTTCAAAAATGGTATTGAGGTTTCTAATATCATTTTTTTCTAAACTGAATAGTTTGCGCGAGAGACTCTTCCAAAGTGGTAAAATGTGTGTGTCCCCCCCTGTAACTTCTAAAATAAGAGAATGATAAAACTAAAAAAAATATATGATGTACATAACAATGTAATCTAACACCGAAAATTGGTTTGAACGAGGTCTAGTTAGTAGTTTTTTTTTTACGACATAAATCGTAAACCGCAAAAAAATACTGATTATTCATTCAATAACTCAAATGTAAATAAAAAAACATTTATTTCAAGAACTTCTTTATTATGTTACTCGCTGCTACGGAACCCTTCATGGGCGAGTCCGACTCGCACTTGGCCGCTTTTTTTTTATGTAAAGAATTACAATACTTAAAATTGAATAGGAAGTTTCAATAAAAATGCGTGATGATTTGTGAATGGTAAATTTAATTAAAAAAAACATGTATAAAATTGAATAACAATGTTCTAAATTTCCGACAGAAAAATATTTTCGACAGATACGTACGAAACGCTTGATTTTTCAATTTTAAGGTATAAAAAATCCGCATTCTAATAAAAAGCTTCAATAGAAATTGTTTTGGGAAACATGGACAATGTGTTATAACAAATTCATACAACCAAAAACAAAAATCAACACACCGCCCGTAAGTCACTGCGGCACAGTCGCGACTGCCTGCGTACCAGACCAGGAGTGTACCACGGTCGAAGCGCGTAGGTATAACTCGCGTTTCGGCCGTTTATATGGAGTTAAAATACTGGATGTATACTGTGCTCGTAGTGTATTTCAAGTTATCTATGACACATCAGTACGCGGCGTAATTTCGACTGATGTGTCATAGAGCGGAAGGTTCGGCGCCGTACGTTCCGCAGATGTGGCGCTACACTTATAGAAACGACTTTAGATATATATATTTCTTCATAAAACTATTTTTGATATTTTCTTTATTCCTTGGAAGGATGTATGTTTATTGCTCTTTCACGAAAAAACTACTAGACGGATTTGGATGAAACTTTACAGTAATATAGTTTATACATCAGAATAACACATGGGATACATTTTATCCCGAAATTCCCGCGGGAACAGATATAACGCAGGTAACACCGCAGAGCGCGGCTAGTAATCAACAGTGTTGGGCAAATCAACTAATTATTTCAATCAATTGATCAATCATGACTAATCTAGTCATGATTGAATAGTCATTCATCATTCATGACTAAAGCAGTTAGTCATCAATCATTCAATCATGACATTTATGATTGATTTTTGAGGAAGATTATTTTTAATATGGCCTGTGATATGGGTAAATAAGAAAGGTTGGACGTTATTTCAATATAAGACCTTTTAGGTTAATATTTTTTTACTATTCGTCCTATGTCCTGCGGGGGAAAATTGTCCGTAATAATGGGTGTTGTGTAGTGTAGTACACATTCTAGCTAGCGCATGGGTCACTATGTCACTAATAACATTAATATTTTACCCTGTATGTAGAACTGTCATTAATTTAACAGAATACAAAACAACTGACATCCACTCAATGTTGTCTTATATTAATGATCAATCATGATTTGTTGACCAAGACTAAAACTAATCAATCATTAGTCATGAGTCATGATTGACGAATCAATCGTTAGTCATTAATCTTTAGTCAAACAAAATTTTGCCCAACACTGGTAATCAATAAGTAAGTTTAAAATAACAAATTTATAAACAATTCGTTCCTATGGTAGAGGGTTTATTGAAACTTGGTTTTAATATATTTTGCTATAATTAGTCAATAATATGTATTCCTTACATTTATTTTTGCTTGTATTTTTATAATTTTAGTCCATAAGTTTAATTTTAGATGATATGTGAATAAAAATATTAATCGATTATATTATTACGCTTGAGTCGAGATAAATGGAACGTGTTTGTCAAAGACGAGAAGACGAGGCAATAATTTTTTATCTGTTTTTGATATTTTGACATGTCGAGTCAAAGAGTATGGAATATTACTACTGTAGAGATGAGAATAACGGCTATTTTCATATAACGCGTTATTCGTTAATTAAATAGCGTGCTATTTTATCAGCTGTAATTATAACGTAGTTGCTGTCATCGAAGCAACGATATAGCTAGTTCGCGCGTTATATTGTATTTAACGGATTATAATTTGCGTTATCGCTGAATTCGCAAAACGTTAATTCATAATATTCTAATAGTTACGAGATTGTTTTGTTTATAATTTTAATGACTTTGTTTTTTATTTATATAACTAATACTACAATATAAAGTAATTTTGTATGTATGTTCGATGTATGCTAATTTCGGAAATTACCTGACCGATTCTACTAATTATTGTTGTATTAAATAGCTACATCATTCAAAAGGAAGGATAAGGGCTCTCCCAAAATTTCCATAGGAACATGGCACAACACGGGTGAAACCATGAGGCACGGCTAATTGTTTATGAAATTTGAAATACCTAACCTATCGGAAAAATAAGGGTATAATTAATTAACTAGCTATTTATTAGCTATTACTATTTATTAATTTACTTTCAACCTTGATTATAGAGCCGTTTATTTTATGTACATTGTTAAATTAACTAATCTAACTATCCGACTTTATACCACATTCATCATAATAACAATATCTACAGAAAAATAACAAAACGTAAACAATGCGTCACTCGAGCTAAAATTCGTACTAAACGCTAAATGCTAAAAAAATAGCTTATTTCGCTATACGCTATTTATCCGTTTTCCAACGACAAATTATAATTTGATCTCTGCTAAGTAACCAATCACGCTACAACTATAATAATATTTCCACCAATCCTAACAAAATTCTTAGCTGTAAATTGCGCAAGCGCAAACTAGCGGCAAATACGAGCAATGAAAACATGCATTCTACCGCGTAGCGCAACTATTGCTATCTGTGATATTTGTGCTAAATTATTTGAGTAAAATCTATAATAGATTGCAAGTGGAGTGATTGGCGCTGTTGGCAGAAATAAATAATATTTTTTATGTTATAATTAAGTATAGCAGATTATTTTTCGTCTCGTTATAACGGTTATAATTATTTACGAAAAATAACTAACAAATGAAAGCTATACGTTATAGCATCCACCTCTAACTACTAGCGACCCGCCCTCGCTTCGCTTCGGGTAAACAAGATTTCATGTAGGAAAATCGGGATAAAACATGGCGTGTCTCCCGCCAGAATATACACAATCAAAATTTCAAGTGCGAAATTCGGGATAAAATATTGCGTGTCTCGCGCGAATATATACACAATCAAGATTTCATGTGGGGAAGAATTCTTCTTCGTCGTGCGTATATTCCCGCGCGCTTTGACCGCACGAAACAGTAGCCGTAAGAGACCCGCCATCGAGCATTATTATTCTTCTCTTTATATAAAATTCAATGCCACTTTACGTTGTAATTTTATAACTCAAGAACGGGCTCACCTACCCAAACCAAATGTTTAGGCTTAATTTGGACTAATTTTTAGTAGATGGCTTATGTGAAGTTTGCCCAAATTCCCAAGGGAACGGGCACAACGCGGGTAAAACCGTGGGGCTCAGCTAGTTTTGTATATTACTCATCATAACACTGAAACTAACTGTCCAATTTAAATAATTTAAAGAGGTATATAAAGTAACATAATTACCTTGATCGTAAAGCCATTTATTTTGATATAGATTAATATCATCTTATAAATATTATCAAAATTACACTCCGGTTATTAACTATAATAGACACTGGTTATGCCCTCGCGAACTTATTTGTTCGCATTAATATGTTCTTTGATTGTGTAGAGTACTACAGACTGTAGAACATTCTATTTGTGAATAGCCGCGTACCCACCTAGCGCACAGGCTCGCGAGGCAGCCTCGGTGTCCGGCTCGCGAGCCAGCCTCAGTAGTTTTGTTCAATTTACACGAGGCCGCCTCGCGAGGCAGGCTGAGCCATCATAAGTCCGTGTATATTTAGCTGGAGCTATTTTCCTAGCTTCGCGCGCGAGCCAAAACATAACCGTACCCACCTAACACACAGCGCTCACCGAGGCACCTTTGAGCGCGTCAAGTTTACCGACAACAGATGGCTCGGGGCCGAGCCGTGCTCAGCCGAGCAAACGCGCGCCCGAGGCAGCCCGAGGCACGTCCACACCAGCCGAGCATTTGGCACGCGAGGCTGCCGCGCGAGCCTGTGCGCTAGGTGGATACGGGGCTATTAACCAATTTTTTAGGCATGTTTTTCATACCTTGGGTTACATATACCGTGTTGTGCCCGTTCCCGTAGGAATTTCGGGAATTTTTATACATATAAACCTCGTGAATCACTCTATCTATTTAAAAAACCGCTTTAAAATCCGTTGTGTAATTTTAAAGATCTAAGCATAGGTACATAGGGACAGACAGACAGACAGACAGTGGAAAGCGACTTTATGTATGACGATACTATGTAGTGATATCGAGTCGGATTTCATATCGAATGGTGCCTAGAATAGCATTTTTTAGTTTTTCGATATTTTAGCGATATTTTTAGTTGATATTAGTCATTTGATGATATGTCGGTATTGATAATTTGTCACATGAACTGAGAATCGGGTTGAATCGGGGAGAAAACTTGATTAGTTTAGCTCCCACCACAGCTGCTCCCAGTAATTTTTCTCTACCACTTGTGGGAGTTTAGCTTCAATAGCGCTCTGAGCATATGTAATTTGTGTTAGTGATATTAACTCTATTGCTAAGCAACGTGCAGCTCGGCCCTACTTGGATGAGTGACCGGTGACATTTCATATTTAAGCGCAGCCGTGCTTCGGAGGACTTGGGGCGATCTAAAAAAACTCCCTACACCGGGGTTGGCTGCTAACCAACACGAACTTAATTTTTAACATTATTTTTGCATGGGGGCCGTTCACAAAATACGTCACGCTATAATCAACTTTTTTTCACCCCCTCCCCCCCTATTGTCACGCTGTGTCACACTTTCTGTGACCCCCATGTAAATATTTCGTCACAAAAACTAAGACCCCCCTGAATCATGATCAAAATTGAGAAAAAAGTAGGTATTTATTGAAAAAATAATTTAAAATCTTTTAATGAACGGCGAACATCACGTTGCCGTAGACCCCCCCGTCCCTCCTTGTCACATCTTGTCACACTCAGCAAACCTCCTCCCCCCCCCCCCCCCTTGAACGCGAACGTATTTTGTGAACGGCCCCATGGTGTTAGATCCGATGTGTTATGATGTTTTTTTTTGTGGATGTTATCTAACATACCTATTTTGTGCTAAAGCACACCCATCTTCCTCGCCGATCGAGATGTATAAAATTTAGACTAACTTGATATCTTGGTTATAGGCAAGAAATGTAAAACGGCCAAAGGAGGCTGGAAAATATGGATGAACGATTGGAAAAAAATGACAATCATATACCAAGATCTTACTTCCTGGATTGTATGACGAAATGAAATTCAAATTAATACAACACCTATTACGTAAGTAGGTCCTTTTACGTAGGTATGCATAAATTAATGTACTTATTTTTATTCATATGGATGAATGAGTAGTGTGTAGGATGTACCTAAGTATTTTTAGAAATTACTTCACTTTAACACTCTTCCTGTAACAATAGCGTGACGTAAAAAGTATGCTGCGAATATTAAGTAGGACGTATTTAACTAAGTAGGTACTCCCAAGAGAACAACTTGGGCACTACGACCTCTTGAGCAAACAACACTGCGTAACTACCGGTACCGGAAGTGGCAAATAAAAAAACGAAAGCCATTTCATATCAAATCATCATAGCGTTAGCGTGTACTTAATTAACGTTTTCCAGTAACGTTCGCGTCACCTCGTGGCCTAAAATGCAAATAAAGAAAATGCCGCTCCAAACTTCTTGAAAGCACGTGAAACAAACGTTTCCATGACGATCATATCGACCGGCGGCTTTTCCGAGGCTTTCCTCTGAAATACTCATTCGCGTGACGTCCGCTGAACAATACCTTGTGACTGAAAAGTCTAGACGTCGCGCCAGCTTGACCGGTGATTTATTGACTTTTGCCTGGTGTACATCGGTTAGGTTTGTGTAGGCTTTACACGTTATAGAATACAGTTGAATATAGATAGTAATCATAATCGTGCATGTGGTGTGGTCCAGCGAGCCGGGCCGTCGCTCGTGGACAATGAGTGCACGCGAGAAGCGAACCGCGACGTGCTCCCGCCCGCGTCGCCGGCCGCGTCAATGCGCGAGCGTCCGTTTTTAAAAAGCACTCGGGAGTAAGTATTCATTATCCGGTGCACCGTAACTGCACTGCGGTTGGAAAATACAGAAACGCAACGCGTGTGCAATACGGGGCATTAGAAAGTGTAATGTATAGTGTGTGCGATGCTGTCGGTGAGCAAGCCGGCGTCGTTAGTTCAACAGAAGAAGCAGCAGTGGGCGCGGGAAAGAGGTGCGTACCGACACGAGTGCAGTGCAGTGTACACGCCTCTCATTACGACACTCATACACTGGCTGCGTGCGTTTGTGACCGCCTCTAACTCGACATTAATCCTGTTAACCTAATTATAGGTGAGTTCACTTGCGGGTACACAGACCCATCTATATAAATAGTAAATACATTTACTCTCATTACATTATTCCTATTTTATTTTATTTTTTTAAATCCGTTTAATGCTTTTTCGTTTCATTAGAAACGTTTTGACTAGTTTAATAATTGCATAATGTGTACTTAGGTAAGTACCTACATTTTTCATTGAAATCCTGAGTACTTACTTACCCGGATAACTACTATAAAACTAATAGAGGTACCTAACAACCTAAACTATGTATAAAAAAGTATATCATAATGTCCCAGTGTTGCAGATATTTATAGGCAAATACATAAATTCACAGTAGGCTTAGTATAGCTTATTTTTTATCAGTCCCTGCCTAGCCTAGATAAGTGCGGAGTCATTGATTCAATCAATAAAAAGTTCGTCCCTCTTTATTAGCGCACACTTGGATATTCGTTTCATATATACCACTTAACTACCCGCCTTCTTAATAAATTAGAGACCCGCCCGCTTATTATAAGTATTATCTTTTTATTTATTAACTATAACCTAATATAAATGGACCTTCCTTTAGCAGCTTTCCGAAAAAGCTTTCCGCGGTCGTCGCTCCGTAAAGAGTAGTTACTAAGTTATTAATAACTAAGTTACAAGAACTAACTTGGAGTAAAGTATCCTTTGTATTGAAATTGATAGATAGGTACCTACATAGTAGATTTCTTTCGTGTTCTTTTTTATTTGGACATCATCGAACTGTTCCTTGCTTGTAATTAAAAACTATCCTACCCACAGGTCATTTCATCAGGATTTTTTAATTAGAATAACACTATCTATGTATGAGTATACATACACGGTGCCCTTTTAAAAATTAGTAATTCCATGATCCATGCATAGAATCCTTCTACCACGTTTCAGATGCACTACACTTTCGTTCTTTATTATAATGTATCATTCATTTCAGTGTAACGACCATGAGTGAAATGAATGTGTTATGTATGATTGACGGTCAATGAAATACAACATTTTATTCAAGGTTGGACTGGGAACAACGACCCTTAACATCGGTATACATATACCTAAACTGGAACATCAAATGACCTCAATTAGAATATTAGAAAAGATTCGATTGAACCGACTAGCGACTGATCAATATTCAATAGTTTAAAAAAGGTACAAAATACTTAGATAACTTAATTTGTACGTCGCGCGTCGGTGAAATATCTTCCTTTGCAGCAGTAATTTCTTTAAAGCTCTAATCAACTCTTAAAGTAGATATGTACATACGAATGCAGTCGTTAATTCAGTTAAATACAATAAAATAATTTCAATGAAATAAATAACATAAAAAAGTGATAGTTACTTCTAGATTTTACTTAACACCTCTCTAGTATTGCCATAAGCACTATGCAGAAAATTAAAGGCGCTATTTCGTAAATTTTTATTGCCCATGTACATTAACATAATCGCGAGAGAGTTCAAATGAAACGAATTTTGAATCAAATCTAATTACTTTTATGGTCATGCTCCGGTACAGTATAAGTAGGTATAGGTACCTCCTCGGCTATATTACATTTTACAACAAAAACACTCACTGCAGCTGGCAACCGCGAGAGCGTAACGAAAACTAAACAACAAAATAATAATATTTTGCGGCGACTAAGTTCCACAAAGAAGACTAATTTAATCCTTTTATTTTTACACTTCAAGTTGGTTTAGATACTAAGTTTAATAAACACCCATGAGATTAAAAATGTTAACCTTAGTTTACTAGCACTAGTGATGCCTATTACTTACCAGCACTACAATTTACTAGGTACGTACCTATCTTAAGTTAGGTACTTACTTTAAATATGTATGTAATTGCACGGTCTAGATTTTGCACTTGTGAAATGGTTATAATTTGATATAGGTACTTACGAATCTGATCCGTTCATCTAGTTACACACACATACATGTTCAGATTACTTAAGGGTGCTACTCACACACCTGCCGCAGAGGCAATCTAGGGTGCATGGCGGTTGTGGCGATATCGAGAGTATCTCTACACACTTGCCTGCCGTGCAGTGTTCCCGAGTAAGCTGAGCTGAGCACACGTATTGAGAATAGCACCCGTAATATCGACCAATCAAAAGATTGGAGTAGCCTTGGCGCTTTCTGTGGTGCTACCTCAAAAAAAAGGAAAAGGAGATACTGGGTGAAGAAATGGCTACAGAAAAGAAATGAGTTATGCCACATGAATACCTATTATAAAAGAACTGGAAATAGATGACTTATATAACTTTTTACGGATGGATTTTGACTCTTTTGAAGAGCTTCTAGCAATGGTGGCACTATTTATAGAAAAAAAATACATTGATGCGGAATTCCGTGACAAATAACAAACTGACTGAGAAATTTCCCCAATCGCGCTACACACGCAGCGACGGCAGGGACGACTTAGGGATCAAGGATGGTCTCGCGCCCCTGCTGCCCTGCCGCAGGGCCAATCCTCCAAATTGCCCCTGCATGCCTACACACATCACAATTAAGGATGCAATTAAGGGTCATCCCCACTCCTACACCCTAGATTGCCCCTGCGGCAGATGTGTGAGTAGGGCGCTTTAAACTACCTACTTATCTAGATTTGTTTTGGGTACGATGTAATCCATGCCGTTAGGTGTCCTGCCGCTCACTTATCAATCCACCTATCAAATATTATCTATCTAAAATACCCGCCTCACGCAATGCGCGCCTCTAACAATAACATAATGCCATTGTTTCATACACGATTACCACTATTACAAGAAATAAATACCGTCGCCAACAAGTAAAACGAAAGTGATGTGATTCCTGTGATATATCTACTCGTATGACGTATCTCAATATCAACGTTACACAACTCAAACGTTTTGTGTTTTTACCGTATTTTACTCAGTTACCAACCGTTAATTTTACATTTTATTGTGGATGGTGAATTAATTTATTGTCCATGCAGGTACTTGAGCGGTGTTCTATTTACGGATTCAGCCTAGCATTGTACTTCACCCACTCATTTGCATTATTTACACTCAAGTAAAGTCATAAATTCAAGTATGTTATGTTTTTTACGTTGTTTCTTATCCGATAACGGGGGACGGTTATAAACAACCACACGTTTTACCAAGTGGAAACCAATTTTCTAAGATTGCATGAAAAGAATGACTAACGGCTTTTCATGCATGCGTTATCGACTAAACTTAAAAACCCTTTGCTACCAATAAGGGGGAAGTTTTTCATTTTTCTTTTCTGAATAGAAATCATTTTAATTCACCGACGACTTTAGACATGGAAGGTCGGTAACGGGATATTATTCTGCAGTTAAATTGAATCATAACTAGTTGGATAATAAATGTTTGTTCGTCTGTGCCTTACGATAGGGGTGAGTTTAGTTTAACTTGTGCTTACAGAGGAAATGTCACATCTGTATCTACCATGGTGCTCTGGGGAGAGGTACTCCAATAGCAACCGCTCTCAGGCGAGGAACCAGTTCGCGAGCACCCTCGAGCTACACAAACAGTCATCCTACGAATATCAGGAGCCCATTCAGCGGCAAAGGAGTCCGAGTTTACCGCCAATACACCATGGGGAAACGGTGGCTAAGGAAGAAAGTCGGTCGAGCATACTGAACCGTAACATACCGAGCGCGAAACGGTTCTCATTTTACGACGAGGATTGCGAAGGCGACACTTCGGGCTACGGAAGTGAGACCATCAATCACATGAACAGGAGTCAAGCAATGCTCGATAATAGCCGGAACCCCGTGGTTGCGTGGCAGCAAGAAGGCAAGGAGAACAGGTAATTAACTCGCACTTACTACGAGTACTAACTATACGAGTTCTAGTAAACCACGAGTAATGCTAGGTGTCTGCGGACACACGCAATAAAAACTTTCACGGTGTTAGCAGTCAGACAGCAGTCATGTGGAACGTTACTGTTATAAATACACTGGCCCGAGATTTTTTAGGTGAGATTGTTTTGTTGGAACTAATTAAATATTAATACAATCCGATGTTATGTTTGCACAGTCAGCCAATTAAAGTGTTAGGAATAGACATAGATACCTTATCGTATTAAACGTTATATATTGTCTACTCCAACACTACAACAGCCTCCGTGGTCTTGTGGTTTGAGCGCCCGGCTTACGACCCAGAGGTTCCGGGTTCGGTTCCCGGTGGGGATATCTCACAAAAATCTCTTTGTGAGACTTTCCTCAGTTTGGTTAGGGCATTGCAGGCTGAATCACCTGATTGCTCAAAAAGTAAGATGATTCCGTGCTTCGGAGGGCACGTTAAGCCGTCGGTCCCGGTTACTTTCTACGGATAGTAGTCGTTACTTGAGCCATGTCAGAGGCCTTTGGCGGCTCAATAACTCTGACACCAGGATTGGTCAGGTTGGCCATCCACTCGATGAAGAAGAAGATTGTCTACTAATATACCAATGAGACTTTATATAATATGACTGCAAGTGCACATGATATCCTCTGCAAGCACAAACCAAAACCAACCAAGTTATTAAATAAGATTACTACTCAAATTTCCCAAAAATGGTGGTTCAAGGATTCTTAAACATTCGATAATCATCTCATAGTTAAAGCATATGACAGTATGTTTGAAGGTTTTGTTTTAGGAACCGAGTGTCAAGTGGGCAGCAGTCGAGTGGGAGCCCCTGGTCGGGGCGCACCCCCCGCGCGGGCGAGGAGGGCCGCCCGCGCTGGGGGGACCGCGGCGTCGCCACGGGCCGCCTGTGGGAGCCCACTGCTCCTAACGCGAGACTTCCCCAGGTAACACCTACTGAAAGATATGCGACTAGGTATTTTAACTTCTTATAGATACGAGGAATACGACACCATTGGACAGATTTAAGCTAAACCAAATTACATCCGTCGTGAGTAGTTTGTTTTTCAACAGATATCCACTAACCTAAACATATAAGCAGAATAAACAGCGCCAGCAGGCTAGACAATTTTTGTCTTTTTTAGGCATTTCAATAATGATAATGCTACTTAAAGGTTAAAATAATGTTTGAGCCAAAAAAGGTCATCCCCAGTTATGGTTTTTTTTATCTATGATTCTCGGTTTATGTACCATTTTTGATACAGATGCCAAACCAAAAGAAAGGCACCCCATCATGGCTGGAGCGAGGGTTGAACATGATCGAGAATACGGCGGAGGTGTTGGTCATTGACCAGCGCAGCTCCAGCGACAACACGGGGGTCGACTGCGACAGGTCCTCGTGCAACGGCAGCGACGAGAACAGGTGAGCCACCTGCATGCTACCTCCTATGTATCTCTACTACAAAGGCATCAAAGATTATCTAATAGACTTGATAGGAATTATATTGTTCAGACACCCCATTTATTTTCTAGAATTTAAAACTAGTTAACCAAACTAATATGGCCGATTATCCAACCAAAGACAAAGAGACGAATTTCTAATAGGTTATAAATCAGATAACACATGGGATACATTTTATCCCGAAATTCCCGCGGGAATGGGTACAACGCCGGTGAAACCGCGGGGAGCGGGTACTATGTCACCGATGTATTATATCTTTAAAACATAATAACAGATTTAAAGTAAAGGCAAAGGCATTGCTTAACACGAATTTTACTATCGCACTTTAGGTAAATGGTATCTAATCTAACATTATTACATAAATTACTGTCTAAAACAATGTTAGGTATAACATATCTGATATCGTACTTACCACGTCCAGTCACTGTCTAACAATCCACTTATATTTCAGCTGATATGATCGATGTTGTGTTAAATAATCAAATTGTTTTCAGAACTTTTTTAAGGGGACAAAATGTTCCCATCGAACCAGAAATAAAAGCACAAAGAGAAAACAAGCGATTAAAAGCTCTCGAACTACAATCAGCTATCCTGAATCAGTTAGAAGACAGAGAAAAAAGACGCATTGAAGAGAGAGAAAGAAAACTAAGAGAAGAACGTTTGGAAGAGTTAAGGATACAAAGACAACAGGAAGAGGATAGAATCAAATTAGAAGAAGAGAAAAGAAAACATGAAGAAAGGCAACAACTAGAACAAAGGAAACTAGAAACTTTAAAGAAAGCCCTCGAGGATGCCGAGAGAACCGCGAGGCAAGAGAAGGAGAAACGATTCACTTGTTTGAAAAAACATCTCAACACTTGCACTGCCAACGACGCCAAAATCAAACCAGACGATGCTATGTCAAATAACATAGAACCTTCTAGTCCAACGAAAACCAATAGAACTTATGAAGTACATTCTGCCAAGAGTCGGAAAAAGGATTGTAGTTCACATCAAACAACGGAGTTCAACTCGCCCAGGTCAGTTGGCGCTGGGCACCTGAACCTGTTCATTCATAGCGTGCCCCCATTATCACTCACGGATAACCAATACAACATTGTGCCAATCGGTATTAACGGACACGGTGAGTTAGTCAATAATCAACAAAGCAACATCCAATTAGCCGTTCTAGTCCCACAGAATGTTGCCAGCAATCTCTATAGTGTATCGTTGAATTCACTAAACAATATCAATGACTATCCTGAAACGAATAAATTACTGACACCTAAAAAGTATCGCACTATGATTGTAAAAGACGCACAAACACAAACTGACTGCTATGGATACAATATATCGACTACAGATAAGATTGTAGAAACTGAAGAAATTGAAAGAGACATTGATAAAAATTACCCAAGCATTGACGAAAATGCGCCCCAAGATAGCAATCATAACACGCTGAAAAAAGATAGGCGGTTCCGATCAGAGGAACGGTTTAAAAAAGATTTGGAAAATCGTCCAAAGTGGGGCGTGAATAGGCCTGTTGCCCAATACAAGAAGCAAAGCGAAAAGGATCCTTTTTACAGTCAAAAGCGTAAGATGCGCCTAAAATATAGAACGCAACCGCGTCAATATTTATCACAATCGAGTGAAGACAGCCGGTCGCCTAGCCCTTCCATGAGATCAGAAAAAACATTAGAAAACGGACAAAAACTCCGCAATTCTGTGAGCCAGTCCTACTGGAGAAGTAAACGATCTAACATAAACCTCAACAAAACAAATAATACATCGGAAACAACCAACTTACAAATTGAATTCAACCACATCGGTCAAATTACCGCCAATGAATTAACTGACAACAAAAAGTCCCCTAAAATGTCCCCAACAAAACGAATGACACTATCACAAAAGTTTATCAATGACAAATACGGCAACAGGAAGTTGTGGATTGATGATGTCAATGAACGAAACAATAAACCTATATTCGAAGTAGATAATAGAAAGAAAATAATTGATCAACTTAACACAGCGAAACGAGATTACATAGAGAAAAGCAATGACCAAGATCCTTTGTAAGCCAAATTTACATTATTTAATTACCTATAAAGGTAATAAAGGGGTTAGGCCACTTTAATTTTTAAATAGTCGTGCAATAATATTAAGTAGAAATTAGGTTACTAGAGAGATGGTTATCGACCTAACCGTTTTTGAAGAAAGGCCGGCAATTGTTGGGTCGATATCACGGAGTTGAACAAATAACAAAGTAGTGTTCACGTGTGCTCGTTCTTTGTTCCAATATTATTTGGAAACATGTCGAAATTTGATGATATTTTCGACAAAAAGAAAGATGAAGCTCCTATGCTTGATTTGTCTAAAGTAGTAATTAATACAGCGGAAGAATATCGCGCAGTTTTAGACAAGGTGCCGGATTTCAAGACACGCCCTGAAAAGGTAAACAGTTTATAACACGCAATAGAAATAAATCAAGTACAGTATTAAAATAAAACTAAACCAAATTATAATAGGTGAGGGCTGAGGACGTAAAAATAAAAGATAGACCGGATCAAAAAACTAAGACAGCCCGGAAGGAGATTCGCGCTTACGAGAAGTTAGGGACCAGAGGCTATGAGGAGAAAAACTTCACGTTCATGGACCCCATACCCGTCGAAATGAGGGGATTAAAGTTCGATGAGCTATGCACCGTGCCTATCGAGTGGAAGATGTTGACTTCCATACGACCCAAGTCTAAATTGGACGAGGAATACTTTAACAGGTATGCTATTAAAGTGATTTAAATTGCCTAAAGTCGTAACGTTACTCATACATATAATTACACTTACATAACTCTGAAACCTGGCTTTTTAAAAATACTGGTAATTTTTTATGAGTTCACTAACTTCTTTAAATGTTTTAGTGGTTACCAAGTCTTTTGAAAAGGTTCATAATTATGTTATCTAATAATGGATCTGTTTTTTTTTTTTCTAGATTAGTTGAGTTGGGCAAATCGGAACTAAGAACGCAAGCTCGAGAAAAACGCGAATATGCTAAAAACAATATGGTTCGAAAAACAAAAACCCGCTCGGGCGTGTCTGAAACAAGAATCGTTTCTTGCGGTGAATGCGGAGAGGAGTATTGTAACGGTACGATAATATATCATTATATATTTACTGCTCTTCTAGTCAAGTACATACTCGTACACAGATTATCAATTACAGCATTTCGTGGCGTAATGTGAATCATACAAATTGGTTCTTAGATTTTGGAGATTTATTGATGCCAACTTAATGCTACGTTACCAATCATATCAAAACTAGCACAGCGACGTAGCTATGTTAAACATAGAATAATTCTGTTGCTATGACATCCTAAATGCCTCTAAAACATTAGAACACCTAATAACTATTAGTCTCAAATAATATTTGAAATTTTTATACATGTTTCAGGTAAAATGTGCCTTATTACTAATAACGACATGTTCGCGCGACTCAAAGTCGAAGTGGAAACCAAGTCGCGCACGCAGACCGCAGCCGCTCAAACCGGAGGCAAGATGCGACGAATGAAGAAACGAGGCAGACGCAAGCCTAGGAGCAAAAGCGCAGCGCCCCCACCACGGAAATCTCACCCAAAGTCAGGCGCCAAAAGTGACTCCGAACTTTAAACTTCGATGGCGAAAAAGACCAAATACGTAGTGCCCATGTAGTTGCATTCGATTAATTAGGTGTAGGAAGGTACAGTCGATCCATGTAATAGAAACTGTTGATCATATTAGAACCTTGTCATATCCAATTTCTACACAATATCTACTATAACATACTTTTTAAACTCACGATTTGCACTCTGATTGCACGGGATGATATCCCGTGACTACGAGCGGTGTAATTCGCTCGAATCGTCGGGTACGTATTTTAGTAGAATACGTTAAATTCTCCAACGCTATACAGACCCGTTTCATATAGTATAACATGTGAATAAATATTTCAAATTCAAACTGACAAAGAACTAAATGCTTAACAGTTTCCCGGGCTAACTGTACAGTGCATAATATTCATGTAGTTGAATAGATTCGGAAACCCTGACAACAAAGTACGTAATCGGCAATTTGGTAGATAAGACCATTCACGTTTATGCTCTTATAAAATGAAATTGTACAAAATTGCAGATGATTTCGTATTTGTATGGAGTTCCATCCGCGTCTCATGGTCAAAATGTTTACTGGTATATTCTATTTTTTCTTATGATAGTTAAAATTTAAACCATCTCATGAATGATTTTTCAAAAACAACTTCTTTCATTGAGGAAACGGACATAGTTCCCACGGGAAAATCGACCACATTAGTCCACATTTAACTCTCCTAACAAAAAATACAGTGTATGGCCACCATGACTCCCCATTACGATCAAAGTACATAAAAATAAATCCAAAATTACGAAATCATCAATTTGCCAAGGCCATTGCTGGACATTTCTGCTAGCTAAAATGCCGAATATTGTACTTTTCGTATTATGGGTTTGTTAACCTTTAGAACGCCTCGTAAAAAACGCTTCGCCCTATAGATATACACTAAAACCGTCCCAAATTTGGTCAATTTCTCATCACAATGGCATTTATAAAAGTTCAAAAGATTTTCCATCACAATAATGAAAGTAGGCTCATTACGTAGACGCTCCGATTTACATCTCAAATAAGCTATGCTAATTTAATTGTTCCTAACATTACTTAAATGTTATGTAAACAATACGAGATTTGTTACATTTACTTTCTTTTATGTAACCAGCAATTAGTTGAACCAAAATGAGCCTGCGTCTTACTGCCAACAATTCATTAATATTTCATAACGCAACATATGTAATTATAATTGCAAATTCACAGTAAGTAGTGATAGACGCAATATTGTATCATAATTAATCACAAGGAATCAAATTGTATAAACAAAACGACTGATCTTGAATAGTTGCAGATGCGAAACTGTAATCAATTCATTATTAGACTAGGCGAATATATTTAATTATAATGTTATCTTAGTGAATTACGTAGATTGTATACAATTTTGGAATCTCATGTCTTTTTATATTCAACCTCTTTCGAAATACAGAATTAATTAATAACAAGTATTTTAATGGCAGCAGGATGACCTAGGAACCCTAGTTAAGTGCACTTATCCTTAATAATGAAACACAAAGATTATGTAAATGGGTAAATGATAAAATATGTCAATATCACTCTTTATTGATTTAAAAAAATATTTATATTACACATTCATTACAATATTTATTATTTGTAGGGTCTATATAACAACAACATTGCCACGACACACACGATCTGTTGGCAACCGGACGCCTCAACCCTCACTACACTACATAATGAATATGAAGCCAAAAATATCTTTTAAATCTATCAATCCTATCGATATAATCATGTAGAATTTGATTCATCTCTGAGAAATCGCAAGATGATAAATTCTTTATAAAGTTTAGGCCTAAGTACTGACAAACTAAACGGAACACAATATGGAACCACAACTGGAAGGTGAATACAGCTTAGGACACGAACTTAGACAAATAACAACAAAGTAAGTATTATGAATACAGTGTGAACCGCCGGGGCGACCTCTACGTTATAACAACGCTCTCATCATTATAGTAACATATTATTGCAACATCACTGCTCCCCGGCGGGCGTCACAAATATGACATAATAATAATCGCGAAATAAATATTTAAAATTAAAGATAACAGACACTACAATAGTTATACAAGAGTATGTTTAAATGTTATTCCATCAGCAACATTGTTACACCTCACAGCCGATGTTACAACTATCGTTTGACTTCCATTAGAATACAATATCATGTCAGTAGCTATTTATTCATTACAATATTGACTGATAAAATATAATGCTCTCACACTTAACCTATTAGAATAAATTATTTGTAGAGACACTTTAGAATTTCCGAAAGATGTTCACAGACATTTGTTTAATTATAAACACTTGGGATTATACTTACAACTAGGATACAAAATAGGAATCTGCAATAACATTATTAGCAGTATACATACAGATTTAGCAATTTTGAACTGCGATAGGTACTTCGAGTGATAATATGTATACTTTAGTCCAATAATCATTTTGAATGGATATGTGTTTATATCAACGAAATATATAAATTAGATATACTTGTATTTCAAATAAGCGCTGTCCTCGGACGGAAAATATTGTGAAGTTTCTAAAGGAAATGTAAAATATTGTGGATAAGGAAACGGTGTACTGCGACACTTGATCGCATATTACATTGGTCCATTTTATCAGGTCTCATTCACATAAAATGTCATGGGCACAATCACTGCAGTCGGCTACTCCGAACCGAACACTACAATGACAAATAATGTTATTTACACAAATAATTGTTAGTATAAATACATATAAATTCGTTGCGAAGAAATAATCAATACAATATAGGTAAGTAAAAGAATTTAGACGAGGTAGAAATGCACACATTTGGAATGAAAGGAGACTTATTACTACAAGCACCAGAAGATTTTAAATGTTTACAATGTACTGAGTTTACGCTATTACAACTAATGAATAAACATTACTACTGTTATTCATATTCACTCATATACATAATACACTAATTCTACGAGAAATATTCTCAAAATAATGTAACCTTACATTAATTTCAAAATGTGTTTCAAATCAAATAAAAAGAACGTAATCTAACCACGCGACATATTGCAGATTCCCAATACATTTTCAATGTTTTACAAACACAAGAATCATGAATGACTATAATAAAAAAAATTATTATGCATTATTGAAAACAATAATTAAATTATTATGAATATGTCAACGAGTTTTAATGTACAATAAAATATGAAACTAAAAACATGGACGTAATGTTAAATGAATGTGTAAGAAAGTTAGACGATAAAACTTAATTAACAATGTTCACACTCGGTAGAATTACGATTTGTATATAATTATTTTTATTAATTTATAGATTGTATTTATATTAAAATTCCTTGTGGTAATCGTAATTGCACCGCGCGTGGTATTGGCATTGAGCTAGCGACTGGGCGGGACGCCAGACTTGACCCTGACTTTGCACTCACCACTCACTGGTCCTTGCGAGCTTTCTTTTTGCTTTTCTTTACTTTGGCGTCTGTCCAGGTATCTGGAAATTATTTAATAACCATAAGTACTAGACCATATAATACATTTTATGCACCTATGACACATATATACATTTGGGATACATTCCGAAGAGCCTAAGAAGAAAACTAAGTTAAAATGTTTGGAACTAGGCATCACTACACTAAGATTATATTAGGCAACAGTGTGTGATTGAATTAATAAATACAAAAAATAAGAAATATATAGCTATAAAACATATCTTTGATTCAATATCAAATCTATTTACACAAATGTTTTTACAAAGTTTGTTCACTTTTTGTACATATCCGATTATGTATTACATTATTTGTACAACTGAACTGACTACGCACCGCGATCGTGTCGTAACATTAAACGCACAATA
Source organism: Cyclophora albipunctata (assembly GCA_963082685.1). Taxonomy (NCBI): domain Eukaryota; kingdom Metazoa; phylum Arthropoda; class Insecta; order Lepidoptera; family Geometridae; genus Cyclophora; species Cyclophora albipunctata. The sequence goes on from OY720123.1 coordinate 4,212,213, forward strand.
AAGGAATATACTTTGGATATTTAGAAATCATGCTATATCCGTATATGTGGAAAACATCGGATTAAATCGTTCAAAAAATTAAAACTATTTAGAAATTAACATAAAGTAAAGTAAGTTCGTGTAGGTTAGTGGCCAACCCCGGTGTCGGAGGCAAAGAAAAATTAAGATTAGATAAAATAGTAAACAAGTAATTTAGCCAAATAATCAAAAGTTTAAAAAAATCCAAAGTTGGTGAAATCTAATGGCAGACGGCAGATGGATGAATGGATGTTTATTAATCATATCCTATGTAAGTATGTAAGGAAAAACTGCAGTACTGCTTTCATGAGAATAAGATTAGAAAGGTCAGATTATCCTAAAGTTATCTCGATAACTCACCACCAAGTTCATCAAACACGGGAGCACTCAGCTTCTCCTCCTGTTTCTCGGAATCAGAGTTGTCTTTTTCAACAGGTTCTGGTTTAGCTGCGCTCTTAGCAATAGCTGCGGTCTGGAAAACAATATGTTGCTTTAAAAACTGCCTGTTACAATCTTATTGTAGGGTGAGAAGAAATAATATAATTTCTTATTGGAATAATTAGTTACATGATTAATCAAAAAGTTATCTCTGTTTGAAAAAACCTTGACAAATTGCATTGATAAATTTTTTTATACAATTTTTAACTAATTCACTTACCTCCTTCTTCTTAATTTGCTTTTCCTTATTTTCTTTCTTCTTGTTGCTTCTGAGATCCTTCACATCAGTCAGTTCTTCCACCTCAGGGGACTCATCGTCTCCGCCACCCAAAGCCGCTTGGTCCTGACGTTCCCTCTACAAAGGCAATTTTTTAAAGTAAATTTAAGATTTAATTAACAGTTTTATAGTCTTCATTCTCTTTTAGGTGATTGAAAGTAAGTATGACTTGGATTTTGACCTCACCTCTTTTAGGATACGCTGCAGCTCCTCCACTTGAGCTTGAAGTTCCGCAGCAGCATTTTCATCAACATCAGGGCCTTCAGCACTCACAACCTTGATGCTCTCAGTGACAGGCTCCTCACTCACAGGACGAGCAGCTTCCACATCTTTCTCAACTTCCTTAGTCTTCTTGATTTTCTTTGCAGGGCTGTCCTTCTTCTTCTCTTCGGGGGCCTTCACCTTCTTCTTGTCACTCTTCTTAGGCACCTCCTCCCAGAGACCATCATCAAAGTCCTCTGGCTTCTCAGACTCAGCATTCTTCTTCTTTCCCTTCTTGTCAGCGGGCACATCCTTCTTGACCTTTGGCTCCGTCGGCCTCTCTTTAGGCTTGGGTTTCTCCGCTTCTTTCACTTTTTCCTCCTTCTTCTCCTTTGATGGAGACTTTTTGGAGGCTTCAGTTTTAGTCTTCACTTCGTCGCTGACGCGGTTTGGTGAAGATTTCTGAAATAATAAAGTCAGTCAAAATATTTGAACAACATACAATAACTTGTCTGTAATCTATTTCTCCTATAATCAAATAATATTCGCAGAATACAAAATTATCATTTATAAAGTCACAATTGAATAACGTGCTCCTACATTATGCTTGTGGGTTAAAAATAAAATGAGCTGACGACAAAGGCGGGAGAAGATAACAATAGTAATGTTGGGTGAACTCACCTTGTCCTTCTTTTGTTTCTTTTTAGATGACGATTTCCTATCGTCTAGCACCAGCGGCAGCTTATCAAACTGGGGCTGTTCTGCTGAGTGGAACCCGAAAACGAAAACTAGCACAGCACATACTAAAACAACAGCTACTGCGGCCGCGGTGAACACAAACTGTGTGTTAGACACCTGATTCAGAATCTCCATCTTCGAGAACAATTAGAAATCGTCAAAAATTAATTGTCCACATATAAAGTTATCGATAACGTATGATAATGCTGAACAAATTAATTCCCAAGTGATAAAAGCAGACACGGAGACATGATGAGATGACGCGGCTGTGACGTGCCAAAAAATTGCGATTTCTTGATTTGAGGGTTACCATTACTCGTAAAATCAAATCAAAAATACCGTGTCGCAATATTGATACCTACCTATGTATCGAAGTTGATGCGTTATTATTAGATTAATTAATTGAATTTATTAATAACTAATTGAGATGATATTTTGCAATATAGATATTAGGTATATTTTTTCATTTTTTACATGTGTACTTATTATATAAATATTGTTTATCAATATTAACTTAAAACCTATATAATAGCTTGTATCTAATTAGATTAAATACGAATAAATTCTAAATTCGACTTAATTAAGATTAACTCATATAGTAATGGTTTACGTAATGAAAAATAGCTTAAAATAAGGAAGAACATTTTTAGCCTGGGCTACCATATACAATTAAAAAAAAGAAGTTTAATTTAGACTGTAGCCACGTAGCCCACAGCTGTAGCCAAGTAATAAGTCCATGGTAGCTAATCGGTTTGTTGTAATTGTCACTGTCAAAATTATAATGATGTCAACATGTATGACATTGACAATGGTAGGTAGGTACCAAAATTCTAAACATAACATAACCTCAAAGAAATAGGTAATAACACACGCACCGAAACCGAAACGTAAAAGTATTCTCTGAAGCGCCGTGTAACCATATAGTACTTTTCGTGTAACTTTGTTAAACAAATTCCAAAATGGGAAATCATAACAAAAAAAAGCATAAGAATAAGAAAAACAAGTCTCAATCTGTTCAAGGCGACCCAGAAATAGACCAAGGACTGGTGGATCATGATGATTATCCAGAGCACACAGCAGAAAAGAGGCCATTCGACGATGAAGATTCAGACGGTGAGGATAAACCGAAAAGAAAGAAGAAAAAGAAGCCTATTGTACCAACAGAGACAGAAGACAAAAAAGGAAAGAAATCTATTCGACAAATGAAAAAAGAAAGACATGCACAGCGCTTAGCAGAAGCACAATTTGCTGCTAAGGACCAGTTGAAATCACAGTGCATAAGCTACTTGTCTCAGTGGAAACATGATAGATCAAACTGGAAGTTCATGAAAGTGAAACAAGGGTGGCTCTTCAAAAACAAATTTTCATCATCTTTGATACCAGATGCCTCATGGCCCGTGTTCATGGAGTACTTTGAGAAGGCTCAAGGGAATATCAAAACTCTCTTATTAGAAGATGCAAATAAAGTTATAAAGCAAATGGATGAATGGATTGAATCACAGAACAATGACAAAAACACAGAAGAAGAGAGTGAAGAGAAGAAAGAAACTGAAGTGCAAAAACCAGATGATACTGCATATAAAAGGGCTAGGGATTTAATACAATGTTTACAAGAGTAATTTGTGTTTTCTTTAAATTTTATTTAACTACACATTGGTTAACAATAAATACAATAAACCTGGTAATTTATAACAATTTTGCTTCCACTTTAGTCTCTGCATCAGCAGTTAATTGTTCAACCCACTTGCGCAGCTTGTCAGCATCTTGTAAACCTACATAACGTTGCTGCTCCTTCCCATTCTTCATAGCAACCAGAACAGGGACTGAGCTCACTTTATAATCCAAAGCCAAGTCTGACTGCTCATCAATATCAACCTTGGCCAACACAATTTTCCCCTTGTTTTCCGAGATAATTGCCTCAATGCGAGGAGTCAACAATTTGCAAGGATTACACCATCTATAAAATAAATAAATATTGTAAATTTTGTCATATCACAATATTATGAAATAGTTACGTAATATAATAAGCCGACAAAGGGTTTATGTTTATTAGATAAATACGAACTCACGTTGCAAAAAAGTCAACAATGACAGGAACTTTGCTTTTTAGGACTTTATCATTAAAATCCTCAACACTCTGAATTTTTACAATATCACCCTTTACAGCAGTAACTCCAAAATTTCTGTAAAGGGGACCAGAGCGTGCCAAAGTCGTCTTGAACAAATTATAAGCGTTTTTCACAAGCATTTTGGCTAGTACAGTAAAAATTGGGAGAAGATTTTGTTCACAGATTTTGTTGGCCGAAGAAAAATGATAAATGAATGAATGAACTAATGAAGATAGAAAAATAGAAGAAAACTGAGGGAGGACAACGATGGAATGAATGGGAATGAATGACAGAAGGCTTCTGCCATAGACAACACGACATATTTTTGTTTGCAACTGCTTGTTAGTGGTAACTGGTAACACTGCTTGCTAACCCAAACTAATAACTCTTTGTGTTAATCTGTGGCACTGTATCGTAATTGAAATCGGTCCTTTATGTCATTCGTTTTCGTTCGTTCCTTACTGTCAAAGTTTGTGGTAGACCTGTGTCGATCGATCATTTGACGAAACCCGGGTCGATCACGACCCATTCTAAGAATGATCGAGTTAAAATGATTCGATCATTTGGGTCGCGGGTCGCAGTGCGTTTAAATGTATGTCGCATGATAATAACTGACAATCAGGGATTATGAATAAAATAAACATTGACATAGACTCATTTATTTAGGTATCATTACATAGTATAAAATAAAGTCGATTTTTCTGTCCTCATGTCCCCTTGTACGTGCCAAATAAGCAGGACGAATTTACAACTTTTACGCACGTATCGCAGGTCGTAGGTCACCGATGCAACTGACTGACAAATCAATCAATCGCGCGATCGATGAGAGATCAACAGGTCGCTCACGACTCGCGACCCGCGACCCACACGCCTCAGCACGAGCGTTCCAGTACGAACCGGTTTATTTTGCTTACATACAGTGTGAGAAAGAGCGCGGGAATGGCAGCTAACACATTTGAATGAAAGAGATAGAGGACGATGTGAAATTGAGCGAACGACCCAACGGTTCTAAAAAGATCGAATCTTTTAAAGACTCCCGACCCAATCACTCACCTACATGTTGTGATCGAATCTTTTTGATTCGATCAATCGTGATCGACTCAGGTCTAGTTTGTGGATGTTGCGTTGCGTGGACTGATGAATTAATTTCGGTGAAATTACACTTTATTTTTCATGAAATTCCTACTATATACTTAGTGAAAATCATGTATTCAAGCGACGATTATAATGAGGTACTGGTTTTCATATATTGCCATTACTTATTACAATATAATTAATAAACTAACATAACCTCTGATTTCGTTTTAAAAGTTATACATTTTGATAATTTTCTTTACAGGGAGGATACGAGTCTTATGGGGACTACGAACCTCATACTGGAGATCCACAGTATGACTTGGAATATGATAGATCGTATTATAAAATGCCAGAAATGGTAGGCACACATCAAACTATCTGTTACAATATTGTACCGATTTTATCCAGAAGAATGACAAAAGATCTGTATGTAATTTTATTATATCTAGGTATTTCTTTCAGGTGAAAAAGTTTCTGGTTTACTTCCGTAATATGATCACTGAGGGAATGACCTATGAGATCTCTAATTTGTATGAGAATACATTCCCAAAGTTAACTGATCAGTATTTTGAGAACACCTCATGGCCTGATGAGAATGAGGTTGCTCCCATTGTGGAAAATGACCCGGTAAGTACATGAAACATTTATTCATAAGATTCAATTGAATTAATGAAAAAAGATACCACAGTATAATATTTTGAAGAGCTTGCTTTAATACCTATCTTTACCAGCCATTCAAAAACGTAACATACTTAGATTTGGCCTTAAATAATTTCAGATATACCTACATAGAATACATATCCCTTTCTTAATTCAGTGCTTATTCTTATTACAACTTCTTTATTGTCCCAGGTGTTCATGATATTGTACAAAGAGCTGTACTATCGTGACATCTACGCTCGCGTGCCCGGCGGCCCAAAGCCCGAGCAGAGGTTCCACTCATTCTACAACTACTGTGACCTCTTCAACTATATCCTCTCGGCTGAGGCGCCTGTGCCATTGGAGCTCCCTGACCAGTGGCTTTGGGAACTTATTGATGAGTTTGTGTATCAGTTCCAGTCATTTGCGCAGTACAGGTAAGGTGTTATGACTAAAACAAAGTTTGTGTGGGTCTAAGAAGTTTATTTTGATTTAACTTGTTTCATTTGAATATTAAAGAACACAGAAATCCAAAATAATTTTAAATAAGTATATGCTTGTAATGTTTCAATAAGTATATGCTTATCTCACTGTAATATTGGTTTAGGTCCCGCACCTCCAAGCTGAGCCCTGCTGAGATTGAAGCTCTCAACACTGAGAACAAGGCCTGGAATGTTCTTTGCATCCTCAATGTACTCCACTCCCTCGTAGACAAGTCCAACATCAAGCGTCAACTTGAGGTAAGCATTGAATTCCTTGTATTTTTATTAAAAACTGTTATTAAAATAGCACAACTAATTACACCATTAAAAAGGAACTAAGTGTATTAGCCTGTAATGTCTCACTGCTGGGCAAAGGCCTCTGGTCTCATCAAAGATATAGTACAGTGAGTAGGACTTAACATAATCACCACACTTTATCTCCATGGTCCATGGATATTAATAAAAATTTATTTAGTTTTGACCAAAACGCATGGCTTCCCGTATCAAATCGCAACCTAACGCATAAAAAACGGTGATCCGATTTAGGCGACCCAAAATCGAAATATAAATATTTTTATATACATACATTTAATTGAAATCCGTTCTATATAAACCCATCCTCCCAACTTTCACATTTATATTAGTTAGATATTAGGGGGCTTACTTTTGTCTATACTACTTTCTATCTTCTTATATCTATAGGTATACGCGACCGGCGGTGACCCCGACTCGGTGGCGGGTGAATTCGGACGCCACTCCCTCTACAAGATGCTGGGGTACTTCTCCCTCGTGGGACTACTGCGTCTGCACTCGCTGCTCGGAGATTACTACCAGGCGATTAAGGTAAATAGTTTGCTTACTACTGTATTTTATTAATTATTTGTTTTAATACAATAATACCGGCCTTAATCTCTATCACAGTCTCTACCTTCAGAAAGATTGGTGTTAATTGTCAAGTTCTTTTGCTAATCTCTGATTTAAGTAGTATTTTCACTTATTTTCTATTATACCAGCCAGGACCAGCCAAGAAATAGGAAGATGTTTTCTTTATTTCCTCGAACCAACCTAAAAGTCTAAATAATCCCTTTAACAACATTCACAATGTATACTATACGCAAAATATAACATGAGGTAAAATGTACAATTCCCAAATGTATGCCGTCCATGCAGAACTCTCTCCGAACAAAAAATATTTTACTTCTCTACTTAAACACAGGTGCTAGAAAACATCGAGCTGCACAAGAAGTCTCAATACTCCCACGTGCCCGCCTGCCAGATCTCTACTTCCTACTACGTAGGATTCGCCTACATGATGATGAGGCGCTACGCCGACGCCATCCGCACGTTGTCATCAGCACTACTCTACATGCAACGTACTAAACAGCTGTTCTCGACTCGTTCTTACCAGAACGATCAGATTAATAAGCAGACGGAACAGATGTACCATCTCCTGGCCATATGCTTGGTACTGCACCCGCAGTGCGTTGATGAGTCTATACAGCAGGTTAGTGTTTATTGGAGAAGCTTATGGTGTAACTTGAACAATGTCGATTTGATGTCTGTATTAATTAGCTGCGAAATTGTTGGGGGAATGAAAAGAAAGCACGTAAAATAGATCGAAAAATAGAAGTTGAATTAACCGTTCTGTTCTGATGATCTTTCTTAACCGCAATTGGGCTTTTGAAAAAAAAAAAATGTTTTTTTAATGTATTTTAAAACTTTATTATTAATAATATTGATATTTAATGCAAAAAAGTAAAAAAAAAATTTTTTTCAATTAATTATAAACAATTAAAAATTGAATAAAAATCACGTGACTATAAACGCGCCATAATTGGTCACCGTGGTTGTGACGTGATAATGTATAGCTATTTAACCATAAGTACGTACAGCGTTTACGGCTATTACACGTGTAACCGAATGGGGCTATACATTATGACGTCACGCGCGCTCGGGTTTGTTCGGGAGTTGTCCGAGTGTTTTCGGTACTGGATTCAAAAATTAATTTTTATTTTGAAATAACTTTTGAATTATTGCGAAAAAAATAAAATAAAAATAGTTTTGTTATAAAACTAATATATAAGCTTTCCATTTATCACAAAAAATTTTTTTTTTCAAAAGCCCAATTAGGGGGGTGTAAAGTTAACCAATGTGGAAAAATATGTGGAAAAATATGGAAAAAACGTATGGATAATGATCCATACGTATTTTCATCCTCTACAAGTTGGATCTGCATCATAAGCCTATCATAAAAAGCATCAAAATATCTTTCTAAAGACCGGTCGTCACCTGCGACTTGAGAGAAACGAAATCAAATATAGATGCACGAGCAGCGCCCGGCGTTGTGCCCTTTCCTGGAGGAATTTTGGGATGAATATAGCCTATAATAACCTTCCCGTTAAATGTGGCTGACTATCCATTACAAAAAGAATAATTCGAATCGGATTACATAGTAGTTTCCGGGATTAGTACGCACAAACAAACAAACTCTTCAGCTTTATTATATTATAGATAGATTTTCAATAGAGATCCAAGTTTAACCAATAAACATTACCAGGTGCTCCGCGAGAAGAACTACCACGAGAAGATGTTCAAGATGCAGTACGGCGACCTGGGCGAGTTCGAGAGCTGCTTCACGTTCGCGTGCCCCAAGTTCCTGTCGCCGTGCCCGCCGCCCATCGAGCCCGGCTCCAACTACGGCCGCGACGCCGTCAAGCACCAGACGCAAGTCTTCATGGACGAGGTCACTATATCATATACTAGTTTCATACACTCTTTGTTTCATCATCATAGATTGTAAAGCAACATGCAACTCGGCCCCGCTAAAGTGGCGTTCTATCTGAGTGCTAGTGGGCGATAGTGGCATTCTATCTGAGTGCTAGTGGCCGATAGTGGCATTCTATCTGAGTGCTACTGTGCTCCGGAGGACACTAGGGTCGGCCACTAACCATTCCAAATGAATAGATTAAACAATGTAAGTTCGAATAGGTAACCCAACCCTGGTGTCGGAGATTTTAGACCGCTTCAACGCCTCCGATATGGTCTAATCATTCAAACAACCGGTACCGACAGTTTACTGTGCCGTCCGAAGCATGGTAGCGTATTGTGCCGAGGACACGAGGAAGAATTTAACTATCAGGGTATTGTTTCCCTATTAATATGCCAACATTGTTCTCAAGAGACTTGTGTTCTCAGTATTAATTTCTCCAGGATTCAGTTCCAAGCAGTAGCTGATAAATGAGTGAGGGTTCAGGAACCGGGGTTCTAAGAAGCTCAAGTCATCTATAACCTAACCTAACCTTTTTCTTTTGTAAAGTTGATAGTTTTATCCATATGAAATGTTTCAGGTCCGGCAACAAAAGATGCTGCCCACCATCCGGTCGTACTTGAAGCTGTACACGACGCTGCCGCTGGCCAAGCTGGCCGCCTTCATGTCGGCGGCGCGCGGCGGCGAGCGCGACGCGGCGCGCGAGCTGGCGGCGCTCGCCATCCACCTGCTGTGCTTCAAGCACAAGATGAAGAACCAAGTCTGGACCAAGGGGCCCAGCGGCCTGGACGGCAAGTTCCAGAGCGGCTCCGAGGTCACACACTTTCTTTACTTTAAACGAACACTGCTCATTTTGAATTTAAACTACGTTCACGGCCTTCTCTTTTATTTTACATTTCTGTCTACTGTGACCACGGTTCCTGTAAAGGGGCAGAAACGTCAGATAAAAATGTGAAAATAAAGGCGAAGTGTATCCGTTACTTACATTCTAGCCGGGCCATTTTAAACAATTGAAATAAAGAAAATTCCGACAGAGCCAAATTTTCGTAGAGACCTTAGGTTTACCACAAGGAATAAAGTGTCAAAAGTCCCCATCAGTCCCATGTGAGCTTCGGGACTTATTCGGGGCCCAAGGTCAAAATTTTAGGTTTTTTGGATTTTTCTCGAAAACGGTAAGTTTTATCGAAAAAGTATCTGAGAATATAAAAAAGCTTATAAAATTCTCTATAACTTTAATTCTATCCACTTTTTCCATATTCCCCCAACCGTTATTGAACTACACGCTCCAGAAATGTAAAAATTAAGGACCTCGGGCAGGTAACTATGGAGCCTGCCCCAATGCTCAACAGTGACATGACCTATGTCATTTGAAAGGTCTTGAAGAGTTGTACAAGTTACTCCTAGACTGTTATATCGAATTCGACGGCCAACTCGGTGTTTTCGACCACCGAAGAATTACCACTGGAGGTGCTGTGGAGCCTGGACGGAATGCTCAACAGTGACATGACTTACGCATTTGAAAGCTCTTACAAGTCACTTTTTGATAGTTATATCGAAATCGACGCCAAACTCGGTGTTTTCGACTACCGAAGAAAAACACTAGGTGTATGTGCAGTTGACCCTGATCGTATTGCTCAACAGTGACATGACTGATATCATTTGAAAGCTCTTACAAGTCACTCCTTGACAGTTATATCGAAATCGACGGCCAACTCGGTGTTTTCGACCACCGAAGTATCGACACTGATCGTATTGCTCAACAGTGACATGACACATATAATTTGAAAGCTCATAAAGAGTTTTATAAGTCACTCTTTGATAGTTATATCGAAATCGCCGTCCAACTTAGTGTTTTCGACCACCGAAGAATGGAGTTGGGCTATGCTATACCGAAGTATCGACGCTGATCCTAATGCTCAACAGTGACATGACCTATGTCATTTGAAAGCTCTTGAAGAGTTGTACAAGTCACTCTTTGACAGATATATCGAAATCGACCGCAAACGCGGTGTTTTCGACCACCGAAGATCGACACTGGGTGTATGTGCAGTTGACCCTGATGGTATTGCTCAACAGTGACATAACTAATGTCATTTGAAAGCCCTTGAAGAGTTGTCCAAGTCACTCCTTGACATGTATATCGAAATTAACGGCCAACTTGGTGTTTTCAACCACCGAAGAATGGAATTTTCTCAAGGTTCTTTTTTAAGTAATGTGTAATATATATTTTTTTATTTTTGGTCAAAAACACCGAGTTAGCCGTCGATTTCGATATAAATGTCAAGGAGTGACTTGGACAACTCTTCAAGGGCTTTGAAATGACATAAGTTATGTCACTGTTGAGCAATACCATCAGGGTCAACTGCACATACACCCAGTGTCGATTCTTCGGTGGTCGAAAACACCAAGTTGGCGGTCGATTTCGATATACATGTCAAGGAGTGACTTGGACAACTCTTCAAGGGCTTTCAAATGACATAAGTTGTGTCACTGTTGAGCAATACCATCAGGGTCAACTGCACATACACCCAGTGTCGATTCTTCGATGGTCGAAAACACGGCGTTGGCGGTCGATTTCGATATAAGTGTCAAAGAGTAACTTGTACAACTCTTCAAGAGCTTTCAAATGACATAGGTCATGTCACTTTTGAGCATTAGGATCAGCGCCGATACTTCGGTATAACATAGCCCAACTCCATTCTTCGGTGGTCGAAAACACTAAGTTGGACGGCGATTTCGATATAACTATCAAAGAGTGACTTATAAAACTCTTTATGAGCTTTCAAATGATATGTGTCATGTCACTGTTGAGCAATACGATCAGTGTCGATACTTCGGTGGTCGAAAACACCGAGTTGGCCATCGATTTCGATATAACTGTCAAGGAGTGACTTGTAAGAGCTTTCAAATGACATTAGTCATGTCACTGTTGAGCAATACGATCAGGGTCAACTGCACATTATTGTACATACACCTAGTGTTTTTCTTCGGTGGTCGAAAACACCGAGTTTGGCGTCGATTTCGACATAACTATCAAAAAGTGACTTGTAAGAGCTTTCGAATGCGTAAGTCATGTCACTGTTGAGCATTCCGCCCAGGCTCCACAGCACCTCCAGTGGTAATTCTTCGGTGGTCGAAAACACCGAGTTGGCCGTCGAATTTGATATAACAGTCTAGGAGTAACTTGTACAACTCTTCAAGACCTTTCAAATGACATAGGTCATGTCACTGTTGAGCATTGGGGCAGGCTCCATAGTTACCTGCCCGAGGTCCTTAATTTTTACATTTCTGGAGCGTGTAGTTCAATAACGGTTGGGAATATGGAAAAAGTGGATAGAATTAAAGTTATAGCGAATTTTATAAGCTTTTTTATATTCTCAGATACTTTTTCAATAAAACTTACCGTTTTCGAGAAAAATCCAAAAAACCTAAAATTTTGACCTTGGGCCCCGAATAAGTCCCGAAGCTCACATGGGACTGATGGGGACTTTTGACACTTTATTCCTTGTGGTAAACCTAAGGTCTCTACGAAAATTTGGCTCTGTCGGAATTTTCTTTATTTGATCACTATTTTTATGTCTAAAATGACCCGGCTATTCTAAATACAAACTTGTTATTAGATGTTTTAGGTTAAACTTGTGATGACGGATTGCCAATCCGTCCAATACTTGGCCCATAAAACCACTCATTCATTCGTTCATTTCTAGTAGGTTAGTGGTCAACCCTGGTGTCAGAGTTTTAAGACCGCTTAAAGGCCTCTGACATCTATCGATTGAAACAATCGGGACTGCTTTACGCTTCCATTAGAAGACCGCAAACATGACACATTAATTTGTATAATTCCAGCTCGATTTCTACATCGACAACGACATGATCCACATCGCTGATACGAAGGTGGCGCACCGCTACGGGGACTTCTTCATCCGCAAACTACTCAAGTTCGAAGAACTCAACAGGAAACTACACCATATTAAAATATAAACTACTATAATCTATGCAAAAGTCATTTCGTTCCGGCAACGAAATCAGAAGTTCTATTTTCATTGACTCTTCTCTAGAAGTCATTTCTAAATAACAATCGTTTCTCAATAGTTTATCCTTTTGAATCCTCCAAAACTGTTATTGTAATCGATAAGAACATTTCCAGATTTCAATCAACTTTTGCATTTTATATCTATAATATCGTCGCAAATACATAGTTTGTATAAAACAATTTTGGTTTCATTGTAGAAATAGAAAAAGCTAATTGTATTCTATGCGACTGTTGGGTGGTTAAGAATTTATTTAATAATCTACCCTAATTACAGCCTTTCCACACCACAGTCTTTTTGTGTCAAATGATACGCGCGCGCGCTGTATCGCCACATAAATGTTTATTTACTCATGTGGTATCGCCATAATGTATTGCAATTTGTAAGATCGTTTGTAAGACCATTAAGAGCCTTACCATGACCCTTGAACACGCGTATCGTTATTCATGCTCAAATAACGCACATCGCTAAGTGTAGCGCCACATCTGCGGAACGTACGGCGCCGAACCTTCCGCTCTATGACACATCAGTCGAAATTACGCCGCGTACTGATGTGTCATAGATAACTTGAAATACACTACGAGCGTATTTAGCGGAAGGTTCGGCGCCGTACGTTCCGCAGATGTGGCCCTACACTAACGGTTCCAAAATGGCCGTCGTTCGTGCGTTTTACGTTTAGCGTTTTTTTAAACGTTTAGTGCAGTAAGGGCACAGTAAGGGCAAAGAAGAGAGCGCCGCCGCGCCTTCACCGAAACCCGTGATGTGCACCAACACTTTATATTCCGACTCTGTCTCTGACTCACTCTTCTGTCACTGTAGGAAAACTTCAAACTTCATCTTGATAGAGGAATTCCATCAGATAAAACTTCAAACTCTTTAGTAGTAGTTTTTGGATGGTTTTTGGTGCTTTTTGTTTGGTGCGCATTAATTTATCGAGAATTAATTTGCGAAGCTATTCAATATGCTACAGAAATAAATTAAAGTATGTAACCAGTCTTAAATTATATTCTGGTCAAAAATGAACATCTAAAGACAGAGGAATACACATTTTTAACTATCTTCTAGCTATACAAATATGGGCAATTTATATTGCTATATTATCAAGAGAGCCCAAGTGTTACAACTTTAGAAAGTACATGTTATCTTCTAGCAATAGAACCATCGTAAATTAGAAATTTCACTACACTTACAGTTTAAATGCGCATTAATGGCTCCTGCAAGACATCCCCCTTGCACGCCTTCTGCATCATGCACGCCCACTCGATGCCACCCGACGCCGCCACCGTGTCAAAACCCAGAAAAATGTCTGAAGGTTACAACCTCCAAGGATATAAAACCATGCCCCAGCGCCGTTTCTATCATGGCGACAAAATCGAAAACATCTTGCAGCGAGTGTAAAAAAAAAGGAAAAAATCCTAAAAGTTTTTTGCGACAAAAGAGTAAAGAAAATAAAATGAAGAGACATGATAAATTAACTGGAAAGAATTCTTTAGAAAAAGCTCAGAGAAAAAAAGGTAGTACAGCGTCGTCGACATCATGCTGTGCGGGAAGAGGACACAGAGGGAGACTGAGGAGGAAAAGGAAATGCGAAATTATTTAGAACATAGAGAATAACACTTGAGCCCTGTTCCACTTCATGTATAATTGGAAATAACTGAATAACTCTTTACACTTGAACGAAAACTTTGAAATGGTCTGAAGTGTGAGTAATAAATAGAACCTTTTAAAATAGGTAAGACATATATGGAGATGATGTTTATGTAAAGAGCTTTCAAAATGGAAGATTTTAGCTAGACGACTAAAACAAAAAAATAAACCAAAGTAATAATCACAATCTTTTATTTCAATTTGAATTAACAACAGGAGGTGTATAACGTATAAACTTTCTGTTACGTTTGTAAAACTTTTTAGGTTCTTTTATTTCAACAGGTGGTCTCTGGACAGTCTCGGGATAAGTTTCATGGAACTGTGCCCATGGATGTTCCGGTTTTAACACTTCATCTATGTTGATGTCTTTCAGCCAATTAGTGTACAAGTCAGAGAAAGATTTGTAAGCATTTCGGAATACTCCTGTGCATTTCGATTTTCCGCTTTTGTTCTGGAACAACAAACATGATTAGAGTTGGACATCTAGTAAATAATCGTTATTTACAATAGTGAGGCCATTTTAAAAATCGAAAACCATTCCTTCTTTAGTTAGGGACTGCGAAATTCAATCGAAATGCTTCGGTCGGGCCACTTTCACCCAAAGCGAAGCGAGGAAGGAACGTTATCTGTATAAAGGCGGGTACCTATCGAGCCACGCGAGTATATTCGGTGATAGAACTACGTAAATATTGCGTAAAAACGATTTGTGTACCTACTCACCACTTTAATTAAATCAGTACACTTATCATTAAACTCTTCTAAATGTTTCAAAAATATACTATTGACTTGTATATTTTCTTCTTTCACAACTTTCATTATGTTTGTTACATAACCAAACTTGAAATTGGTTACACCTTGTTTGAGTAGAGTGCCCAAAATTTCAATGTTTACTCTGAAATTGAAAAAGAACAATAATTTATCCTGAAATTAGGTATACTTGCTAGCAATGTCATATTAGCTGCAGTATAAGTCTCATAAGAGAAAGTTACGCGGTGGCTTACGCGGCGGCGGGCGCGACAGCGGTGGCGGAGGTGGCCACACTGAGGCGCGAGCTCTAGTAGCGATCAGACGTATATCAGGGGTTGCAAACAATCTTCGATCAACAATACACAACTAGATTTCGGGTCGGCGCAAATAATAAGTCTAGGTGCTTAGCGCCTCATTTATTCAAAAGTTGCAAAATTAATGGCCGGAAAAACAATTTAACGGCCGGAGTGTCTTACTTTCGGTAAGTACATGTAGTATAAGTTATATGTTAAGCTAACTAATAAATAATATCAAATTTTGAAAATAATACTGTTTTGAAGTCACCGATACAAATGTTTGGCCAACGTTGGCGCAAAATTTTGTGAAACAGAATAGCAAATCCATGGAGTAGATTTGTATTGAAGTAATAATTTATTTGTTACCAAAAATTCCGGGGAGCGAAATCCGAAAATATTGAACGCGCTAAGCACCTAGACGTATTATTTGCGCTGACCCGAAATCTAGTTGTGTATTGTTGATCGAAGCCATTTTACGTCAAAACGCCGAGCGGTAAGACCGAAGGTTTGATACACCTGCCGCCCGCTTGTTAAGTCGCTCGCCGCCTAGGCCCGTACTGTGGCCAAAACACGCGGATCGGTGCGTTTGAAACCACCGCGCGCTGAATCGCTCGGTCTTGTCGCGCTAGGCTTCCGCCTTAGTCACTTCAGTATGGACACAGACGCGCGTTTCATACGTTTGATATTTCGCGCCCGCCGTCGCAACCGCGCTAGGCCCGCAGTATGGACGCACACGTAGAGTCACAGAGATGTAAGATGTTTCTGATATCTACGGGTAGACTTAATTTCATAATAGAAGGTTGGTTAGAAGCGGAAAATAATGTACTCTGTACATCATCTGTTGCATGGACTAGATCTCTTGTAAACATTAGTATTAGGTATGTTAATGTGCGGGGAGAGACGCTGTTGCGAGCGCTTCACCCACCTCCTGATGAAGGTCACCGAATGTGACCGAAACATGTTGAGAACTCTCACGTACGTAAGTTCCCGTTTAAATAAATAATAATAATAATGACATCAACATATGTTTCAATTAATAGTAAAATATGTTAAATCCGTAGCTACTTACACAGTATTTATGCACAAATAAGTAGTTATCAAACTCAAACACTGGACACTACTGGGTCTAAATTCCTTTCATTCCTTGGCTGTCTATTAAAATGTTGCTGATACTTACTTCAACCGAGCATCTTTCATATCACACAGAAGTTTCTCTGCACTATCCTGCGTCTTGCAAGCCATCGCCAGGACTCCATACGTCATAATATTCGGTTTCAATGCTAACTTCTTTTTCAAACTATATTTTCGTTTCCGCCTTTTGCTCTCCTTCTCAATAATGTTGGAAACATCCTGTAATTATTTTTCAACTAAATTATATTATAATTAAATTTCCACTATGTGGCGCCTGGCGACAGCGAGGTAGCATAGACTGCACAGGCAGTGGTGGGATGAACTGGACGCCTACAAGAGGGACTGGCGACTGTGGCTTCAAAATGAGAAGAGAAACGGGAATGTGGGGAGACCTTTGTACAATAATATGATGATACAATAACAATTTTGAAATTTATTACAATCCCAACAGTTTAATAATCTTTAATAGATAGAAGAATGTACAAGTGCTATAAATAATGATGACTGAGCGGATTTAGATGATTTATAAAAATAAAAATAAAAACAAGTACAAAAAGGTATTTCTTACCAATGCAGCATTATAATCCATTCTCAAACACCTCTTCTTTATCAACATGTTATAAAAATCAATGTCTGCAAACAAATTAATTGATTTCATTGTATCAAGTAGTTTTTCTTCTGCCTCTACTGAATTTTCTATTAATGGCAACATTTGAGTAAAGGTCTTGATGTCTGGTTTCACTGAATACACTTCCATTTCCTTGAGGAAGTCTTCTTGGCCTCCGATAACAGCAAATTTCTCTTGAGCTGTATTGACCTCTTGTAAAGATAATACTTGTTGCATTTGTATTACTTTTGAAAGTAGATTAGGCACTGTTCTTTGTTCTGGGACATTCACTTTGTTTACTATTTGCATTGAGATACTATTACTGTTTATGACAGATATTTCATTACTGTTTTCTAATGCATTTGTTGGTTCATTGTTTATTTCCTTTTCTCCCTCAGTTTTTGGAACTTGAATTGCAGCTCCACTTATCAATTTTGGTTGGTTTTCTTGTGGGTCTGTCAAGCGTTTTGTTGGCTCGATTTGTAGAATAGCTCCCGTTGGACTGCTCAACATTTCCTGCTGCAATATATCTATCATCTCGGCTATGTCTTTCTTAGAACCTAGGTTACAATCTTTGACACACTTAAGCATAAGATTAAATGAATAAATGTTTGGCTTTTCTCTCTTTTTCAACATTTTCCTCCAAACAATCAGTGCATGTCGTAAACCATTCTCCTTATCTGATATACAAGCTTGTAACAGATGGTTAAAAGTGTGAATTCTTATTTTAATTTTCTTTGCCATCATTTCGTCAACTATTTGGAATGCTGTTTGTAAGTCTCCACACCTACCAAATGCTTTTATCATAGCGTTGTAGTTTGTTAGGTTTGGTTCTATACCTTTTTCAACCATAAGTTGCCTTAAATGTTTTGCATTTTTCAATCCATCAATAGCCCATGGACTATTGATGCAGGCTTGAAACAAACAAGTGTAAGTATCTCCTGTTGGCTTCAAAGCTCTTTTTTTCATATCATTGTACAGTTTGAATGCCTTTTTAGTGTATCCAAAGTCAGCACATGCACCAATTAAGATATTGTAGATATAATTCTCCGGTTTCACTCTGTCCTCTTTCAACATTCTGATTTCCAGTACATTTATTGCCTCTTTCAATCTCTTGTGTTGCAAGTATTGTTTGATTATATCAGCATATTGTCTGGTAGTGAGTTGTTGTGACTTTAATGGCAAATTACTTGTGAAGTTGTCTTCTTTAATATCATCTTCGTCCTCGAGTTCTAGAGAATATTTATTGGTTCCACTCAGAGTTCCAAATGTATCAGGATCTTCATAGTAGACGAGATTATTTTCAGTTCTGTATTCTTTTAGTTTGTCTTTACTAAAGGCCGGATTAGTTATCGAAGTAGATAGAAGACTGTGGCGAATTATGTTGGTGGCTCTTAGATGTCTCAAAAACTTTATGCAGCGTAAAGCCATTGTAATTAAATAAAAAATACTCAGCAACAAGTTAATATAAATAAATACTTGTGAAGTTCGATACCTGAAAAGAAAAATAACTACAATAAAACAACAACAACCAAACCACAATCCAAACTAACTAGGCTCTATCTTTATGCTTCAAATAAATATTAGAGTGTGCTGTTTAGATTTTTTTGAGGTTAATAATTTATTTTGTATTTACCAGTTTTCTTTACAAAGTATTTATTCTTTATTAAGTATTCTTGGGTTTTATTGAAAGGTATCAAACAAGTTCATAAATATTTGAAGCAGTTGCCGTTTGTTTTAATAATTTCTTTTATTTATTTATATTTTCTTCCATTCAGATCGACCGACTTCACCACAGACTTCACGACGATTTTATTTTATACTTTTGTTTTTTTTGACAATGATTACAATAAAAGAATATTGACATTGACAACAACATTGTTCGCTGAATAATTCGGTGTTACAAGGTTGTCAACGTCAACTTCCTAATTTACCAAATGTCAATGTCAAGTCGATCATCTATCACACTTGTATCGCACGCCGAAATCTAACCTATAAAATATAAATAAATCAAAGTGCATTTAAAATACTTGATTGTTTCTATAAAATATACAAATAATGTCTAATGAGAACGAAGACCTTATGGAGGCGAGTTCCTCTGAGAGCGATGATGAAGAAATGGAAGAGGGCGACGAGGGAAGCAACGCTGAAGACGAAGGTCCGAAGACGTATCTTCCTGGACAACCCCTCAAAGAAGACGAACAGCTTGTGTGTGATCAGTCAGCGTATGTGATGCTGCATCAAGCCCAGACGGGGGCCCCGTGTCTGAGCTTTGATATCGTGAATGATAATCTTGGTAACGACAGAAATGAGTTTCCTATGACTGCATACATTGTTGCCGGCACACAGGCTTCCAGTGCTCATCTCAACAAGTAAGTAATAGAATAGTTAAATTCCTGTTATAGCAAAACGATAAAATTAAAAACCGAAACTTATCTATACTTCGATTGCTTGCTTAGTAAACAAAAACAAACCTTGCACATATGACTGCACAACAACAACATCTGAAATGGGACGGACACTTGATAACAACATATATTATGTCTGCAGCATTATTATTATCCCATCTTATTAAAAATTTTCAGTTTGTTAATAATCAAAATGTCTAATTTACATCCAACATCTAAACCCGAGGATGAGGAGGAATCTGAGGGTGAAGAGGATGATGACGAAGAGGAGGAGGATGAGGAGATGAAACCACAGATGACATTTGCATTTATAAAGCATCAAGGATGCGTGAATAGAATTAGGGTAAGTCACGGAAGAAGTAATGTTTATCCTTAAACTTATATTTTTTACTTTGATTATGTACTTAAGATTAACTGCATGACAATAAGTTGAACAATGAAATGAATATGTGTTAAATCAAATATTCTTTTTGAGTTGAGATGTTAATTTAAAATTATATTTGTTTAGGCCAGAATTGGGCCTGTTTGGTCTGCACTATGATTTGCTTCCCACAGATTCACCACAGTCCAGGACTCAAGGCAGACAGGACTAAGTAGCAAGTGGGCCATACTTTGGATAATATTATTTTTAGCCATAAATGTCTGACTGTAGGGCAAATGCTTCCCTGGTTCGAAGGTTCCTACCAATCTCTACCGTGATGTTTGCACTATTATATTTAAAGATGAACTCAATATGATTTTATGCTTATTTTTATTGCTTACAGACATCAAATTTCAAGAACTCAGTCTTAGCAGCAAGTTGGTCGGAACTAGGGAGGGTTGATGTATGGAATATAACACAACAGCTACAAGCTGTGGACGATCCGGCGCTATTAGAGAGATATAACATTGATTCTGTTAATAATCCTTCTAAACCTATTTATTCATTCAACGGACATCAGCAGGAAGGATTTGGAATTGATTGGTGTCCTACAGAGCCAGGAGTAAGTTCAGCCATGATTGTGTTCATTGATAACTAAAATTAAATACTGGTTCATTGGAATTCTGAGGGCATTCAAACTTGGAGTGGCAAATTGACAAAAGCTATTTGTTTGATAAAATTGTAATAAAAATATGTTCTATGATTCTGTCATGTGGCCTAATTCATTAATAGTATTTTTAGTAAATGTTCGTAATTAATATGTTCTCTTAATTCTTAATTTGCTGTAAAACATGTATTATTATTATCTATTTTCTTTTTAAATAAAATGATATTCCTCTTAGATGGTTTTTATATAACACAATTTGTTTTAGGTTTTAGCAACAGGAGATTGTAGAAGAGATATTCACATTTGGAGACCAAACCAAGGAGGTACTTGGGATGTAGACCAGCGCCCTCTAGTGGGACATACCGGTTCTGTTGAAGATATACAGTGGTCACCTAATGAAAGGTAATTAACGGGACTATAATAAATTTCTTTTTTCTGGTCAAAATACATTAATACTTGGTAGTTTCCATTTATATTTTTGAATTAAATACCTTAGACCCTCAGCTGGGCAAAAACATTTTGCATGCAGAAGTTTACCATCCCTTTGCTGGGTAAATTTTACACAGGTTTAAGGTTATATTTTTATTTTTCAGTTTAAATGTTTAAAAATGATCAAGGAGGCATTTACAAACATAATGGAAACATTTTCTTATGTGTGTCTGTTATTTTCAGGAATGTACTAGCAAGTTGTTCAGTTGACAAAACAGTAAGGATATGGGACACAAGAGCAGCGCCACAGAAAGCTTGCATGTTAACGGCTGAAAATGCGCACCAGAGCGACGTCAATGTCATATCATGGAATGGAAAAGAGCCTTTCATAGCTAGTGGTAAATATTTGCTTTACAGCATTTAAATTTTTTCCCATGAACTTGGACTTACATTTAAAATCTTATGTTTGAGAGCTTATACCACTACCAAACAATTTTTTTGGTCTTTAAATGTAGTTTAAGCTTGTATTCTGCTAAATTCATTCTGAATTCGAGACATCGACCGCATTGCTATGCGATGCGTTGGTCAATGAAAAAATCCGTAACGCGACATAACTTGACTTAGGCATCAATGTGCTGCTTTATAAAACGTGACGTATAAGCGTACGCGACGAACGTCTCAGTAACATACCCCGTACTCAAGAGACAAATGCTTCCATAGGATTTAATCAGTGAATTTAACATGCAAAGTATGAAAAAAATTTCAGTTAGTTTAATGTTGATTTAATGGATGTCTTTACACTTAATCAATCTCCCACAGGTGGTGACGACGGTTTCCTCCACATATGGGATCTAAGACAGTTCACGAACAGTACCCCAGTAGCCACGTTCAAACATCATACAGCGCCCGTCACGTCCGTTGAATGGCACTGGACAGAGCCGAGTGTGTTAGCGTCTTCGGGAGAGGATAACCAGGTGGCGCTCTGGGACCTCGCCGTCGAGAGAGACGACGAGGAAGTTGTGGATGATGAGTTAAAGGTAAATGGACTTTAATTTGTAGTTGATATGGTTGAAAATAACTGTAAAATGACTTAGGAAGAGTCAAATGCATTGGTGACCAACAACAGTGGCTCGTTAGTCTGCTTTCGTTGAAGGCCAATTAAAGGCCGTATCGGAAACTGTCGGTGGATCTGTGATGTCTCGGGAATGGATTTGTAATTATTACTTTTGAAAACCGTAACTCAACTTTGACCAAAACCATTTAAATCGTTATTTCTTTCGGTCACTTATTTCTCTAAGTTTAACACAAGTAACATTATTTCCAGAATCTACCGCCGCAACTTCTATTCATACATCAAGGGCAAACAGACATCAAGGAGCTCCACTGGCATAAACAAATCCCCGGAGTTATTGTCACCACGGCAAATACAGGATTCAACATCTTCAAATCAATTAGCGTATAAATAAAAGATAAAAATTTAACTTGACTGGTTTTAATAAGATCATGATTTAATCACACATAACACAAAATCAAAAAGTTAACTAGAGTATCAAAATGTATCACAGATGACTTATTAGACAAAATTAATTCTTATACATTATGGACCATTGCTAAGTTAACGAGATGCCGTATTGTTGGTCTCCCGTGTGGACAATTCTGGAAAGGAAACGAAAATATATTAGCTGCAACTAGAGATTGGACATAACATCTAAACTGTTGTGTAAGTACATATTACTTTAATTTAGTTCTTTGTATCTTTGAATTGGACACATCTCAGCATCAACATCATCCATTCAAAAAAATGTTTATTAACTCAGGTGTCAATTGTTATTTTAAAACTTTATGAGATGGTGTATGGCATGGTTATGTAATAGATTACCCAAGGTTTATCAATTTCAGCCATATGGTCGACTAGTTTTTTCATGTCTGCTTTAGTCAAGGCAGTACCGATCATAACTGATTTCCGACATGCTCTTGAAGCGAACATCGCTCTCACCCTACTTGGTCTGCAATACTCTGATGGAGATTCCTGGAAGAAATAATATGGGAAATAAGAAGGGGAAATATTAGGCCACCTTTGCCCAGAAGGGAGAACTAATTTTGAGTAAATACTAAGGGGTTGCTTCAGCTTACGCTCCAGTAAAGGTTTTGAGATGCAGCCTGGTGACAGAAGGACGGACAGACAGCGAAGACTCAGTAATAGGGTCCAGTTTTTACCCTTTGGGTACGGAACCCTAAAAATCAATTCAATTCAATTTTTAGTTTGATAACCTCTGCTGACATATTTTCGTCGCAATTCCGTCGTGATTTTCCCCCGCCCGATTGACTTTAACAGACTATCATTTAAGATGAATCAACGCTTTGTATTTAACAGACATTTAACAGCGTAAAATACGTGAACTTTTTAACGAACGTAATATGCTACGATAAATCAACCGGGTTGGCCACTAACCTACTCGTACTTACTATCAACCGATTGAATAACCCACCCTAAATAGGCGCAAGCCATGTTACTTCATTCATGGCACCAATCAAGATAATATTAAGAACATACCCTCAACATAAACAACAATTCTTCAATATCTTCTTTACCAAATATCCAATTCTTGGACATGGGAATAGTCAGCAGTTTGACTCTTTTAGTTGGCAAGGCTTTCTCATCGATTTCAAATGTGAATCCGTTTTTCTTAAACACTGCTAGATTGTCTATTAGTATTTGTTCATTTACTCCTGCTAATTCTAGTTGCTGTGGTCTGTGACAATAAAACGTATAATTTTCAATTTTTTTAATTTTATCTTATTTTGGTATGGCAAGTCTGCATGTATGAAATAATACACAATGTTGTGAAAGATAACTTACATAACTAATTTCTGATGTGTCAGCTCAGTAGTCTTCTGCAAAGTTTCAAAATTATAAATCTCGTCTGTAGCATGTTGGTCTATTATAAACAGATCGTCTTCTAGCTTCGTAATTATAAACCCTAAATTGAATTGTCCTATAACTCTCATATCTTTAAATGATTCTTTAGATATTTCTCTGCTCAATTCCTCTTCACATTTTTTGTTAAAAACAGGATTGATTTCGCTTTTGAATTTGATTCTGGTTGGTCCTGATTTGTCCTTATTATTGTGATAGTTGTTTGCTAAAAGTTTCACATGTTCTAAAGATGTTTTCATAAATATTGTTTTTCTTTGATGTTTACCTAAATCTCCTTTATCGGTTGCTACTTTTGTTTTCTTGGCTGGTCTTTCAGTAACATCAGATAAATTACTGCTATTACTTTTTGTTTTACAGCATATTGTGTGCGATTTCAATGGTACAACTTCTGAGAGGTCTCTTATTTGTGTGTTTGGCAAGTTTTCTGTTGATTCTAAGTACATATATTTTTGTGTAGGTATTTTCTGTTCTCGTATTATAGGTGGTGAATCTTCATCCTCACAAGTACTGTTTGAACCAATGGTTTCAATATTCGAGTCAATGTTTTCACTATTAGATTCAATATGTTCACTGTTTGGTGTATCTTTTAAATCAATTTCTGGACTATTTGAGTCAATATTAGCATCAATATGCTTATCTAATAAATCAAAATTATCCAATGGAATATCAGTACTGCTCTGGCTTTCCTTATGTTCACTATCACTATCTAAATTAGGCAAAGATTTGTGACTGTCAATTGCAGTTTCTTCTCCTTCATTTTTATAAGTTTTAACAACTTTAGCTGCAGTCACAAATTGCAGCATTGATGTAGATTTCCTTTTTAACTCATGTTTTTCTTCTACTTTATTATAACTATCTTTACTGGCACCAGATTTGCTCTTCCCAAATTTCTGAAGAAAGGAATGAAAAATTCTAGGCTGACTAAGTTCGGGTTCTACATTATGATCAGTTTTATTCAACTCCTGGCTTAGGCTTTCGACTTTCAAAGTCCTTGGGATACTTTCAAACAGTTTTGTTAGCGAATTTTTCAGAACATCCAATATTATTTTCTCTTTAGTCATGAATATTTTTCTTTTGTCTGGAGTAACATTAAGATCAACAGACATCCTATCAATATTAACGTTTAGAAATACGAATGGATATTGGTTTCCGTTATATTGTTTGTATGTTTCGTTGATTAGTTTTATTATTTTAGTTGGTTCACAAGGCCTGCTGTTTACATAGAAGAATTGCCGGTCAGTGCTAGATCGACCACTGCCATGTGCACAAGATGATATGAATCCTGTAAACTCGATTGGATTCAGAACATTTGTATAACCTTTTGACTTTTGAGTTGTATTTTGAGAATTCTCAATTACAGAATTCTCTGCATCATTTGAATCTTCTGATAAATCAATTTCAACATCTTGCAGTTCACTATTTTCTTCCGATTCCTCAAATTCTCCTTTGAGACCTTTGAATATATTTTCTTTAATGTTATTTACATGTTCTGGTTTGATTTCAAGTATTGTTTGTAGTTGTTTTACACCGAAGACGCAAGATATGTTGTCTTTGTATGAAGAGGAACCTTGTGTTGCTACTACCACGGATTTTGAATTTGAACTGGTCTGGTTGCTGCAAGTTATCCTAAAAAATAAATGTTAAAGGCTTCCTTCTTAATAATGGAGAATTATAATATAAGATCATTTTGTTCCAAAAGTCAAACTTTTCGTAACTGAACTCAACTGTAACATTCCTGATCTATACTAATATTATAAAGCTGCAGGGTTTGATTGTTAGGTTGAAGACGCTAATCTCAGTAACAGTTGGATATTCTACTTATCGAGGAAGGCTATAGGCTATTTTTCATCTTGAAATTCCTACAGGAATGAGTTCAACGCAAGTAAAACCGCGGGGTGCTACTAGTTTCATAATAAAGTGAAAGTCTCAGTTTGACCACGCTAATTTCTTGAATACCAGTTGGATTTTAATTCCTTTTTGTATTGATTATGATTGGCAAAACAAGAGGATACACTTTTTCATATCAAAATTCCAACGAAAACATGCACGCAGGTAAAACCTCAGATATGTAGTTATTATAATATTTATTTAACTTACTTGACCCCTAATGATATTAAGCAGTAGGCATACAACAATTGTGTCATTTTATTGAACTCCCTCTTCACATTCTTGTGAAATTCCTTCTGCCTCACTGGCAGGGAATGGAATAGATTCGTTAAGGTCACAGTTGTCCCTACTTGTCGGGAACATGGGGTCTTCTTTACTATGTTTCCCTTTAGATCATATTCTATTTTGGTGGCTAGAAAATAAATAGCAACAGGGCCAATTAGTATCTACTGGATTATTTATTTACACAGTTATATTAACTGTATAACTAAATTTATATACACTTCTCGTTTATTTTCCATTTTTATCTGAAGCATGTGGTGATTGTTTGCTCTGTGTGTATCCTAGTATGGACTGGCAAATGCTCAAATGAGTAGTGTTCGCTTAAACTTCTTCTTCATCGAGTGGATGGCCAACCTGACCAATCCTGGTGTCAGAGTTATTGAGCCACCAAAGGCCTCTGACATGGCTCAAGTAACGACTACTATCCGTAGAAAGTAACCGCTTAAACTTAAGAAACCTTAATTTATAACAGTATATAACTGTTAACATTATAAACTAATCAATTACATTAATAATTATTTCGGTTATGGTTTATTTCATTTTAAAATAACATGGCAAAACTCATATTATTGAAGAGACTTACCAAAATTACAAGATGTGTGTCTTGTTGTTATAACCATGTTCGCAAGAGCACATAATGAACTCAGAGCTTCTCCTCTGAACCCAAAACTGGAGACTCCAAGTAAATCTGAATAGTCAGTCAACTTTGAGGTGTGATATTTTGATGCTGTAAGTAAATAATAAAACATTAGACAGGTTATTTAGATTAGCAGGTTGTACGGATTTTGATAGGGAGCAAAATATAAAGATCTCATGTATAGGCCAAGACATATTGAGTTTTTGTTTGGCTGCAGTTCAAAATCTACCAAAAGTGTTGAATTAATTTATTAAGGATAATTTCCACGAAATTAGAGTGGGTATAACTGGGTCGTATGTAAATAATTAAATTATGAGTTCTTAGTACTTAATGCAGCGAAATTGTCTTCGGTAACGCCGCTTCCATTATCAGCCACTTCTATCAAGTCGACGCCATGGTTTTTGAACCTTATATCAATATTTGTTGCACCGGCATCTAAGGCATTCTCAACCAATTCTTTAACTGCTATCCCCAGACTTAACACAACCTGCAAAATTTAATAAATAATTGCAACTTAGGTAGGTAGGTATCGCAAGTGATGAAGAGCAAGTGCAAGTGAAGTTGAGCTATGAGGTATGTTTATTAACTTTAAACGTTCGCTACTTATTCTTACCTGTCCTGAACATATTTTGTGTACTGTATCCACATTAATAGGTTTTATGCTATTCATTTGATCCCCCATAATCAAAATTTAATATAAAATACTTCTTAAATCTAAAAGGGAACTAATTAATAATTATAGATTTATTGATTTGTATTTTGTTTTGTTGGTAATTAATTATTAATGTAGGTAAATTTTGGATTCAGGCGCCACCGCGCCACACACAGTTTTGTTATGAATCATATGAATGACTATTGACTATTGACAATTTTGACAAATGACTTTTTACCTTATTGACAGTTGACAGTAATGACGACTAACCAAATAGTATTTGATTGGTTTGTGGCTTGAACTTAGAATGTGGACCACATGTAGACTTAGCATCTTGATCGAAGCTTAGCATAATATTTAGAAACTGGCAGCATTCAATTATATGTTTCGTCCAGTTTCGTCTGTGGTTTCGTCCTACCTTCATCATCGATCATCATTCTCAGTTCCGTTCATTCCATTCATTTGTCTTCGTCTACCATGGACTTATTATTATAAACTGGACTTAGCTCCAGCAGCCGAAAAACGAGCCGAGCGAGATGTTGAGAGCCGATGTTGTTTGTCACTTTCTAATAGGATGACCACACTTTTTCGTTAGGTGGGACAAATATTATAATGAAACTAGCTGCGCCCCGCGGTTTCACCCGCGTTGTACCCGTTCCCGCGGGAATTTCGGGATGAAAAATAGACGTTGGCCGATTCTCAGACCTACTCAATATGCTCACAAAATTTCATGAGAATCGGTCGAACCGTTTCGGAGGAGTACGCGAACGAACACTGTGACACGAGAATTTTATATATAAGATAATATTTGTTTTAAAAAATACAATGAGCTTAGCTTCTTTATAGCTTACTAGCGGCGCCCCGCGGTTTTACCAGCGTTGTGCCTGTCCCTTGGGAATTTCGGGAATTTTTATACATATAAACCTTCCTCTTGAATCACTCTACCTATTACAAAAAAAAGCGGCCAAGTGCGAGTCGGACTCGCCCATGAAGGGTTCCGTAGCAGCGAGTAACATAATAAAGAAGTTCTTGAAGTTCGTTGTACTTACTACTACTTACTTACTTACTTAGCGTGTGGGTTGTGATCGATTAACGACCTCACAAACCAAAAAACTAAAAAAATAAAAAAAACTACTAACTAGACCTCGTTCAAACCAATTTTCGGTGTTAGATTACATTGTTATGTACATCATATATTTTTTTTAGTTTTATCATTCTCTTATTTTAGAAGTTACAGGGGGGGGGACACACATTTTACCACTTTGGAAGAGTCTCTCGCGCAAACTATTCAGTTTAGAAAAAAATGATATTAGAAACCTCAATACCATTTTTGAAGACCTATCCATAGATACCCCACACGTATGGGTTTGATGAAAAAAAAATATTTTTTTCATTTCTAAGTATGGGAGACCCCCCTATAATTTTATTTTTTTTCTATTTTAGTGTGAAAATATTAATGCAGTTCACAGAATACATCTACACACTAAGTTTCAACAACATAGCTCTTATAGTTTCGGAGAAAAAAGGCTGTGACATACGGACAGACGGACAGACAGACATGACGAATCTATAAGGGTTCCGTTTTTGCCATTTGGCTACGGAACCCTAAAAACCGCATCAAAATCCGTTGCGTAATTTTAAAGATTTAAGCATACAGACAAACAAACAGACAAACAGACAGACAAAAATAGCAAATAATAAGTCCATGTCGTCTACCTACAGCCTACAGGCCACCTTCTGACTTAAACCGTGCTTAAACCTGTACTTTAGGCCGAGATGTGCTATGCAGCTATGCTGCGAAGATGTGAAATCTACGCTACGAAAATATACTCTTTCCACCAATACTACTCTAGGTAGCTGTGCGAGGAAGATGCGCTAAGAAGATGCGCCGTTGCAATGTAGCTTTGCAAGAAAGATGCGGGCGATGGTCCACAGCAGGCATCTATAGCACGCATCCATAGCACACATCCATAGCATAAATCCATAGCAAGCATCTTTCCATATAAAAAACATATCTTAGTTGAATCCGTTTTCACCAGTGCTAATCTATGTGCGACAATGAATATGATTGGTGGATATCAAACGCATCCATCCATAGCATCGCAAGTCGTGGGTAACTCATGAGTGAGCGATTCAAATGAGTTAGTTCACCACTCCTAGCTCAATCACTCTTTAGTTCAGTGTAGTTCTTCTTAGTTCATTTAGTTCATCGGCTCATTTCGTTCGCGCGTTGCGTGGGGAAACGAAGGGAGGGATGCAGCTCACTCAACTCAGTAACTCAGTAGGAGAGAGTGAAATGAAAGCGCTATATTTCTCAAAGTTTGCGTTACTACTAACTTACAAATCTTACAATCGGATTATTGAAACGCTGTTATTCATACTCTGGACAAAATTTTTAAAGCTAAAAATATGCAGGCAAAGCTGAGGGTGCAGCTTCTACGATTCGTTCTTATTCAATTTGAATCAATTAATAATTGTAGTTCTGTGAACTAAATATCATTAAATCGCTCTTGAGCCAAACTGAACTGCTGAACTAAATGAGTGATTCAACTCCTTTAATACAAAAGATTCAAATCGCTCTGCTCTTCAAAGTGATGCATAGTTCCCACCTCTAAATCGCAGCATAGCACATCTCTGGTGGAAAAGCACCCTTAACATCGTATTTTTGCATAAACCACAGATGTAGGAACTATTATTTTCTGATCCATGACTTAATGAATTAAAAATAAACATTCTATCTGAGTTTCAGTCAGTGTCAGTGTGGGTGGTGTCAGTGTCATTCCTGTGACCACTTCAGTCAATCAATACGCAAAAATAAATACAAATTCAATCGGGTTTTGAAAATAATTGATTTTTCATTGGCGCAATAGAAGACGCGTATTTCTACTTTCTAGAATTTCCTAAAACACGTTGGTTATTGCTAGAAAATGTCGCTGAATACTGCTCACGCCGATCACGGCGTACTTATACATAATGGAGAATGGTGAGTCACCTAGTTTGTGGAAACATTTATCTTATTTACGTTACATACGTATGTTGTTATTCCGACTGATTATTCTAGAATTTCCTTATATGTTGATTTCGATGATTGAATCTATATTTCGATGTATCTTACTGGTCTAAAATAAAATATAAGCAAAATTTAAGATTGAACTTTCCATTAAGACTATTTTGATAACAATAACACAAAGTATTTTTAAGTTTCATCTTTATTTTCATCCATCGTTTATGCTCATGAGGATTTCTGTTTCCATTGAATATAATCTCTTTGGAATATGTAAAACGACTTATTATGATACCCATTTTGATTTCCAGTATCATATTATTCTCTGACAATGTCACATTGGAGTTCTATGGTAATGAATCTGCTAACTTGAAGGGTCAGAAGGTTGGCCGCATGTATCTGACGTCTCACCGTATGATCTATAACTCTAAACTGAACACTGATGATTTGAGGTCCTTCAGTTTTCCTTTTGTAGCTTTGCAAGATGTGAGTATAAATGTTTATTTATTGTCATTTTCACTAGTCTTTATACAAACATTATTTAAGAACTCTAAGTTTATAAATAAATAAATAATAATAATAAATAAGTGAGAGCGCTTACTGTGTCGGGGGTTGCGGGTTCGATTCCCACCCGGAGTCAACAATATGTGAAGACATAGTTGTTGGTGACGACGTCTGGGTGTCAATTATATATTCTTATAAAGTATTTGTGTATATATATATATGTAGTAGTATCAGTTAGTTAGATTCCATATTACAAGCTTAGAGCTTAGTTTGGGTCTAATTAACCGTGAGTGAATTTGTCCAATGAAAGTTATGTATCAATTAAGTATTTAGGAAGATACTTACTATAAAATATAATAAATTAATAAAACATTGTATGAAACAAGATGTGATATGTATAATTGAAGACTTGAATAGTGAATGTTTGAATGGCCAGGTTGCGGTGGAACAGCCATTGTTTGGAGCTAACTACATCAAAGGAAAAGTGAGGGCACAACCAAATGGCAACTTTATTGGAGAAGTCAAGTTCAAACTAACTTTCAAATCTGGTGGAGCTATTGAATTTGGAACCGCTATGTTGAAGGCAGCACATCTTGGTAAGATTCCAATCTATATTCATACAAACTTGACTTATGTCCTCACACCAATACTGCAAAAAAGTAAATAGCCTGCATGATAGAGCTGGTTTGTTGACACTTTCCTGGAATTTTAAAGTTGTAGGCATAAAAGAATGTAAGAACTGGGTGTTTTTCCTACAAGTTATCTTTACTTATATTATAAAGAGATAAAAGGACCTTGGGAAATTTTGGCCCAAAGCTCAACAGTAACATGACATATGTCATTTGAAAGCTCTTGAGGAGTTGTACAAGTCACCCTTTGACGGTTATATCGAAATCGACGGCCAACTTGGTGTTTTCGACCACCGAAGATTGGAGTTGACCAATGCTATGGACGCTGATCCTAATGCTCAACAGTGACATGACCTATGTCATTTAAAAGCTCTTGACGAGTTGTACAAGTCACCTTTTGACGCTTATATCGAAATCGACGGCCAACTTGGTGTTTTCGACCACCGAAGATTGGAGTTGACCAATGCTATGGACGCTGATCCTTATGCTCAACAGTGACATGACCTATGTAATTTGAAAGCTCTTAAGGAGTTGTACAAGTCACCCTTTGACGGTTATACCGAAATCGACGGCCAACTTGGTGTTATCGACCATTGAAGGTTGGAGTTGACCTATGCTATGGACGCTGATCCTAATGCTCAACAGTGACATAAACTATGTCATTTGAAAGCTCTTGACGAGTTGTACAAGTCGCCCTTTGACGGTTATGTCGAAATCGACGGCCAACTTGGTGTTTTCGACCACCGAAGATTGGAGTTGACCAATGCTATGGACGCTGATCCTAATGCTCAACAGTGACATGACCTATGTCATTTGAAAGCTCTTGAGGAGTTGTACAAGTCACCTTTTGACGGTTATGTCGAAATCGACCGCCAACTTGGTGTTTTCGACCACCGAAGATTGGAGTTGATCAATGCTATGAACGCTGATCCTAATGCTCAACAGTGAAATGACCTATGTCATTTAAAAGCTCTTGACGAGTTGTACAAGTCACCTTTTGATGGTTATATCGAAATCGACGGCCAACCTGGTGTTTTCGACCATCGAAGGTTGGAGTTGATCTATGCTATGGACGCTGATCTTAATGCTCAACAGTGACATGACATATGTCATTTGAAAGCTCTTGACGAGTTGTACAAGTCGTCCTTTGACGGTTATGTCAAAATCGACGGCCAACTTGGTGTTTTCGACCACCGAAAATAGGAGTTGACCAATGCTATGGACGCTGATCCTAATGCTCAACAGTGACATGACCTATGTCATTTGAAAGCTCTTGACGAGTTGTACAAGTCACCCTTTGACGCTTATATCGAAATCGACGGCCAACTTGGTGTTTTCGACCACCGAAGATTGGAGTTGACCAATGCTATGGACGCTGATCCTTATGCTCAACAGTGACATGACCTATGTAATTTGAAAGCTCTTAAGGAGTTGTACAAGTCACCCTTTGACGGTTATACCGAAATCGACGGCCAACTTGGTGTTATCGACCATTGAAGGTTGGAGTTGACCTATGCTATGGACGCTGATCCTAATGTTCAACAGTGACATAAACTATGGCATTTGAAAGCTCTTGACGAGTTGTACAAGTCGCCCTTTGACGGTTATGTCGAAATCGACGGCCAACTTGGTGTTTTCGACCACCGAAGATTGGAGTTGACCAATGCTATGGACGCTGATCCTTATGCTCAACAGTGACATGACCTATGTAATTTGAAAGCTCTTAAGGAGTTGTACAAGTCACCCTTTGACGGTTATACCGAAATCGACGGCCAACTTGGTGTTATCGACCATTGAAGGTTGGAGTTGACCTATGCTATGGACGCTGATCCTAATGCTCAACAGTGACATAAACTATGGCATTTGAAAGCTCTTGACGAGTTGTACAAGTCGCCCTTTGACGGTTATGTCGAAATCGACGGCCAACTTGGTGTTTTCGACCACCGAAGATTGGAGTTGACCAATGCTATGGACGCTGATCCTAATGCTCAACAGTGACATGATCTATGTCATTTGAAAGCTCTTGAGGAGTTGTACAAGTCACCTTTTGACGCTTATATCGAAATCAACGGCCAACTTGGTGTTTTCGACCACCGAAGATTGGACGCTGATCCTTATGCTCAACAGTGACATGACCTATGTCATTTGAAAGCTCTTAAGGAGTTGTACAAGTCACCCTTTGACGGTTATACCGAAATCGACGGCCAACTTGGTGTTATCGACCATTGAAGGTTGGAGTTGACCTATGCTATGGTCGCTGATCCTAATGCTCAACAGTGACATGACCTATGTCATTTGAAAGCTCTTGAGGATTTGTACAAGTCACCTTTTGACGGTTATATCGAAATCGATGGCCAACTTGGTGTTTTCGACCATCGAAGGTTGGAGTTGACCTATGCTATGGTCGCTGATCCTAATGCTCAACAGTGACATGATCTATGTCATTTGAAAGCTCTTGAGGAGTTGCACAAGTCACCCTTTGACGGTTATATCGAAATCGATGGCCAACTTGGTGTTTTCGACCATCGAAGGTTGGAGTTAACCTATGCTATGGACGCTGATCCTAATACTCAACAGTGATAATAT
Organism: Cyclophora albipunctata; assembly: GCA_963082685.1. NCBI lineage: Eukaryota > Metazoa > Arthropoda > Insecta > Lepidoptera > Geometridae > Cyclophora > Cyclophora albipunctata. Next base: position 4,246,401 of record OY720123.1, read on the forward strand.
GACCTATGTCATTTGAAAGCTCTTGATGAGTTGTACAAGTCGCCCTTTGACAGTTATGTCGAAATCAACGGCCAACTTGGTGTTTTCGACAACCGAAGATTGGAGTTGACCAATGCTATGGACGCTGATCCTAATGCTCAACAGTGACATGACCTATGTCATTTGAAAGCTCTTGAGAAGTTGTACAAGTCACCTTTTGACGCTTATATCGAAATCGACGGCCAACTTGGTGTTTTCGACCACCGAAGATTGGAGTTGACCAATGCTATGGACGCTGACCCTGATGGATGCTTTCAAATGACATGTCATTTCACTGTTGAGCAATAGGATCAGCGTCTATAGCATAGGTCAACTCCAACCTTCGATGGTCGAAAACACCAGGTTGGCCGTCTATTTCGATATAACCATCAAAAGGTGACTTGTACAACTCGTCAAGAGCTTTTAAATGACATAGGTCATGTCACTGTTGAGCATTAGGATCAGCGTCCATAGCATTGATCAACTCCAATCTTCGGTGGTCGAAAACACCAAGTTGGCCGACGATTTCGATATAACCATCAAAAGGTGACTTGTACAACTCCTCAAGAGCTTTCAAATGACATAGGTCATGTCACTGTTGAGCATTAGGATCAGCGTCCATAGCATTGGTCAACTCCAATTTTCGGTGGTCGAAAACACCAAGTTGGCCGTCGATTTCGATATAAGCGTCAAAAGGTGACTTGTACAACTCCTCAAGAGCTTTCAAATGACATAGGTCATGTCACTGTTGAGCATTAGGATCAGCGTCCATAGCATAGATCAACTCCAACCTTCGATGGTCGAAAACACCAGGTTGGCAGTCGATATCGATATAACCATCAAAAGGTGACTTGTACAACTCGTCAAGAGCTTTTAAATGACATAGGTCATTTCACTGTTGAGCATTAGGATCAGCGTCCATAGCATTGATCAACTCCAATCTTCGGTGGTCGAAAACACCAAGTTGGCCGTCGATTTCGACATAACCGTCAAAGGACGACTTGTACAACTCATCAAGAGCTTTCAAATCACATATGTCATGTCACTGTTGAGCATTAAGATCAGCGTCCATAGCATAGATCAACTCCAACCTTCGGTGGTCGAAAACACCAGGTTGGCCGTCGATTTCGATATAACCATCAAAAGGTGACTTGTACAAATCCTCAAGAGCTTTCAAATGACATAGGTCATGTCACTGTTGAGCATTAGGATCAGCGTCCATAGCATTGGTCAACTCCAATTTTCGGTGGTCGAAAACACCAAGTTGGCCGTCGATTTCGATATAAGCGTCAAAAGGTGACTTGTACAACTCCTCAAGAGCTTTCAAATGACATAGGTCATGTCACTGTTGAGCATTAGGATCAGCGTCCATAGCATAGATCAACTCCAACCTTCGATGGTCGAAAACACCAGGTTGGCAGTCGATATCGATATAACCATCAAAAGGTGACTTGTACAACTCGTCAAGAGCTTTTAAATGACATAGGTCATTTCACTGTTGAGCATTAGGATCAGCGTCCATAGCATTGATCAACTCCAATCTTCGGTGGTCGAAAACACCAAGTTGGCCGTCGATTTCGACATAACCGTCAAAAGGTGACTTGTACAACTCCTCAAGAGCTTTCAAATGACATAGGTCATGTCACTGTTGAGCATTAGGATCAGCGTCCATAGCATTGGTCAACTCCTATTTTCGGTGGTCGAAAACACCAAGTTGGCCGTCGATTTTGACATAACCGTCAAAGGACGACTTGTACAACTCGTCAAGAGCTTTCAAATGACATATGTCATGTCACTGTTGAGCATTAAGATCAGCGTCCATAGCATAGATCAACTCCAACCTTCGATGGTCGAAAACACCAGGTTGGCCGTCGATTTCGATATAACCATCAAAAGGTGACTTGTACAACTCGTCAAGAGCTTTTAAATGACATAGGTCATTTCACTGTTGAGCATTAGGATCAGCGTCCATAGCATTGGTCAACTCCAATTTTCGGTGGTCGAAAACACCAAGTTGGCCGTCGATTTTGACATAACCGTCAAAGGACGACTTGTACAACTCGTCAAGAGCTTTCAAATGACATATGTCATGTCACTGTTGAGCATCGGGCCAGACTCCATAGTAATCCGCCCAAGGTCCTTTGTAAGTTTGTTTATTTGTTTGTATGTTCGAGGTAATCTTAGGAATTATCAGTCCGATTTGAATAATTCTTTTTGTAATAGATAGCCACATTCAACGGGAAGGTTATAGGCTATTTTTCATCCCGAAATTCCCACAGGAACAGGTACAACGCGGGTAAAACCGCGGGGCGCTGGTAGTAAGTAATAAAAATAAAAATCTTAAATAACATTATGATATTAAAACAAAATGTATGACTTATCTTAATGTTATCTTAAGTGTTTTATCCCCTTATCTTTGATTCATTAGTCAGTATCCTGTTTCCTACATAATATAGTGATTTTTTTCATAATAGGTATTTCATTTTGTTGCCAACAAATATTGAATTATCAAAATACTACACTTTCACACCTAAACCTCTTAAGTAATTGTTAGCTAGTCAGCATTGAATTAAGTTATATTCATAGTATAACTATACTGTTTGTTATCTTCAGTGAGATAACAGGCCTTTGTCCAGCTGTGAGACATTACAGGCTAATACTTTTAACATATTATAAATGTAACAACAATATCGATCTTACAGCGTCACGACACATGACCGCGGGCGCGCAGCCGCCGCCCTACACGCCGCCCACGGGTCCGTGGTACGCCGCCGCGCCGCCCGCCTACGCGCCGCCGGCCCAGGGTTACTATGGATGGGTGCCACCGTATGCTGTAAGTGGTTGTTTAGAGTTGAAAGGCCTTATTCATAAACGCTTATTAACAGCACTTTAGCTAACAAATGGTTTGTCCCATTCCAACATACACTATTTGCCAAAGAGCGAAAGAGACAAAACACTTTAAAACACTGTTTAAGGTAAATCAATGAATACATTGTTATTAATGTACTGCTATATGAACTACTCAAAAACTTATTAAGTAATATCCAACATCTTAAAGCATTCCACAAGATAACACAGATTTAAAACTTCATGCAATATAAAATTGGACTTATAGATAAATAAATATAATATGATATCTGAATTCCAGGCTTTCCCCGACCAGCCGCCACCGAACTCGGTGTTCGTGTCGAACAACCCGCCGCCGTACCCGGGAGTAGGCGGCGCGTCGTACCCGGCGGGCGGGCTGTCGGGCGCGCCGGCGGGTGCGGCGGGCGCGGCGGGTGCGGAGGGTGCGGCCCGCGCGCCGCCGCCCGGCTACCCGGGGGGCTTCGCGCCGCCCGCGCCGGGAGCCTCGGCCGGAGGTCGGTAGTCTGCGCACGCCTGCACCGCGCACCGCACGCGATCACATCACACACCCTTCATACACACACAATCATTATCACTTTACACACACAGCACTCAAGTAGCAATTAATACTATTGAGTGTTGTATGTTGAGGATAGAGATATGACAGTTTCCTCAGCGATAACAGCGTCACTAAATACCATTCAGGACACGATCACATAGACACTTATTTCATTACACAGCCCGTATCAATGCAACAGTTGAATGTTATGTATTGAGATTGAGATTGTAATTTTTTTCTTGTCGAGAAAGTGACACACTTATGAAATTATCACGAGACACTCATCTCCCATACTCATATCATCTACAACCAACACAACATATCTTCTCCAGCTTTAGGTCCTTAACCAATGAAGAGATGTTGACAATGAACAAGTGTTAAATGTCTGTTGAGAGACTTGAAGCCACTGTTTCAATACACAAATGCTGGCTACATACACAATGGATTCTATTGCAAAGTCTCGCAATGGAATCTCGCATTTTTTACAATAATCGACCTTATTGCATATGCATTTGTTTAAATTTTGGTTTTTAATCATTTGGTTTGGCTCTGGTCTTGCTCCTTGCAATGAAGTTTATTGTGTGTTACAAAAATGTTGAATTTACAGTATTTAACACTAACATCTATTGACGCCGTCTACCGCATCTTATTGTACCTAATATTTTTCGAATTATAATTTGATTCTAAATTACAATTTGAAAGTCCTTTTTGCAGATTATATTTGATTTAACATGCCGAGGCTCCCGTGTGAGTAGAGGCGAAGTATTTTAAGAAAATAGATTTGTTCAAAGTATTTTACTTAGAAACATAGTATCGAATTTGATAGAAGATTTAATATTTAGTTGACATATTAGTCTTCAGTATGACATTATATTCATTAAGTATTTAGCATATAGTTGCAGTAGTTAATTTACTATTACAGATGCGAAAGCGGCTGAGGCTGCCCAAAGCGCCTATTACGACCCAAATAGGCCTCAAACTGCTTACGTACCTCCCCCGTACAATGTAAGTCTTAGTTTTGTAAAACCATCAAGTAGTTTAGTTGCATTATGTAACATTAGACTTTGTGATTTTAGTAAAAAGTAGTTATTTTAGTAATATTATTCAATAACACAGTTATATAAGGTATATTATAGCGATCAACTACTTGCCCTAAAGGTGTTTTTTCTCCAGAGCTAAGCTATACATTGCTATGCTACATTAGACACGACGCAGCATAACATAGCTCTGGTTGAAAGTTAACCAAACTTCATCTAACTTCAATAGATTGGAAAGTTACTAGATCGTACACGCAACTTAAACCTAACGGTAGCTCAAACCAATCTATGAGATTTTATGATAACTTTTATTTATACAACATCTCCACCAATACCAATAGTGTTGTTCTCACAGAATGCGGACGTTCGTTTTGACCTGACCGCAGAAGGCATTCAGTGTGACAAATCCTTTTCTTGTAGGGCTAAAAAAAATATATACCGGCCGAATTGAGAACCTCTGCCTTCGGTGTTTGAAGTCGGTTAAATACTCGCCAAGACAAAAACAAAGCCCTCATTTTTTTCTTTACGAGGTATCTCTCTCTATTTCTACGTGAAGAAAAGATATAAGAAAGAAAATTGTCTTTGGCGTATGGCGTGCCTACTACCCTTCTGATTAAGGACGATCCCCAAGTAGTTGATCGCTATTACTATCGTGACTGATATATAATGTGATTATTTTTTTTAACAGGATCACCCCCCGACGTATCAGGAATCCACATCCAAGAAAGAAAACTAAACCACTGCCCACATTACCACATGAAGTCGGTACCCGCCACAGAAGATGTTTAACGTCACAGTTTATATTCACATTCCTTATCTCTTCTCATCTTATACGTTTTGGTTTTATTTCTTCAGCAGCATTCATTGTATCTAGAGTTAGGATTGTTAATTAACATTAATTGTGAAAATATGTTGTTTATCACGGTTTTTTAGTATTATTAATTATTGTATTCACATACTTAAGTATTGTTGTTTTTTTTTGTTGACTATTTTGTCCCACTGCTGGGCAAGTAGCTTTTTTATTTTAAATTATTGTATTTTGTTATATAAACATAAGTATCGTAACATAATATTTAAAACATTGTACTATTAATATCGTCAACACTTACAAAGATAATAAATAAAAATAAAAAATAAAATAATAATTAATGCTTTCAAAATACATAGAACAACTAAATTATGATATAGCTTTTCCAATATTATTCTCCGTGTTTAGAGAGACATCTATGTGATAATAAATAGTTTAAGGAAATATATTCTATGTACCAATTTATTTAACGATGTTACAATAAAGGCTTAGCATTATATGCGAAACTTTGTATTTTTTTTGTTTAACATTGATAGTAGTGAATTTATATTATCATTTCTATTTTACTGCTTTTATTGCAATAACACTTTACTAAAGCTTCTAGTCTAGATATTATATAGGATAAGGTGTGGACTGGGAATGTGTGTCGTAAGAGTAGCAAAACTATTTCTATTCAGAACTCCAAAAATAAATCCTGATGGACAATATCTTGAATATAAGGGCGTTTTGAATAGACATATGAAGAGAAGTGGAACAGGGTCATCTGGTTGAGAAAATAAAGCAGCATTGTCATGGGGGCGGCTCATCAATCAGCACGTGAGGAAGACCTGATGGTTTAGACCGCAAGAGGCCGTTACATATAACATAGTGAATGGTTCTGACGTGCCCTCAATTTCATCAAGTTTTTCTAATAAATATTATGGGTTAAGAATGCCTTTTCCTCAAGAAAATCTTTAAGAGATAAGGGTATAAGATTTGGAACTCCATTATATGACTGTGAGTATTGTAAAATATAGAGAAGAAGGATTACAATTGGTTAAATACTCTCTTGCAGAACCTTATTTTATCACATATGCATACTTCTTATATTTGACATTAACAATCATTTGGTTTCAGCACGGTTTCAGCAAAACCTGCTTTGTCTATAAAAAGAAGAAAACGAATGAAAGAAGACTTCAATCATAATGTCACAATATTGAAAAAAGAAGATCAGCTATGTAAAATCCGTGTGTGAAAACATACATTTAGAAACCCAACAATCCAAAAAATATAATAGAAATGGGCATATAACATGGTTCAAATATTCTTCTGGTTTCTGGTCTAATAGTATTATGGGTAAGTTGATTTCTCTCTGTTGTACGTGTAGTAAATAATTTATTGTCAGCCTAACAGCTTTGTACAAAGAAGCCTGCTTAGGTAGAATAAAATCAATTAAGTATATTATAATAGGTGAATAAGTTGGAATAATGGTTTTGGACATTCTGAAGTACTTTTCACCAGTATATTATTAGAAATAAGTGATGCTTTAATACTTCCGCTTTGGTTAAATTTATAACTTCTGCAGTGGTTTATAACTGGTTCCAGGTCTAGGAGTTATTCGACTGCGGGGAATCTTTATGTTATTGGATATTTGCATTTTCTTGTACTTTTAATATATCTGATATCTAAACCGTCATAAACTCATGCCCAACAGTGGCACAGTTAATGTGACTGATTAAATTTCAGTGTTGAAGATTTATGTATTTTTTTCCCTTGACTTCTTTACTTTAGTGAGATGGTCTACTTTTTAATATCAACTATTAATGTAATAAATAACCGTGTTTACTAATTTCAACTTTAAAATCTTATATAAATACTGGTGATTAGATTTCTAATGTTCCAAACATAAACCAATCTTGTAATGGAGAAGCTAGCCTTTAATTTAATAATCTTGCCACTCATTGTGAATAAAAAATACAAAAGTTCAATTCCGATTGTTTGATTATATTATTAGAAATGGTCTGCAGGTGACCATTACCAAAAATTACAAACAATTATAATACTTAGTGCTTAGACTAAAATAGTTTTTTTTTATACCTAATTATTTTATTGTACCTACACAGGCATTGAACTTTTGTACAAAGTTGTGTGTGCATTAAGAGATGGATGAATGGACAGTAAATTATATAACTTTTTTTGAGAATATTAATTTCCGTACTATTTAATTTTGATTTGATTTTTTGCATGTTGCATGACTTAATTCTCAATCCAATTAAAAATTGTTATATATTGTTGAGGAATATCTGGTCTACCACATTTAAAATTATTTCTTTATTCCAACTAGTTGAATAAATTGAAGTTGGCTGCGGATCTGGGTGCCTATCACCTGAAGTAAAAACATAACATGAGTCTGAATAAACATAGTGAGTAAACAACAAAGATGTTGGTATCAGTACATTTAGTAAAACATTCTCTGCATACACTTCTCATTTATACATTTTATTCGGCCGGTTTTTTAAGTTTTTTTTTGTGTGTATGGAGATATTTCTTGTAGGGTAAGTTGATTATATTTTACTTATTGCTTCAATGAGTGGCAGGGTTTAACTATGGACGATGGTTTGCTCGTCGCCTCTTGAGGGAAATGGTCGGTTAGTCGAAACTAACTCAAGTTTTGTAGAGCGATGAATGTCACGATTTATTCGCAAAGCTAAGTAGGTTTAGATTATGTTAGGTTTGTCAGGCCTAGTGTAACAGCGTAACTTGACCGCTGACAGACTGTTTTGAATCTAGCCAAAAATAAAATTTTCTTTTTGCGAAAAACTTTCACACCTCAAATCCGAAGCAAATCGATTTTCTCCCTCCAGATGCCGACGAGCCAGATAATCGCCCATGCTTATACATTATTATTAAAGCTGGCTTCTTATTTATCTAGTTAGATTTCTAAAGCACCCACATATTGGTGTTGATCAATGAATTATTTAGTTTAGTAGATCTAGCTATTTCAAGTATTATTTTTTACATTGTGATGTGGTGGTTCCAGATTAATCCTTGTCAATGGCCCCATCAATACATCCACCATGCACTCCATCGTCCTCGTGCACTCCGATAAGATGCCACCCTTTGCTGCCGCCATGCCAGAATCCGGACAAATGCATGCGGACTACCCTCTCGAAGAACATCCGGCCGTGCCAGAGCGCGCTCTCGATCCTCTCCACCCGCTCCAAGACACGATGCACTGCATGCAGCAACAAGAAGCCCTGCGCATCCAACCCGAGGAGCAAATCCAGAGTGAGACAGTACTTGAGGCGCAAGTCGAGAGAGAACAGGATGAAGCGAAAAGACATGTTGACAGGCAGCCACACGTACCTGAGCTATGTGAGGCGGAAAGGCTCGGTGAAGTCGGCTCGTAGCTGCTGCGCGGGCAAAGGCCACCGCGGCCGCCTCAAAGAGCGCTGCTGCGTGCGCTGCTGCCGCCGCTTCAAGCGGTGCTGCCAGTGTGAGAACTGTTGCCGATGTGAAATTCTCTGATATCATCAGTAAGTGATAACAATATTTCAATAAATATTTTTCTATGCCAGAGTTGATTATTTTTCTTATAAAAAGATGAAACCCATATTAATATTGAAATGCTAAAATAAATATCAGCAGATTTTTGCGAAGTATAATATTTGGATTATACGTTTTATCCAGATTCGGGAAATAGAAGCACGTAAAGGCCCGCGTTCTTACACAAACACTCCACACTATTTGTTGTATTAGTATCATTGATATTATTTTTTTAGTATTATATGTTAAATATTTAGTTTGGTAATTAATCTAATTGTCAAAATAATCCACATGTCCCGTTTTGCGTTGTAGCTGTGTACTCTGGCGTAAACTCATCACGCCAGGTACCTATAAAGCCATGTGTATCGGCGCCGCAATGTTCAGTCCACAAGCACCGACCGCGCCCGGCCCCCTGTCCCAAACCAGACCAGTGCTACAAGAGATGCATCAGGAAGAAAAAGAAATGTCCCAGCGCGATGGAGATCGTCTGCAGGGAGGGGCTCAGCTGCACCTGTGCGAAGACCATGTCGCGAGACTCGAGGGCCAGCAGAAGAAGAAACACTCGTAAAGCCCACAAGTTGCGAATACGGAGGGCTTATAGGAAACGTTCCACTGTTTCACGATGGGTCGATGATACTAGCAGGTGTTGCAGGTGTTGCAAAAAATGCGTTATTCTATAGCATTAATTTTACGAAAAGCTGCACTTATTATAGTCCCTTTCTTGAAAGTGTGTCCCTCTTCTGGCGTTACTCTAAGCATATTTTATATACTTACTTCACCACTTACTAAAGTGGTAGCTGAAAAGTCTTTCGGCCAGTACTGATATAGGCATTTCGCATCATATTTATTAGGAAATACTAAGATTTAATATACCTATAATTGTATATATTGTACCCTATAGTCAAAATTGACTGTGAGGATTAAATTGATTAATGTTCAATCAAGGAAACATTTAATTCGTACCTTCAAATGTATATATACCTAGAAAATGTAATAATCTATGAAAGCATTGAATCTAAAATAACATTTTGTGGATAAGTTGGGGTCCTAAGTCTCTTGTCTAATTAATTAATTACTCGCGACCTCGTATCCATTATGGGAAACTCTAAGATTGGATATTATATCGAACAACTAGTTTTAAATGGAATAAGGCTTTTTCGAACATTAGTGATTCGGTCATGTGCACGATATCGGCCAATCCTCTGTCGACGATTACCTATGTAATGTACGGACGATAAACCAAAGGTGCGATTTGATGCTCACTATATTAATGGTTGAAACATGTTTATGTCTAGCGGGTACCGCGCACCTGGCCGCAATACTAGTAGTCATCGCTAAGCTGTATATCCTAATCGGCAATATGTCGATGACGTCACTATCTTCCTGTTTATATCCGCAGCATCCCCTCACCCGGGAACTGGAAAACCTAATGATTGCTGGTACTGCGTCCGTTCCCCCAAGCACAACGAACGTGACAGAAAGAAGGCGAAGGTGGGTTGAATATTTAAAGTTCGATTTTTCCACCAATCAACTTGCAGTATTTTTTTTAATCATATATCTCGTCGCCTTCTGTCACGTCACCTTCGTCACGCTAGGGAGGCTTGTGTGTTTAATGAAAACATCGTAGCCGATTGCTCTGGCAATTTATAATCTTCTTTTTTAAATATTTGTACATCTCAAACTTTATCCGTTATAAACCTATCCGTATACACCTTTCTAAAAATTAAACGAAATTCTGTCTATTACTCAAAATTGATCAAATTATTTTATATAAGTTGATAGGTCGACAACTAGTGCCTCACCACCAGTGGAACAATTCTGTTTAATTATGAATATTTTGGTATGCCATATGGATTTTAACTATATTACATACAGAATACATTCTAATTATTTTACAAAATATGTGGGCAATTTTATATTGTACAAACTAGTAACCCGCTTCTCACCAGTTAATCTATCTCAGTGGAAAATTCGATCCACACCAGTTTAGCCATATCATATTCGGGAAATAAACATCCCGTGGTTTATTCATACTCTATACTAATATTGTAAAGAGGTAAATTTTGTGAGTTTGTTTGTATGTTCGAGCTAATCTCGGCAATTACCATGCCGATTTGAAGTTATAGGATATTTTTCCTGAAATTCCCATGGGAATGTGCACAACGAGGGTTAAACCATGGGTAAGGGGTAGTAAAAAAAAGTTTAAAGTAAATTAGAAATCCATTGTCTATTGAAATATTTCAATAGACAATGGAACACATATTTCTAAACGGTACGGGGACTACAGGAACTGATTTTAAGTATTTATACTCGGCTGGGAATTGGAATGCTTGAAGAACTTGGACCCAAATTGATCATCGAGGGGGCAGTGGCAGTACCCAACCCCATCGCGCCTAAAATCTAAAGGGTAAGTGAGGTATATAAGTCGAACCGTCTCAAAGCACCTACTCTGACGGGATATAAGTCTGCAGAAACCATTAAATATTTGAAATTAAGTCATATAAGGAAAGGCTATATTTTGAATATATAATCTGTTTAACTGTAAGCAAGAATCACAAGGCAAGAATGTCTGTGGTCAATCTCGTTCAATGATTTTGTTTGCAAACAATATACTTCAATATAATCTATGGTGACTGGAAGCAATCGAAGCAAGTTGGTGAATGAATGAGAAAGAAGAAATTAAAGCAAAAAATCAAAGAATGGAACGAAAGGCTAGCGGAGTGTAGTGAGTGCGTTTAGTGGTTTTATTTTATGAATGGATTACGGAGTACGGAACATGGATTACAATCGATATTTGATGCGTTGCAAAGAATTAACGATAACAATTTAGTGAAACTATACATAAACTGATAAAAGCTTTGAAGGCAAATACAGTAGGTAGTAGCCGCTTACCCCCGGGGTTATTGACGTTTAATTTATGTTCAACATCAATAGAAAATTAGTTTCCAAATGCTGTAAATAAACGATATTCGTGGGTATGAGAAGTAATTTTAATGTAATGCAAATTATTTTGTAAGTGTAAAGTGAAACTGTGATATAATATACAGCTGGTAAAAGTGTTACAAATTGTTTCTGATGTGGCAAACCGGATTGTACGGAGCTGCAGAAAACGTGATTCCTTCGTAAGGTCTGTATCAAATCGTTCAATAAACAATTCACAAATGTAACTAAAATACATAAATACAAACAATTATATAAAACTTGCATTTATAATCTTATATATTTGATCTGTTGAAGGTCCCATAATTCGGCATAGTATTATCATTAAACTGAGTAAATATATCTTTCCTGTGCAGGTAAATATTTTATAAATTATTTTTAAACTATGCTGGGGAACTTTATATATTCTGATTTAGATTTACTTTTAGTGGAGGTTTCTACCTAAATTAGTACTTAAGTACTTCATTAATTAGGACTTTGTGAATAGGAAGGCAAACAATATTATTTTAAATGTTACAAGTAATACTAATAGAACAGTTATGTTATTGATAACACTAACTGATGTAGGCATATATTCTAAAGATTGAAGGGAGTAACCTACAACTACAGTATCTTATGTGTTCATGTGCCTAGTGCTTAAAGTATTACATCTGATTGGACACTGATTGGGAAATTACATTTTCCCTAAGGTTTATGATTACAAGTGGATATTAGTACTAACTTGAATTATTTCTATTTATACATGTATTAGTAAAATATACAAGTTGATATTAGTACTAACTTGAATTATTTCTATTTATACATATATTTTACTAAAACTGAGTAAATTGGCAGTCTTATCTAGATAGTAACACTATAACAAATGTGAACAAACATGTTACAGCAGATTTAAACCAATACATCTTACATCACGTCAAGTCTATACATCAAGTCTTGTTCCATCATCAGGGCAAGACACCAAGTATTGTATTGATAAAATAAAAACACTACCAAAGAGCCCAATCTATGATTACTAGTATAGTTGATGAAAGACAGTCACAACTCCTGGCTCCATCATCATACCTAACACCAAGGCTCAATGCTAACATGTTCAGACAAACATTACACATTGGCTTTAATGATGATAAACAATAACAAAAGATTATTTTGTATTGATTATGTTAACAAATAGGCACATACACCCCTAAACAAGGGATAAATTGGCAATTGTTTAACCCTCTTGGGATCAATTTTGTTGCCACTCAGCTTGCTTGCAGAGTCGACTATGGTCTATTGATCTATTGGTGGTATCTCATCGAACAATATCTATCAGGGAAGCTTGAGGACTGAGCCCCATTATAACTGCCCACTTTTTTACCATAATATATTCCCTACTAGCAGCGCACCGCGGTTTCAACCGCGTTGTACCCGTTCCCGCAGGAATTTCGCGATAAAAAGTAACCTATGTCCTTTCTCAGGCTCTGGACTAACTGTGTACCAATTTTAATTCAAATTGGTTCAGTCGTTTTGGTGTGAAAGCGTAACAGACAGAGAGTTACTTTCGTATTTATAATATTAGTTAGGATTGGTGTGTTAAGTACCAGGCCCAAGACCAAATCAGAGTGGAAATGACAGAAGCTTTTGTTTGATCCCTTCTAACAAGTCTCCCTCCCAATAAAGTTCTTATTTTGTAAGGCAGTCATTTTGGGTAGATGGTAGCTAGTTGAAAAAGTTGACAATTTGGGATTATAACTACCAAAGGATTTATTTCTGGGGTTAAAAATAGATGGTGTAAGTATTTAGTAAAACAACAATATGAGCATTTTTTTTAACTATAAAAATGGCTAGTCTGTGGGTTATGTGTACTCTTATTTATTAGTTAATAGGTGAAAAGGGGATCTTTGTAAACATACTATTTCAAATATTGAAAGAATCTTCGAAATACGAGGGATCATATATACTACTTAGGGTGTTACTAGTCCCGAAAAAACAAGTCTCAATTCAAACTAAAATTATCCGTGTTTCCTATACACCTAATTGACATGTAAAAATAGCTCTTGCGTTATTGATAGAGTTGACAAGGGTTGTGACGTGTTCAAGTGGGGGATGTGGGGTGCTTAAGGTGCTCGCTAAAGTGTCGAACATTCTTCAACGGCGACCCCTAGACTAGCGGGGCTTGTTCACATGTCGCAGCTGACAGACGGTTTTATTAAAGTTGTATTTGACTTTACGATTTCTGTCTGTCTGTAACAACTCTGAATGAAAAATCAGGGAATGTACGACAAAAACACGGCATAAAACATGAATGCTACAAACACTAATTAAAGCCACCTATATCCGGGTATATACATACCAGTTTCATTCTAAAGTAACGTTATCAGCGTTAAACCTCTTCGATTCATATTGCGTGTTGGGTTGCGAAATGTGAACTAAGTACTAAGCAAAGCTCCGACCTTGCACTATGTAGAGCAAGCAGGTGAGGTGCGGTCGAACCGGGTCGTGTTGGCGGAGTCACCGGCGGTATTGTAACACGATCTTGTTCCAGATGGAAGAGCGTGCACGAACGGGCGTCGAGCCGGGCTCGGGTGACAAGCGCTTCGCGACACCGCACCGGACTAATCAGCTACTGTGTGTCCGGTAAGTAACTAAACCTACATTCCCTAAAACTAAAAACACATTGAACGTCGTGGTGAACACCTGTAACTACAACTAGTACCACTAAATTTAAATCGGCGTTTATCGTGTAACTCTTAACAACTTAGCTTTATACTCCTTCTGATCTCTGCGAGTCTCTAAAGTCTGGGGTTGATTGATTGAAACGGCTGGACTGATTTTTATCAATATACCTAAGAACCACCCCCAAGAAACTGGCTTTCAAATGAAAAAAACTGCATCGAAATTGGTCCATCCGTTTAAGAGCCGCGGTGTCACAGGCAGACAGATATCGAAGTCAAACGAATAACCCCTCTTTTGCGTCGGGGGTTGAAAATAAGTTTGTCCAATTCCCTATATAATAGCACTTTGAAGAATTAATCATGGCTTATGATAAACTCAAGTCAACTTTATGTAGAACCTAAACAATACTTGCTTACACGTACGAAGGGTTCCGGTTACGATATGTTTTATTGATGTAAAATGAATATTACCTTGTAAGTTGCAATGTAATGTAACTGATGCTACGTCTTCTTGTGGACATAAGTACATAATAGTATGCAAATTATCATATGACTCATTCTTGTTTCTTTGCGTGCTATGATTGAATTCTTTAAACCAAATATGAACAAAAGAGAAAGCGCCGGAAGTGCTGAGAGCATTCTTTAGCACTAACATACATAAATACAATATTATCTTGCAACCAATGGACCGTTGAGAAATTAGCTATTACATAATGGAAGTTTCATGTTATGTAGATATGCAAAATGTGTTTACACCTGACCAGTACGTGAAATGGAAACGGCAAATGTTGAAATAAAATAGATAGATATATTTTCAGTTTAAATATGCATGGCGTGTGTAAAGTTTTAACAATATATTTTAGACTGTAATAATTCTGGCTACACAATTGTTAGCAGGCCATTCAGTCAACATGTCTGTAGTTGGATACCCGTCTGAATCCACGCAGTAGTACACATCGCCGACGTTCTGGTTCGGCTGATAGTTTCCATTTCCTTGGCACACTTCAGTCACTGCCATTGATTTTTGAGGGAAGTATATCGCCGTGTCCCGCGCACAATCTAAAATAAAAGAAATTTATTCAAATTCCTGAATATAAATGGTTTATTTAACTTTCACAACGTTTAGTAATTGTTTAAAAATGTATCATTGTCTCACTATGATACGTTGCTATGTATTTCAAGGTTTCTTCAACAATAAAATAACTATTCAAACGTAACAGTCTTATATCTCTTACTGGTTCACGACTATTCGTTTTATAACTCAAACATTACATCTATTATACTTTTGTCTTTAAATTAAAGATGTAAAAGGTATGAGCGGCCATGTAATACAAAAAGTATTTGCTAATTATAATAAATACAATTGTAAAATAATGTATGTGTGAATCAGAACAAATCCCACGTTACCTAAAATGGTTAAATGGTTTTAGAACGCCCGCGCCATCCCATCAAAGAGGCCAACGAAGTCAAGTATTCAAGATCAATGGCGTTTTTTGATAACAGTTCTGATAAAATAAGGTGTGCTTAATATAAAATGTAAACCTACATTATAGTTGCATATTTTATTGGTGAAAAGACGCGGTCAAGTGTCATGGTCTCCGCATTCCACGTGAGAACTTGGACGGAACCGTATATCAGGAAGAGGGTCACGGCCGCCAACCGGTCGGGCCACAATGCGAATATGCCATACTAACGGAATGCCGATAGACTTTCCCGACTGGCCCGCTTAACAACACTTGCATTCATATACTAAACATTCCAATAAATAAATGACTAAAATATACATACTACAATTCATATTGGCAAAATCGCTTGCCGCCTGCCATGCACCTAAAATGCTGCCGTCAAATCCGCTGCAGTAGGCTCTGCGAAACAATAATGTTTTATGTAGTTATACTTTTATACTGAATAAACAGTGCCGTTTTCATAATAATGAAACTTACATGCCGTTTTGTATTTGATAAGGCCCGTAACTGCCATCGTAGTCGCAGAATGTCGTCGGGTTGCCAAGAAAATTAGTTCCGTGGTCGGACTGCTCCTTTTGAATCAGCGACATGGCGTTAACAACACTTTCGCATTGTCGCAAATAATTATCCCCAACTGTTGCTGCGCTATCTGACAAATTATATTACTGTTAATTTCAACTGTTCTATTTTGAGATTATGATTCATCTCTTTTCGTACAAACAATTATTAAATTAACCTAAATAAATAAAGGTAATTGAAACATTAAATAGTGGCATAACCTGACATAATTTGGTGGTCATAAACGAGGTTATAAACAAACACAAGATTGCCCCTTGCGTTTATGCTTTGTTCACTGTGTTGCGATCGTTATGTTAAAGTAATTGACGTTCATTCAGGGGTGGCTGCCCTCTGGCTAATTACGTCATCGGAGCTCCATTGGACGTAGTTACTGTATACAGTACACCTGTGAGGTATACCGACCTCCGACACATTTATTATACGTGCTGCTGTGCACGTTCGACTAGCATCTTTAGAAACTAGGTCGCTTGTTTATAAACTGAAACTTGAAACAACTTCATAATTAGTTTTAAAGTAAGCGAAACTGTAACTAACCATGTATCTTCTAGTTAATAACATTGTAATGAAACGATGCAATTCATTACAAGAATACGGAAATGAAATAATCAGTATCTATTATTTAAAATAACTATGTCGTAGATACGTCGAAATTGAAATAAAGGTTTCAGTGGTTCTATAAAGGTTATAATTAACTAATCGTGCAGTTATGAATATATTATTGAATAGTGAAACAGTGAAGTAACCAAGTATATTATAGTAGGTATGACATCGGTATGTTCATAGCTTGCACTATCTTCGTACATATTTGAACAAGTGTACAGATCTTTGTCGTTCCAATTGCCTTTGGTCATTCGTCATCTATTCGAGAACCACTTGTGAATATTATTTGTATCCTGCTGATGTAGCCATGTTATATCATGAGAGTTGATTTTGCGAACTACCTATATTGCTTCATACATAGATAACAAAGTTAGAGAGAGTTGATATAATTTTACAATATCGTTTGTTTTGGTATTTGAATTCGTCGATCGAAAATCGAAAGTTTACTGACCTAATGGAAATGAGCCATCAGATTTAGCAGTAGACAAATGCTATATAATGCCTCCTTGGCTAGAAGTTCCTAATTTAAGTAACCATATATAAATCGGATAATAAATACTTTGGTTTCTTATCTCTACATCTTACAACAAGGCAAATGCTTCATGTCCGTCTCCGGTAAAGGTATAGAAGTGGGCTGGCCAGTCTTCGGCTCCGTACACCAGCATATGCCGTCGTCACATTGCAAAGGCTCGTAGTCCCCGGACGTGGTGCAATGTAGCGTTACTACTCTGCCTTCTGCTTCCATTTCTGATCTCTTTCGGCTGCAAGCTAGAAGTAATCCATATGTAATCACGTCGAAGACGTGTATTAAGATTAAAGCCAGCCAGTAAGAATATCGCTTTGATTGGAGAAGCCATTGCATAGTATTTGGCCAAAATAAATATTTTTCGTAGAGATACTAATAGCACCTAATTAATATGACCTCCGTCATTTAAACCTCATTTCATAAACAACACTATTATTTTAACCACAGATAATATGAGAATTTGTCTCTGATTTGTGTCAATACATGACAAAAATACAATCGCGTCAAAATTGACAAATACTAATTTTTTTTAAATAATATTGTAATATTCTTTAAATTTCAGAAAGCTACTTTCTCCTATTTCGAATAATGTGAAATTATCAGATTTGATAATAATATATTAAAAATATTATACAAGATTGGAATAATGGAATTTTTGTTCGTCAAAGCTGCACACGTGAGCTTGTCTTGAGTTTCTATCTCTATATTATTCCATAAAACCTGCAGTATTGGATACGTACCACAAGTCATTTCGTTCGCTTCGCTCCTCCACATTTGTCCAAATATTCTACTTCCATTTCGGTTGTAACAGAAACACCTGTGCAAGTGCATAAGACGTTGAGTAAATATAATTCAACTATAGGTTTAACGAGTTTAAACATTAACTCTGCCTTCGTTTGATTTACGTTGATATCAGTTATTTAATTTTAATTACCGGTGCAGATGCTAGCGATATTGTAGCGGTTGGTACGTGAAAATACCATTTTAACTTAGTCATCAACTTATTATTGCTGCTTATCGCACTACATTTACTGTAATTTATAAACAATAATATCAAGTTGGTTATTCGTCACTATGTCAGTGTGCATTAGCATTTGTTATTGACTTGCCTTCCTATAAACATGTCTCCTTTGCATTGTACGGGAGCGAACGTGCCGTCTGGGAGACAGCTGTAAGGTTCCCGGCAACCCGTTTCGGTTACGATCACCTCTGGAAATTAGTCACATTGTTGAAGTTTTTATAATAGTCTACAAGGACGCAACTAGTTATACCTAACGTATGTTCACAATTAATTTTAAAACTCGAAGACCTTATCGCGTCGTGGTATCATAAACACCTTTGATCATCGATAATTTTGTCACTCATGTTCCACTTACGTATCGACTAGATTACTTATCGATTCGATTAATTTATTCGTACAAATGGTTACAGGAAATTTTCTTTTTAATTTTTAATTTCCCGGAGATCGTAGCCGGGAACATCGAAGGAAATCGGTACTTCCGACAGTTTAGTGCATGTGAAATATTAAACAATGTTGAGTTGAACTTCCAGTTGTTTGTTTTTGTGAACGTTATTTACCTGAGCTGATTGGCCGGCACCCCGGACAGCATCCGAAGATGCCCGCATTCGCCACCATCTCTTGACCACTCGTACAGTCACTCTCCACTACATCAGCTACGCAAACCTGAGCTCCCACACAATGCGACATCACTTTGTCAATCATTACACTACACAACACGGTCATTAAATAAACTTTAGAAATCATTTTTAACAATCAAGTAATAAAACCTCGTTTCCTTTATATTTCACCTCAAATGGACGATGCTTAAACAATAAATAAATAGACTCGGCGGACGCATTATCTTTGTTAATGATTATCAATGAAATCTAATCTTTAGGTAATTGTACCTGCTGTACTGACTTCACTCTAGTAATTTATATTTAACATTATATGTTGTATGTTAACAATGTTAATTTCTATTGCATCTAGTGTAGATTATGTTGATACGTTTGTAATTCTCATGTCACAGACTCAGAGCTCAGCTATCTAGGTGACCAAAAAGAATAAACAAATATTACGTCGTTATCAACGCTATCGCTATCTCAAATTATACTGAGAATAATCAAGGCAGGGCTTCGTGAGTTGCGCGACGGCGCCCGGGCACCTATTACCTGTGCTCTTCGTGCGCGTTTTAAACTTGTTTTATCATAATTTATCATTTTCTATCAAAGTACTATTTGTTAGTGTCACAATATGGAGCTGTTTATGCCAAGACATTTATATTAGCCATTTTGGTTGCAGATCGGGTTAAAACGGGTGTACCCGGCGAGTATGGAGGATTGCAAAAAAAGAAATTCTGGTACTAAAGTTTCGAAAATTGCGAATATATTTCAAGGAATGCCATCAAAAGACGAAGAAGAAATGCGTGGGGCCGATGTAACTGTCGTTCGAACGGAGAGCCATTTGGCTCGGTTCAATAATGCTCGCGCTTTGTTTGAAAAATTGGGTGAAGAGAATCGTGGATTTCGTATTGAAAAGTCTCCGTCGGCGGCGGCTAGCTTCGCGGGCACGAGGGGCGGGCCGCCGGTGGTGCCGGCGCGCTCGCGCTCCAGCTCGGCCGGCTCCGTGAGCCCCCCGCGCCGCATCGTCACACCGACCCCGTTGCCGCCGCCTTCTCTCAACGGAGACCGCATCGCCAACGGTGCCGGACAACCCCCACCAAAACCGGCAAAACCCAGTGTTTTGCCCAAACCTGAGAAGCCTGACAGGCGATTTAATAAAGAACTTATAGAAAAACAGAGAAATTGGACTGCTCATTTCAATAAGGCAAGACAAATTCGTAGTGATAATGATATAAAAATAGACTCTAATAAACATTCTGCTGGTTATAAAGATAAAATATCAGATGGAGCCGAAAAATACGTTGTACCTTCTCGCGTATATTCTCCGCCAATGTCTCCATGCGCAGGAGACTCCCAGTTGGAACGACCTAATACTCTTCCTACTACTTTAGTTAGCAACAGTAGTTTGTCTGGCGTAAAATCATCTAGTCCTATGACTTCTCTTTCACCGTCTATTAGATCTAATAATACGCCAACACAAAGTGGCAGACCAGAGTCGTTTATTTCACCAACAACCCGAAGAGAAATCAGTTCGTCGATACCTGTCCAGGTGGAAAACGTAGCTCAACAAGATAGTATCGAGAGATTACAAAGTAGACCGTGGTCTCCCACCTCGGAGCCAAAATCAAAAGAAGAAGTTACTTATGCGGTTCCTATAAAAAGCAGTGCGCGAATTCCGAAACCAGCTGAAAATGTTTCTCCGACACCGTCTCCAACTTCTATTTCCATAGAACCAGTGGTCACACCGAGGACTCAAAAGACCCCATCACCGACTACGAGGACGATCAAATCTCCAGGAACACCTTCAACTACCGAAGAGAACATGTGTTTACCACAGTCGCAATCACCGTTAGAGAGCCTGAGTTCACTGGAGCCTGAAAAGGTTCAGCCAAGTTCGATCTCTCCAACCAATCTTCGTCCAGAATTCTATGAGGAACCACAATACGAAGAACCTATAACGATAGAATCGCCCATCTATTCGGAACTACAACATAATACCGAGGAAAAAGTTATAGAAGAAAAAGAAGATGTGGCTGCCGAGGATAAAAACAGGAGTTATGAAAATGTTCCGAGCTTATTGAAGACGCCACTGGGAACAGAAGCCGATGTTTATGAGAATGTATCGTATAATGATGAGTGGGATAGCTCCAAAAGGCGGTCTTCGACGCCGGACTCGCCCGCTAGCACCGCTAAAATGGACGAGATTCAAAGGTCCCCGCTGACGTCACCGCCCGTGTCTCCAGTACAACGAAACCTTTCGCCGCAACCTGCTTCGCACCAAGCTTCACCTTCGCCTGGTATGTACTAAACTTTATATCTCATTACACAAAATTATATGCTTACGATTATTTTATAGAGGCCTTTATAATAATTATTATCACTTTGTATATTTATCTTTTTTATCATCACTCAGAAACGGTGTATTGACAATTTGACATGTCATAGATATTGCTCTTTTGTTGGTTAGTAGGTTACAATTTGAATATGGTTCTTAAATTGTTAATTTTACTTTAGAAACTTTGGCACTTTATACGGAACCACGTTTTGAGTATAAACAATTGAATGATCCAGTAATCTGCTGATTTACTTTGTTATTATTTAACATAAATCGTAGATAATGGTATCGAGATGTGGGAAGTATATTATCCTTAGGAATCGTTTGAGTAGGCGTCAATTGACGTACGTTTGGCGGTCTCGTGTTGATCGGGTTCAATGTAATATCGAGGAAGTCAAGGTATTTGAGTCGCTGTGAGAGTTTCGAGTCGATCCCGATTTAGATGCTCCGGCGCCGCCGCCTCCGCCGCCGCGACGCAGTAACCCGACCGACGTCGTCCTGCGCGCTCCCTTCCTTACTATTGTTTGTTCTTCACTCGCATATTGTTTTATTACTTTGCACTCCATAGAAACATAATATTTATTTATACAATAGCAACAATATACATACTTCAGTGCGTGATGTGCTTGAACAAATGTTGTGTGGAAATTGTTATATCAAGAACAAATTAATTCCGAGTCAAGTTGCAATTTATACGACCGAGTTCAGTTTGTTAGTTAATTATTCTTGACAAGCCACCGTTTGTTCTTATTGATTAATTTTGCTAATGATGTTGGTGAAATCCTGCCAAGAAATCCTCGATTCCTAGTCGTGGTGCGCCCATGTTTTCATGTTCACTGTGTGTTGTCCCGTTCTAGCAGACAAGCAGCCGCTCGTCTGGCTTGCTAAATATTGCATTCATTGAGCAACGTCTCCGATCCTCCTATTTCAAACTGATAAACTATTTAAATCAATTTAGCCGGCGCATTCTTTTATATTTAGTACATTAGTACATTGCCTTAGGCCCCTAAACGTTTCGCCGGTATGTAACCAACAAAGATATTTGTTTTCTATTTCTGGATACATGGTAAATTCTTCTGAATATTTACGCTGCCAACTTGATTATCTGCGGCGGTGTTTGTTTATAAAACACCGGGCATTGGTGTCCCTCTACATCCGACTCGTAAACTTTTACTGTACACATCTGTGTTTTCATATCTTATTCGAAACATAAACACATATTTGAAAGAACGATTTGTTGTGATTAAGATGTGTAAGTGAAAAATGATTGTGCATTGACATCAAAATAAATCGTTTGGAGTTTAACGTCCGCGTGAGTGTGTATGGGATTAACCTGAGGTCCAGGAGATGGTGCGGAGATGAGGGGAAGCTGGCGTGCACCCGCCGCCGCCGCATGCGTTCGCTCGACATGCGCCTCTGTGCCTGTTGCCTTGGTAATTCACCTACTTCTAATGTTATTTTTAACAGAGAAACTCTGATATACCTAAATTCTATCCCTATTATATCTTTGTCTAGATATCCCAGAGTATTTTCTCTGGTTCTATCTCTGTCCAGTAACAAATCCCAGAATAATTTTATTTGTTTACTAATTAATCCACTACGTTTGAGGTTGAATGAAATGTGTAACATGTTTACAAGTTTAATAAACATTTTTTTCACATATCAATACCATTAGTTTCTACGAATGAATGAATATATTGCTAGCATAAACAAATCAATGAGCTAGCTACGTTAGAACTCTTGCCATATTTCTCTTGGCACGTCACTTGCTAGTTGCTCATTCATTTTGACGATTGCTTTTAGACGTGCCGCCAATACATACGAATAAATACAACCGGGAAACAAAATGGCGAATTTCCTGAACTTATTTTGGTCTAATCAATGATAATGTCATAATATAAAATAAGTTAGCACATAAAGTTTTATAGTTAGCGTGGGGGATCCACTTCATAACATATTACTAACCACAAACGTTGCCAATTTCGGAATGTTACTTTATTAATATGATATGTGGTTAAGGTCAAACTTTGTAACTAGCCTAATAATATTTTAATTTGGACGTAACTTTGGTAATTATGGAATCCTGTTATTTTTGTATTATTAGTAGTAAACGAACGCCAAATTAAGTAGCTTAGTTAGCAGCCATTACTAATGAATACCTTTTATGTCAATTTTAAACAAACACATTAAATAGTTTAATTTATTATTATAAAATATTGGTACACAAAATTCTTTAAAATTGATATTCTAGAACATTAATTGTCTCATTCGATATAACTATGTGTTCCATAAATGTTTTAATTAGTAAAGTGTTCTGTGCTTCATTCTCATTTATTAGTATCGCGTGACCGCTCCAACGGTTCATTGTGAATTCATACTTTTACACACATAGATTCCATTATGTATGGGTTCTGTATGCCTCATTGACTGTCCCCCTTATCTTAAGTCGGCGATCACAACCATGCGATATAAAAAGGTCTTTCGTTGCTTAATTTTATTTGCTAAAAGGTAATTAAAGATCGCAATGTTTATTTTTTCAATCGGATGTAAGAAATTCTAAATACGGAGTTTATACACAGGAATTGTTGAAATACTTTGCACCAACGTCACGTTGTTACGTTCGCGTGCTCATTCCGGCTAATCAAAACAAAAAATATTTTTGCCGTTAACAAAACTACATTTAACGTTTTCAATAAAGATAATTCCAGACTTACGGAGGTTATTCAAGGGCGGTAACTACAGAAATAACGTTAAATGTGAATTATAAATACTGGGAATGAAAACAGTTTGCAGCGTATACTTTTAGGAAAAAATCACTTGTTGAAGCAATGAATCTGTTATGAGTCTGGTTCGGGAAAGCTGCCGATACGCTCAGATTCAGATTCGTGATATAAATAACGAAGTTAATTTCAGTATAAAACATAGGCAAAGATTATCATGGATGTTTGTTTTATTATCGCAAAAATAGTCACACATGCTATAAGCTAAAATCCTTAATATTACAGGGTCAGTGTGACCAGAGTTGATTTCGATTCGTTCTTTCAGTTTTACGTACATACGTATGAATAACAACACTAGTGTTGCATCTTGTGCTACGTGGATGCTTAGCGTCCGAGATAAATAGAAAATATCATTTCGTTTATACTTTTACGTGTTTCCGTATATGTGTATTGGCATACTTTACAGTGTAAGCGAATGTTGGGAACGGTGTTGTTATGAAGTTAGCTGAATAAAGTGTCTTATTGTAATTTTCAAATGTCTCAATGTACTGGATAGACCTTACATTTAACACATTTGATGGCAGTTTACAACTAGAGTCGCTTACGCAATAATCATTGCATATTACGTCCAATTGTTTCATTAGGTTGAAGTTGCAATGTATGTCTGTTGTGTGCACGATTCAGAACAGAGTTCGTCTAAACGTAATGTCCAGGATTTGTTAATTTTCTGGTAATAAATAATGAGTTGCCTAGACAACCAGACGTTTAAAATATCTGGTCCCAGTAACGCTTATTAGACCTGTTGGTTTTTAATGCCAAACTATCGTTCAAATATCATTTTCAGAACCTTTATTATTTTACTTTAAACTTTCTGGAAAATAATATTGGTTTTGTTTAGTGAAATCGATCGGTAGGCATCTCGTCTCACATACAAAAGCCAATTTTGAATTTGGAACATATTAAATTTACGTTTAATAGTGGGCGGAGGTCGCAAGTCATCGGAGGCGGAGGAGAGCGCGACGCGGCGCAGCGGGTCGCGCGCGTCCAGCGTGTCGGACGAGGGCGGGTTCAACGAGCCCTCGCCCGAGGTGGTGGCGCGCCTGCGCCCCGCCGACTACCGCGACCTCACCGACCTGCACGACCACGACCACGAGCGCGCGCGCTCCGACCCCGACACGCTCTCCACGCAACAACAGGTCAGTTTATCACTTGTACCACACTTCAACAGTATTTAAAAAAGGGGTTAAAAAGTATTTTAAAAAATTATAAAGTTTTAATGTATTTGATTAACCAATGATTTGGTCGATGAAGGACGAATCTACTATAAACCATCCTTAGTTAATCTAAAACAAACTGTATAAAATCCTTAGCGACCCTACCCAGTAAGCAAAGGAAAACCAATCTATATTAATATTCTAGTATGTACTATTAAATAACTACCACAATAAAGTACGCATTGTACGCATGATAAAACAATAAATATTTACGAGTCTAGATAACAATGGAGGTACAATAACATGATTGATTTGTTGTGCGATAGGATTCGGGCGTGGTGGTGAGCGAGGCGAGCCAGGGCTCCATCGAGGTGCTCGATAAGTCGACCACCAGCCAATGGAGCGAGTCGGAGGACGCGGCGCCCGCGCGCGCCGCGCCGCCCGACGACGCGCAGCCCGACAGCATGACGCCCGACGAGGCCGAGATCCTGCTCAGCTCGAGGTATGCGCGCACACCACACACACCACACCCTACAAACGTACACCATACACGTACAGTCGGCTTACGAAAGTATTGAGCATGCTTAATAAGTTCCCTGTTCAGTGCCTTATCTACTGAAGCCCCGCCGGTGTTGCACACAGGAGAGTGAACTTGTTAAGCTACCTAGCTTGTCATATTCTATTTTTTATAGAATTGAGAATTTTGGCATGTGACATAGTACTAAAGCGCTCACCAATTTCGTAGGCTAGCTTTACATGCAAGAATATACTGGATCCTCGTACCAGTACTGCAAAAAATACACAAAGGACATTAGCAAAGGGCGTTCAAAAATTATATCTATGTGTGGCTCCAAATTTCAATATGGCCCCTATGTTCTTTATGTATAAGGCCAATCGTACAGGGATTGCACTATGACACTCACTTCTCACCAAATCCAAATACCATTGGCGAGCGAGAATACTAGTAATCATTGTTATACTTACCCTATATTTGTTGTTATTGCTACCGTTCTGATTGTGACAAGTGGTCTTCTTCTCTGATTGATGATTATGCAATATGCATGTTTGTAGCACTTCTCCTAGACTTATGCATTGTAGTTCTTATGCGTTGCAGCACCTATATTTCATCTTTTATCATTGTTTTTAGCTCAATAGTGTACTGAAGGTATGATGCTGTTATGTTGCCACTATAAGTGGATAGAACTGTATTATTTTGGGGTCACTACTTCAATGTTATAAAACTATATGTCAACTCAAAATTCCGTGCAGTTATTTGACGTCGCATTATGTTAAAACCTAAAATATTTGCGTTGGTTTAAATAACTTTTCTTCCACGGAATCATTATTTTCATTCATTTAATATAAGCGCGACTATTTACTAACTTTGTAGAGCACGGAATTTTGTGTTGAACATTTTGAACTCTTTCGCATTGTATTCTTCTGTTGTATTCTGCTTAGTTTTCTCATTAATTTATTTTTATTCATTTGCATGCCACCTGTTCGCACTACGCTTCATTCTTGCCTGTGATCACATTTGCAGTATTATGGAAAAAAAACTTAGGTAAGCCCAATGTGCTCTTTAGCTACTATACTACTCTTATTGTGTATATATCTTTAACACTGTATATTGTTTGTAGTTAATCACATTTAGCAAGTTTGTTATCTAATAGCCAGGGATTCTGTTAGTATACACACCCAATCAGTCGTAGAAAATATGACTTTTTCAGAAGCATAATCGTGGAATTTTTGGTCCAAAAGCTATATTCAATAACTTAGTTTTCATAATATTTATTTGCTATATTAATTTAATTAATTTTTTGGTTCCCCAATCTTCAAACTTCAAAAATATTTTACTTTTGACCATTTTTAGAAAAAGGACATCTATAAAATTTTAAGACATTTTAAAAATATTGACACTTTAAAAACGTGTTGTTATACATATATCTCCCCACTGCACTGATATCTTCAGTGATATGAGAAGCCTTTGCCTAGCTCTAGGACATTAGAACGACATCCTTTTTACACTGTTACACATGGTTAGAAAATATCTGATACTTATTACATAAAAAATTGAAAATTATGTATTTGAATGTATGGTGACAGGCAAGAAGCTCTGCTGTCGGACGAGCAGGCGCAGGAGATCGTGGCGATGCTGTCGCCGCACGCGCTGCCGCACGACAACGGCGTCTCGCTCAACGACAGCTACCAGTCTGTGCTCTCCTACGAGAGGTATGTACTGACATGAGACAATACTGCGACAACTTAGATACACAATTATTGCAAGTGTCTTCTGTCATTCTATGTATATGACAATGATCGTAAAGCCTCATTAATCATGTCTACACGAGACGACCCATTTTGGATCGACAATCCGAGTTTCATGATCCAAGGTCGTTGTTCAGCAACCCGAACCGCAGTGCCCAGCTTCGAGTGGTGTCCCAACAGTTTCTCTCGAACACTCGGCGTGTAATGATCGTTTCAGCATCCATTCGCGATAGCATAAAGTGTAACTCGTGCACTGATGATTGCAGCATCCAGTCAGTGGACGAGAGCTACGAGTTCGTGTCGCTGGAGGGCTCGGGCGAGAGCGGCGCGGGCGGCGACCGCAAGGAGCCGGCGGGCGCGGCGGCCGCGGCGGCCGCGGCGGGCGGAGCGGGCGCGGCCGCGGCGGGCTGCGTGTTCGACCACTACCCGCCGCAGCCGCTGCGCGAGCTGGCGCACGAGAACGGCGTGCACTACTTCGAGGACGGACACTTCTACACTGAGGTCACCTAACATTACATTAACAATCCCGCCTTACTTATAAACGCGGTGTAACTAAAACAGTGTTTCTCTTTTGCTCTTAGAAAAATTGCGTATGTCAGAAAGTGACAAACCATTTGACATCTAAAAAGTTCTTATTACGCGTTTATTAATATGGCCATTTTTGTTCAAAACTGTAGTAAAGTATTTTATCTACACTCATGTTGTAACATTCTACTTATGTTTCCAATACTTGACTTATAATTACTACTGTTATAGCGCAGACAACTAAAACACTCAATTTAAGCAATTGCACATGATGTTATAATATCCACATCGATATCGTAAAATCTCATTATAACATCGCGCCCTGCGCGGCGCGCGCCCTGCGGCCCTGCGCGCGCAGCTGCGCTCTCATTGGTTAGATTTTAATGGCGGCAAGTTCACTGTGACAATACACGTTCGCGTGAATTTAATGTACCGCAATGTGTTTTGTTTTTAAAATTTTGTTTGATTAATTGCATTAGTGAAGATAAAGTAGTGTATGCAACTGCATATAACACGGGTATTAAAACACTCGTTACTATTATGAAACTCGCTGCGCTCGTTTCATAAACTCACACTCGTGTTTTCATACCCTTCTTTATATGACAGTTGCATAAACTACTAATACAATATAGATACAAGTACATTGTAAGTAAATTAATGATTTTGGCGGCTAAAAGAACAAATAATAATAATTGTGTTTAACATGGTAATTACCATTTTTATAGGTGGCTGGCCTTCCATCCATTGAGGAAGAAGAGGATGACGACTATTACCCGCCAGTATTCGTCAAGAAAAATTCCAAAGTTAAATTCAGGTAATTAATCTATAATATAAAAACTTCGATCAACAATAAAAATGAATAGCTGAATGTGTTGCTAAGCGCAAATCTCAGAAACTACCAATCTGATTCAAATAATTATTTTTATAATGCATAGCCACATTCAACTGGAAAGTTATAGGGCTATTTTTCATCCCGAAATTATTACGGGAAAGGGGAAAACGCGGGTAAAACGGCGGGCCGCTGCTATTTATCTATAATATAAAAATGAATTGCTGAATCTGTTGCTAAGCGCATAACTTCAGAACGACTGCACCAAATTGGATGATTCTTTTTTTAATGTGTTCCTTATTGTCAGCACAAGGTTTTTATATAAGAAAAATAAGGAATAAAAATCTCTAAATTTCCACGGGAACGGGGGCGCTGCGGGTGAAACCGCGGGGCACAGCTAGTTATAATATAAAAATGAATAGCTGTTGCTAAGCGTAAATCTCAGAAATTACCAATCCGATTCGAATAATTCTTTCTACAATGGATAGTCACATTCAACGGGAAGGTTATAGGCTATTTTTCATCCCGAAACACCCACGGGAACAGGCACAATGCGGGTGAACCCGCGGGGTGGAGGTAGTATATAAAGTGATTGCAATGTGTACAGCACGGCGCCCATGCAAGTGTTCTCGACGCACTCGGTGCGCGAGTACGACCGCCGCAACGAGGACGTGGACCCGGTGGCGGCCTCGGCCGAGTACGAGCTCGAGAAGAGGGTCGAGAAGATGCACGTCTTCCCCGTCGACCTGCTCAAGGGCGCCGACGGACTCGGCTTGTCTATTATTGGTAAATATCACTACTATTAAAAGGTTTTCGTTAAGCGTGAAGTTGAAATCACTACATAGTATAAAATAAAGTCGTCTCTGTTTCGTGTCTGTTTGTCTGTATGCTTAAATCTTTAAAATTACTCAACGGATTTTGATGCGGTTTTTTGTAATAGGTAGAGTGATTCAAGAGGAAGGTTTTTATGTAAAAAAAATCCCGAAATTCCCACGGGAACGGGCACAACGCGGGTAAAACCGCGGAGCGCTGCTAGTAAAACTATATTACAATCGTTTGACTATGTATGACTATGTAGGAGGCCTTGAGGCGGTCTAAAAACTCGGACACCATGGTCAACCTCTAACCTATTCGAAATAACTTATATTGCTGGTCGTTACGTTTTATGAGGGCAATCATTTTCAATAAGACCGATGTACCTACACGAATATTTTGTTTTTTTCTGACTAACTCGTCAAACATTTCCTGTGTTATGTACTTAAGAAAGAGAGTGTATAAGTTATAGTTTGTTGCAGACTGAAAAGTAATAATGATGTTGTAATGTGTGTTATATTTTTACATATGACTTGTTTTTATGTTACTCGGGCTAATCAAGAGACTAACGTGAATAAATATTGATAGGTACCAAAGGTAGCGAGAATAGTAATGAAAATTCATCCCTACCGCTACTTTATGGGTCGTATACTTGTCTCGCGTATAAACCACGTTAATTTTTGAACCTTTTCAATTCTAGGTATGGGTGTAGGTGCCGACGCCGGTCTAGAGAAGTTAGGTATATTCGTGAAGACTATCACCGAGAGCGGCGCCGCGGCGCGAGACGGCCGCATACAGGTCAACGACCAGATCATAGAGGTGGATGGGAAGAGTTTGGTATGTTGTGTTTGAACTATCGTTTTGTTATTTTGTTCATAATCTTTATCATTTTTCTTCCTCACTGTACTGATATTTTTAGCGAGATGTGAGAGGTATCTGCAGTAGAACATTACAAACTACCTACTTATGCTCATGTTTATTGTTGAAAATGACAGCTATGTCCCATACTGCAAGACACTGAAAGGAAACGTGTCTTCATTGCTAATGAAGAATTATCTTAAATAAATCGATTCTACTTATCTTTTCATTAGGCCAAACACTATACTTGCCTACTCTTGGTTGGTGATCTGAATGTGATCTGTTGCCGTCCCGAGGCTAATCCTATTCACTGTACTAATAATTTCAGTAAGATGAGATGCATTACAGGCCTATTACGTTAATTAATCTATTGACATGAATCTATCAAATTTATGTCATACTCCAACACGTTATACATACATTGTATTTATAACTGAATGTTTATCCAAGGTGGGTGTAACACAAGCGTACGCAGCATCAGTGCTCCGCAACACTTCAGGGCCTGTCAAGTTCCTTATCGGCCGAGAGAAGGATCCAGAGAACAGTGAAGTGGCACATCTTATTAGACAGTCTTTGGCAGCCGACAAAGAACGAGAAGAGAGGTAAAATATCTATTAAAGCGAAGTTCCATTCACTAACTGATTCACTCACTGACGGACTGCCTAACTGACACGAACGTGAGACCTGGAT
The DNA here is from genome assembly GCA_963082685.1 of Cyclophora albipunctata. Taxonomy (NCBI): domain Eukaryota; kingdom Metazoa; phylum Arthropoda; class Insecta; order Lepidoptera; family Geometridae; genus Cyclophora; species Cyclophora albipunctata. The sequence goes on from OY720123.1 coordinate 4,277,832, forward strand.
AGGTACATAATTAATCTATGCTACAGGGCGTCCCGCGAACGCCAACGCCGTCAACAAGTGGAACAAGAGGAGGAAACTCAACCGACAGCCTCTGAAGCTGTCGCAGCACAAGCGAGACATCCAGAGATCAACGAACTGAGATCGTTTTTACATGAGGTATGTTTGTTGTGTGTATATTTGAGAATTCTTGTAATTTAATTCCACCGACATGTAATTTTGGTCAAGTCAATAATTATATTGACTTGACCAAAATTACATGTCGGCTCCTCTTTACAATGCTATACGATTATAAGTGGTGATGAGAGACGATCATGCGCGTCAAGATTATCAACGCTTGTGAACAGGTCTTAGGCGATTATCACCCGGCGCCGTGTACCGCCGCGGTACATTTTGTAGCGGTGCGTAATGCGATCACACAGTGTACGTGTGTTTGGGATCAGCAGATTACTTAGATCGCTTTATCATCTGCCGCGGCGGTGCGTGGTCCCCTGTGGCGATCGCCTTACGTATATTGTAATTGGCGTAATGATATGTAACGTCATGTAGATGTGGCAGGCCGCAGGAGTAAACGATATGGAATGTGTTCCTCAGCTGGTGGGCATGGAGGCGGGCGGCGGCAGCGCGGAGGAGGTGAGCGCGCGCGTGCGCGCCTGGTGCGCCGCGCGCGCGCCCGACGACGCGCTGCGCCGCGCCGCGCGCAAGTACGACAAGGTGCGCCGCGCTGCCACACATACACACCTTATTCTACTTCTTGTCGAGTAGTTAGTGGCCAACCCTGGTGGCGGAGTTTTCAGCCTAAAGGCCTCCGACATGGTCTAACGATTGAAACGACCGGGATCGACTGCTTAACGTGCCCTCCGAAGCACGGTATCGCTCAGATAGAAATGTAGTAGCATTTCTCGGCCACCCATCCAAGTAGGGAGCGATATACACGTTGCTTAAAGATCAATCGCAATGAACTGACATCCGCTTGGTCAAACTACGTCACGAGCGCTACAATGAATGAAGCGCTGAATCGACGATGTATGCGATATGTTTTAATCAATCTCACTATACATGTAGTTGTATGATTCTAAAATAGTATTTCCTTCAGGCTCGTCGCTCGTTATCCGGTTGGAAGCGAACGCGAGCGCTTATTCGCGCTCGCGAGGAGTGGTGGTCGGCGGCGGCGCGCGACGATCACAGGCAGTATGACACCGCGCTCGCAGCATTACGCGATAGGGTCGCCAGGCTGGAGGTGCTGTTGTTGGTAAGTAGTTAATTACGATAACATTATATATGTTTTAGTTTAGTATCACTTACACTGGTTATATAATTTCGTAGGAGACCCAAAAGAAGGCGGGTTTGCCGGTGATGTTGCCGCACGAGCCGTCGGCGCGCCGCGAGACGCCGCCGCTGCCGCGACGACCCGATCCAGACCCTTTGCTTATCAATGGTACGTATTTTATAAGCTCTTACATTTATCCGCCTTGGTCCCGTTTTAGTGCAAATTTCGAGATGAATAGCATATCATTTACTTCCTTCGTCTTTAATATTTTACTGTTTATGTTGACCATATTTTATTTTAATAAATCCGTCTTGATTTCCAGATCCATGGAGTTCGGACAGCGACCTATCCGACCTCTCCCCCGTGGAGGACGAATACGCCAAAGTAGATAAGACTCGGCGCCGCTCGCCGCCCGACCTGGGCGACGTGACGGCGGCCGCCGGCCCCGCCCCCGCCGGGCCCGGCCCCGCCCCCGCCGGGCCCGGCCCCGCCCCCGCCCCCGCGGCGCCGGGCCCGCCGCCTGCGCCGGCGCCCGTCACCGCAGCGACCGCGCCGCTACCGACACCGTCGCACACACCGAGCGCGCCGCCGGTTACACCCGTCTCTTCTAACACAAACACTGATACTGGGTAAGTTGATTTGTTTCTGAAACTAGGTGTACTCTAAATGTCAGAAAAATATATTTGTATTATGCCACACCTTTATAACGTCTATGTTTACAAAGATTAACCTAAATTGAATTTAGTACCCAAACGAAATGATTATCTATCGACCTCTCTTATCTCAGATGCTTGCTTAGTAGCGGTATTGTAAAGTGTTATCTTAAAGTTTATCGTATTGACACAAAAACGAATAAGTAAGTGACAAACATTACTTCGGTACTGTGTACCAGAGTTAAGGCAGTATTTGTATATCGACTGCAGGCCGCATCCCTATGCTATTCTATCTTAGCTCAGCGTGCGGCGATAGCAGACTAATGTCCGAGAACTTGGTTTGCGGCTGATCTGTGTTTTACATAACACTTTGCAAAAACATTACTAATCTCTCTATAGACTTAAATTTCTCTCTCATATCTTGGTTAAATCGAAACGAGTCCCATCCCCCTGTAAGTCCATAGGCCGTCGTTTCGAGCCGTGTGTATAGCGCGTAGCCAGTGCAGTGAGTAGTGTACCGTGGTGTGTGCAGCGTGTCGCGCGAGCTGGACGCGGTGTCGCGCGGCGCGCTGCTGGACAGCTCGCTGCTGCGCGCGCGCACGGACCTGGCGCGGCACCGCCACGCCGCGCCGGCGCCGCACTCGCCGCACTCGCTCAGCAACGCCAGCTCGGTCAGTACGCACCTTGTCGACACCCCTCACAACTAGGAACACACTGAACACCGACCTTCCATTTTCTATGCATCGAAGTTTTTGCGCCGATCGCACTAACTTGACTTAGCTCCTTCCGTAAGTTGTGAAACAACCCTAACACGTGCCCAATAGTCTCGTTGTGAATGACAGCATGTTTTTAATGTTAATTAATTGTTTTAAAGCAGTAGTGGGACCTTTATCGATCTCGTCATCAAACGTCAAATGTGGACCCAGTTACAATGCAGTTTGTGACAATTGTCACAAAAACATAGCGATTTCAAATCACTTATTTTATTTACTGTTGTTCGTTTTCCAGTATGACGGCCTCGACGATTCGTACAACGATTCCGCCGATGAATCGCTCAGCGAATCCACGTCGGGAGCACCGACTCACGCAGGCACTGTAAGTAATGTCGTGTGTCAATAATTGTGATGCCGTTTATAATAATTGTGTCAGACTTGAAAAATAAGCAATACAAATATAAAAGTACGCTAATCAATGTTAATGGAAGACAAAAAAAATCTGTAAAGCTATCTATAGACTTTATTATATTTTTTTATTGAGAAATTCCAGTACAGTGATTTTAGTGATTTTAGTGATTTTAGTGACAGCCAGGCGCTGCTAGTAAATGTATTTTTTATAAATTTTCATTCATCTTATTCCAGCAACGAGACACACGGCCTAGTTGCGGTAGTTCTGTCGGAAGCATCACCGACGATGCGGTGTACTCCCGCGATCACAGAATCCATCCGCTAACAGGTAATATCACTAGCTTACGCTCTCAGATCAGATAAAACGTCAAGACATAGCGCTGTAAACACATGAAGCCAGTTTTGTAAATCATCATCTTAGTTCAACCTATGTATAAGGCACAAGACGTAATTATTCTTCGAGGCGCTCTGTCAGGACTTTTTATTTGTTCTGAGCTTACACATACTAACATAATTTCTCACAATGCCAGCGCTCGAAACTGTTATGTGCTTTTGTGTGTTAACGTCACCAATTTATATGCCACGTTTACGCAAGCTTTTGTTATCACGAACATACTGTCCAATCCAAAGTAAACCGTTTAAGAACACAGTATCTTCAGCCTGTCGATAGACGTTAAGGGATTTAGGAAGCAATTATATTATTGGAATTAAGAACACAGATTGATTACATTTTATAGTGTAGGATAGGTTAAGTTTGCAATAGGGCCTAAGGGCATGAGAATCGGAGTCTGAGATAGTATAGTTGAAAATGTGTCAATAGTATTTGAGTAGGCATGGCAAACTTGGGTAGAGTTTCAGGAGAAAAAATAAGATTGTAGGGTTTAATATTTTTGTATATAGATTGTAGGGTTTTAAGACGCGGCAGTGCGAGTAAGATGAGCTCCATAAGGTTGAAAATGGGTGGTCTAAGCTACACGAATTGAAACTGATTGAGTTCTGCAAGCATGAAAACTTGCATGTGTTAGTGTGAGCTTCGAACAGTTTGTTTGTAGATAACGACTCGAATCTGAGAACGTGAGATCCGTAGGGTGTGACTTGTCTGTGACAAAACAGATGGATTCAAGACGGGAAGGCAGACGTTACATGAACGTGAGAGTCATATCTAGACTCATACATAGTTATATCCTATGTAAGTTAGGTGAGTTCCATATGGTCCTATTTCAAATGAGTGAGCCGTGTATAGTGGTAGCTGTGTGAAGGCAGTGCCGACCGTCCATCGCACTACTCCTGGCGGACAAATTCAAATACGTTGGGTTTAGGCTAGGGTTATAATTCAAGGTAAAAATCAGCCTCGTATTGAATCGAGGAATTGAAGAAGTCAGGAGAGACGTTACGGGAGCTGCGTACAGTGGTAGCGGTACTAGGCAGTGTGGTGGGTGCGTAGGTCCGTGCGCGTCGCTGGCGGAGCAGCTGAAGCAGGTGCTGGCGGAGCGCGAGCGCCGCCTGGCCGCCGCGCCCGCGCCCGCGGCCGCGCCCGACGCCGTGCAGCTCACCCACGAGCTGGTGGACGAGATCCGCCAGGCCGTCAGCGAGGCCAACGCACGAGGTCAGTACGACCCGCCCGCCCCGCCCCCGCCGCCCGACTGCACTATGCGAACCATTCTCCTTCCTAGCTTCCAATGCCGGAGATTCAGTATACGCACCTATCTCTATCCTCCTATGAAGGAGGTCAGCATACGTACTTACTTCCTTTCTACCCCTAATACGAGAGGGCCTACTCCTTTCTGTGTCCTAACTCTATTTTGCCTTTCAATGTGAGAGGATAGAGATCCTTCACATAAGAACTCTTCCTTATTCCCCCACTTTATGGCATTCTTTTCCCACTTCATACGGGATTAAATTACGGAAAATTTGCTATTAAAACTCTATTTTGACCCTAATTTATCCTGTATCCTACACCTACCCATTACGTTTTCCCTATTTGTCCTACTTACCCTATACTGCCTACTCACCCTATTCTACCTCTACCGACTCTTTCCTAAATTATATTTCTACCTACTCATGCAACTATTCTTGGGCTCTTCGACAATGTGTTCGACAATTCAGAGCCTTCCGCGTGTAGGCAACATACTCTACAAGTTTCTAAAGCAAAGGCGGTAGTTTAATTTGAAAATTTCCCAAAGAGTGGTTATTTACGAGCATGATCTATTCTACCATTACACTCGCTCTAATCAAGATGACACAAACGCGCATGATTACATTGGTTACACAACACTATAACTCACATAATATACACGACATAAGACAATAATACCTCATTCTAGACTTAAGGGTTATGGAAGGTTTCAATGCTCTAATCTCTTTGTTTTGCTTTTATGTGTGAGGTGATGGATATGGATCTATAGTTATATCTTTACCCCTTTCCAATTTACCATAATGTTGATTTCAATCCCTTTTTCTATGATTCAAAATTATTATATAGATTTGAAAATTAGAGTAATCAATATTTATATTTTCAACAGTATTAGAACTAAAGTAAATTCGAGTAGTATAATTGCCAACTCAAGTGTCCGAGTTTATAGATAACGGCCTATATTCTATATGGATAACTTATAAATTAGTGAGAGTAGTACCAGGGTTACCAACTTAGGAACTTTCCCCTCTTTAATCACATACATTTTAAATTGGATGAATTTTTTGACTATTATTACATGCAAAAAGAAAAAACCCTCGCCACCCCCTGTTGTTCAACCTCATTATTTGAGAGAATTTTTAAAATAAAGATAGCATTGATTAGTTTTTGACATAAACTAATAGATAATCGTTATGGGAGTTGGTAACACTGGTTCGTACCGGTATTTGAGCCGTGTAAGTGATGTGGTCGGATGTGCGATGTGATTGTAGTGAAGAAAGCTCCGGCTTGCGTAGTCGGCGGCGAGGTGCCGTGGCAGCCGCTGTCGAGCGCCGTGTCGGAGGCGAGCCTCACGCCGCCGCCCGCCGCCTCGTCCGGCTTCACGCCCGTCAACCATTGGAACAAGCATCAGGTACGACTACATAATAGTAATATTATTGAGCCATCACTTTTGCAAATACAAAAATTTCTGATTAAATAATGAAAAAGATAGTGCGATTCTTCTTTTCTCTAATATGTATGAAAATGTATATCTTATAGTTTCAAACTTGCACATACTGATTTCTTTTATTTAAAAAAAGCCACCCTGTATAGATTGACTTAGTGGATTATGGAGCGAGTCGTGTTGAATTTGTTAGACTACGAAAAAAAAAAGATTTGTATGATAAACAGACGAAAGGAGCTAAGAAGCTCCCTTAACCAAATCCAATTGCTCTCGCCTTAAAAACATCAAAAAGCACTTGTGGAAACGAGTTTCGAGAGTGAGTAAGACACGAATAAGTAGATGTGTTGATTTGATAGAATCGGTGTCCCTCAGGTGTGGCAGTGGGTGAGCGGGCTGAGCGAGGGCCTGGAGCGGCACGCGGGCGCCATGCTGGCGCGCGGCGTGGACGGCGCGCTGCTGCTGGCGCTGAGCTCGGCCGACCTGAAGCTGCTGGGGCTGGGCGGCGACGACCGCCGCCGCATGAAGCGCCGCCTCAAGGAGCTGCGCTCCGCGCACGAGAAGCACCTCAAGGCCATCAAGAAGGCCGAGAAGAAAGCCAAAAAGAAGTAACCGCACCAGCCCAAACCAAAGACGGGTCACTTTTCGGAACGCTTGAATTCCCGATTTTTTTACGCCCTGTGAAGTCCTGTATTCCTTGTTCCTGTGTCCTGTTTTTAAGCGTCGAGGTCGTGGTAAAAAATTGTTGAAACAAGGCAGTTGCAGTGATGTCTCCAAGTTACAGTTACTGTTTGTTGCTTAACATAGCATGTCGCAGAGATGTTTACGAAAAAAAATTACCAAGATTTGCTCTACAAATGTTTACCATGAATACGATGCTTTATTCTTTGTCGTGAGTGTATCCTTCTCTTTCGCGTATCGATTACCGGCCCTATCTGTTTTCTTCTTGTACTTATGCTAAATCTTGCCTGCGTCTCCTATGTTTTGGGAATTTCGAGCATTCAAATGTCGGCGTCTACTTTAACTATTCTAAATTATTCTAGCGATAATTATATGTACTAGGAATTTTACAGAGTGGAGGAAACAAGCTGTGTCTGATAGCGTACAGAGTGCCATCTGACCCATAGCTTAGACTAAAGTAACGTTAGGGCTTCAAACGAAGAAACGAATAATAATCGAAACTAGAATTAAGACATTTTAAACAGATTGATCGTGTGAGGGACGACAGTTTGCGGGTAAAACGAGTGTGCTAGTAACAAACCCAAAAATATATATTCTTTTGATGGATATTAATTAGAATTGGTGGTATAATGTTTGTAGTACCCTCGTTTTATCCGTTCATTGTCTCTGAATTAAGTCGCAAAGGATTTGGGTTTGGTAATACTTTACTTCTGTTTGATATATTATGTATGATATTCAAATATACAATAGTCCACCGATCATCAGCGGTTCTTAGCTATCTTGATAGTTAGGTAGACCATTTGATCGTCTATTTTATGCATAATACCTAAAGAAATAGAAATAGCAAACAAAATGGTCTATCAATAACCAGCCATTAAAGATATATCTTATTCATAAAATAATGTGGAAATTAGCTTGTTGTTCCTACATTTTGTATTAATTGTGTCAGTTTTTTCTTGAAGTTCTATGTAATTTTATGGACTATGGGAAAGAACACTGGCTCAATCTAGTCATAAGAATGAATTAGATGTTCGAATTAAAGTCATGAATAACTATAATATTTTCTCTTAGAATTTTTTGGATAATTAAGATATTATAGTTAATATAAGCCACTAAGGCATTGTAACTCAACTACCTATAAACTTAACATTACTAACGAATTATTGTAATGCGATTATTTATATTCAAAGCTATGTTTTGGTATTCTTTGGCATTTATTTGTAATAATGAAATGTATTGCACAAAAGTACTTAGTATGGTGATAGATATAATTCGTCAAGCCATTCTTTTAGCGTTTCTTAAATTATATAGTGAACTAACATTCGTTAATCACGATCTCATTTCACGTAAGAATGCCACATTATAATTGTCGTGCTTACAACAGTATTTATTATTTTACATTATCTGAAAGTGTAATAATATTTATGTCATAGAATATTATGTATTGTAATGAAATCTTGTCGATTTTAAAACATTCCAGTACTCTTTATAGTTGTTTCTGTGTGAAGTTTTGATGATTTAGATGAGCTTTATAGTTTATTTAGGCGTCATTATTGTACCTAAATACGATCTATCTAAGTGTTATTCTGTATAATGATGTGCGTTGCAGTGGTCGCGTGTAGACTCTGTGTACTGTGTAAATAACGTCTCTGTGTGGTGAGAGCCGGGAGTCCCCAGAGACTGGTGGTCCGAGACAAGTGCAGCCAGCTAGAATTCTTGTGTGACCGAATGTACATTTAGACTATTTATTTCGTATAAGATTAACAATTTATTGTAAGTAGAGTCCAATAACAATTGCCAAAATTAATCAGTACTTTTGTTTATTATGTTGTTAGTTTTTGTTTATTTTTACTTTTCTTAAATTATGTATTTATTTGGGGACCAAATTAATTTATTACAAACCTAATTATTTTATGTATTTGGGTGTGTGTTCAAAAGATTTTATTTATAATTTAATTAATAAACAAACCAAAGTCTACATCTTATTGTTTTTACTGTGTTCTGTGTGATTATCATGTACATTTTATGAGACAATGGTGAAATATAATCTGCAAAGTAGATATGAGTTTTCTTATTCACCTTTAGTAATAACTAGTTATGGAAGATACATTTCATTAACCGATTCATTGCGGCACCCATTTTTTAAAACTTTTCGCCGTGGCTGTGAACAAATTTTCTATGACACGACTGGCGTGTCAAGCGCCATAGAAGTTGATGGCACGCCTATTGTGCCATCAGCCATGTATATAAACCACATGTTTTTTCTTGCGTTTTCACGGTTTATCAGGTGTTTCAAACCTTTTGTGTTGTTTTAATTTTTAAACTTATTTCTACAAAAAAATATTCCGACTTAGGGTTTATTTATTTACAAAAAATAATTCGTGGGGAAGGTAACATTTGAGTGGGATATCTTGCTTATAATTTAAATAATTACAATTAATGGACAAGATTAGTTTGTAGCTCGTCATAGCTGTCGGAAGTGCATAAAATTAAATATTCAGATTGTTTGTTAAATTGACTGTCTTTGTATGATTTTTCAACATTTTGTTCAGACGATTGATATTAGGTATTTAATATATCTGTCTGCACGTTTCTAAAGAACCCCAGCTCTCTAGGCTTTGAACCAACAGGATAATAAGACGCTACGCACCTGACTTGCCTTCTGCGGTCTCGTGGAATGTCCAGTTTAGGTCCTTCCTTGGAATGCGCACGACACACCACACACACCACAGTTTAAGTCCTTCAGCGGCGCCGCTTTGATGACGTATATAATGAAGAAGCTCGAATTTGCATAGGGAAAACGAATTTTATAGATTTTAAGATGAACCACCATTCGCCATGTTTTTTAACGTGTGCGGAAGTGGCGAGGTGTTGTTCCCGCCAGGCTGTCTGTGTTAACCAATGCGAGCGCTGCACGTCATAGAAAAAGACGTGCTCCCATTGGTTCAAATTCCAGGTCGGTGGAGCAGTTTAGAAACGTGCATTACGAAATACCGCGAAGACGGTACAGTCTTATTTTAGAATCGACACGAAAACGCAAATACATTCCGGAAACAGAAGACTATGACAATGATGAGACTCAATGTGAAAATGAAGAAGAAACGATGAATTATATTTTTGAACAAAATTCACAATCATACTCAGATGATGGAACTTTCAAGCCTCAAAAGAAGTTTAAGGACAGTGGTACATGCACAGAAATTGCTGATCAAAAAATTGATCAAGTGCCTTCCATATTTTTTCTCGTGTCATAAGCCATAAGTTAACACAATTGATGACACGCCTGTCGTGCCATCAGCAACGTTAAAAAATAATTCAATGTAAATTTAAAAAGGTTGACAACCCCTGCAACCTCGAAATTCACACAATATCCGGAAACTAATACAACAGACTAGATTTTCGTGGAAAAACTTGATAGTTTTGTCCTGGGCAGACCCTTCTATAACTTAATTTGAGGCTGTTACAACCGATGAAAAAATGACACGCCTCTCGTGTCATAAGCCATAAGTTAAAACAATTGATGACACGCCTGTCGTGCCATCAGCAATGAATCGGTTAATTAAAACTAGAATTTTAAGATTGAATTATTGTTTATTTTTCACTTGCTTATTTTTATTCTTTTTATTCCATTTTTTCTTTTTGAACTTCTTTGTTGGTGGTTGAGCTGCAGGTTTCCCTTCTTCGTCATCACCATAACTAACAGTAACAAAGGCACTTGCTTTTCTTTTCTGTGGCACAATTTTTTCTTCTTTTTCATCCTCTGATTGATCACTTTTCTCATTCTTTTCTTCACTCTCGGAAACCACCTTCTCATCCTCAGATTCCTCTTTCTTGATAAGATGGTTTTGTTTATTGAGTGTGACACAGGTGACCCTGCAGGAGGCATTGCACTGGCATATTTCAGTCAACTCCGAGTCTTTGACTGACCAAACTTTCAGTTCACCTGAACTGGATGCAGTGTAAAGATAATCATTTTCATAGAATATACTTTTGACCCTCTGTTTATGAGCCTGGTATGTTAGTGCTTTTGTGTCGCTTACTGTAAGTGTTATAATATTACCATTTTCTAGTCCAATGTACAGGCGCTCATCATTATACCATTGGACTGTTGATGGTTTGGAACTGCAGGTTATTCTCTTTTCTAAACCAGCTTTGCTGATAGTCCAAATATCTACAGCTTGTTGGGAGACCAGGGAGAATCGGTCCCCTCCTGGAGAAAATTTGATTTCAGTAGCTTGAAGAACTCCTTTGCTAGCCATGTTGATAGTGAATGCAGGTCGGCCTTTTACTAAGTTCCATGTTCTTAGAGTTTTGTCTCCGCCTATACTAAGGGCTAGTTTGTCTGATGGATGCACAGCTATTGCTGTTACTGGTTGCCCTGAGAATATAAAGTATATTATTAGAATATAGCACAAATGATGAGTGAAGATACATTACAGAAATTGAAATAAATACCTCCATGAGCTTTTTTCCAAACTTTCTCAATCTGCCAGTTACCAGTTCGAGTTACAATGATTGAGCCATCATCACTGCCAGTTACTAGATGTGTTCCACCGTGTGTGAACGCAACTGAGTTTATGGTTCCATCGTGGTTCATCAGAACAGTGTGCTCTTTACGAGTTTTCAAATCGATTACAACCACTTTGTCGTCTGTCCCACCTGAAGCCAAGAACTTTCCAGCCATAGATACACATCGTACAGATGCTGTATGTGATTGTGTAGCGAAAGTTTGCTTTAGTTTCTTATCCTGCAAACAAAATCAAAATAAATAGGAGTCCTTACTTGAAACATGTGATTTAGATAATAAATGAAACTCACCGTGTCCTCAGAACGCAAAGAATAACCAAGCAGAAAACCTTCATAGGTGCCGACTATTAATTCATCCATTTTAATTCGTAAATGTTATTTGGAAATAAAACTAAGCAACACTGCAGCATTTGATAAGTGCTAACCTCAAAATTAAATTTTTGTAGTTCAATTCAAAATATAAATATCACATTTTGTCAAATTGACGTGACATTAGACATATTGACATTGACTGTTTCAATTAATTCTTTAATCAATCACATTCCTCATGTTTTTGTTGTTGCACATTTTCTATGGTCCTACGGCAATAAATCATTCATTCACTCTTGTATTTTGACATTATCAAAAAAACCAAACCTCTTCTTCGTAATTTTACTGTTTTGTGATTTTTTAGAATAAAAATATCGAATGGACAACGCTAAATAAAATCTGTTTGTATTGTTTTTGTACTTCGTTTGAATTGGATTAATTATCATTCTGGTAATTTACTCTACGGTTTGTTTATTGTCAGAAAAATATGTTGTACTATCGATTACCGTGGCTTGCATTATTTTTTGTTGTAGGATTCCCAAAAGAGGACTTATTTAGACATCTACAAGATGGATTTGGCGGAGACGATGAAGAATGTGCTTGCGAAAAGTACGGGGGGAACAAGCGGCTCAAACACATCAAACAGTGCATCGAATCAACATTCCGCCGAGGGCTACGTCACTGAAAAACTGTACATGCTATTGCAACTGTATTTGCAGAATAAGGGCTGGAGCCCTAGTATAGAACTGCTACAATGTTTCAGTGATCTCAAAGAGTCCTCTATGTTACCTAGTTCTAACTATTTGCAGTAAGTACTTTCTATGGGTACTGGGAACCTATTAATAGAAATTCTAAGAAGATTCGTATTAGTATCTAAAATATAAGGGTATGATAACAAAAAAACCTTAATTTTCAGAATGATGGCGTCAAGAGTAGGTTTGGATACACAAGGCAGACTGATATTACGTGAGAATGGTAAAATAATTCTTCCATATGAACATTTTGCGAATGCTGTTATGTTGAAGCATATGAATGGGCCTCATGGTCTTCATTTGGGTGTGGAAGCAACTGTCAGAGCTGTAAGTTTGTTAATATATTTCATAAGTTATTTAGTTATTTACTAATATCAAGTTTTATTCACTAATTCATAATTTTGACAGGTCGTAGATTCATATACAATAGGACGGGACCAATTTGGTATGGAAAAGGAATTCATTCTGGAAGTGATTCAAAACTGTCCCAACCCAGCATGTCGTTACTTTAAGAACCAGCTAGAGTTAACTACCAAGTCAATGCAGCATTTGTCACAGCAACCAACCTATATTCCTGGTTAGTTATACACCTCATTACTTTGTTCAGAGCAATTTTGCTCTATTATATACCTTTATTTGTGAGACTGAAGAGAATCATATAAAGAACCAGTTAGCATTGTATGATACTGGTCAAGATGACCTTCAATGACTTGAGTTATAATCATACCAGTTACCAATAAATCAGCAATAGCTGGTATGTATAACACCTATAGACTTGTGTATTGGGGCCTTATGTCCTCTATGACAAAAGTGCTGTTGGTCCTTGTTGAAGCCAGACCTCTTAACCTATAAGCATGTACTCTAATAACTCAGTTACAAGTATAAGCCATATTTCCTCTTATGTTTCTTTTATACCACTTAACTACGGATTTTTATTATAATTTCAGATGCAGGAGCATCAAATCTGTCCGACAGTCAAGCGGTGGAACGTCTGCTCCGCAGCGCCGCATTGCCACAGGACTACCAGCTGCCCTTGGCGCCACATCTCGCCGCTCTCAGTGAGTTACTATGTAAAAATCGATACTTTTTACATTTTTATTTTATATTATTTTATTTTAATACAATCTTTTATTTGGTTTTAACTTTTTGATTCACATTCTTGAGTTCATTAATAATTTAAATTCAAGTTACTAAAAAACTTCATGTTAGATTGTTATATAATTAAGTAATGAAGACATAAAGTATATGACAAGCAGTATGACATGTCCTGTATTGACAATAATCAATGTTAAATTTACCATCACCTTATAGAACTTTCAATAACCCTACATATATCCAAAATTCAGCTAAAGTAGGAGATTAAATACAGACAGATGCTGCAACTGCACGTTGCAGGCTATACTGGTTTCTATGATTCACTATGCATTATGTCAACTATGCATTTGTCATAAACTTCAGTATCAAACTCCTCTTTCATTACTTATTGCATATTCTTACAGCAAACCTTTCCAATGAGAAGTCCGACCGCCGTAGCCAAGACAAGCTCTCACAACACCAGCAGATGTTGCTCCAGCATCAGAACCGCTCCATGAGCCACCAGTCCATGGACAAGTACAGCCACACTACTCGTTCATCCGGATCATCTCAGTCTGGTCTGGAAGCCAAGTCTAAACATCATTACACTGATGATCATAAGCTTACTGATTTCTTAAGGTATGTTTATGTATAATCTAATGCCCTATTTTTATTTTTTACTAGCTATTCCTGCTGTTGCAGTCATATAGTGTCCGTCCCTTTCCATTACCCATGTCTATATCCAGGTTTTAATCTGTTTCTATGCCAAAATTCATCAAAATTGGTTGCTACCATATTCATCTGTTGGATTTTTGTTCTGTGGGTTCTCACCTTAGTCAAAGATAAACTGTAGTGTCTCTGTCAATGTTCATTACTTAACTCAAAGCTAGCATAGAAAGCCTGCAAGGCTATAAAAAAAATTGTTTTTTGGTTTTCTTTTGTGTATAGACATCTTTGTCTAGATATCTATATGAGGAAATGAAGAGAAGAGATAAAAGACAAAACATTTAATTTCTTTGGCGTGCATCATAGTTTACCCGAGGCGACAAGACATACTACATACTACACATTGATTTGTGAAATATTTCAAATTCGATTGATCAACCAATTCAAAGTATTTATCATTTTGCCTTCTGTCACGTTCATTATGCTGGACGCTGGAGTATCCATCAGTGTCACTATATAAACAAACCAAATGTTATCGTCAATCAGAGCCAACTTGGAAAGCCTGGAGTCGCTGTCGACGGGCGCGGGCGCGGGCGCGGGCGCGGGCGCGGGCGCGAGCGCGGGCGCGGGCGGCGCGGCGGGCGGCGCGGGCGCGGGGTCGCAGGAGCGCGTGGTGCGCGCGTTCGCCGAGCTGGCGCGCAACCTGCAGCGGATGCGGCCCTGCGTGCGCCCCGCCATGTGCAAGCCCTACGGCAAGCAGAGCGAGCAGCTGCAGAAGAGTTAGTACCCTATTGTTTTAAGCGCTCGAACTAAGCCTATGTACCTTTAGATTAGATCATAATACAAATGCCCCTTATTTGTGTTCCATAGGCCTTCATCAGATCCATGCTACGTTTGATGTGATTGGTAGACTAATGTCATGTTAAATAAATAAATAAAAAATAAAAAATAAATTTATTGCCACAAAAAAAAAACAAAAAGACCACAATTAAACACTTTAAAAACAAAAACAGATATTACAAGGCAATAGGCTACATCTCAGCTGGTGCTGTACGGGACGGTGGCCCCGTGCAGCGCTGATTTTCAGATGCCGCCTGCTCCCTGAGGTGGAGGGCAGGAGCGAATACAGTAATAGGATAGGTGACATTATATATAATAAAATTTCCTTAAAGTATTATAACATGTAACTAATAATAAAAAACATAACATTAAATACAGAACAATACAAATAAACTAGGTATGAGCCGACGTGGGTGTATGTGCGTGTGTGTGTGTGTGTGTGTGTGTGTGTGTGTGTGTGTGTGTGTGTGTGTGTGTGTGTGTGTTCGTTTGCGCGTGATATTATTATGATATTGTAATTAAATTTATTTATGTTATTTTGCTTACGGGTTAAATATGAAGTAGTCTACCAAATTTAGCATTTTTCTATGAGCATGCTTCAAGTTCTCCGCTGCTATCTGTCTTGATAATAGTGCTGCTTTAAACAATCGTTTAAAGGTGTTGTCACTAAGTCTCTTCCTTAGAGGGGGTGGTAGATTGTTCCAGATCTTTGCAGCGGTAAACTTGAAGCATCCTCTATAGCGAGCCGTTTTATGGGGTTGGGTTATAAGTAGGTTCTGAGTTGCAGATCGACGACTTCTATCTGTCACATCGGATATCCAGCTTAACTTTTCAAACAAATACTCGGGTTTTTTATTCCAAATGACCTTATGAACACTACAGGCGTAATGAAGCTCTCGTCTAGCGCTCATGTTCAGTATCCCTTTTTTATTAATGTAGGGGGTATTATTAATGTAGGGGGTATGTATGTTACGTTGCTTTACTTCGATTGATCGGATGGGTGGCCGATTGTGGCATTTCTATCTGAGTGTACCGTGCTTCGGAGAGCACGTCACTAGTCAGGCTCATTTGTTTTGATTGTTATACGTGTTGGAGGCCTCTTGGCAATCCAAAAACTCCGACAACAGGATTGGCCACTAACCAACAAGAACTTACTTAGTGGTTATACTTTTCAAAGATGGCAGAGTTTTTGCTTATATGCCACTCTGTGACGTCAACAATATGAAACAAACTTGCTAAACATAATTTTGTTGTATTTCAGTATTGTTAGACACGATCCAGCTGGTGCAGTCGTTGCGCAGCTACCTGCCGCCGCCACACATCCAAGTCACGTCTTGGAAGAACGATGACAAGTTACGGTGAGATTATACTACTTATATCAGAATATACTTATCGTTCTCGTTAGAATTTTGGATAAAAATAGATGAAATAGGCGAAAACTGCATGAAAATTCGTTAGGTCGTTTTTGAGTTTATGACATAAAAACAGGTGCAGCAGATTTTTTTTCATACTATGTTACTGTACTGTACTGATCACTGTACTGTTATCTTCTGTGAAATGAGAGGCCTTACCCAACAGTGGGACATTACAGGCTAATACTACTACTACTAATACCACTACTACTAAGGCTGCAGAACTTTATTTCTATTTCATAAATGTTTATCTCTTCCTTAATATTGGTTACAATTGTTCTGTATTATTTTACAGTTCAAACAATATGGATGATTTGGAGTCTCGCAAAATAGTGAGTGGAAATTAATGGTTTGTTACGTCGTATTTACATCACAAAAAGGTACTCTCATACACATTCTATGGCGACTTTCTTGAGATTCTAAATTGTATGAGGGGAGCCTAATATTGTCAGCATCACAATATTGGTAAAGGTTAAGATCTTGTAACTACTCTTCAACAATAAAATTAATTCTAGACAGATGAGTTTAGGAGAGTATCCATTATTTCTTAGGAATTAGGAGGATTGTTTTGATCCATATTATCCCATGTTTAGTACGCGTATAGCGGCGCTGTAGTAAGTCTTGCCATTTATTGTTTCCCATCGGTATGCCGGCGCCGCGTCCGTAGATTCAACGAGTCTTCGATTTCACAGCACAATCTATTAGTGTACGTAACGTATTGTTTTCGCGAACTTTCGCTTTAGTTGTTGGTGTTTGCTTATTACAAAGTTTCTTTACAAATGTATACTGATTTCTATTATTCGTATAATTATTTCTGTTAAGATATTATTACATAGTTATTATGTATGCAATTTTTTATAAATGCTTTCGATGTTTATTTTAAGGTATTATTATATTGATTCGTCCCAGTAACGCGTATTAAATTTGATTTATAGTGTGAGATGACCTGAAGTGTTTCATTATAAAGTATTAAAATTTATTTAAATTGTTTCTAATAAAATACATGGCGCAAGTAATTGAATTTATAATATAATGGATATTAGACTCGGTGCCAAGTAAATATGCAAGTTGAAGAAGGCGCCAATACTGTGGGTTAATCATCTATGTACAGAAGCAAGTTGACTTTGTTCTGCCTTGTATTAGTTCCAATTTCGACCGCATGCACACTTGTTGTGCTCCGACTATACGTTTGATACATGCGAATGCTTCTGGTCAGTTCTTGATAATCAGTTTCTCGTAAGTGCATTATTTACACTGTGATAGAAGGTGTAATAGGTGTAGGCTGAGCGGAGTCTTGACATGAATGTAACTAGCGGAATATAACTAGGTTATGATATCGATAATCCACTTAGAATCGTGTAAGGACAAAAGTAATTTAATATACATACTTCCATTTTCTTGGGGTCATCTGAATGAAAAGCGATGGTCAATGGTCATTCTAATCTAAATTGATAACGATTATCTTTGTAAACAATATGCAATTATTACAGAAAATTAACTTGAACATTAAAATCAATATTTCTTTAACGAATATCTTATTTCAAATGGAAAATATGATCGATTTAAAAGTGAAGTCTTTCAATTATAATGTAAGGAATGTGTTAATAACTAATTGTAGATCGCCAAGTCTTGTCTCGTGGTTAGGAAGGATAGTATCTTATTGAAGACTGCAATTTTTCACGTCTTAGCTAATGTTGCCTGTGGATTAATAGGATAAGGTTCGATAAGACAAAACAAACTGCACACTGAGAATACGAAATCACGTACAAAATTATTTTTATAGTTCTTATTATTAGACTTATTTTTGAAGACTTTTATTTTTATGTAGATTTATTATTTAATAAATATCTAGATCTTATTTCACTTTCTGATTTGTTTCCTAATAGTTCTGCGTATTGCAGAAATACTGTAGGCCTTACATGGGGTCAATTCTACTAAACAACCTGAATTTTGTGTCTCTCAAACGGATCTCTAATAGTCCCGTGAACATTTGTTATTCTGCTATGAACAAAATGTGTCAACTATTAAATCATGAGCTTTCTATTGAGAGTCATTTGTCACACAATCAATTTAGCATAATTGATCCCCTGTAATAGAATCTGTTAGAAAACAAATCAAATGGTTTGGTGTAAATCTAGAAATATTCAAAGTGTGCAGTAAGTAATGTAAGTGTAAGGAAAGGAAGGAGATAAAGTTGTGAAAGTAAGATTTAAATAAATCAAGTCGCTAATTACTTCCAAATACATCACATTGTGTGAAATAATGAACATAAGTTTGTTAGTGCAATAATTAGGCAAAGCCTACTCTTAACATTTTGTATCCTAGTACTGTAATTCTAAATTATAATAAAATATGTAATCGAATGTAAATCACATCACATAATAAGTATGTAGAGGATAAAATGTAATAATTTTAAGTTTTCTTCGGTTTATGGACATCACTATTAATATGTTTTATTATTTTATATTATTGCTGCAGCTTACTACTTCATTGTGTAATGTTCGAGCTACGGTGTGTTGTTGTCATGTGTTATTGGTTATTTTCAGTGCATTATCCAAATATAACGTTAAGGTAACGAGGCTATGTACGATCACAACTAACAATACACCCTAGTGTTAATAAAAGCTGGCAACAGTTCGATTTACTACTATTAGTATTAAAATTCCAGAATAATGAATCTCTCTCTCTGTATTAGATTAAGCTTTCTAGTCAAAAACTGAATTCATAACGCATTTTACTATTGGTCCCATTCATTTATGCGAATAAAATTTTCATTGTTTTTAAATCCCCTATGGTTTCGGCTGATCTTCAACTATTTTCTAATTGATCTCAAAATTATTGTATTTATGTATTTGCGGTTTACAAATTCTTTTTCGGATGCAGCTGAATAATGTGGGATTTGAAACCTTTACAGACTGGTTAACGTATCTTTATTTATACATTTTTATTATACTTGGATTGTTTATCTTCCAAATGTTTAGACGCACCGATGGTTAATCTCTTTGTATAAGTAGTAAGGTAGATTATTTTCATGGTCACTGTTATTATTTCTTGGAAAAATACATCTGGATTCTGTGATAAAAATTATTTTAACCAAATATGGCATTTGATTTCGGGATTAAAATTTGTAAAACTTACGCATTTCTCGCAGTTATTTTATCATTTGAAAATCATTGAGTTTCTACAAGTATTTTGTTTATTTTTTTTTCATTTATTTGTAAAAGCGATCTTGTATTATCGAAACAACTGGTTTGTAACTCCTCGCTTTGCTCTATAAAATATAATTTGTATGGTTTCTAATATAAATCTGGTAATTTAGTAATGAGAAGCAGTGCTTAGAAATAAAAATGACATGAAAATATGATAAGCCTTTTATTTATTTTCCTAGACTCTAGCTAGACAAATCCTTAAATGTAATTATCTTAAAGCATCCAACTAACTATCCTCCTTGACTAAAATCGGTGACTGACATCAGAATGTATAAATGTAGTTCATCTTAATATTTTCATTTGTGCTGCTGGCATTTGATTTTCCTACAGGTTCATAAAAGGGAGTAACGTCTATAGGACATGCATATTTTGTGGTCATAATTATATACCCATTAGTGTGACCACCAGGTTTCCGTGATGACTGGAAATCGCGTCGGTCATCATCGGTCGGCGATCTGTTGACTGAAGTTAGCAGATTACTTTAAGATCATTATTTTTAGGAAAAGTAGAACTTGTTTGCATGCGCGATGGGAATTCGCATTCATTTTGAATCGGCTGCTAAATGATCTACTAAACTTTATTGAAATTACGGATTTAAGGAGGTGTATTTCCTTTTTATTACTTTACCGCTTATTTTACCTATATTAATACATAGTGAATAACGCACAAAGTTTATATATTAAAACATTTATTGAAAACGCTAATTGAAATACGATTATCACATAAAAAAGTAGTTGAATACACCACTATATCTATACTAATATTATAAAGCTGAAGAGTTTGTTTTGTTTGTTTGTTTGTTTGTTTGTTTGTTTGTTTAAACGCGATAATCTCAGAAACTACTGAACCGATTTGAATAATTCTTTCACTGTTAGATAGTCTATTTATCGAGGAAGGCTATAGGCTACATTTTATCCCGGATTTCCTACGGGAACGGGCACAACGCGGGTAAAACCGCGGGGCGCTGCTAGTCACTACATACAAGTACAAGTTGTTCCATAAAGATAAATTAAAATTATATTTACGCTCTTTAAATAGACGCTCTCATGAACAGATTCTGCATTCAACAATAGAAAATTTTATAAAAACCAATTCGTATGAACTTACAATTTGACTCGGACTAAGTCCAACAATTCTAAAATTAAACAATTTTGTTTCTTTTTGGCACAGTTACAATAAATTTTGATTTCTCTTCAATTTAAGCGTTTTTAGCCGTCCGGCTACGCGCCGCCGCAGTGAGATGTTCTTTTCAGTCGGATGTTATTTTGTTTTTCATACAAAACGTATGGACGACTGAATAACGAAAATAACGCTTAATTAAAAGGGGCCCTTAAGTTTAACAGGAGTGTTTAAGGTTTACATTTCATGTTTCTATCAAATCCATTTGTAAACTATCAAATCACGTGATATCTCATTATAGGTACAATAAAGCATACGACATTTAGATAATTTGAATAAGTACATAATCGGTGATCACTTCGTCTTATATCAAATATTTAAAACGCTAAACACATAACAGTATGATAATTGTACTCTATATTTCCATTTCGATGCATTTTTGGAAGATACGGAGTTATAAAGCGAGCGGCCAGCTAGAAATATGGTCAATCTGAAGTATTTCAAAGTTGAAAGCCTTTGCTTTGAATGTTGAATATGAAAACAAATGCGTCAGAACATCAATTGATATTCGGGGCTCAAAACAATATTCCTCATTGTGGGATTTAATACAAATAACATTGTAATGTGATACTGATGTCTCAAACTTCTTCGGAGTTCTTATCTCCTTTGAGTTCCTCTTATCCTACAGATTGAATCTAAAAAGAATTCGGAAAATACTTAACAGTATACATTGTATTACAATTGAAACACGATTATTAAAAAGACACACATCTAGGAATGTAAAAAAACTAGCAAGAACTAACTCCTCTAGCCACAATTTTAAATACAATAAACTACCCGCCTAATTCATAAACACTCTATAACTAAAACACTGTTTTGTCTCTTTTGCTCTTCGGAATATAGCTTAAGTCAGAAAGGGACAAACCATTTCATACATAAAATGTGGGCCAGACTGACCATCACACCACCCTGTCACACTAGTGTGGTGGTTAGGAATTCTATTTCTTAACTGTCCCACCGACAAAAGAAGATCGAGAAAATACGATAATATCAAGTAGGTATGTTTAATAGTGTGAGGTCACATTCGTACAATTTCCACATTCGTACAATTCCACATTCGTACAATTCCACATTCGTACAAATACTTACTATTCGGTAGGTTAGGGTTATATTTTTTTTTACTAGTTCCATAGTTATCGGTTTTATAGCACCTATTTGTACGAATGTTAGTGTGACAGTTAAGAAATAGAATTCAAAATTGCAAGGAATGATTAACTGTCACACTAGTGTGACAGTTAAGAAATAGAATTCCTAACCACCACACTAGTGTGACAGGGTGGTGTGATGGTCAGTCTGGCCCCATAAAATGCTGTTATTAAGCGTTTGTGAATAAGACCCTACGTATTTAATTATTTTAAGTCGAGCGGCGGCAATTTTTTTGGAAAATTATGGAGGGTGTTAGGTAACGATGTATTAGGATATTTATAATATAACAGTCTTCAGATATTTTAATGCACTTTTTCATAAAATTAATTTGTGCTCTTACATAAAGGAATGATATTACAGAGTTCGTAAGTATACAAGATATTATCTTTGAAACTCCATTCTGATTTGAACAATCTTTCACGCACTAAAATGGACTTAATTCAGGATCAGTCAGGATGGTACCCCATCCTCATTACCCAATACGAAACAGAGGCTATTTATAGCAATTTTAAATATTTTTTTCTGGGTTCCGTACCGTAAGGACAAACGGGACTCCATAAGACTTAAATAGTGTTATAGAGACCCAACCTGTCTGTCGGTTATCAGATTGTATCTCATGAACCATGATAGTCGAGACAGTTGACATTTTCGCAGATGATACATTTCTGTTGCTGCTATAACAACAAATTATACTAAACACATACTTAAATAAATATCTAATTGAATACCCTTACAAAAAACTTGATTTTTACCGTTTTTATGGATAGGTAATGGGTACGGAACCCATCACGCGCAAATCCGACTCACAATTGGCCAGTTTTTTAACTATCAAGGTGGGTCTCAGACGCTACTTATTTCCCAAAGTTCCCATTAAACATCTTTTGGTTTGAACACAAATACGGAGTCATCAAGCCAGTAGTACGCTTGTCCGAAATCACCTTCGCACAAGTAAGGAGCTCGGGCCCAGGAGACCAGCTCGTACTGCACTTCATTCTCCATAAATGTGACGAAGGATTCCACTTGCTCTTCAAAGCCTAACCCTTCGATTGGCAGACGCTCCTCGGGCTTGTGGTCAGCAGTTACTGTAAAAGAAAAATGTAGTAAGATTAGTTTTGGTACAATAAGTTGAGTCTAGTTAGACTATGGGAACGTAAAGCTAATAATTTAGATTTTAGAGACTTTCAAGGTAAAGTTTCAGACCAAATTATCAACCGAGTGGTGCGAATAGTACAGTCAAGGATGTGCGAATTAATCATAAATCGAATTCGTATTGAGATTTTGTCAAAAATACATCGCAAGTTGTTTCTTTGTACAATACAATGTAATAGCTTGGATATTAACTGTCATGTTAAAATGTAAGTACAAGTAGAATGGTGGCCTATTGAAAGTTGAAGATATTAAAAGTTAAAGATATAGTGAAATATCTTCATTCAGTTTTAACCTCAAACATCTCTTTTTACGCACCATAAGCAAACACTACCACGGCACTCGGAAAAATTACAAAAGCAACCTTCTTACCTTCAACATAAGGCTTATACGGCAGCACGAGAGCCAACATCAGCACCCCTCCGGGCGCGATGGCCTGCCGCGCCTGCTGCAGCATGGTCTTGGGCTTGCTGCAGCGGTCCAGCAGGTTCAGCATGCACACACACTCGAACTGCTGCCCGCGCCACCACTCGTCCGTGTCTAGAATGCTTTGGAAACGGAATATTAATTAACGGCGGTATAAGACACGGGAAAAGATTAGGTTAGTAATAAAACTAAACAGTTTATTACAGTATTTTGTGGTCGATGTTTTTTCAAAATTTAGGCCCATGTTTACTCACGTTGTGCCCGTTCCCGTGGGAATTCGTGATAAAAAATAGCCCCTGGGATGTGGCATTATATTATCCAAATCGGATTGGTAGTTTACGAGACGAGGAAATCAAACTCCTCAGCTTTTTCAGTATAGAGTATAGTTAAAGGTACATCAGTTGAAAAACAAAAATTGTGTCCCGAATATAGTGAAAACAATTGTCCATACCGACATAAGAAGAAGAAGTGAGAAGAGAAAGCATATATACATTTTTAATCGCCAATAGTACGCGTGTCTGAGCAGATAAATAAATAGTACGAGTACTGCAGCTAAGTCGGATAGAGCAAAATACTTACGCATAACCCTTCTTCGAGAGCGAAGTCCTCATACACTTAGAGATCTCCGTCGCATACTTGGCAGTGAAGAGGTGTGCGAACCTCCGGCTCACTTCCCCGTCGCCGGCGCCGATGTCGACGATGGCTCCTTTACCATCCCGGGCCTCGCGCGGCGCCGACATCATCAGGGCGCGAGTGTGACCCTCGGACAGTACGAACATGGAACCTCGGCCTAGCCAGCTGAAGCAATTGGCGTTATTTCAGTCATGTTAGGTAGTTGTAGTCTGCCGCATTTTGGAGGTGCTAATGATTGCTGAGGGATAATTTAACTTAACAATTACATAATAAACGAGTGATATTCGATATGTACTCGTACTTTCCATAGTAGACGAACTATTTTGCATTGGGATTTCTTAATATAGCTGTACATTCAAGTGAATTAATTGTGAATTTAATCGAATCTGATTTGAAGAGTTAATTCTTATTATTGTTTGGAACCCACAACAATCAATATACTTTCTTTCGGTTTCTTTTCACAGACAAACGTAGTTTTCCAGTTCTAACTTCTAATTGAAGAAAATGTCCTCGAAACGTATTGTAGACTATGTTAAGCAATGAAAGTTCAATTATCCAATACCGTTGGGTTGGTACGCGGTTCATAGGTACCACGGCGGGTTCGCAATTACGAGGAAAAAGTACAAAGCGGGCTGCGGGCTACGGCGCTTGGCGTCTAGTTCGCTCTGCAAATTGTGCGCCGGGGGCCGCGCCCGCGACGTCTTCATCGCGCCCCGGGCAGCGGCGCAAGTGGATAATGACAAGTGAATCCAGGACTCATTAGTCGAGTCCCAACGTCGCCGCGCACCGATCGATACAAATTCGTCTTCGCCAGGTAAAAGGATAATCGGTGCGAGGCCCGATCTCTGTTATTAGCCGTAGTACCATATATCACGCGCGGCATTATCCGCGGCCCCCGGCGTCCGCGCCGCAATTACTGCAGCGCGAATGGAGCACACCGAACCGCTTCAATGCCCTATCGAGACAGCCTTAGCTCAAAGTGCTCAATTACTAGGGGTTATAACGCTATGCTTCCTTTTGAGGGCGTCGAATGGGTTTCGCTGATACCCGTGTGGTGGGTGTTGTTATGAGGAGCATTGTGCGACACACATGTCGTTATCGAGAGCTGATATGTGAGGATCGGCGGGAGTATGTTCGCAGCTCGTTTGCGGACGGGCGGCGCGGATTGATTGCTTTATTGTTCCGTCGGTGGGCCTCGGCGGCGAGCGCGGGCGACGCGGAATACATGTTACATGAACCGGCCGCGCGGCCGCGACTAATGAGCACCGCACCGCGTAATTGTCACCGAGACCATCGTAGACGCACACACACACGAGCTGCCGCGCTGGCCAGTCACGATTGAGTCAACACGCAAAAACACCTTAAGAATATGGCGTCGGTTGTTACCGTAATGCCGGGAGAGTTGTATGATTGATTTATTAGGACCATAACGAGAATGAGCTTCGTCGTCGATGAAAGCTTCTTTAGTTATCCTCGTAAAAAGTCACAAAAGGAATCTGTTAAAGCGTTCTGGTTTCCTTAAGGGTATTCGATGCTACATAACAAGACCGGTACCAACAAAGTAATAGGTGGATAACGGAAACCTTAAGGAAAGAGCGCGGCATGTCTAGTCGTGTTGAAAATTGTGAGGCAAGGGTGATGTGTAAATCGAGTAGAGGTAGGTGGATAGGATAGGCTAGGCGGGCGCGAGTATCTATTTCAATAGAATGCGGTGGCTTGCAACAAGGAATCCGATGCGGTTATCGAGGACGGAGGTGAGAGATGTGTCGCCGGGCGTCGGCGGGGCGGTGGCGGTGGCGCAGGGCTCGGGGCTCCTCGTACGTATCGCGATTGCATCGGAGAGCAAACAAGCGGGCGGGGTGTCGCGCGCCCCCGCGCTCAAATCATATTACCCCCGGCCTCACACTCGCGCCGCGCCACACACGTCATTTGAGTGTGCGTCGCTATGGAGACGGCCCGGGCCGTGCATGATATTAGTACGTGTGCGGCTCATCTCCGGCCGTTTAAACTTAACGCGCCGCCGCCTCGCGCGGGAAATTAAAACCGGCTCCGGACCGGAAGGCGCAATCGACCCTCGCGCTTTTACTGCGACGCTACCTCGTCCCATCACATCACCCGGAGGGAAGGACTCGCGCCGCTCCACTTTAACGCGCTTTATGCTCACATCATCGTATCAATATTAACTTATGCTTTATTTACTCTTCTCCTGAAAAACTATCTGTAAAAAACTGATAAAGCATACCTAACTTAAATAAGCCTCGGTATAGGTACCTGTACCCTAATAATTTCCGATTGCTAGAAATGTATACGATGCCTCACAATATTTACATATAATAGATCTAATATAATTCCATTTGGAAATATTTCAGAGACGAGTTTACATAAATACTATTGTGAGTCTACAAAAACGCCATTAGGAAGTTAGATACCTCATTCTCTATTCATGTCAAGAAGCTTCTAAATGTTATTTACTGCGAATAAACACACACTACAGATATGTAGTAGACATTAAACACGGTGGCACAGATAGGAAGAGCTCCACCCCTGCTCGCGCGGTACGTATGTAGATACCTACACATTTGCTTTACTCAAAGACATTGTCGCTTTCAGGCACCTCATTAGAGAGCGTCCCATGTGAGCCTACCCTCCCGCCCCACACCACCGGCTGCCTCCGCACCCGCACACACACACAACACACACACACAACACACACACGCCCGTCTCGAGACGAGAGCAATTCTTTCTCCGAGCTCGCAAACTTGGATGGATAATTACACTTAGATAAGAACTCGTAGCTCCTTATGTGTTATACGATTTTCATATGGGTAGAGACAAAGACGTTTCAAAGTTATGAGGGTACAAAATGTTTCAGCTCGGAAAATGTACGTTTGTAATGGTCGGATAAAAGTGGAAATTATGTAAAGCTCGGAACAGAATAGAATTGAAGTAGTGCTGTATGTAATGTATAGTTATGCAAATGTATCGATTGAGTGTTGCGGTGTCCAGACAGTGCCAGGTAGACGGAGTAAATACAAACATGAATATTGGAAAAGTTTCCGTCTGATATTAGAGCTGCAATAAAAATCAACTTGTATGGCACACAATCGAACGTCGGCGAAACGTTACGCGGTGTCATAACCCCGAACAGCACTCAAGCTGCAATAAACTATAAAAAAGTGGATAGTAAAATGTATAAACAATGAGAGCACGGCTAAAACGTTTTAGTGTTAAGAGTGGGCCCATAAACCGTTGACACGCACCCGTAAAATATTAACGATACCTTCAAGAAAAATGACGACTATCAATGTGGGTACCGATTTTCGGTCGCGCGAGGACGCGCTACAAATAATGGCGGTGCCGAATTTATACGCGGACCCGAATTGGCCCGATTGAATATTTTACCAGCCACGAATGCGTTCGACGATATTTTTCTATTTCGCCACCCATTTTTACTATCAATTGCTTAGTTTCCCCCTTAATATTATTCGTGAGGCGATTTACCCGTTATCTGGCTTGCGTCAATATGTTAAATCAGAAATTATAGAGATGAATGTATGTGTTGAGTATTTTCATAAGTATATTACAATACATTGTAGGTATCCAATATGAAATTACCCATTGAATTTTTAAGTTCAGTTACTGTACATACATACATTATATGAAGGTATGTTTAATGTATTGGCATCACAATGCCCTTTAAAGGTGTGAAGGCGTAGGTTCAATCTGAATCCTATGGTTTAAAATAACTTCTCGGAGGCGAATGGTTTATTGCTTATTGAGTAGCGCTGACGAGACGCGCCTCTGACGATAAAACATGCGCAGAATGGAATCTCAGTCAATATCACAACATGCAGGGAGACATTGAAATTATCGCTCAGTGGGAGGCGCGCATCCGGCGAGGTGGACCGAGCCGAAACAAAAATAAGAGGATAGTTTGAAACAATGAGTATTGTCGCGGTGTCTGTGCGTGCGAGGTTAGAGCGCGTGCAGCGGGCGCGGGCGCGGGCGCGCGCCGCCGCCGCGCGCCGCCATTGGACGCCGCGCGGTGGGCGGGGCCCGCGACAAACTGCGCGCACGCAAATAGCGCACCCGCGCACAAATTAAAACAATAAAATCAAAGTTATAAAACAAAGTAACCACCGAAGAGTATCCACTATCGAGAGCCTTAATGGCCGAGCGGAGGCGGCATCACCATTCACATTTATTGAAGACATGTTATTATGACGATTGATCAACTAAATAATACTCCTACTATGCTCTGTTCAATACAATGTACAATTACTTATGTAAATGTAATAATTCCCGGCTAAATAAAACTACTAGTTATGTATGACTAAGACTAGTATTACTCAGTTACGCTGAAAGATGTGTCTTGGTAGGAAGTTCATACGTATATTCCTGAAGCATAAACTATCAACATTCGAGAGAGAACAACTTGAAAGTTTTAACTAGCGTGTTTTATCATGCATGCGCTCGGATGCAGCGGGTAACAAATAGTCAGTATTCTATTGGAATCGGTCTCGTAACCCTCTCGAAGGCTTTCAATGAGGAAATTCCTAGGGGGGGGAGTGAGCGCGGGTAACGAATGTAGTCTCATTTACTAATGTGTCACATGCAGGCGGCGTTGTTTCACTGGTTGCGGCGGAGGCAGGGAGGGGGCCCCCCGGGGCCGGGGGGGGGGGGGGCACCCGCGGCACTCCAGATGACCAATGGCGGAGCGCACCCCCCGCGCTCGGATGCAACGTTAATTACGGTGCACGGATCCGTGCCACCTTCCATTAGCTCGCATCACATACAGGACTCGCTCCACCACTACTATCTCCTCTATAAAGCTACCAGTTTATTTATTTACTCAGACCGGTTCAAAAATGTACTGCTTTATGTTTAAACTCGCATATTTTCATATTAATGTTCTTGTATTCGTAAAATATAAATAAATGTTTACATCGCCACACGTAATGAAATATGAAATTATAATTTTAAATACCAATTCTAGTAATAAGTATTTGTAGAAATAAAATAAAATGCTTTTATCAATAGTTATTCATGAAATGTTAATTGGTTTGCCTCTCGTCTCGTATACTTGCCTAGATGGAGTGAAAGGTTCGTTAAACAATACGTTGTCGACGCTACTTAGTTTGACAGGAAGAAACATCTCGAGATGACGATTGTGAAAAGAATCATGATTACAGCAGAGAGAGCGGTAGTTAGCGGAGGCTTCATTAGGAGTGCGCGGGGTGCGGGGCGGGGGCGGCGGGCGCTCATCTCGGCGGGTGCATCGCCGGCTGCGCGCGCAAACAAATTAAAACGTAAGACGCGCCCTAATCAATAGCCGACTTCGCCGCGAAGCCGAATTAACTCGGCCGAATGAAAAAAATGAACAAAATTATATTCGCGCGAGACCTCAGCCCGGGGGCGAGGAGGGCGCCGCCCGAGGAAATTGCTTTTCTTTCAGTGGGCGCACACACGCCCGCCCGCGCCCGCTCGCGACGTGCCGCGCGAGAGGGTTACAACCGACATACACAATATTATAATTTACGTTTCCTCGTATATCGAGGTGTAAGTAGGTACTTTACCTGGGCGTTTCGCGCCCGCTCAGCCCTCTCGGCTCACGCTAAATCTGAGCTTTATACGTTCACTTGACGCGACGAGAGCGATATTAGTTTCGAGCAAACTCCTGCCCTGCTACAATATTTATTAACGCTCTACCAGCTTCATATAAGCCAGGCGCGGCTACACTTTTTTATTTTCCTCTTTCAAAGAACTCTAGTATGCCAACAGGTAATGTGGGTATCGAGCACAGAATACTATGTGTTTATTTACTTCAACAAACATACTCATAACTTGAATCTAAGCTTCGGTGTTGAACGTCTCGATCGTAAACTGTGGTTAGGTAGGGGCTTACTGAAACTGGTGCGAACGTAATTCTTAGAAATCTCATTATATCGTACGACTTGCTGAAATGTTATTTCTACCTAAATTATTAATGTGCCTGTTTATTAGACCGCACATAATTAGATACGCGTATATCCATATGTATACTTAATACATGGAATGTTTGCTATTGTTCCTAGTACAACTTATATATAGCTAGACAACGGAGCATAGGTACTAGGTAGAGTTTAGTGAGGCGAGTATTTATATAATGTGATGTATAATAGGTGATTATATAAAGAGGGTGAAGCGGAGGCCGAGAGCGAGTTGGAGTTTCATTAACGGATATCGCGAGGTGTAATCTGGGCGCCAGCCGCCCGCCCAATTAACGCGTGGGCGATGAGATGGCCGCCCGCCCGGCACTCGCCGTCCAATGGCGGCCGCGCGGGGATTAATTAAGTAAGTTCCCGTCTGCAGCGCCGCTCCCCCCGACGCCCCGCACCGCGCCCGCGCGAGGAGTCTGCGGACACGCCCGGAAAACTAACCACCTAATGAGGGGAGATGACCTCACGTGCTTGTGTGCTTTGTCTATTCAACGTATGTGCAAACTATGTTTGTTCATTTGTGTGCAAGTGTTGGCCTTTTGTGTGTCCGTTATGTAACCGCCGTTGTACTTACTTGTACATTATCTACACGGACGCTTGGATGGCTCTCCTGTAACTATGTTGCAAGGAGGAAATAGTAAATTGTTGAACATTCAACCTCCACTAACGAGCCCTTGTACTTTGTTGTACATTTAATGTTCAACAGCGTTTTATTGACTTAATTATTTTCTTCATATTTACTGATTCGAATACTTTCACCTAATCAATACTTTCAAAATAAAAACCTGTGTCTACCTTGTTTATAGAAACCTTTGTTAGATATATCTACAACCTGCTCCAGCTAGATATTTTATTGATAACGGTCTTCATATATTGTAGTGATATTCACACGCGTTAAAGAAGACCAAGTCAATTAAACAATGAGGTCGCATGTCGGAAGCGCATGACAGATGGGATACACTCCGTACATCGTATCTGTATGTATTTACATCCATTTATACATTGAGACATGCTGGCACCTCGGACGTAATGGCCGATTCAAAGAATCTTCTAGATATATTGGATATACATTCGTACGACATATCTCTAGGCTATAACACTACACGTGCTCTATCTACACTATGTTTTATATTGTCACAGGGATGTATGGCCGATAGTGGCAATATCTTTCGGCCTTACTGTAAGGTGAATTGGGGCAAATTGTCAGGTGGGTTGTTTCATTCGTAAGACCATAATATGCCAGAAGTCTAGAACGGTTGAAAATCTATGACATTGTGGATAACCTATACAAGCTGATGATGACGACAAAATATTGTTCTAAAAAGTTAGTAAATGCCACTAAAATTATATAAAAAGTAAATAAAAATGTATTACTTAAGTAATCATTTATTACACATCACGTAAGTGTCTGTATTAAACACTGTACGTTCATATAGACATCTACACCAAACACACGCAACAAGAGTATTTAAATATTGTAGTCGACTTCATAAATAAGTTAACTGCAATAAAACATTTTATGGGCCATATTCCCCAACTTGTTTTGAATTTCATCATTTTCTTTAGCAATCGATTTAAGTGTTAAAATGTCTTTTACTCTTCTTTATACTGACTCCAATGCTTTCATAAATGTGACATACCTTTGTAATATAGTGAATGGTATTAAAATGGTGATCTAGAAACTGAAATAACAGTATAATAAAGGAATACTTATGAGAGTATTATTTCCTATTTTCTTTGAGAGATTTTTGCTGTTATAAACACTAAATTACTAGTGTTAGTAAGATTAAAATAGCAAAGAATAGACGACTAATGGAAGCCTTATTACAAATGAATACGAAGTGGAATCCAGGCGTAAAGAACGAATGTTTAGCTCTAAGATTAGAATTAGTTTCGTTTACACAAGATTATAGTGTAGTGGTCCATAATCGAAGGAAGTACGGGGTTGTGGGGGTGCCAAAATAACTAATAGTTTTCGCGGGGGCGTGTTAGCATTTTTCTTCTGGCGGTGACGGCCGGTGGGTGCGGGGGGTCCGAGGGGAGGGGGAGGGGGATGCTGGAATAACTCTCCTTGAGGAATGGCTACGCGGATCATTTATACTTCATCGACTTTGTTAATAAAGCCAGAGCTATAAGATTACGTTTTTTGTTTGTATATTTTTTTGTAACATTACTCACAGGCAACATTGCATGTAGTATGTAGGTACCTTCAAGGAATACAGTAGAGATATCATCATAACCTGAGTACTACCTGTCGCGATTGTATCACAATAAGAACCGTTCTATGATCTCTATGACAACGACTATTTTGTATGCTAATTTTTAAACAAACTAGAAAGTGGGACTAATGTCGCATTCGCATTGATCAAACATTCGTACTTTCAAATTAAAATTCACTAGTAACTGTTTCGAGTACAATATTCAAACACTGTGACCTAAAAAGACTTATTTAAAACTCCTTTAAAGGCATAAGTGCAAAAACGACAATCTCGTATCAAATATTAAGTGACGAAAAACGTGAAAAGAGTTTATAGCGTCGATAAACTGGTAGATATTTGAGATCGCTGATAAAAACATCACGTTTATGGTAAATAGTGACGCATTTAAGGCTGTAGCGAGGTGCGTAGTGCGTAAGAGGGCCATTTACTACGCGCGGGGTTAGCGGAGCGAACTAAAACTCAATTCCTTCCACCTACATCTGTTTTACGTTCCAATGAATTGCTGCATGCAAATAGACCGGCGTTATTGAACCTCCGGATGTGTGAGAACTTTTTACATCTTTATTTGGAATAGTAGCGGGTTCATTGGAAACTTTCCACTGTTAATGTCACACGTCAAAAGGTATGATGGTACTAAGTGTTCAGCTTACCCTAAATGTCTCGGCGGAATGGCTCATCATTGGTTCCGTAGCGCTTACCTACATTAACGCCAGTCATGATGAAAAACAACGCGGATAGACAAGGGAGTGTCCCCGCGGCACTCCTTGCCTCGTCGTGATTAATTGCACGCCCCCGCCTAGAAAGCCCGGAAAATCACAACCCTTTCGTTTCGTCTTAATTACCACGCCTCGCTTCAGCGGCGCGATGCCATTGGCTAGCCGAGTTGCCGCTCTGTCGCCCCGCGTTTTAATTGGACGTTTGTAATTAACGCTCTGTAATCACCAACGGCTCGTCGCGAGGGGACGACGCTTTAATTTGAATTTTTAATTACTTAGCGAACGACGTCGTCTCATTGGTCGCTTCTATTCGCTTTTACATAGAAACAATGCCTATTGTTTTAATGTTGTAGGTAAGAGCAACATTTTAGGTAGGTATCTATTATAATTTATTCATAGCGGTATTGCTTAGTGAAACAAATTGCTTGTGTGTAGATAATGTTACGTATGTGATGTTATTGAATAAAGAATATCGCGCGAGTGAATATTCCGCATTCCCTGCTGCATTACTACTTACCTATATTTCGAGAGGCGGAGCGCTCGGTGCATGCCGAATTAGCTCATTACTGAAGGCAGCGCCTTCGTCGAGCGCTGAGATTTATCCTACTGCTCTCCGTACACCAAATTTGAATAAGGCCATTAGCCGCTGAGTGTTCAACGTTCGGAATTTGGATTGTACAATTACGGTTAATTCCTACTATTCTGAATTCAGGCAGGATTGAGTATTCGGCCGGAAATAATTGGGAGCTCAATGATGATAGGTAAATCATAGATAATATTTTCAAAAGACTATTAAAGATGACATAAAAATACTACTGAGAGAATACTACTGCCTAGAATGCACTAAATGTTTCCCATAAATTTTCAAGCGAAAAACCGACTTCTTTGTTTTTATGAAAACCACTTTATTTACAGTTAAAAACGGGACTTATTTTTAAGCACACCGATCATATGCCGACAAAACAAAACCGACGAAAGAAAAATGTCAATATTCGAAATTTACACGATCCAAGAGATTATCAGGTAATAAACTAAATTGTCGAATTGAGAACTCCTTTAGTTTTTGAAGTTGGTTAAAATATTAACGATAACCTAAGTACTATTCAATAAAGCTTAGAATATACCATAAATATGAAGAGAAAAGATCGCGAGTTCGATTAGGCTAGTGATAGAGGTTGATGGGGTGTTGTATGCGCGCGCGCAGGGAGTGACGTTGAGTGACGCGCGCGCCTTAATAAGGTAAATGAGGCAGAGAGGCAACATCCAGACGCCCGCTGAGACCTCACCGCTCGCGTCTAGATTTATTCTAGACTTCGGCTAGAATACGTTCTACAATCTATTTCTTCTAAGAGTTAAAACAAAGTAAGTTCGTGTATATTAGTGGCCAACCCTAACAGTTGAATTCTTAATCAATTTCTTCTAAGAGTTAAAATTTAAACTATGGCCGATTTTCTGACCAAAAATAATTAATTCTGTAGGTGACCTCCACTTAAACATACATTATAATTATATTTTATTTACACACAATAATATATTAAAAACCACTTACATACATCACACATTCATATCCCAGTAACATAACATTCATAACACAAATAAATAATTTCTAACCAAATGTAAACAAACAATAATTCGGCAAGCAAACCCGCGCGATATGCGTTGTTCCGAATTTGTGCAAATCTTGCATTTAAGTTAATTGTGGAATGTGAAGCCACGCGGAGGCGCATCGCGCGCGCGCAGTCGATCACAGCGTATGCTACGAGAGACACATACAACTCGTTCTCACGCGCACTCGCGTTTTGCCCACGCGTGAACTGTTCACTTACTACTTTGATTAATTACATGATATGTATTATGTGCTACATTGATCCTGTCTTGCTATCCTTCTAAAAACTAAAATAGTGTGTGTTGTGTGTGGCTAATAAACTTTGGCAATTCATCTTTGTGGTTTAATTCAACCAATATTACCACGCACACCCCCTAAAACTGGTGACCCCGGAACAAACTGAGGAACACGGAAGACAAGGAGCAATTCGCAGCCTGGATGTCGGCGTCGAGTGGTTCAGATACCACCGGTAACGTGGACACGCGTCCACGACGCCACTCCAAAATCAAGATGGCGTCTCCCGTCGTGCCCGCTTTAACAGTTGCAAGTAATCCAGTGAGCATAAGAATACCACCTTTTTGGCCTGAAAAACCAGCAATTTGGTTCGCACAAGTAGAAGAACAGTTTGCAATCATGCGCGTGACAGACGAAGCAGCCAAATTCTACCACATTTTGGTTTCGCTCGACCGTCAGTATGCTGCTGAAATAGAGGACATCCTCACTGGTCCTCCCAATTACCAACGCCTCAAAGAGGAGTTAATCAAAAGGTTGTCTGCGTCGAGAGAAAATAAAGTCAAACAACTTTTGACCTACGAGCAGCTAGGTGATCGCAAGCCGTCACAATTCCTTCGGCATCTTCAACATCTCGCCGGTCCAGATATCCCTCAAGAATTTCTCCAAACAATCTGGACGAGCCGACTACCCGTTTCACTTCAGCCTATCGTTGCGTCACAGCCTACCCTGGGTCTTGACGCACTCGCTGAACTCGCTGACCGCGTCCATGACATCGCAGTGCCATCTCATCAAGTTGCTGCAACCTCAACGGTACCGTCATCATCAATAGCTGTTGAGGAGCTCACACGCCAGGTAGCTCAGCTGACGCGCCAGGTGAGCGCTTTAACTATCCAATCGCGACATCGACCTCGACCCACCGAGCGCCGCAGAGATGCGCAACGCAGCCGATCGACGTCACGACGTTCAGCGTCGAACTACCGCAAGTACCCAGTTTGTTGGTACCACTCACGGCATGGTTCCAAAGTTCGTCGGTGTATCCAGCCGTGCGACTACAACCAGGGAAACGAGAGAGGCAGTCAGTGATGGCGACTGATGATTGCCACAACCCCAGCTCAGGTCGCCTCTTCATCACGGATCGTGGTTCACAGATACAGTTTCTAATAGACACTGGAAGTGACATTTGTGTGTACCCGGTTTCAGCCCTTAAAAGGCAACTTTGTAAATCAACATATCAGCTCAGTGCTGCCAATGGTTCGACTATCGACACTTACGGCTACATGCAATTAAATTTGAATTTGGGTCTGCGGCGTGATTTTCCGTGGCGTTTTGTTGTTGCTGACGTCACAAAAGCAATCATAGGCGTAGATTTCCTTTCTCACTATCGTTTGGTTGTTGATGTTGGCCAACAGAAGCTTATCGATAGTCTAACCAATGTTAGCACTGTAGCTTGTTTAGATTTAAGCGACAATGCTGTTTTAAGTGTTAAGGTAGCTAGTTTTAATGGTGATACTGTGTATCATAAAATTTTGTCTAATTTCCCGGAAATTACACGTCCTTTTGGAACTCCTCAAATCGCAAAACACAATACACAACACCACATTCGCACCACACCAGGTCCACCTGTATCATGTTCTCCTCGCCGTCTCGCGCCTGATAAATTGAAGGTAGCTCGTCAAGAATTTGACGCTATGATTGCTAGCGGTATCGCACGTCCTTCTGACAGCCCTTGGGCATCACCTCTTCATCTCGTGACTAAAAAAAGATAATGGGTGGCGTCCATGCGGCGATTACCGCCAATTAAACGCTCGTACTATACCAGATCAGTATCCGATTCGTCATATACAGGATTTTTCGCAAAACCTGTCGGGTTGTACTGTATACTCGAGTATCGATTTAGTGAAAGCATATAATCAGATTAGTGTTAATAGGGCAGATATTCCGAAAACTGCAATAACAACACCCTTCGGATTGTTTGAATTTTTAGTCATGACATTTGGACTTCGTAACGCAAGTAAAACCTTTCAGAGATTTGTTGATGAGCTTACTCGTGGCTTAGACTTTTGCTGGCCTTACCAGGACGATTTTCTTGTGTTCAGCCGCACGCCACGTGAGCACGAAGAACACTTGCGTCAACTTTTTACGCGAATGAGAGAATTCGGTATATTAATCAATCCGGCCAAGTGTGTCTTCGGTGTGTCTAATATTCAATTTCTCGGCTACGAAATCTCTGAAAGCGGCACCAAACCTCTGGACAGCAAGGTAAAGGCAATGTCTGATTTCCCTCTACCAAAAACCGTCCGAGAACTCAGACGATTTTTGGGCATGGTAAATTTTTACAGGCGATTTTTACCCAACGCCGCTCAGATTCAAGCACCCCTGAATGCCTTACTGTCCGGATCGGTTAAGGCATCCGATCCGATTGTTATGACTAAAGAATCATCGCAAGCGTTCGAAAACTGCAAGAAGAGTCTGTGCAATGCAGCACTTTTAGCTCATCCTGATTCGCAAGCTAAATTAGGATTGGCCACTGACGCCTCAGACACGGCGATAGGTGGTGTCCTGCAACAGCTCAAGGATGGAGACTGGCAGCCATTAGCATTTTTCTCTCGCAAGTTAAGCCCGTCACAAACGAAATACTCTCCGTATGACCGTGAGCTCCTTGCCATTTACGAGAGTATAAAATACTTCCGCCATATGCTGGAAGCTACTCACTTCACTATCTATACTGACCACAAACCTCTTTGTTACGCATTCAGTGAACGTAAAAGTAACTGCTCACCACGTCAGTATAGACACCTTAATTTCATCTCGCAGTTCACCACCGATATCGTTTTTATTGCTGGTAAGGACAACGTGGTTGCCGACACACTATCACGCGTCGATGAACTGCAGGTACCAGTTGACCTTGAAGTGATGGCTGAGCTCCAAGGTTCAGATCCAGACCTTGCGGAACACCTCAAAGGTGACACTTCACTTCGCCTTACACAGACGAATATACCTGGGAGTCGTACCGTTCTGTACTGCGACGTCAGTACACCGACACCCAGACCTTTCGTCCCTAAACAACTTCGAATGCAAGTTTACAACAGTCTCCACTCCCTCAGCCACCCCGGTGCAAATGCTACCGCCAAACTCGTCGCACAACGTTTTGTTTGGCCACTGATGCGAAGGGACTGCCGAGAATGGGCTAAGTCATGTTTGGCATGCCAGCGCTCGAAGGTAACGAGACACGTTGCCTCACCTTTAGGTACGCACGATTTACCTTCAGCACGGTTCAAACATGTACATCTAGACCTAATCGGCCCACTACCATCATCCAATAATTATCGGTACTGCCTCACAGCCGTCGATCGCTTTACGCGATGGCCGGAAGCTGTGCCTATTACCGATATTTCCGCGGAAACAGTGGCCAAAACGTTTATTTCCTGTTGGGTGGCACGATATGGTTGTCCTACCGAGATCGTAACCGATCGAGGCGGACAATTCCAATCGGCACTGTTTCAACAGCTTTCTCAGTCCATCGGTTACGATCACCGTAGGACAACGAGTTATCATCCGCAATGCAACGGATTGGTGGAGCGTTTTCACAGGCAACTAAAAGCTGCAATTACCTGTCATGCAGACACCAAGTGGACCGAATCACTTCCACTTGTGTTGCTAGGCATTAGGAGTGCCTTTAAGGAAGACCTCCAGACTTCATCAGCTGAGTTGGTGTACGGTGAACCACTTCGTCTCCCTGGCGAATTCTTCGGTCACGATATTGCGTACTACACCACCGACATCACCGATTTCGCGGCTCGGTTGAAGTCCTTTGCGGAAAATATTCGTCCGGTTCCCTCCCAACACCACTCAAATCGCAGAGCTTTCGTATTCCAAGATCTAGCTACATGCAGTCACGTATTCCTTAGGGAAGAAGTGATGCGTGGCTCATTCCAGCCTGCTTACACTGGTCCATACGAAGTGCTCAAAAGAAGGAGTAAAACATTTATTATTCGCGTTAGGAACAAAGATCTCACAGTAACTATAGACCGCCTTAAGCCAGCCTATATACTAGACGTTCGTGTACCCGTTCCTCGATCCTACACTGCAACTCCAGAACGTGTCCCTGTTCATCCACCGCAGGAAAAGACCGCGCTAACAACTACGCGTTCAGGTCGTACAGTACGGTTCCCTGACTTTTATCGCCCTTAGTCGGTCTCTGGAGGGGGATGATGTAGGTGACCTCCACTTAAACATACATTATAATTATATTTTATTTACACACAATAATATATTAAAAACCACTTACATACATCACACATTCATATCCCAGTAACATAACATTCATAACACAAATAAATAATTTCTAACCAAATGTAAACAAACAATAATTCGGCAAGCAAACCCGCGCGATATGCGTTGTTCCGAATTTGTGCAAATCTTGCATTTAAGTTAATTGTGGAATGTGAAGCCACGCGGAGGCGCATCGCGCGCGCGCAGTCGATCACAGCGTATGCTACGAGAGACACATACAACTCGTTCTCACGCGCACTCGCGTTTTGCCCACGCGTGAACTGTTCACTTACTACTTTGATTAATTACATGATATGTATTATGTGCTACATTGATCCTGTCTTGCTATCCTTCTAAAAACTAAAATAGTGTGTGTTGTGTGTGGCTAATAAACTTTGGCAATTCATCTTTGTGGTTTAATTCAACCAATATTACCACGCACACCCCCCTAAAAATTCTATAAAAGTTTCTTAGAAGTTTAGTGATGGGGTAGGAATGATCGCTAAATATTTTCGTGTTCAGAAGGATTTGTCTTTAGTTGAGAATCAGCCTTACGTTTTAGATTTCTTCTAAAAATAATTAAATAAGATTCTAACTCTTTTAAGAAGAGAAGAAGAAATGTAGCCTTATCCTAAACTGGCAGTTAGAAAGTCGGTACTTGAAACGGGGTTTGGTTGAAAATTTCCTACAAAATAATTGAAATATATCGCACACAATTTTTTTTTAAAGAAATTGTTATTGAATACTATAAATATTCTGATGTTATTGACAAACTTCACAAAAACAGATTTTAGATGAACGACACGCGACAAAAACACTCTTCATAGATATCAACTTTCTCCACAGCGGGTAGGGCGCACTGACAAATTGATAATCAAAATAAGAATGTAATAAATAAACATTTTCCCATTACTTATTATAATAATTGTTTAAACAGAGTCACTGAACCTGCGCTACAATCATTTGCTACTCGTTAACTTCAACAATGTTTAGAACAAAATTAAAATGAAGCAACGACGCGCGACAGAATTTCAAAGTTGTCTTCGTTATTTCAATCTATAGAGATGGGAGTAAAAAGCTGTGTATTTTTTCCCCAATTAACCGTTTCGTTTTGTTGTTAGTTTTTAGTGGTTGGATCGTTCGGGGCACGGGTCAAGCGAGTGAGACAATGAGGTGGGCAGCGTCGTGCGATGCGTTTGGTTCCGCGTGCCAACTACCCATTCAGCGCTAATCGCTTCATTCACCGACGACGAAGCGCTTTTTCTCTCCTGCCTCCGATCGGTCATGCATTCCTAAGAACATCCGACACTGGAAAACTGTTATGTACACGATATAGTTACGTTACGTTGTAGCAAATCGTTGACGTTACAATTGTCTCCGGAATCGTGATTTGTTCGCAGGAAACATTGCACCATATATCACTTGTGTCTCAAATAGAATCCTACAGAACAGATTACACTGGAAACTATGCAACAGACATACGAGTATTATTTCTCTAATGAATATTATTGGCGTGAAATTCTAAACCAACGAAAAACTAATTAAAAATTAGTAAAGTAAAAACTAATTAAAAATTATATATTAAGCGCGGTTAAATTTATTTCTTTTATAAGTATTAAAACATATGCGCCTGAATACAATTGTAACGTGCAGCTGTTAATTAAAGTTATACTCGTAACTCACGTGGTAATAAAGGATTGCTTTTGGCTTAAAAAACGAGAAGTATAATAATGTCAGCTGTGCGATTACAGTCGTGTTCCTTTTTCGGTGGAGAATTTCACGCATTGTTGACACCGGAGCGTGCGCTGTGCGTGATTACGAACCTCGCGTTACGCTGCCCCGTAAACAATAACGTTTTATTGGGTAATCAGTACGTTTGAGGGCGGATTGTTAATTAAATATACAGGCTAAATGTGGAACAATTAATTTGCAGAAGTATTTTGCATTGGACCGTCCACAAAGTATGTTGACTCAGGACGGAGATAAATCAATATGCACAAGACTTATTCACATACGATTTGTCGCGGTGTGACCCAAACTAGGCTCTAAGCTTGTATTATGGAGCCTTTAACTGACATTATATTTCTTCTTCTTCTTATCGAGTGGATGGTCAACCTGACCAATCCTGGTGTCAGAGTTATTGAGCCGCCAAAGGCCTCTGACATGGCTCATGTAACATTATACTTGATTTTATACGATTACATACGAGTATTTGTATTAGGATCTTTATTCATTCATTCATTTCGATTAGGTTAGTGGTTAACCCCGATCTCGGAGTTTTTAGACCGCCTAAAGGCCTCCGACATAGTTTAACGATTGAAACAACCGGGACCGACTGCTTCACGTGCCAGATCTTTTATTACTTTATTCAAACTCAGAGAGCAGTTACGTAATATAATTTTCAAAAGTCCTTGTGATTATATAAAATGCTCTTCGAACAATATAATCAATAAGTTCTATTCCATAATCAATGTCTCAAAGGCACAGATGGCAAGGGCGACTGGTCTTACATAAATTGTTCAGTTTATGATATAATTGTACCGATTACGTCAATTAGTCGATACCGTAACAACAGATGTTTCTCAGTCATTCACAGTGAGATCCTGTTTGTTTAGTATTAGATAATGTTACCAGTTATAATCTATTGCTTCTTGCGAAACCTGAAATGTAAACTTGGCCGAATCACCCACTAAAGAAATGTTTTTCTGCAGGAAAAGAAGTTTTGGGATTTCGTTCTTACCCCATCACTAAAAAAATCCACTTGGCAGGAATTGTTTCAGGTTGCAAAATTGTACTTAACCTACTGTTAGCTATAGCCAAATAATACGAGTAATATAAGTATTGAATCAAATTGCGAACTTAAGCTATCTATAACCATGTTCTAGTTT
The DNA here is from genome assembly GCA_963082685.1 of Cyclophora albipunctata. NCBI lineage: Eukaryota > Metazoa > Arthropoda > Insecta > Lepidoptera > Geometridae > Cyclophora > Cyclophora albipunctata. The sequence goes on from OY720123.1 coordinate 4,319,863, forward strand.
CGTTATGATCTAAGGTTTCTTTCTCGATAAAAACAAAAGAACTCTATCTTGGCAAAGAATTTGCATACGCGAGGGTCGGGTTCCAATAGAACCTAACCGCACTGAAGCCCCGAACTATTGCTCAGATCGTGTTTAATACTAGTGATGGCGTGAAAATAAAACCACGAATTTAGCAGGTAAAGAAGAGGTGAGAGGTTATAGCTGTTATGTAAGAAAATAAGAGAATATGGCTGTCGAATTGATGAACATTGACGAAACCCTTAATTGGATTAGTGTGGAAATACAAATTTACAAACATACTAGTCCCATAAAGGACCACTTTTTTCGAAGCCTGTAGATTAAAAGGTCAGGTTTCTTAAGGTAACACCTGAACCATGAATGTGTATTAATTTGTAGCGGTACGAGTAGCCGGGTGACAGTGTCATGAGGTGACGTGGAGGCGAGCTATGCTCACGCCCGGCAGCCTCGGTGTAACCCTACCCGCGCATGCGCAGGCGCACACAAACCAACGCGCCCGCGCGCCATAACATAATTAAAAATGATTTAAGGCATTCGCTCCGGCTGCTTTGTTTCGCGCATTATGTTTCACTTGTTCGCAAGCACCACCATTTTTAACGCGCCCACTCTTAATTCTGTCACAGTTTTTATAACCCCTTTTGTATTAATTCCCTTTCGGGTCCAGTAGCGCTACGGTTCTCGGAAACCGATTTTGACGTGACATTTCTTTGGGTCGCGCCGTGTCCCTGTGTTAATGAAGCGTCCGATTTCGGCGCCGCCAATTTAATAAAGGATTTCTGAATAGAACTAATCAGACGAAGGTCACATTCCATACAAAACCAATAATTAGTAATTTTTGGAAGAACCCACGTCGTCCTTTGAAGTCTACGACGTTGGGTCGGATTCGTTCGTTAGTAACATTTTGATCGTTTCGGATAAGACTAAATAAATGATCTACAGTCAAGCAAGCGGTATAAGATTTTAAAGTAATAAAGACGTGGTAAGTTTGTAATTTCGCCTCGCTTTTATGGTACGGAGTAATTTATGAATAAAACGTATTTAAAATTACATTGTATTAACTTTGGCCAAGTTGACGGGTTGCGGTCGGTTATCGAGTTACGGCACTTTTAGGGTCGTCGCCCACCTATTGTTCCGGCATCACCATACGAACATTAATACGATTGTTTTTTTGTAATTTGCAACACTGTGCTATAAATATTAATACAAAGAGCGTGTTAATAAAATGTACGACAAAAAATGGATGAAAGATCGAACATCGTTGGCTTGTTTTCAATCTAGTTAGTATTAAATCAGAGTAGGTTGTATACGTGCGGTGTTTGCGGTCGTCTAAAGCGGACACTATTGGTCTGCGATCCATCATGACGACAATCTATCAAGCTTCGGTATCCCGGCGACTCAACACGCGTATATTACTCGGTATATAAGCTCGTCTAAACTAACGACAAACTGTTATTCACAGATACAATTTCAATTTTCAAGTATTAAAATCTACTTATACCATATTCTAATTAAAAATCATATGATGTCGTTAATTAAAATCGATTAATCTTAAGACGTCATTTCAAGAAAAAAAAAACCCCAATCACGATCACGCGAGTCATCAAAAACTCGAGTTCACTAACACAAAGAATTAAAATTAATCATCGATAGTCACCGTTATCGTGTTTTATTTTGTTCTTGCGAATGAAGCGGCCGTATCTTGGTCCATCTCTGTTAATTAGTTTTTTGTCGGCAGCGGCGGGGCGGGTCGGCCGACGCCATCAAATTACGATGAGTCGGCCTTTCGGCTACCGGCGCCGCGCCGTTAATAATTATACACTCGTTACTACTGTGTTGCGCTGGACCCACTACTCGCGGACGCCGCGAGACGCCGAATCACGCGCAGCCTCCATGTTCTCAATAGAGAGGTTCGAACGTGTTTAGATGTTTAGATTTGTAACAGGGATTTATTTAGTTTTTAAGCTGATGTACTTGTAATTTATCATTATTGGAATATAGTGTTAGCCCAAGATACTGTATAGCACTTAAGTTCTTAGTCAGTTTACGGAAAACCTCATTGATAGGTTATTGATAGGTATTAGAGAAGTTTGAATATGACACGGGCATAAGTATGCCTACTTAATTAATAAAATAAAAAATAAATAAATAGTCTGACTGCACAAGAAAGTTTGATTCAAAATCTCCATTTCAAAGTTGAAGCTGCAGGTTTATCACAGCGAGGTAGTTAGCGCTAAAGTGATTTGAAGGCATCTCGGTCCGAGTGTCGACAATAAATTCCATCGATACAATCGGTAGTCCACTCCGCGCCGGTAATTTCTTAACGACAGCGTAACCCGGTGGCGACGCGTGCGCGTACGCATTTTATTTCCCGCGCATCAAAAGCTCGACTCCGAAATAATCGTTCTCCACTCAGCATAGATGGTAATCAAGGCTATTAAAGACGATCTTAATGTGACTTTTTTGGTTCGGTCCAGAATTAGAAAGGAATGATGATTGTTACGATTACGAACGAGATGGATAATATGTTTTGTTTCAGTGAGTGCAGCTTCATTAGGGAAGTTCGTTTTGTTAGGATGAGTGTTGTTTTGCTTCTGAATGGTCAATCTCGGAAGTATTGTGTTGTTAATTGAATATACTCGCCAGTCGAGGTAATGTGGCTACCGGCTACATTGTTGCCGCTATTCACACTGCCCGAATGAGCTTCTTACTAATTACCGCTGCGCAGACGCCTGCTAGGGCTGACACGTTCATATTTCATACAAAATATACGGTTCAATTTCATTAATTTTCATGTCATAACCGAAAATAGGATGTGAATGTAATTTGTATGTCCTTTTTTAAAATCCAATTCAAATTTTTATTATGTGGAAAATCAATAATATTTTGGTCATAAATACCTACAATATCATGATCAATCCTCAGAAACATCTTAATTTTTAAAGCTTTTATTATTATAAGAATTGGTAACACAAAACTTTCCGAATTAATTGAAAAAAAAAAGGGTCTAAAATAGTATAACGTTAACTCAGGGCGGGCAACCCTAGCGCGTCTTAAGACTCTTAAATAACCAAGTACGTGAAGCTATGTTACGAGTACATTATTTTTAATTAAAACTCGAGAAGCACAGCTAGATTAGTCAGGCGGTCAAAAAAGGGCTACGATGAGATCCCGAAACACCTCCGTGATTCGTCACGAATCCCACATTTATTTTTATTTCAAACAGGAATGCTTTGTTAGAGCTAACCGAATTTGCTTTACAATAAAAACCGACTAATTAAGAAACGTTAAGCTCCTGCCGCCGTTAACTTCTTGGTAGTTGATTTGAATGTCTGACCTTTGGACGGTTTTATTTTATTTGCTTTTATTGGTATTATTATTCAATGTAGAGCTGTGTCTTCCTGCCTCGACACACGTGTAAATTGTTAGATGCAGTCCTGTTTACAAGATTAACAAGTGAGTATAAAGTTGTAAGACTATGTTGATCTGCTTCCAGTGCCGGTGGTCGCGTCTTGTCGTCTGCTTAGCTCAACGATAATGGCAACCATTACGTTTCGTTCCCCACATTCCACAATTGCTTCTACACTTACACATATTGCATAATAGAGACAAACAGACACATCTACTCGTATGTACCTTCATCGCCAATCACTATCGATGTTTTATTAAACATTACATAACTATTATTACAACTTGTAGTCAATTTGCATTAGGACATTTAACAGAACCAACGTTAAATTATAACGCAACTATGTGGTTTGCATCGCTGTAATTACCGTATTTAAGTGGATGTAACGCACAACCTAGGTTAGTTGGTTTCATTTACCCGATGAGAAAATTAAAGATGCGAGGATTGCAATAAGGCCGGATAATTGCGGTGGCCGGGCGTAATGTGCGGTGTCGCGGAATGTGGCACTTTCCATGTTAACGAGCTCGTCGCCCATCACTGCCATCACACGTCTTTACGCGTCTTTACCATACACAGAGTCCAGTCAGCGGCCGCAACGTCCGCACCCTCGACAACACACTAACACCTATTTGCGGTAATGCTCATCCTACTTTATTACTTAATCTACGGTGACCAACACCTATAGATACTGCCACTACTTAGTCAATAATGACGCGCCCATCTAACGTGCGGGGCGAAAGCAATTTCGTAAAATGAATACTGGATTTCTGGTACATCAACACGAGACGTACGCTTTCATTACGCGAGGAAATAAATCAAAATAATACCAAGGTAAAAGATAGCGAATGGAAAATCATCCCTTCCCCCCGCGCCGCCCGCGCGAGTGATTTATGCCTGTAATTTTCCGGGCGGTTACGTAAGTAACTCGCGATTTTTCTCTGCACACACGTACCTAATTAGATAATTTCCAGGGTGTTGGAACAGAATGAACGCCGGGGGTAATAAATGCAAATACGTATTCCTTGTATAATATGAGTAAAATATGACTCGAGGTAAGATTTAAAAGGAATATTTAATAACCATATACTCATACCTACATGTGAGAGCAATAATTCTATATTTATTATAAGAGGATTAATAAAGTGCGAGCGCGAACCGGTCGCATCCGATGCTCCGCTTGTTGCATATTAATTTCTGTCACACGTTTAATTGCTCGCCTTTGGTTTAAGTTTTTTAATAAATTCGAGGACAGTCAACGAAATGTGATGCGATAAAAAATACACAGCAAGGGCGCGGCAGACTTAAAAAAAGGATGGATTTTAATTTATAAAAGACAGGACAAACGATTAATAATTTATTTGTATCCTCCGTTTGTTGGGCGAGAGTCGAGCGTTAAAAACAACCGTTAAAACCGGAGACTTTGTATAGCTCGCGCTTAGTCCGAAATGCCAATTGCGGGTAGACACAAGTATACAGCGAGTCGGAATGTCGCTTTAAAAAACCACGCAAATAAATAAATCGCGTCGCACCGGTTGCACAAAAAAACATCTACCATATTCGATTCTTTAATGTGATTTAAAAAAAATAGAAGTAAGCGGAGGCTGGCTTCGATTGAAAATGAATGAGGGCGAGCGCGATAGTGGAAATTAGCATTGAGGTAGGATTCAGCAGCGGCTTTTGTGCGATCATATCGAGGTGTATTCTTTGCGCTTTTTACGGCGGTGGCGAGCCGGGCGCGGCTTTCAGCCCCTATTACGATCCTGTCGCCTTTTTGTGGCAGATAATTACTGTCGCCTTCTACCAGCGCCGGGAGATTACATATAGATCACTTGCTCCTAACACACGAGTGTGAACGTTTCATAAACGTTTGGGTAGAGCTAAGTAAGTTCAGAATAGTTAGTACCGGGCGGTTAACATTTATCAATTAAGATAGTTTAGGATTTTAGTATTTTCGAGAGTTGCCGATATAATTTCGCACCATAATATAATTGCTGCATAGGATAACTACTTACCATAAACATGTTAACAACATCAAATATTGAAGTGGCTAGTTGTAGCCAAGTGGTGCAATAAACGGTGCAATATCCAGTAGATTAGATCTCAGGTGACGGCGGAGTGGTCAGCGGGATCCATAAATTAGCGATTACGCATAATATACAATAATGGCAACAATGGGATTGAATGCAGATGAGCGCGCGGAGAGGCTGCGCAGGCCCGGTCGACATTTGTATGCGATATCTAAGCGCACAATTGGACGCCGGCGTGAGTCTTCGCGCTAATGGTACACTATCGAGAGATCGCGCTCGCTTCGCTTGAAAAGCGAGACCGCCTCGGAATAGGGACCACACCGCCGCGCACTCGCCACAATAAATAAATAAACATTCCGTACGATTGAACAGTACACACCGATTACGACCGCCCTTTAACGTAAACGAGCTTCAATCGAACACATATTGACACCATATTACTCATTTAAAAAAAATACAAGATACGTATCTACAGTACAGTAGGACCTTTATGTGGTAAAAAATGGTGAATTTTATTATAATAAAGTTTTAAACAAGGTTCATCTCATCAGGCACCGTCTCCGTACAGTAATAATGCGATTTACTCGGCTGTATATTCGCGTGCAACGTTAAAAAGGTCGCAGTAATTAAAGTCCACAATAACAATCATGTTAATGTTTAATGCGAAACATTTATGGAGAGATTTGCATTTTAAGGTGATTCTTTACCTTTATTGTGTGTCAGTGCTTAAATAATTGTTGTTTATGTCTGTTTCCATGAATTTTGTTGCAAGAACGGATACTTATGAAAGTGATTATTTTTAAGATAATCATTAAGAAGTTTTATACTTTCAATTAATAACCGACGTCTGCTTAACAAACGGAAAGGTTGAAGGCAAAAAAAGCAGAATGTAATCATGAAGCGGGTTTTAAGACAACATTTAATGAATCTCATTTGTAAATGTTGCACAAATTCAAGAATCTCTTTTGAGATTTCGTGATTAATGAATTAGCGACGTGCATTAAAATAAAAGCACGTTAGCCTATGGAAACATGGTCTTACAATGTAACCGTTGTGGTATCTACTATTTACATTCCTCAGTGTCGATAGTGATGCGAAACTCTCCCGATAGTGTATCGACTGTCAAGTGCGGTGTCGCGGGGACACGTGATCGAGTTATGTACGAATCTCGAACAATTCGCCAATTGATTCCGGAGAAGTGTGTCGAGTCAATGATGCGTGTCTGGGTCGCAGTCGGCAAATTGTATTATTGTCACGTATTGCTAATTAATGAACGTCACTACTTAACAATTTAAGTAGCTATAGAAACTTCAGTTAAAATATCGCAAAATAAAATACTATAAATAAAGGTTCAACTAATAGGACCGTAAATATAATTAATAAGGTCAATCAAATTAAGAAGTTTTATTCAATTTCATACAATTTTGATCTGCTATGCTGAGGGCTGGTTAATTGAGTAGCGTTGGATTATTTGGAGCATATCATATTAATGAAAAAGTGATAGATGTTTCTAATTTACAATTTTCTGTGACTAAACATAGAACTTCTAATATTAACTCCTAAACAAGACTCAACCGCGCCGAGCACCAAAATCCCAATATACTCCATTAAATAATAACTAACTAACTGACACTTGTAAATAGGATGTAATCCTGACATAAATCAAACTTTACCAATTGATATTCATTGAAAACGTATTCATTTGGACCGGAAAAGCCGAAGCCGACCGCAGTCAGTGTCTATTGAGTCATTTATCCTAACCATGAGTGGTATGATTAATATCCCGGATATTTAGTACAAGGGGGAATCGTACCCAAGTAGTTTCCATAAACAAAACAAATGACAGACCGATCGATGGCTGGATGTTGTTTTCGGGGAACATTAATTAATTAGAAATTATTGGTAGCACCGTGGAAATGCGTAAAATTCATTCTCGTGGGAATTGTGAGATGACTAAAGCGTGCGAAATTTTAGACCAATTCGTTGAACCCTTTTATCGCAAATTAACAATCAATATCTATTCATGGCTTTATAATCATGTATTCATTGTCACAAATACAATTTTGTAATAAGTGTATGCAATTAAGTAAGTAGGTACTAAGTACATCTTAACTTGGAGCAGCATTTGTGTATACGATAGTTGCTCTTTGTCCGGCAGTGGGACACTTCAGGTTACTTATAAAAATTACTCTTCCAACATCCTAATAACAACTAATTACTCTTTCATCAAGAAGAGCCGTTTCCATTAACTTCTAAGATATTACTCCCCTTATATAACAAGCGAGAGATCGTATTTGCATATCGCCAATCTATCAGTTAGTTAAAGATCGCGCGCAATTCCTATGAAACGAAACTGGTCTCCATTAGCACTCAATACGGGGCGCGGGAGTCTTTGGACGGTAGCAAGTGATAAATAAAGCGTAATTGAGAGACGGAAACAGCCAATGAGTAAATCTCGTCCGTCAATTTATTTAAATTATTTATTAGTGCTTCGCTATAGACACCCGGCCGTGATCGCTTTCAGTGTACGTTCACAGAGGCCATTCCGGACGTACGATAATGATACGACTACGATACGACCGCACTATCGATATCGATGTTTGTTAACAAATGGAATACGAGAAATGATTCCTTCAGCGAGATGAGAGGCCTTTGCGCAGCAGTGGGACATTACAGGCTAATACGTATACTTACTTATAGAGATGAGGGATGCGAAACGGTATTAACGAGTATGTACGTACCTAAGTGTTATTAAAACGTCTACAAAGATAAGATGGATTGAGTACGTAATTAAACTAAAATAACATCCTGTAAATTCCACTTCGGGGCAGTATTTTCGTATTTGAAAGTAACTAGTCAGAGAGTATACACCCATAATATTGGATAATATATAAATACTGGATCTACATCTTTTCATGAATAATAATACTGGATCTACATCTTTTCATGAAGTATTGAACATTTTTTTAAATATGATTGTTAGGCTTGTATTGTTTCACTGGGGCTAAGGCCTCTATCCCCTTTCGGTCTTTCTCTATTGAGCGTTAAAAATAGACAATACAAAAAATATATACATATCGATAAGTATAAAGCAGAGCAGAACTAGCAGCGACTCGTATTAGTTAATTTGTGCAGATACGGCACAATGGATGAGGAAATAATGTACGAACGTACTCCGTTCGTAAGTACTCATAGCCGGGAGATTGTAATTGGTGTAATTGGACGAATCTGGACTCAATAATGCCCCATTGTCGTTATTCAAATGGCAATTCATCGTTCGTGAAAGATATGATTCATTACTTTTAAATTAAAAAGTTTGGTGTTGTCTGTAGTTGAGCAGACACTATGACGTGCGCGTATTGAAGTCACATGTAGACTCTGACCACGAAAATGTTGACCAATTTAGTACTCTGTCCAATTAATTATACGATTTAGAAATACTTATTGATTAAGGGGGTTATTATACGAATTTTAATATGACAAGGTTCTAAGCATGCTCAACATTTCCATGGGCTGACTAATACATTATTCCTAGATCCAATTCCCAAGTATCGTTAAATCTAGAATCTAGATAAATGTTGAACGTTTTGTCTCGGTTTGGGAGTGAATGTTCACGAGCTCCTTGTAAATAGTCTTGAGTTGACGACGACACTAAAATCTGAAGATGCAGTTATGGAGACATTCAAGAACGTGTGTTGACAACCCACTGTTTTACGAGATGACACGACTTGAGTCATTTATATATCAAAACTTAACGCGTCTATTTGATATTGTGATTTTATTTCAATCTGATATAACATGTTGTTTATGACTCTTGACTAGAACTACGAAACCTAGTAAGTGATATTTTATGGCACTATATTTGAACAGAATAATAAGTGATAAATTACTACTACAAAGACTACTGGTTTACCCGCGTAGTACCCGGTCACGGGGGAATTTCGGGATAAAACGTATAAGCTATTGATTGAGGCTATCATATACAAAAAAAATCCGACTGTAATTTATTGAGATTAGCGTAATCAAACAAAAATCTAAGTAATTAGGTACTGTTCTTAGGTTTAAGATAACACTACACATTTTAAATTGAAACTAAGTTACGAGATAAAAATAAAAGCTAAGTGTATCCTTGAACAAAACTAATTGTTCACCTAAATAATATAAGTGTAGATTCATCACTCCGTCCGAATCAATTAGAGAAGAATTTTAATTACTCACCCATTAATGTCAGTGATGGACCAGAAATGTTTGAGAACAGCCTTCGCTAGAATGTACCACAGTTGGGTCCACACCCAGGAGGACTTGTCAATGGACGCGGAGAGAAAGTGTTGCGTCTCCTCATCGGGATGCAGCTGGACAAACTTCTCGTGCAGTCCAGGACTCAGCCTGTTGGCATTCACTCGATACCACTGCAACAATAGTTTGATTAACAGAAATAGAAGATAGTAAAGATTGTGTATGTTTTTAGGTTGGATATAATAGAACATAGAACGTAACATTGTATTAGCTTATAAGGTACAAGCAGTACCCAGCAATGTCTAAGTCGTACTCGTTCCCTTGGGAACTTCGGGATAAATGATCTTCATCTCTATCCAATCGGTACTTTCAGCATGTAAGGGTAACAAATATTCATCCATTTTCACAAACAATCGCATTTAATATCAGTAATAAGATAGTAAGATTCATCCAATGCTGTTCAGTTTAATTTTATAAAAGTAACGTAAAACCAATCAAATAACGACGAAGCAATATCATAGTCAGCGTGACCCATTAGCGATCCTAATGACGAAATAAATCAGGGAGCACTAGCTATCGACGCATTACACAAATTGATGTTTAACAACCCATCGCTCCCGGTTTCTAATGAAACAACATAAAAAATGTAATCAGGTGCAAATAAGAGCATTATAAAATGTGCTCGTAGTCACCCGTTGTGTGTTTAAGTCAGCCGCCGCGGTCCTACAAAGGCCAATCCAGCGACTGTTAATTTCACGCTGCCTCGAATTAACATTTCTTTACGCCACAGAATAATGACGAATTAAAAAAAACTTCTCGCTTCTACATGTAGCAGTAATGACGGCGGGCGGTGAGCGGCATCTCATCAACTCGACTTAATTAATGCCAGATCTGTCTTTGTATTATAAATATAATCGAACGATTTGTACGATACACAAGCGTGAAACAATTTGTATTTGATAGGGTTCTGTTTTATATTCAATTTGGAATTTGTTTTGGGATTCATATTTTTTGTGTGGAACTTTTTTAAGGTCAGTTTAGTAAGTTTACTAAATTATTTTTAGAGTATTTCTCCACATGTCACACAAAACACAAAGTTGATATTGAATTTAGAATTGATGACCCTTAGATGATAACTTTTAGATGTAACAATATGCTTCTAATATCAAAATAAGATCAATATATAATAATGTTTTCTCTCAAGATGTCTATAAATGAATAAGTGTTCATATAAGTTCCAAATGAATTATTCTAAACATATTATGATAAAGATAGAGACAGAATAGTTACAATAGTAATAGATGAAACCACAAGGAACCCTAAAAGTTGGAAGCCGCAGTAGGTAGAAACAATCGTCAAAATCGTCGACATTCGGTAGGTAGCTCGTGTTATACTCGTATTCAATTTTATAGGGAGTTTCAATACAGTAGTGCCTTATAAAAGTTACAGTAGAAATGTTATGGTTCGGTATGAGGTTACAAGTAGGTATTATGTTATCATTCGATGATAGTAAATCTTTTTTACGCATGTTCCCATGCAATTATATCGTAAACTTTGGTAGAGTTTGTATGAAGCGTTTTATGTTTGTGATATAATAATTAGATACTTGTTTCGAAGGTTAAGAGGTATTTGAACTTTACTTGCCAATGTCAGGGCTTGAAATTATATCTTTAAAGGTCTTATGTCTAACGATGTAATGGAGTATACAAGCTAAACTTAAAGTAATAGTAATGATAATTGATTTCAAAGGACGATTATAAGTTATAGGCACTAGGTAGTACGTAGTCGATGACAACTTTAACATTTACTATTTTTGTTATCAACCGACCTTCATTACATTAATTTAATATTGTGGCAGCCGTTGATATCTAGAACTTTACGGCAAACGACAGAAAAAGTATCGTAAAAACCGAGGCAAATAAATATTTAGTACTGAATACTGATAGGGAATCACGTTGGTGATTATGCAATGTGCCGTCTTTACATTTAAAATAGCCTGCATCGGAACTACGGGATTCGACGGGCGAATTCTCCAGACGGAATACAAATCGTGGAAAATTTTGAATTCTGAAGTCATCGATATATTCTGAAGTTTAAGGATTGTTTGTATGTTGTATTTTAAGGACAAACGGTTGAAGCTTCTTGATTTGAATAATGAATCATGTTTGGTTACAACTGTAGATGTAACTCACCGTAATATGGGAAATGATGATTTAGTAGAACGAAAGTGGCATTATCTATAGTCTGTTCCATGAATTTCTTGGAAACATATTTTCTAGAAATGTTAATGGAAAATTTCTATAAATGAGCATGTTTGGTTCTAAATGTGATTGATATGAGCACGTTGTATTGTATGTTTTGCATATGATATCAACGGTAACCTCCGAAAAATCTTTTGGACATAAATAATTTTAACTGTTCATACGAACGAAGAACGGTTTTAAATATATTCAAGAGGTATCATTTTTCTTGTCAGCTCGATAGCCTAATGTGGACCGGAAAAATGAATGGAAAAGAGGCATCAACGGGCACAACAATAGATTCTCATGTTGTTTTTGTACAATATGTAGACTAGGAGCTGGATTATTTATGAGAGTCATGTTAAGGATTCATTTTCAGCTCGTGTAAAGTTAGATTTGCATGAATAACAATTTCCTTATTTTGAAAATCTACCTGTTGGGAAGACTAATAGAGGTAGATTTATTCAATCCGACGAACGTATCGAGGTCGTGCTGATTTTTTATCTTGAGTCCCGGCCTATGTGGGTTAGTGTTTTTCAACGAATGTGTCATTGGGAATTATATTTATAAGGTTGTTTTGTATCTAGTTACTATATTATAGACGGTGTTTGTCCAGTCAGAGCGCCACAATGCCATCATTATCCTGAGTTGACTCGTTAGCGCTCAGGTCAGTGAAGGTGCGCTCATGGAACGAATGGGAGGATGCAGGTCCTTTATTCGCAGGTCGTTCCCCTTCGGCTAATGAATCGAAGTCTCGGCGAGCATGTGGTCAATACCAAGTGAAATATAAATGAACAAGCTCGCCGTACACAATACACACGATTAATTTTCATTTAAAGTGCGAAATAAATGATTGTGCATCCATTGAGACAGTTGCGGTCGCATGTTTTGTTACAAAAGCGTCATGCATTGCAATTGTTAGAGAAGAAAACGATTTGGTAACAATTAATATTGTGTCAGGGAAGTATTATGCTGGTAAAGTAGATAGATGTAAGACATTGTATGTTCTCGGCTAAGTGGCGCATGGGATCCCGGTGGATTTGCCAGTAAGCGGCTCGGAAGCTTGTTTGCCGGGCGCTCCATTAAAATGGGATCAGCTCGGATGCAGATCGTATGGACCTTCCCGCTGCACTCGGGACGTGCAAAACTCTACCTCCATAAAATACATTGATTACATAAATTCTGTCCTTTACCAACAATTTATTTATTATCTCTCAGCGTAAAGTTTGCATATTCAATAATGGCACGTATAGATCTGAATTAATACCTTGTTACTGCCCGGGGCAAGCTAGCAAGAGTCTCAATTAAAGACCATCGCTTGATATACGGCCATAAAACAATTGTTTTCGATTAATATTCGACAAAACTACTAAACAATAAACCATTCATCTGATATGCAAGTTGCATAACGCCACGTGATATATTTTATATTTAATAGGTATACCTATTGTTCAGTACATTATTATTGTCTTTCTTGGTACGCTTGTAACACTAAAAATAAATACATATCTTTTTGGTTTTGTAATTAAGTACTTAATTTAGTTAATCTAAAATTTGCAATCCTGGAAATGGTGAGATTTTTGATGTTTTGGCCACAAATTAAATAAATATTTGAGTTAAAACCATTTAGAAATGAGTTATTAAAAAATAGGTATATCTTATATTCCCATGAAACATAGTCAGTGAAAGCTAATTAAGTTTCTCTGAGTGCAGTCAATTCGACGCCATTGTTCTAAGGCTACACTGGCGCTATCTATCAAACGCCCGCCTAGGGGCCACCATTGCGTAATTGTTTTAAACTCGTCTTTTAATTGTTCTATCGGGGGTCGCGATTTATGGTCCGACGTGATCTCCCGTAATACTATTCAAATTCATTTGCTTCGCCACTTCCGCGTCGCCGGACCATGGGAATGCGATGACTACGAATTTAATCAAGCATTATTCAACTCCAACGGCAGCAAAATTAACTGTATTAAAATGGAATATTTCCAGGAATCTGTCCCAACAGAAATAACTCAATTTTCAGAATAGACAATAACGTGAAATGCGTAAAGCACATGAGACAACGTCATGCAGAGAGTGGGCACGCGTTCAAAAGATTTACGAGTATATTTAAACAGGTTTTACATTAAGCACCAACTGGACCGATTTGATCGTAAAATCAGTCGTTAAGCTCCGAGACAATATCGTCACTGGTCACCATTACCACCCAAGAGATGCGCTGTTAAATTAAACCCTAGCGTCTCACTTTGTGATAGGATACGTTAACGTCTCCACTTTTATTCAAGCCTTTACAAACTTACTGAATGCCCGCAACTTTGTTTGCATGATTTTAGTTTGCAATAACTAGAATTGTTGTTTTTAAAATTTTATAAAGCGCGTTTTAAGTTGAGAACTACTATAAAATACTTTATATTTCATTCCAATATTATAGATAGGGTTCCTTAGTTAGGTTAGGGTAGGTTGAATATTTTTTGGTTTGTTTTGCACCCTTTGACCGATCCGCATATTGTGATGACGATAATAATAATAAATCAACTAACCGACAATTTCAAAGTTCTGTTGAATTTTTATTGATAATACCCTCATTCAATTTCTTATATAAACAAGTCCGTACGAACGTTCTAGCCTTAATTGAATCTCGTCCATCCAAGATCTTCTTTATTAACATAGTAAAGTTTTAGACGGTTATTTTTATTGGGGTGTTGGAATGGAAGTGATTCACTTGTAAAGTGCAATTAACTCGGCGCACGCCACGGCGTCGATTGTTCGGAAGCGAACGGAGACCGTTTGGACCCATTGTCCGTGAAAATTAACAGCCGACAGAGAAAAAAACGACGTCAAAAGAAAGCAAAGTAGCCGCGAGTCATTAAAGAATCAATATGTTAGACAGGTTTGATGAACTAGAACAAGTTTCCGTGAACACATACCAGCGTAACAAATACTTCGTAAGATGATATTGTATGCCCATTTTCTTTAAAAAGTTGGTACAGTCTTTCACCATTTTCAGTAGTTACGATCCCACGTTTCTAGGAAATCAATTTTAATGAATAGAACACCCTCATACCCTTCCAAATGCAACAATATTCCTTTGAAACGTCAAAAAGTTCAAAAGCCAATCGAACGGTACACGTTGATTGAATTGATTGAAAAAGAAATGGAGAGGGGGTCTTGTATCCTCGTCGGACGGTATTTTTATAGCCTGTACACGTCCAAGAACGCGAGGGCGACACATTCCAGGCGAGGCGACGTTTTTTGCCGAGCCAACTTTCATTAGACCGCGCGCCGCGAGATCAAGCAGTTTCCTTTTAATAAATGAGTTATGTATTAATATCCAATATGGCCGCCGGAAGGCGGTAACTACTTTATAATTATAAAACACCATTTATGATTATCATATGATGGTAGTATAGGTAATCAATAATGTTATTGTGTACAGATTTCACCGATTCCATAATAACGTTATGGCTCGTCTGAAGTGTAGACAAAAACAATTTTTAAAATTGATTGTGATTGATGTTCCGCCTGAATTACCCATCCAAACTGTTCGGACTGCAATTCCCTTATGTTGAACAAGTAAGATACTGCGCTGTCACAGCAGAATTCATCAAAAATGTGCGTTGTATATCCACATTCGGAAGACACGTACGATCTTTTTGTTGGCTGTAAACGTCCTCAAACTCTGCGAAGATCGCAGTTGTCAGCTTTTGGTGTATTTATTTACTCATTCATACATTTCTTGTATGTCTGCGCTCTTGTTTATGACTCTTCATAGATTTTTTTCCAACTATTTGAACGCCTGTATCCTAAACTTCATAAATGAATCAATTAAATGGAAGATTTCTCGTTGAGTTTAACGTTTTTATATATAAACACCTATCAACAAAGAGACGGTTGAAAGAATGGTTTATTTTTATCGAGATTTATATTCGAAACTTCTTAGCAAATAAAATAATCACAGCGGCTTTGATTTGCATACAATGGTAAAATAATTTTACGCGCGTTTCGCAGCGCTTAATTCTACTTTTTATTTGGCCTTCCGCGCCCTATCTACCAATCAAGAGCCAGCACTGACTTTAGTGTTAACATTTTGAATCGGTTTCTGCTTATAATATTTTATTTTATCTTCATTAAATTATAATTCCAAAAAATAAATTCATTAGTGTCAATTTACAAAAGTATGCATAATATTAAATAGTTTCTATTTGAGATGAAACATAGGTAAGATGTGTTTTTAGTTGAATAGTATAAAACAAAAACGTTTTCCCGTCAAAATAGGATCGTGTAGGTCATAAAAGCGCATCAGACGGTCGGCGGGCTCGGGCTCGGGGTGAAGTGAAGTCGTTCGTCGGCAGACTGCGTGGCGAGGTCGCGCTCCAACCACCAACAGTCACTATGGCGCCGGACAGAGGAATACACGCACGCTTTCCTCCGCTCAAATCATACACACTACACTAGCGAATGATTAAACATTCCCACAGGATATCAAGAAAAGTGGAAATATCTATCAAAAAGGAATTTACATTCAGAGCAAACAACGTTAGTCATAAATTCAGCACAAAAGTGCGAGCGACGGCCGACTAGCAACAAAAGGGCATGACTTTTCCCGCAAAAAAGATGATCCTTAATCTGATTAAATCTCCATCGCGGCGGACGTCGGACCGTGAAAGATTAATGAATATTTGTGCGAGGATTCCCGGAGCTGGGTTGGCACGTAGCGCTGTCATAATCATATTAGCTGCGACCGGCGGAGGCCGGCTAGGCACGCACGCACGCACCGCGCCACTGTCCACTGTGTGTGCTCCCGACTACTACTCGCACATACTACCTACTCTCGAGCCCACTACACTACCGAGTACCGCCCGTCACACGACAAACTAATAATATTACTTAAGGTTAAGGCACCACGTCCATCTACAAAACAACAAATTACAAAAAGCAATAGGTACCTTCAGCGACAACTCCACCTTATTGTTGTGTTGATTGATTTATACTCGCTTACACAAAAAATAGCGTACAGGATTCTTTTATGAAGGTATGAAAAGGATTGGGGCGACAATACATACAGTAACTGCAACAGTATAGGGAAATTGGGGAACAATACTTTGGAAAACAAAACTTTCATGACGTTACTATTCAGTAGAGCAATATAGAGACTAGCAATTGAAATCGAAGCATGTACGTATTCCGAATGTGCTCAATAAACACACTCGTAAAGGAATCAATTGTTAAGAACCCGAAAGAAATTAAACGTGAGAACGTATTGTTTCATAAGAGCGTGAACAAAACGAAAATCGTTGTTTGCTTTAACCAGCTCTCAGGTCGTTTTCGACCTGCTTTCGTGAACATAAATCTCATTAAATAAAAGCATTATTTATGACGTCCATACCTCCAATTGAAAAGTATATTTGAGTTATTCACGAAGGCTTTTGTAGACATAAGCTAAACATTGCTTTTGTTTGGACCGCGTGCGAGCATAAACGCACTCTTAATATAAGAACTATCAAGTTACTTGAAAAGTAAATTATATTGATACCTATACAAAAACTTTGTTACATTGCAACATGCGTACTTTTAAATTATAAACAATTCTGAGAGCGTGCGTTAAATAAATTTGAAGTTGTGTTTATTAACTTGACACCTTACTTATTTATGCGAAGAAAAGAATTAAGGAATCGATGATACTTTACGAGCCACGACCGGTGAGGCTGATCATGTATGGCAACTACTTATGTGCAAAAATACCGCAGAGGAGCGCAAAGTCGCACAGAATTGCTATATCATGTAAATAATGTTAAATTGAAAGTAACGCGGTTGTCGCTTCTCTTTACATTATCATGTTTGGTTATGGAGAATGTGAAAGCAGTTGGCTCTTATTGGTAATTAATTATTCGTTATGTTCGGTGGGTAATAAAGGAGCGCTCATTAAAGTTTCATCGGAGTAAACAAAGAGCGCATGCACCGCGAACATTATCCACCATAAGACATCATAAACGGAACACCATCATCTGGGCTTATAAAAAATTCATACTCATCTCACATTTCGGCGCCCCTCTTAATTTCGCGTGAGCTTCTTCTCCGTTCGTGTAAAAACTTCGGGTGTCTTTTTATGACTTTTACTGCGGTATAATTGGGGTGGGGCGAACGCTAGCGTCCCCAAGGTGACATAAATACACCCCCCCCCCCATTCACTTTCAGTTACCCTAACTTAATCTCAAGTAAGACTATACGCAGCACGGAAGTAGTTCACATTAAAACATACATTAAGGAGAAAATATTCCGGGAAGGAATACTTTTCTGGAATCGAGGATGTCGAGTTGTATAAATAATGAAAAGTGAAAGAGGTATGTGCATGTTGTATAACAAGTTCGTTTCGAGATATTTTGAAACACTGTCAGGGGAGCCCCAGGTGGATGCATCGAAAATGGCTTTTGTATGTTACAGCCTCCCGAGTCGCGACTTATGATGCAGTTTCTAACACTGCGAGTAACTTTAGTCCGCGACATCATCAATACAATGGAACAAATACTATTGTTGTTATTTTATTTACCTTTACTTAGTATTTATAATGAAGTCTAAAGAATACTTGTGAATCGATAGCTAAAACCACTTGAAACGAATTCAATATTTTTATTCTTACTCGTATAAGCACAGAGAGTTTCTCTATGTGTAAGTACGAGTACCTATATGTTAGATTTGATCCGATATGAAAAATAATCATAGTCTTGGTGTGTCGTCAGCAAATGCGATTTCAATTTGATCGAGGCCCCGGCGATGCGCGAGGTGGGACGTCGCGGCGCGGCCCCGGTCTACTCATATGCATGTGTATATTTATTTGTGAATTCCGAATAGCTTTCAATATATTGTAGAGACGCGTTGAGTCCCGCCTGTCGATCCACTCCAATATCGCACTCCTTGTGAAACGTCACTGAGGCGACGCCATTATTCGGCGCGACGATTGACTCACACGGGAGCAAGCCTCATCCTCACCACGTATGATAGATGAGCCCAAAAAACATAACCGTAATTGAGATTTCTATTACACAAATTGAATGCGACGCTTGTTTTCGTGTTTGTATACATAATGTGAGTGGCGTCGGTGGAAGTACAGATATCGCGTTTCGGAAGTGTCCGCGGACGTCAATTTGTATATTGTCATTATTGGAGTTGAGGCGGAAAGTTTGGGAGCGTTCATCCATCATGGTGTGACGTGCAAACGGTCCGATATCGCGCCTAATACGTATTGATTTCCCACTTAGCGTTTTTCTTGACAATCGGTGCCTCCGCCCTTCCGCCGACACCGGCACTGCCTAACGAGCTGTTTGTCCTACACTTGCGACACAAGCAAGCCTCTTATTTCAAGCCTATTGACCTAATGTACTAATTCTCATAAGTACACAGACTGCTGTTAATGAGGTGTCTGATGATGTTGAAGTGGTCTAGTAACTTGTAGATTTGCAATAGTTAATCAAGTGACCTACGACTCTAACTTTTAAGTTTAACTAATCAATGATTGGTCGACATAAAGAATGTTTAGTTCATTCTTTATAATAATTATTGAAATATTAATCAGTACAGAATAGAACACACCTGGACCATAACTTGCATATTTCATATATTCGACTAAATGCTGTAGAAAAGATTCGTCACCAAGGTCCCTGTGGGGGTAAGTGGGGGAGGCGAGAGAACAATGGTTTCGGTTCTCACACGTGTGGAGGATTATTTGCATTCGGAAATAAAGAGAGGAATGATAAAAGAAAGGCGCGAGCGAGGTCCCACCGCCTCGGGGTGGGGTGTGGGAAATGGAGGGGGGCGGGGGAGTGTGTGAGGCGCCGCGCCGGGGGTGGGAGCTCGTTACGCGAACAATGGAGAAATAATGTACAGATTGCAGTGAGCGATGCGCCCGCCGCGACTCAGGTGTCTTAGCTGTGTGTGGACATCACGCCTCCTCTATCCACTATGTATTGCAGTTCAATACATAACCACTGCACAATAAATATGAAACACATAGCAGAACACCTCGACACGGCACTTCTATCAATTTATGAGATAACACGAACACATGGTGTTCTCAGACTAGTAATAATGTCTGTCATGACAAAGTAAACTGGTGTGCTTACTCAAACTGTTCTGTCCAATTCACAGTATATAAAACTGAACATAAAGTAAGATTTTAATGGGTACAACGGTTTAATAATGGACGGTTACATTCATAGGAAGCAAAAGCAATCACAACAATCACCCCATCCTTGCGTGACACCGAAAACGTCCTCGTTTAGACAAGTATAAATTAATCCATTTAGAGCGGGCGACCGGCACCGACCGCGACCGACGATTAACGGAAGCTTCTACTTAACTAATTTATCCTCGGGTGGTTTTAACAGAATGGATAGCAGTGATTACGAATGATGGCGACGATCTCGTGTGACAGAGACGCGCGTCATGCGCGTACGCAACTGTGTGTGCCTACTCGTACACAACACTACACACTTGTTACCATTTTGCAATTGGCGTACGGTTGTAATTTAACGTTGTATTGGTTGAGATATCGTATGTTTTGTTAAGGCAATGAGAAATCGTATTTTAATTCTATACTCTCTTTCAATATAAACTCAATTCAAGTAAGGTACTTACATCGTAAAAATGTTATGTTCCAGTAAGAAGTGAAACCGGATAGGTAGCTACGAGTTGATTTCAAGCTAGCCTTCCATTATCGTCTAAGTGGCTTTATAGACTTTAGTCAAATGTTTGTAATCTAGTAAGTAAGCCCACGACATTTTAATAACATTGATCAAATAGAACAAAAGTATGTAGACCGAGCACTCGACAGAGATGAAAGTTAAAAGGGTCGCGAGGGGGAAGCGGCGCGCGGGGCGTGGGGGCGAGCGGGTTGAATGTCTTATTCCCTCCACAATTCAGAGGTATTTCGTGTTCTTCATACGCAAATATATCCTCGTTACCGAGGCACACGTGAGCCCCGATTGCGTGCGCCTCTATGAAATACCCGGCCAAGTGACTGGGTGACTGTAGATTGTTGAAATAGTCCCTTACAGGAAAATTGGATCTAGCAATCAAACGGTGAACCCGACAAATGTTCGGTCGTTATCGTGCGAGCTCTGATTTGGTCTTGTTCATACGATACAACTACTCTACTGTCAGAAACAAAACCCTCGCGAATGTTTCCAGTATCGAAAGGATTCCATTTTATTGACTAGGGATTTCTAACTAACTAAATTGATTGTTACAAATTATATCATTCATTTATTATAATAAAAGACTTACTAGCAATGCATGCATGGTTAATATAATAATATATGTCGTAGGAAAATTGGGATCATTGGGGCAACGCGTATTGATGATTACAATTATTTTTCACTAATAGTTAGTTTGTTTGAAAGTCTTTTACTAATAGTTAGTTTGTTTGGAAGGTACTGACTACTAATAAATAAGCCACTCTGATTGATATTTCTTTCTCTAAGAGCTTAGTAGACATAGTCAGTACACTTGAAGACTTTCGATAAATAAAAAATACAGTATGGTGAGGATTATTATGTGTAATCAATCACTATACTTGTCTACTTCTACAATACTTACTAAATATTTTGTCCTGGTTATTTAATACACTTTGTCCCAATGTTGGACCTAGCACATTAGCCCATAGTCCACACTTTTATTTTACAGCTTTTGTAGGAGATATTTTTAATAAAACTAATAATTTGTTGTTTAATACAAATTAATGATAGCTTATCTCTAGGCATGAAACAACTAACAGGCTAACAGTGCCTGAGGGCTTATCAATAAACATCAGATCATTTTGATAAGTTAAGCCAGATGAGCAATATACTTGATTTCTGGTAAAGCTGGTGAAGAAAATCTACTGGAATATTACTGAAAATCAGCCATCAATTTTATACAGTTTTGATAAATAATTGTTAAAAGTCATGCCCAGGATAGTCTCCAAATTTAAAAACAATTTTATTTACATAATATCACTTTTGCAAAAGCCTAAAGGCCTCTAAAACTCGTGACCTTAAGAGTTAAAACGATAACACAATGGGAAAATATTTAACTGGATAATTGACCGTGTTGAACTTACAATATAAAGCTGGATAATAACATTTATTCAAAACCCTAAACACAGAATATTTTTTTCAGTTTATGCATGGCTTGTAATTGAGATTATCAACCTGCAGAATGCAAGCATGGTGATTATGTATAAGCCTCGTCTCTGCACTGATATCCTCAGCGAGAAGAGGCCTTTGCTTAGACGTGGGACTTTAAAGGTGCATACCATCATTTTGATATGTGGCCATAATACTAAAAAAATCTTTAAAGATAATCTTTGAAAGATGGAAAACCATTTTTAAATTTAAATTGAGATATTTTTCAAGTTGAAAGATATCAGATCGCTAAATGATAATAAAATATAACAAATTATTAATTTAAATGATAAAGCCTATTCAAAAGTTTCGGAATAACAATCAGCTATTGACCCAAATTAAACAATAATAATTGCAAGTCGAAACTTAACCAATTATGTTACATGCTAAACAAGGACAACATATCACTACAAACTCAATACATACCTCATTCTGATCAAACTCCTGTAGATATCTATCATTGCTTTGTTTCTCATAAAGAGCTCTTGCAAGAGCGCTCCTCGGACGATAAAAACCACCATAACCATTTGAACTACTGGCCATTTTTCTAGATTCTTCTAAACTAGGTTCAATTTCTATAATTCCTAAGTAGTTTGAATCTGGATATTTAGCTTTTAAAGGGCAAAAATAAGTGTGTTCTGCATTTTCATACAGCCAGTGACTGCTTCTACATGTATGCTCAAATTTCTCAGTGCATACTAGTTCAATGCCCAAGAAACTGTACAAAATCAATAAATTGTTTACCATTTATTGAATTTTTAGTGTAATATCCGTGAGGTATTTGTATTTCCAGAATTATAATGATATTTTGCTAAAGTTAACCTCATCTATCCCTGTATATTAAAATTCGGTAAAACACACTTTCACGGTATTGTATCTTTACTATTATTTACACACATGCTTTGGTTTTATTCCAGCTTCAGTCCTCAGACTTATTGTTTAGTTTAAATTACAAAAATCTTTTAAATTTTCTAAAATATTTCTTGTTGTAATGTTTTGTTAGCAAAATGTCAAAAACGCTGATTCTATACTTATGTCACTGTCACACTGTCACGTAGATGGCGTTGCAAACTCGCTTTTGACAGCAGAATATATTTACGGAGGCAGTTTTAATGTAGGTGATGGAATTTATTGTTTTTATTTTCAGGTTTATGATAGGAATTGCTTCAAACCTAATAATTTAAACGAGTATAAGCATTTGTACATTGTAATTGTCTAGGGTTTTAGATTAGAAACATGCAGTAGGCAGAGGGGCGATTACGGCTACCGCCTAACTATAATCTTGTACGAGGAAAATAAAATCACATTGCAAAACGAAGGCCAGGTATTTTAGTAGGTACCTAATAGGTAAATAAAAATAATTAATAGCTCCAGCCAAAATCATATAAGAACAAAACAAATAGTTCAAGAATATAAGGAAAGAAAGCCGCAATTGCAATACAAGAAGCCACTTACCGTTTTTTGTTTAGATTCCACTGATGCTCGTGCTACTATCTCACGCATAACTAAATTTAACATGTTTTACCTTTGTTATTATAAGTAAGTACTTGTTTAACCTAGCTTTAAAACAGTTCTAGTTCGGAATTACAAGTTTTTAAGTTGGCTGGCACTTTTAACTTAACTATTGATCTTGGACGCCGCGGAATGACTGTTTTAATTAACAAAATAATGTGGTTCTAGTGGTACGATATTGACCATGACCGAGACGACGACACCGTTCGACACTTTTACCACAATACTGCGCTTGACTTCTTTCGAAACGAAGAGCCCGTTAGATGATAGGAAAATGAAACAAAACAGATAAATGTTCCACTTACTTTATAATACTAATACTTAGTTCGGTAAACGATTATAACTAGGTACCGCAAACATAACTCTACCACAGAATGTAGACTAACTAAATACCATGGTAAAGTTATTTATTTATTAAAGTACCTACCTATCAATCCCATGGTTTTTATGTATTATTTCTAAATATTTTTATTTAATTTGGATAGCTACTTAGCTAACTAAATAAATAAATTATTAATTTAAAACTGCTACAAACACCCTAAGAAAGACACTTGGTAATTGTAGTAGCAGTATTTAGAGTAAGCACTTACATTTTTCCTCACAGGTGGCATTTTTGGTTTATGTTCAAACATTTTAAAGTTTAAAAAGAGAATTAAACACTGTATTAAAAAGCAGTTCAACGTGAAGTGATTGATAAAAATGATCGTTAGTCGTAGCTCTAGATAAGCACTATCGTTCGTTATTCTGATAAACGACGAATTACCTCACATACGTTTATTAGTACCTTGATTATAGATTATGGTAACGAGTAATTATATAAAACCCAATATTTGGACTTTTAGACCATTGAGATTAGACAAGTATTTATAATTATTGAGATTTCTGGCGTTGACATTCTCTATCTATAATATTTTCCTATCCTTTACTTATCCTTATTATACTCTATTTCTCTTCCTTATACTCAAGTATGTATCTAGCACTAGAAGTTCTTTAGCGAAGATCTTTGCCCAGAAGAGAGAAGAGAAGAGAGAGAGTTTAAAACAAAATAATATAGCAGTCTAATAGTGGCGTTGCTATACCAAACAAACATAGACATGGGTAGTGTAGAAAACATACGTCCAAACGTTGTGGGTACCACACTACATTGGTCTACTTAGGTGACTCTATTGTAACACAAGATGAATGACTATCGCATTGGTTACCTAGTCAGGTCAGAACTAAGTAGATAATAAGAACATTCTACTTTTTTATTTATGTAGGTACTTCAATATAAAAAGCCTATTAGTCTGGTAAATAATTTAATATAGGTGTAAGTAGATACATGATTGTAAGTATATTGATTCTGAATTAAAAACCGTTTTTACAAAGTAAAGCAATTTAAGAATAAATTAAGTAAAGTGAATTTTGGTGTCAGATCAATATGGATTCCGAATGGAGCGGATTGCCCGCAGCGGTTGACGCGCCGAGCTGCGCGGGCGCAGGCGCAAGCGCAACAGCGGGACATTTAAAATAATTACAAGCCGGTAACACCCTGTGTTTTGAGACCATTACTTATTTTTTAATTCAAAAAATACATACAAAAGTATACTTAGTGCAATATCGTTTGTAAGCGCAACTATTATGCATCGTACAATATTATTAAATTAATATTGTATCACAGTAAATTGTTAATTTGGTATATTTCAGATATTAAAATGCATTTTCGGGTGAAATTCTTGTGCGGATGGTAATTTAGCGATCGGTTATTTTGAAAAAGAATTAATACTGTATCTTATTTTTATATTATGTTTCGGTAAATTGGATACCTCGGTAATTTAAAAGGGCTTAATTATGGCGAAGATGCCTTACTTTGAAGACATAATTAGGCTATGTAAGTACTTACATGGTACCTTACTTATGTAACATCTCGAATCACGATGGAGTTTATTAACCTTATTATAGGGAAAAGAAATTAACCAAATCGAGAACCTCTTTTTTGAAGTCGGCTATATGAGTTATTACATTGTAAAAGAAATGAAGGCTCTAGTTATGATCAGTTCTATCGAACAAACTCTAGCGGTCAGTTTAATTTAAATCCGTGCTGGTAGTTTTTGCACTCCCAACCGCATTCTCACAGCCAAGCTTGAGGCACCTCACTTCTGATTGGATCATTACCGAGTTCATCATATTTGCCGCGATCCTCTGCCCACGAAAGAGACGCACATACACAATTACAATACAAACAAAAGAGACAGAACAACCCCATCGCTCAGGAATTATATCATGATTATTGGAACTTTATTGCACTTCGTAACTAACAATTGACATTAGGAAATGCAATTTCATATTGATTCTGTAATATCAGTGGACGTTTATTTTTATCAATATGGCAAATCTTTCTATGATTTGCGGGTAACCGAGTCTGGTTGTGTTTTGTTGTGGCTTAGCTGTAAGACGGGATAAATGTGATGAATAATTATTATCTACCTAGGTTCTTTATGATGAAAATATATATTATACCTTTGTGTATTTTTTTACGTTTTATTTACCTATGTTTGTTCTGAATTTCACAGCTTCTACGTTTTGTGAAATGAGTTAATTATTTATACCCATTTAAGTATTAAATAGGTACCTAGGTACTAGGTGACTTTGTGACAAAACTCTACCATCCAATTCTATCTCTATCTTTGCACGTATACAACGTTATTTTTTAAATCTTCAAGCAACTTAAAATAATAACACCATGAAGGCAAGTTCAACAGGAAATCAGTTTTAGTCATAACAATAATAAAGGATGAGAATAAACCGAGAAATTACCTTTTAGTGGGAATAAAAACCGCTAAAGTTGCAATTACAGCGTTACCGATGGGCATTGAGTTATCAAAAATAATAATTCTTCGCAGCGGCCGGAAGGTGTTCGGATCACGTGCACACCACAATCGATTCCAATCAGATTTCGTTACATTTTATAATAATCACGTTTCTAATAATAAAATTCAGTGCGCATCTGTCTGTCGACTGTTGTCTTGCGTGACCTCCATTGTTGCCATTTAAGCTCTTTAAGTTAAGCTTTAGCTGTTACCGTAACTGTTATTTTTATACCAGTTACTATAATATACTAGGCTGTTATATTTATATCATACCAACTTTTAAATGGGCAGGTACCTACGTCATTCATATTAGTACATGATATCAGATTTTATTATGTGGGTTGAATGTTGCTTACCTATCTACTATTCTATAGTATATTAATTTACTTACTAGCTACTTATTATCCACGTAAAAATACTGTGGTTGGACTATTCAAAAATATGCGTTAAGATATAATAAGTAGGCCAGTACCTCTTTACCTACTAGGTATTTAATTAAAGGGTCGTAAAGATGTATTATTTTTTGCGGTAATGTATTAGACTTTTTATTATTCCATTATAGACTCGAAATATTCGTCATTCCCTTCTCCTTGTTACAACCTCCAATAACAGTTAACCAACTAACTTATTGTATGATCAATAGTTGTAACATCAAAAATTGATTGACTATCTAATGGTAACATTGGTCGGGTTGCATAGGCAACGAATTACCATCGAAATGGGAATGAATTAAACATAATTCGAATAATCGAGGCAAAGCCAATACAATAAAACAAAGGGAAAAAGTACGTCTGTCTGTGGCCGGCTTGAGGGAACGAAGGATTTCAATTTGATACGTGATGAGGCGAGTTTTCATTTACGTACAGACATTCGATGAGCTCCGTAATCACTGGAGTCGGTAATCTCAATTGGTGTTTCTAGCTCGTCTTTTTAGTGCAGCAATTTGAGATATTTGATCATAAATGATCTGTGCGTTGAACTAGATGGTTACTACAATTTAACTAAATAATCTTCATAACTGAAACGTACTTGTATATTACATGATTTTTCATAATAGTTTGATTCTGGTGTGAAAATTTTTAGGCCATCTACTTAATATATCTTCTGACATGGTCTAAAGATTCAAACAATTCTGCTTAAGTCCAAGGCAACATTAAGGGTTAAAGAGCTGAAACCCAATAAAGCATTATGCTCCAATGATACTACTGCGTTCGCCTAATGCGGTTGCTGAACTGTTTCAATCTGCTTTGGTCAACGAACGTTGCGTTCGTCTAACTAGACTGTCCACTGACCGCGGACACTTAATTAGGTGACAACTGCTATCGCTCACCGATCGCGGTTAACTTATTACTTTTTTAACTATATTTATTTACTTGTCATCATCGCATTGCGTGCTGCGAACAGCTAAATGGAAATACGGCATTAACATGGTTATGATTGATAATAATAGGTACTACTGAAATTAATTAAGCCAATACATTACATATTATATTAGTACAATCACTACAAAAGTTGATGAATACATTCAATAGTTATTACAAAATACCTGAGCACAATTATTTATGGAATCGTTTAGTCTTGAAGTGTTATGTAATATTGAAAGTGTTTATCAACTTTTGTAGTTCACTGTACATATTAGAAATTATAAAATGGAAAGCAAGTATTTTATAATTAGTCTGAGAATCATTAGACACTCGTATATCTTAGCAGTCAACATTTAATCTCTACCCATTATTTTCTCCTTAGTGATTAACTAAGTCGAGAAACAGTCGATAATTTCCACAAACGTCCATTAAATCTCTCATGTTGTGAATTTACGACACTTATTTATTCGCAGTAAAAATTACAGGAAAAGTAATGAGTTGCAGTCATACTTGGTATCTTATTGCTTTCGAGTTGAGGACAACGCAGCGAACGTTAGTAATTAAAATGAATTACGGACCTTCATTTCGTTCGGACTATGCTTAGATTACCTGCCTGTTGTTTTGTTTATTTAGCTTGTTATTGTGGTTGGTTTCAAGAAATATTTTGAGAGTATGCTGTTGCACGGTGTGTACTAAAATGATAGGTGTCATCTGCGACTACCTTCGTTGAGGATGGTATACGTACAGTTTAATAGCCTCAGATGCTGTACTTTATTTGCTGTCTGATTATTGGAAAATGTATGGCTATTAACACGAAATAGGTATTTTCTCTTAGTAACTACATAAAAATCTTTACATTTCCTTAATAACTACAACGTAATCTGTAACCCATACATCATCGCAAATTGCGCCGCATACTTCATGAACAAATTGCACGCATGTCATCACGTGGCTGGCACTTCAAATAATTACAGTGCCCACTTATAATTACTTGCGGAGGTTTAAATGCAAATGTTGTCGCCCCAAGTGATGCGAATCTTCAGTATGTTGTTGCCAAGTAAGTGTGCTAATACTTGATGGCGCTAGTATCGCCATTTCCAGTACAAATTTTATAATTCAGACAAAGTCTGGCTTTGTTCTGCTTTCGCTTAGTTCTGATTTTGGCCACGTTCAAAGTTATCTAGATAAAGGTTTGGTTGATGAGAGATGCCGTGTGAGATTTACACGTTTGGAGTGTCATAATATGGTGATGGGGCGATGACCCCTTTTGAAAGAATATAAGTCTTTTATCGCTTCTTTAACAATATTACCTATACATACTCGTACCTAGTAAATGTACTCACACGGGTTTTTCACCGTGCCTTAAATCCGTTTGTGTTGCTGACTGTACTTACCCTACAAAAGGCAATAAAAGAAATAGTGCATAAATAAATATCTACTGAAATTGATTTCACTTTACCTGACCAAGTAAACGAATTTTTCTTCGAGTTTCATTTTTGGAAGTGCATTCGCGGTGTGAAAACCGACATTTGTTAGGATCATTATTTCAATTTCAATTCAAGTTTTTTTGAAATGACAGCTAAATTAAAGTGGTGGAAGCATTTGATTTTGGTCTTTTAGGCCTCATTTGCACCTTATCTTTCATAACATTAACTAACTGCTGCACTCAGAGAGGATCATTAAATCGACAATTAGTTAACTGTTTGACGTTATTTTTCATACATTATACATGTCAAAATGACATCTCTGTGTACGGGCGTAGCTAAGTGATGATATCATTTATCCGTCTAAGTTAGGAATATATTATGGATAAAAAAATATTATAAATAAAGGTTAAATATAACATGTTTTGTCTCCTCAAAAAGCAATTTATGGAAGTCTATAATACTACACTATAGTACAAAGACGAAAGACCACTAAGTTAGGGTTCTAATCATCTAATTTATAAGTACATATTTTAAGTTATAGCAAAGTATCAAGACCGAATACGAGTTTTACAATTCATGACGTGAAAAATCAATGTTGAACATTGCCAATCTATTTGCATTTTTTAAATTGTTCTTGTCTTTTAAAATGAAAGACAGGTATGGTAATGAAATCGTGTTTGGAGTCTATAAAATTCAGCGATATGGTTTTGTAAAGATGGCTGATATACCAAAGTTATATGGAATGGTTGTACAAATATCTTCATTTATTGGTTTTTATAAATGGTTGTGGAAACGGCTTATTTTTTAGCAGGCAATCGTGGTGATGACGCCGAAACCTTCTCACTGTACTAAAGACTTCGGTGAGATAAGAGGGCCAGCAGTGGGACATTCATTACATACTAATACTATACTTTTATTTTATTATTAATACGGCTCTATATAGACAGGTTAATTGTAGAACAAATACAGAATGAAAGAAGGTAGCCAACGCTGTACTACCACAGCTTAACGGTACCAGCCAGCACTGCTAAGCGCTCCAAGTTACCATACAATACGCCAAACCAGCACCGAAAAGGACGTCACTGAACTAGACTCATCGATGTACCAGCGTTTATCGGTGTGCAATAAGCGCTGGTCATTGCCGCTACCAGTTTTCTTTCTATATCTATGAGGCCATTTGGTATACATATTTCAAATGAATGCTGCAACATGTCGAATGGTCTATGAGTCAAAGCGTTTGTAAAAACATGCTATAGAAAAATACCCCTCGTTATTTTCATCACACAGTAGAAATTGTTTTGATCTCTGTATGTTCGGTATTGACTATCTTCAGAGAGCGAGAGCACAGAGCGAGAGGCTTTTGTATTACATAGTGAGTGATCTTTCACAACGTCTCTTTATTGTTAGAAAATCTAGGCTAAAGAGTTCTAACATTCATAGCAAACAAAAGCCATTTTAATTAAGCCAGTACCAAGTTTACTCAAAGAAACTCACAACGGAATCAACAAACCATCACCGACACAAACAACTAAGTCAGATTCGATTAGAAATATATTTTTTGCCATAAAAGAACAAACAAACAATATCTTCTCATTTTGCGCAGAACCTTGGTACAGGGAAGCGTCGACAACAAAAGCTAACAAATCCTGTTTGTCCTGTGGGAAGGGCCGTGATTTAATACAAATTATTATTAGACGACATAAATAACGTGGTCGGGGGCAGCTTGCGCAGGCTCTTTAATAAGTAATAAAGGGGTCATCTTCGTGGCGTCTTGAATTAACAGAGGACATATGGCGACCACAAGGCTTACCGCCACCTCGAGGGACGGTTAATTGATAGAAGTGTCGCGAGCGATATACCTTATGAGGAAAAAAGTCTCTAATATCCATCTTTTAAAATGTTATAGAAGTGTCGCAAACGGTTCAAATGTTGAATACCTTGTCCTTTACCTTATGTTTTTGAACGCTTCTTCCACAATTAGGTATCCCGTTAGGTAGGTACTCAATTTTAAAGTGTTAGGGTACCTTCTTTGCAGTTACCAAATATGACATGTATATTTCCTTGCGTGTTGTATGTCATGTATTTAAAAAAAATGGTTTCTATATCTATCTATATTAGTATTCAGAGACGTCAAATTCTTCCTAGAGATTTAATGAGTGATTATGACATACTCGTACAATGTAAGAAAAATACGTCAAATAGTTAATAAGTCGATTTAATGAGCGTCTCAAAGTGCAGCAGTTAATGTAATAAAGATTAATTAACCCAAACAATAAAGGTCTATATTTATAACAATTGTATTTCATCCCAAACGTTGTTAATATATTGTTTGGACCTACTTCATACGCAGCTTTATTAGTGGGTGCGTGACGTGAATTTTCAGGGCCCTTAACGAACAGGGGTGCGGTCAGTTATCGTATTATCATTATTTATACGATAAAATTAACCCGTTACACAGTTATTTGGATCCATTGTTCATAATAACAAACGTTTATATTACATAACTACCTATTCCGCGTGGTGGTTCCCGCGATCCAATAGATGGAGCTAATGTGAAAATTTTGTAGCTCGCGGTCGCGTTATTTCCCCAGATTTAGTGAGCGTCCATAAATTACGTGGAACAAGATAAAATATTCCTCATTATTTAGTTCAGATAAGGTATCCACAGACGTAGTAAAGATTTTCATTCGATACCGAGATTTGATTAACATCGTATAACTAATTCTCTATACATTTACAATATTTAATTAAATAAGTTTCTTATCAGGTATATTAAATATCAGAAATAGTTCTGGGTATTATAATAATATCTAAATTGAAAGTTATTAGTGCGTTACAGCCATTCATTCCATAACACATAAATTTACAAATAGCAACATGAAATTCAACTTGTGTTGGCTCTCGTCGAATAATTTTGATAGCTTCAAAGCTGAAAGGGTTGCGGGAGAAGCGGGCAAAGCTGTACAAAGCCGCCGACAGAAGCACCTATTACCTTACTAATCGGCAGAGTGCTGCCCGCTCTAAATATCGCTTTTACACGTCCATCGAACCATAAATAACGACTCTATGAAAATATAAATGTTTTTTTCTCTATCGTTTTCCGACATTCGTATTTTTTTCATAGAGTCAAAAGCTTGAACAGACCACTTTCGCATTATGGAATTGCCAAAACTCCATTTGCGTTCTCTGGATGAAGGTTCCAACTGGCACTCGTGCTTCCGCGTTTTGCACCTTATGCCGTGGTGTAGAAGTGTTGTTTACAGTGAATATTGTTTGGAGATAGATCGTTTCGAGGTCAAAGGTTAACAGTGAGCGTAGAAATGAGATATTTTGCCAGTATTACGCAAATTGGATAGCTTTCAACACTCAACGGAGTAGGTTCCGAACTTTCGCGGAGAAAATTGAATTAAAAATATCATAAGACGTAAATATGTATGGGGATCGTAATGATGTTGCTTCTACTGCGGCCCGCAGACGGCTCGTATTCGGATTAAATAAGTTCTATTTCGGATAACTTACCAAATTTGCTCTTTATCTCTTTGCCTTTAGGTAGCTTACTATACACACTATACACTCTATGGATAATAATTTCATTATTTATATTCAAAAGCTACAGATTACTTAGCAGTTTGTTGGACATTGAGTACGTAGCAACTTGATCTTGTTAACTTAAAGATATCGAGCTCAATAAGTAGGTAATTATTTTTCTTAGCTACTTTTTCCCGCTGATGTTTTTACACATCAGTGCTCAATCTTGTTGGACCAAAATTTTAAAAAAGGGAGTCATTACTGGATTGACTAGTTATTTGGGTAAAATAGTTTCAGTACGGTCAATGTGTTAATATTAGGACAAGTGCATAATTAAGTAATACAATACATTTTATATATGTCAGAAATATCTTACGCTCTTAACCCAGACACGACCAATTTGGGATGTATCTTTTCTTAATAATAGAAAACTACCTAATATATAAATAATAATCTGAATATTAAGTTAATAGTTGATAATTTAATCTTGTTGGTGATCCAATTTGGGAGGTTAATTATAATATAATAGCGATCTCATTTCCATATCTAATGGTACGGTTCGGATCGAGCCGTGTTTTTGGATCATATTACATGGAGGGCGGAGGGTTAAATACCTAAATGTAGGTAGAAAGATATATGTGTATATATATGGGTGGCAGATTTCAGCCTATATCTTTATGCAATAACATATATGGTAGAGCATTAAACTTTGGACGTATAACGTAATGAATGGCTCGAATGATCATGTTTTCATTGTATGAGTGATTCAAGAGGTTTCTAAAGGTGTGTAGGTACAAAGTGAATAATAAGTTTAATTCAGTGAAATGCCTTGTTATACTAATTGAACAGTTGCTCAGAATTATGATGTATTGTAGTGCTAGCGACTGGTTAATAACCTAAGCCTCAGACCGAGACAGGACCGATA
This sequence comes from Cyclophora albipunctata, assembly GCA_963082685.1. Lineage (NCBI taxonomy): Eukaryota > Metazoa > Arthropoda > Insecta > Lepidoptera > Geometridae > Cyclophora > Cyclophora albipunctata. Next base: position 4,353,555 of record OY720123.1, read on the forward strand.
AAAAATCCAAAATTACACCCAAAAAACGCCATCAGTAATTTTTGATAATTGCGTATAACCGGTCTAAAATTAACCGATCCAACTACTTGACCGTGGGACGTAGACACACATACATATATAATTGTTTCTTATTAAAATCAACGTTAATCTTTTTTCGGAGCAGATTCCAGAGAAGGCGCACCATCGTATTATGTTTAAGAATCGACAGCTATAATTTCTGTTCAATCAAGATTTAATTGTTTTAATGAGGCTACATGCGTGAATGGCCGGCCCAATTATTGTTTATTTTTAATCGCCTCAAGTGGTTTTTATGTTCGCAACCAAGCACGCATGGCGGCCGCGGGCGATCGTTTTCATTATTTTAATAATGTAAACTTCCAATAATAATTTACAGTGATTTGGGGTTAAACACGTTAAGAGATATTTATGAATACCTCACCAGCCAGGAGATAGATAAGTGTAATTTGATCCTGTCCGATCACGATTACGATGCCTTGCTTGATTGTTATTGATTAACATGCTTTCATGATTCTCTTTGGCATCATCCTACTCGACTCGTAAATCTCGTTACCTACCAATTTCAAATTAAACATCATTACGCTATTAAATACTATTATATTATAAAATATAGACCGAAAAATAATTGATATATACAAAAACAATTAATAAGAGGTCAATAGTAAACAAAACTGAAATCATTTAAACTGTAGACTGTAGAGACTAATTACTATTTAATAACTTCTTCTACAGACTCTAATTACTCGTAGATACTATTTTAATAACTTCTTCTAGACACCGCCTTTATCCAGTATAATTCTACGTATGCTATACTAAATTGGAAACAATTGAAGCATATTTCTAAATTCAAACTTTCTCTTTTACGTGTTTTCAATTGGCACTCTTATTTAAACTCATATTTAATTCTGAATTTCACCACCTGCGATTACTCTGTCTTCTGCTCTATCGGCTCCATCAAAGAAGACTTTGAGAGAATGACAGAACTTGCTCTATTGTTTTTAAACTACTGGTTTAATTACTTAATATTGTGTATACAATGTACTTGCATGTTTCGTGTCGAGGCCCGTACGCGCTAGAACAATACGATCCGAATTCAAATTGCCTGTCGGTGCCGACACAAATTCAGAATCCGACAAATATACTTCATATAAAAATGTTCTGTTAAGACCTCCCTATAGCCGACAAGTGTAAACAAGTTGTAATTGACTCCGTAGAACAATACGATTCCACTGAAGTGTTTTAATTGGCAACACAATTTGCGATGAAGGGTGTTGATTGTTGATGAGTAACATTCCTCAGGTATTCTGGAGTCTAACTAACAAGTTAATCCGGCCGCGGGCGGGTATGAAGTTTATATCACGCTTTGCATTATGCTTCATTATATGAGCAATTTTTGCTTTGTTATGCTACCTGCGTAGGGTTGCCATTTTATGCAAATAAGTTATAATTTTATATGAGTTAATTATGTCCGTAAAAATATTTTAGTAAGTATATTTTACCGAATGTTTTTGCATTAACCATTAGATAAATTGTCAATATACCTATACTAATTTATGCGATAAATCTGTTGAAAACTTATGGAAGAGTATTATGAAGGCTTGAAAATAAGTGGCATCCTGGCATGAAACAATGATTTCATCATATATTGTTTTATCACACATTTTTCACCAAGTGACAATTTTACCCTAACCTCTCTTAATCCTAATTTTCAGCAAACTGGAGTATTTTACCCTGTAATCCACTAGACTGTCACTGTAATATATGGAGTGCCAACCCTAAATTGCAAGCGCAGGTGAGACAGTGCGTCGCCCAAGGCGCTCCACCGCGTCGCTGCGCCGGCGCATATCCCTCGCAATTCCCCATAGATCGATCACTCGCCCAACCGTCAATTAACTTATTACACGACTAAGCGCTAAACTCTATTGTGCAGTTCGGTTGCGAAATTGTAATGTGCTCTAAATGTCAAGCATCTAATTCATAAGATGAAGTCCACTAGCATGTTATGGTATAATTGAACGTGTTAACGATCGTTTCACCTCACTATTTTACAGCTCAAACTAAATTGTTTGTAGCCACAAAACTTTTATGTCATCACGAAAACCTACAACACTCTACGAAAGTAAACATACAATTTGATATAATTTGTCCGGCAAACAGTTTCAAGAGAAAATTGGCCATTTTACTAAAAGCAGACAAACGTCAATTAGGTGGAATAGTGACGTTGTGGAAATATTATAAGAAGTGGCGCCATTAGAGGAGTTAATCTCGATGACGGAACACATTACCGTCCGAGGTAATAAGAGACGCGTGAACCTCGCCGGGGTACAATTTACCAACTCCTAAAGGCGTTTGGACCAACCCTGCCATTGGTACGCGCAAATGTTTATAATTTCTAACCCGAAGCTTTAGATTACAGTGTTTACTTTAAATACACCAAAACTAAAACTAGCAACTGGCAACAATCAGAACATTTGCAACAACGTTACAAATTAATAGATTCCATAAATGACTAAGGGCACTTATGTGTTCCAAGTCGCCTGCACTGTGGGCACAGAATGTTCCGTTCCGTCCCAAGCGATTGGGAAAGAAGAACATAATGCGACCACCTCGGGCTATGATTAGGGATTTTGTGAACGTAGTCGCTGAAAATTACTTTACATCGGCAATAAATACAGTTCACTGACACTTCAATTTCAGAATCTAAGGGTCTATAAACTTAGACGTGATCGCAATGATAGAAAATTAGTAACATCCTGGTAAGAGTTGGGGTGAGGTATGGATAGCCGGCGGCGCGCGGCGAACAATACTGGCCACGAGGTGCGCGCGCAGCGACAATCCGCGGACCGCCGCGGGCGCAGCCGAGCGGGACGCACGCACGCCCGTGCACCGAGACAGACAGGGACAACACACACTGCACTCGCGAGATTTTGATTTATTTCGTATAATTATCGAATAATCTGTTTTGCATCTCTCGTTATAACATTACGATAATTTGGTTCCATTACATCGAGTTCTAAGCGGTGACCGTTCGCTAGTACAGCGATTGATAATAATCGCTGGCGAAGTATAATGGCGTACACCCACGGGTAATTATTGTTGTGCAGTCGTGAGTTCGTGAGCTGGTAGAATGGCGGAATGCATCTCCTTCGGGGGTTGCCCGCTGTAAACCAACACGGCCCGGCCGCGTAAATAACTGATCGCTTTCCGCGCGCTAATGATAGTGCGGCCGCATCCACTCGTCCTCTTTAGCCGATCCCGATAAAATAATTACCAGTATTTATAAGTGCTCGCGCTTAATCGCACCTCCATACTAGTCATTAAGCCGGCGCATACGTGCCTGTGCAAAATTTCCTGGTGAAATCTGTGGGAACGCGTTCGCCGATAATTAAACTGTAATTGGATCGGAAGGTTCGAGTCGCTACAATGTTATAAACATTCCGAGAAGTAATAAAACTGTCTTGAAACTATTGGAGTCTGTATGAAGTCGTATCTTTGTTTGACGTGCTACGCCCGAGGGATGCGTCGCCGTGAATGTTCGCGCGGAACTTGTGGTTGCATTGACGTTTGGTCACGGGGCATCGTCGAGCGCGGTTGTGCACCGACGTTAATGGGCCGGCCGGCCGGTCGGCTCCGTTATCCCTCGTAGCTAATGATTGGCCGGCATTAAGTCCCGGCTGTTCCGTGCGATTATTGGATCTAACAGATAATTTTATATCGCATTGTCCTGGAGCGTAAAATTTTCTGTTGTTATTACGGTGCGGATAGCACGCGGGCCGAGGCTCGCCGAGAGCGCCGTATCTCGTATCTAGGATTGGTTGCTATACGATACCTGAGATCACGAATACTTTGATCACTAGCAAATTATTCCATTCCTTGTAATTTAAGTAATTAATTCGCTGGTATTCGCTTTTGTATGCTATTTTCAGTATTAAGACACAAATATTGCACTGGGTTGTTAAAGAATGTGGTGATTATGATTTTGTTCGAAAAGAAGATTATAATAAAATTGAACATGAGTTCATTTTCTTATAGTCACCACACTTGCTCAGCCATTGCCTTTCATTAAGATCATGCAGCTTAGCATTTTATTTTCTACCAAGTACTTATTTATGATATCTCTGCAATATCCCACTGCTGGGCAAAAACCTTATACCTCACTGAGGCTATCACAGTACAGTGAAGAGGCGTAATCACCATGCTTGTCTACTGCGAGTTGTTGATCTCAAACCATGTTTGAAAACCATTTACAGATACCGTTAAATTCAAAGAATCCAGCATTTCTCATTACGTACCAGATATGCGGTACAGGATGATGAATACCAGTCCCAAGCAAACGTCAGAGTTCGCAGTTCACCTCGAGTTATTCAACCCAGCACTGTAATGAGTCCCTAAATCAAACAATAGCATTAAGGTGTCAATATCGGTTTGATAACACCTCGCCGTTTTCTTTTGAACTCGAAATTATGGCAATAAATCCTTATACAGCCTTTTATACGATGCGATTGGCGATCGTAAGAATTTTGAAGCGACTTAATAAAGAATAAAGACATAGGTCAATTCGGTGTAGGATTTTATATTAGGAATCTTAAACCGTATTTTTTTACACTGAATTGTAGAGAGTTGGATAGACTATGGACACATACTTTATTTAGAGACTAATAACAGCTTGGTTGGCATCTACCAATTTTTTTTAACTATACCAAACTCTTGCTTGTCATTCCCAGTTGTTGAGGAACAAGACTGTAACTGGTAATGGAGAAAAAAAGATAACTCATGATTCTGCCAAACGCCTTCCTCCGATTCTGGTTGCGAACAAGCAACTAACTCATAGGAGATCGTTCTCCTCTATCCAGATAGTTGCTGGTTCGAAGGTGCATGGTTTGTGCAAAACGCACGTGTGTTGTCGGCTACAATTCAAAGCAGACTGTTTCCCTATTCACATTGCTATGTTATTATAAAATGTAATTATTATTTTTATTGTAAAAATTTATGATGCAAGTAAAACCCATTACTACTGAAAACTAATATTAGCTGCAAAATCAGTCAAAATCAGCTCAGACTATAGTAGTTTCACTGTTTTATTAGGCAATATTGGTTGATTGAACAGGGGTAAAATTTATAATAAATGAAATTGATTAAAATGGCTGAATTGCATTTGATAATAGTGCTAAATTTTATTAGTGCGCTTTTTCAAATCGTATGTTATAAATAAGACTGGCATTTCGAAGCCTAAATGACTGTCTAAATTACGTAGTTAACTCCTTTATGTTACAGCTAACTATGTTTTACACCTTTTAGAATTGAACCTTAGTTTTAAGGTTACGTACTAACTAATATCTCATTGGTAGTAAATATAGTATTTACGTTAGTTACTTAAAATAGATATCTAAATTTACTTTACAGAAACTTAGAAACTATAAAGTATAATATAAGTACTCGTAACTGTTTATGTAATTTATATGAAATGTAATTAGGGATTCATTAATTTAAATAGATTAGTGGCCAATGTAGCCTACCCTGGTCTCGGAGTTTATACACCGCTTAAAGGTCTCAATAATGGTCTAACGATTGAAGCAAAAAGTTATTCAATTTAAATATCGACTGCTAATACATACACACGCTAAACAAAACACCTCAATCAACGCCTAAAACCAAATAAAATAGTTCACTAACAATCTCAGCAAAAACTAATAACGAAACACAGACAAGGAAACTCAAATAGTATCGAAGATCGAACAAAACGCTACAAAGTCAATGTAATGTCGAAGGGTTGAAGAACAAATACGTGAAAGGGGTCTCCGTGGTCCGAGATAAACATGGGGTGTGCAATTTGTACAACCTACACAAATGCGCATCAGGGGTCGCAGTGACCACGTTACGATCGAAGTATTTGACCTTCAACGGGTTGTTTTTGTTTAATGTGTTACAGATAATGAGTATATAGTTATCATGTTATCATGACATGCTTATGAGTTATGCTGCAGTAAAAAGTTTTTTAGTAACAGTGAGTGCTTGTATAGCTCGGAAGAGAAGGTACCCTTGAAAACCATTGTATTGCCCACTTACAATTTTAGAGTGAGACAACACATAAGTAACATCACGTAAATACAAATAGTAAAAAATAAATTGAAGATTTGATCACTATTTAAATAATTTTGAGTAAAATAATTTCCAAAAAAAATCTCCCAAAATATGGACCAATGGAATAAGGCAAACGTTTACAAAACACGTAATTTTTTAAACGTAACAAACAACCTCGCGCTTAATTGAGAATGTAAGCCATCCCTCAACAACAAACATTAAGCCAGTCCTAATAAAAACTAAGCGACGCTAAACTCCAGAAGCTAATCCTCATTCAAGATGCAAGGAATAAACAGTGGCTTCTCATTAATCACCTGAGCTCGACTCGAGGAAACTTTCTCCATTGAAGCGAGACTCCACCTGACTTGGATATTTTCTTTTAACTTTTAAGCTTTGTTCAAAACTTTTGATGGACTTTGAGTTTTAAGTAAGTTGAATAGTAATATATCTTGTACCTTAGCTCCTTTATTGTATTATCAAGAGCTGTAACGTACCGCTTAATGTCCTTTTAAGTTACACTGTTAGTCGCTATCAATCTCTTTGTTAGAAATAACAAGTATAATATGATATACTGATTCAAAGGCTTCCACTATATTGAAGCAAGTATTCCATTTCATAACATACCTATTGGCAACATCAAAGATAATTGGATTTCGATTCCAATTTCAAAAGATCACATCTGAAAATTGTTTCAATTATTAAAACAATAGATAATTCAATTGGGTTTTCTTATTTCTCTGTAATTTGATAGCTAATTTGGTGAACTTTGAACACGGCACTAATTCCATTACGTAAGCAATGATCAACACAATCCAAGTAGAATTAGTTCCACCTTATTGCCGACTTGAGAATTTTTATCACAGCTAAAGCAATCAGAGCGCCAATAATTTCTCTCATAATGACTTCTTGGTCGTAAAATTTGAGCATTGCGCCAAAATGGTGGTACATTAAAATTCCCTCCCCATCGTTATAAGCGGAGTTATCGGTGGGTACGTCGATCGGGACAATCGACATTTCCATCTCAATCGCCCCTCACCCCCTTCTTGAGGCCGTTAGTTTTCTTTTTTAAATCGCGCGTTAAGGATTTGGCGTGAATGCGTAAGGGTTGTGACACCACCCGCGGCCTCCACCCCCTCATGTGTCCTCGTCGCCTCTCGATACACAAACGGATTACCACTTTCAGAATACATCTCATTAAATATACGAGCCTTTGTTTCTATGGAGATTTTTCGATCAGCTATTAGTTCGTATATAAAACCGAATGAGTGTTCTAAAGTGGATACTAGATGTATAACTTTTGCAAGTGCCTACTTAATCAAATATTTAATTGTACTTTAGTCATGCAAAACGTATATATAAATTCTAATTTAAAACTTTCTCTGGTAATCGTTTTGTATGGCAAAAGATCATCTTTGCGTATTTAATTTCCCTAAAATAATATCTATCGGAACCTATGGCCTTACCTATGTAATACCAATTTTCAATATAAATGAAACAAAGAAATACGGAATACGAAAAATCCGTATCAGCCAAAGAAAATATCTCCAACTTCACACTACGAAAATTAGGTAGTCGTTGCAACAGTGTCTCATATATGTAAAATAATGCGGCCGATATATCCTCGCCCCCACGGGTGGAGGGTGTGTGGAGAGGCACCCCCGAGCGACTTATTCCGATATAATCAATAACTTAGTGAGATCCCCTTTGCATCCGGCCGTGTGACAGTTCCTTCAATCGAAGGGTTGTTTTTTTACTTTTTTGTTCAAACACTGCCTGATTAGAGACAGTGTGCGGGCTTTTGAAGTTGACATCATTTCACGAATGGCTAGTTTTGCTACTTGTCGAGCTCATTTTCCAGTTCGCATATTAAGTGTTTGTCCTGATTCCTCGAACATACATATTTATATAAACGCGTAAGTATGTAAATGTTTGCTTTGAACGGGCGTCTCCTAAGTACTTTATTTTCATTGCGCATCTGTGGATATTACAGTTCTATTGGTATTTACATTTTCAATATATAGAGTCTGATTGCTTTTTGAATTCGACGTTACGAGTTTAGTAACTTTTAGATATTGCTAAGTAGATGAGTATTACGAATGGAGTATGCGAGCACTTGGGCGGTGAAAATAATAAAACGCTCAAACGTTTTATTATTCTTTCCAATATTATAAATATCTATCTATAATTTCTTATCACATGCGTTTTAATAAAACTAATGATTTAAAGGACTTATAACAGAGTAACAAAAACTCTGTGAACATCTTGTTTTTGAGTGTATCTGAACTATCAAAATTGTATATGACATAAGTTTATCACTAAGTATGAATATCATATTATGGAGCTTTTAACTTCTTTATATGGAGCCTGGAGGTTTCATTAACTTGTTTACGCATAAATATCATTTTATCAAGTCAAGTCAAATATTTTTATTCAGTTTTGGCCCCATAGAGGCTCTTTTGAACGTACCGTTATAATGTACGAGTATGATGTAGGTGTGTGCAGTGTTAGGGCTTAAGAATATCCTAATGTTTATAGGATACGTGACAGCAGTTTAATAGATTCAACTAGAGGGAGTTGGCTCAGGATAGGGATTTGAAGGATGGTGAAGAAACCTTTGCCCAGCAGTTGGACACAAATGTCTCAATAAAAATTACCCATTTTTAGTCCATCCAAATTTCATTCCAGTCCAATGTTTTTCTTAAATTTTCTACAATGATCCTTACTTTTGAAGGGGTTGCAGGGACACGTTGTACTGATGTAGTCGGGAATGTGTTCCTGCAGTTGTAATTCATTAGATTAAACATCTCCAAAGGGACTCTACGAGTTGGATCTGAATCCCCTCGCTAGCCTCTCAATAATAAATTAAAGAGAGGATATTCTTTAACCCATCAACATCGTGATAGTTTATTCAGTATTTTCAAAATAGAACAGTCATCGTCAAAATATCTATGATACCCTAAATACGCCCCTATTAATATGGCCCCTAGATATTATAAAGATGCAGATTGACCGATTAAAAAGAACCGTTTTTGTTTATGACGTCACCAAAGTACTGTACATTCAAGTGTCAATTTATTGTTCAACGTACGCATTATTAATTCCTTATCAACACAAATGAATTTAATAACCAATTTACTTTTATAACACTACTTAAAAGTAATTCAATTAATTCACAGACTATGTATAAACATAATTTATTGATAACTCATCACCAGTGCACGTCCGTCGCATATGCATATTTAAATTATTCAAGTGAAGTGTGGTGTTGAAGGTGTTAAATTTTTCAAGATGTTAAGATAATTAATCAAATGATTTTTATCGTGAATATTGAGCCTTTTATAGGGACGGGTAGTACTGAATAAATTAAGTTCTCATTGGCATGTTGTGCTACCTTAAACGATAACTTAACACTAAGTGAATAGATACTTGAGTTGTTACCTGTATGTCTTGTAGCTTGAGCGCCCGGCTCACGATCCGGAGGTTTCGGGTTCGATTCCCGGTGAGGATATCTCACAAAAATCACTTTGTGAGACTGTCCTCAGTTTGGTTAGGGCTTTGCAGGCTGAATCACCTGATTGCCCGAAAAGTAAGATGATTCTGTGCTACGGAGGGCACGTTAAGCCGTCGGTCCCGGTTACTTTGTACGGATAGTAGTCGTTACTTGAGCCATGTCAGAGGCCTTTGGCGGCTCAATAACTCTGACACCAGGATTGGTCAGGTTGGCCATCCACTCGATGAAGAAGACCTGTATTTATATAATCTATACTTTTTTACTTATATAATAAAGCTGACGAGTTTCTTTGTTTGAATGAGGTTATGCTTGGAACTTTTGGATTTGGATTCGTAACTTGGTTTTGGACTTGGATTTGTCAGATATTCAAATATGTTTTTCTATGCGGTAGCCACATTCGAGGTTATAAGTAACTATTTGCTAATTGTGAATTTCTCACTATAACCGGTACAACATAGATACAACCGCAGGGTGCTGCTAGTAATATCATAAATATAAAAGCTAGTAATATATACATATATGTTAATAATATGAAAATTTCTCTGGGACGCTTTCGCAATAGAACTGTTTTTGAAAAAAAATTGGCTTGGATATAGTTAAAAGTCCGAGTTCATATGTTGGGGACCAGCGAAACGCGAACTAAACCGCGAGTATATTTACTGTTCTTATTTTTTTATAGCTCGGGTTTGAGATCACCAACCCGCATTTGGCAAGCGTGGTGATTATGCCTAATCCTCCTCACTGTACTGATATCTTCAGTGAGATGAGAGGCCTTTGCCCAGCTGTGGGACATTACAGGCTAATACTTTACTTTTTTATTTTTTCCTCCGACTCAGCGTGGCGGCGGAACTCGAGCGCGGTGCGGAAGCGCTCGCCGGGGCAGGCGCGGCACTCGAGCGCCGGCTGCACGACGCGGATGAGGCCACGCGCCGCCTCGCGCCCCGCATAGCACGCGCGCGCTTGGTTTTGGAGATGAGAGGCCTTTGCCCAGCTGTGGGACATTACAGGCTAATACTTTACTTTTTTATTTTTTTCGTTATTCGTTAATGTGTAACTTAACCCGTAACTTAAAGTTTATCGCTTCTCTAAATTATTATACTTTAAAGTACTTACTTATTATTTATTATTAATATTTTAATTTATTTCCTTCATGCATATGATGGTTGTGCAAAATAATTATAGTTATCGATTTAATGTATACTTACGCAAGTACTTACTTTTTATAGGCACTGCAGGCTGAGAGGGGCGCATCTTCAAACTGGAGAATAAGTATTTTTGAAGTTATTTCCACTCCAGAACCTTGATACTTACGAAAATTGCATATACTATTTAAACTTAACTAACTATCTCTTTGACTTGTCCTGTATATACAATACTAGTGAATTGACGGTAGATTGCAAAAAATCTTTACCGTAAAACTTTTATATGATTTTAGCTTTCAAATGTTATCTTAAATGAAGGGTCAAAGTATATCATTGGTTTCTGGGTTTAGTTTACTTCTCTATTCAAAATATACTGCAAAATTTAGGGTTTGCTTCATTCAATTGGAGCGGAGCGTTGTGGACCCCGAAATATGAATAACAGCGCATTGGGATTGTTAAATAAGGCATTGACATTGTCAACAGCCTCCGTGTTTAACAGCCTCCGTGGTCTAGTGGTTTGAGCGCTCAGCTCACGATCTGGAGGTTCCGGGTTCGATTCCCGGTGGGGATATCTCACAAAAATTACTTTGTGAGACCGTCCTCAGTTTGGTTAGGGCATTGCAGGCTAAATCACCCGAAAAGTAAGATGATTCCGTGCTTCGGAGGGTACATTAAGCCGTCGGTCCCGGTTACTTTCTACGGATAGTAATCGTTACATGAGCCATGTCAGAGGCCATTGGCGGCTCAATAACTCTGACACCAGGATTGGTCAGGTTGACCATCCACTCGATAAGAAGAAGATTGACATTGTCAAAATCTTTTAATGCATTGTCATTTGTCAGTTGAGCTCCGCACAGCTCCGGTCTGCTACAATGGAACCCTTACAAAAATAATTGCTTTTGTTAGTTAAAAAGTTAGTTCGCGAATACCCAGTACCCACAGCTTGCAAATGTGCATGGTCATAGCTTTCAGAGCCATTTATATTGAAGGTCCTTCAACAGGGCGTACCTGTAATGCTGTAATTGGCTATCGCATGCTTTAAACTAAGAGGAAAGAGTAAATAAAAGTCCAGTATTCTGATAAACTAACTTTGAGTTTATTTTTACCATTTACACTTGACAATGTATTCGTTATCTGTTGTTGGCTACGGATGGCATGCGTCGTAGCGCGTAGCACGCGCGTAGTGTTCGCTACGCACACGTCATATTGTGGCGAAACTAATTGCTACGAAAACATTCACTACAGAAATTGACAACATTTTGTAATCGCAGCATTTAGGTACAATCAAAGAGTACATACAGTTTTATTGCATCATTAAATACATTATATTATTATTTATATATTATTATAATAGGCGTTTAATATTTAACATTAATTCGATACATACAGTCATATAAAGTTTATACTTGATTATTTAAATAATTGAATGCGTGTTTTGTTGGGTAACAAAATGAATAACAATATTGAATTCATAGTTGATTGTACCTAAATATAACAATGAACAAATGTGTTTAATTAATGTGTCGACAATGAAAAGTTTATTTTTATTATTTTTGACATAAAAATTTTATTCTGTTACAGTTAAAATAGTAGGAACGGTATATTTCACTAGGAAAAATTTAAAATAATTTTAATAGTTACAATACAGTATTAGGAACTATGATAGACGAGAGCTACCTTTACGATCATAAACTAAATATTCGCAACCAACATCTAGTACGGAACTAATCAATAACACAATAGTGGGTAGTTGAATCAAATGTCAAACTTATAAAATAAATAAAAACAACATGGCCGTGGCGGCACCTCTGGTAGCAGACACAACAGACTAGTCCGAATCAATCTTAAATATTAAAATTTGTATTCGGAAAGTATAGTGAAACTCTAGATGCGATAATATTGAAATATACATAGGAACCATGATTTCCCGCGGGTTGTCGTCCGCGGAGACACAACACCGCACTAACACATGTCTAAACTAACTCAAACTTACAATATCCCGATTATAAACCGACCGAAATAAAAACACGTATCTCCTATGGAACGCTATTAACCGTCCGAATTGAAACGCCACGCGGTGGAGTGGGTGTTAACGCAACAACAGGTGACGTCATCAATAAATATTCTAATAGATAATAATTAAACGAAATAATTGTATCGTATACGCGCGCCCTCGCGTACAAACAATGTGTGCTGTGGTCGTGTCTCTCTCTCTTCTCGCTTTCTCTTTTATGCTGTCTTTCGAAAGATTTCTTTCCTCTCTTGTGCTAAGGATACTTAATTCAACTAGGATTTAAAAACTGATTCAGCCATTATTTCTTCAGCACTTTGAAGGAGGTATAGTACGTTCAAAGTTCAAGTCAACTTCAGTATAAGATTTTCTTTTACTCAATGTCAAAAGCTTTACCGAAATATTAATGATAAGGCGGATGCTAACGATTTTCTAAAAGGCTTTATCAAGTTTTTGTTTCTTTGAAATGGTGATCATATCCAACATAGTATTTCTCCAACTCCAATAGATTGTTTTCACTCAAAGAGAGAGACCACACCAAACATTATCTCATTGCACTTTTTCATAGAAATAACAAGGACCGGCTACCGGTGGAATAAAACATTGCACTTTCAAAAAAACAAACTCAATATTGTAGTAGGTTTCACTCGCAATTATAATATTGTAATACACTCCACTAGATAAAATGTGTATAATGTAAAATACTTTAAATAACGTTGTCTGTGCCAAAAATATTAAGGACTCCACACACACGGTAAAGCGGGGAACACACAGGCGACTCGAGCGCCGCATCGCGCCGCGGCCCTAACGAGAGCGGACGCGCAGCGCGCGGCGAACCCGCATGCATGTCCACCCCTCTATATAGGACTCACTTACGCAACTACTAATAATAATCATTACAATATCAATAAAAATTCAAGAATCACACTTAGTTCCAAAATAAACTCACTTGTTTGCGAGGTAGGCTGCGCGCGAGCGCACAGCCCGAGTTTCGAGTTCGTTCGTTTTGGAAAGTTTGCTACGTTATAATATTATAATTAAGTGTTACCAATAAGCCTACGCGGTAGAGTCTTGTCTCCGCGGGCGGCTCCGGTGTCGGAGGCGAGGTGTAGCCCGGCCGGCTGCGCGCCGCAGCGCGCTGCAGCGCCTCTCCGCTTCACTGGAAGCAGGCGGCGGCCGGGTCGGGCCCGCCGAGAGGACGACCGCTCTACTGCTAATATACGTACCTAACTTCGCTTCATGTTTTAAAAAAATCATATACGTATATCACTATATATATCTTCATACATTTACGATGCATCAGGAACTTCTTACGAGAACGTATCTATGCCTAATATTAGAACGATTATATGTATGTATTACATAGCTTTAAACAATAATTAATTAAATCGTAATTATCAATATCGATAATATTATATGCCATAAAGATAGGAACTTGCTTTCCTGGGAGTTGATGTTAAAGAATGAAGTAGCGCCGCGTCGGCCGCGGGCGCGTGCTGCCGCAACGATAAACGTATATAATAAAACCTGTCTAACGTATGATATGAAGTGCGGGCACGCACGACGCGGCCGCGCGGCGCGGCGCCGCCGCCGCCTCCCAGTGCGCGGCGTGCGGCGACTCGGGGCCGCCGGTAGGAACACGCCACTACCTCCCTCACTCGCGGGACTTCACTAAACAGGACAACGCCGGACGGCCCCCGTTAACCTACACTTAAACGACTACAAGCTTTAAATAATTATATAACTAGGAAAGTACCGCTTTCGCGGCGACATTCATCAACGAAAAGAAGCGTTAAGAGCTAATAGTGAACTGCTGCGTTGTCGGACAACGGAGAGAGCGAGGGGCTCTAATAGATAGTAACTATACATTTCAGATTAGGTTTAGTGGCCGGCGCTGGCGAGGGACAGCTCGCCGGGTGGTGGGAAGCGAGGGCTCGGCACGCAGAAGTTGGCGTTGGGGTCCTTGGGCGAGGCGGCGTCCTGGGCCGCGCGCGCCGCCAGCAGCGTGATCTGATTGACGACGTCCTCCATCTCGTGGGAGAGCGGCTCGGGCGGCGCGGGCGCAGGCGCGGTTGGCGGCGCGGCGGCGCGAGCGTGCGCCTCCGACTCAGCGTGGCGGCGGAACTCGAGCGCGGTGCGGAAGCGCTCGCCGGGGCAGGCGCGGCACTCGAGCGCCGGCTGCACGACGCGGATTAGGCCACGCGCCGCCTCGCGCCCCGCATAGCACGCGCGCGCTTGGTGCGCGTGCAGCGGGCCCGGCGCGGGGAACGCCACCTTGCAGTGCTTGCACACGTAGCAAAGGTCGAAGTCGAGCTCGCGTGCGCCCGGCGGCGGCTCGGAGGCGGGCGGCGGTAGGCGCAGCGTGGACGCGCCAGGGTCGCCCGCGATGTGCCGGATCTGCTCGAGCGTGGTCGCCGGCAGCTGCAGCACGCTCGCGCCGCTGCCCGTCTCCACGATCAGACCTTGCGGCTGCGGCTGCGGTTGCACCGTCACTGGGTTCGGAGCCACTTGGGGGGCTGGAACAATATACAACAATATTAATTAATGGCTTCTTGTTGTGATATACTTTTAAGATATTAAAACAATTTTCGATGAATACAGTTATTAGTTATGTCTTAATCCCATATTCCTAATCGTAAATTCCTACGATTCCAAACGTTCAGCAAATAGTCGCAAAGCCTATTTGAAACCGACCGTCCAATATCAGAAGTGTGTAACGACGACACGCCGACGCGCTGTAAAGGGGTTAATCCACTTACAGAAGGGCGAGGGTCAGTCGCAGCCGTGAACTGACCTTTACACCGAACTACTATTGACACGACCAAATCTGCACTATTTTACAATACACAAAATGATACTGTTATAGTTTTGCAACTAAGCACACTAAGGTTTAATTCCAATTTATTTTTGCGACGTAGTTTTAATAACATTAACATTTATTCTCGTTTTATGATAAACAGATATTTCAAAAAACAAAACACGAAAATATAAACAATCAAAAACAAGTGACTACATAAAAACGAATAGACTACTTTGTTAACATTGATTTAATGTAAGTATTGTGGAGTGAAATAATCTGTTGATCTGGATACATCCTAAATTGGGCATTCCATTGTTCGCAATAGGTTAGCACCAGATAACCAGTGTTTACTTGACCAAGAGTCGATTGTACATGCGTGATGCGTTTCTAACGAGCCGAGCTCGCCTCAGTAATTGATTCGGACGCTACTTTATGCGGGTTATATTCACAAATGCATAATACATACGATCCGATTCCACATCGAGAGTTTTAAATCTGCGCGAGTATGGTCACATCGGGCCTTACCCACTGGTGAATAATGAGCTTGATTGACAGAACGTCTGGTCCGTTTTAACAACAAAACCTATAGCTCTTAAATATCTGCCGTTTCATAGTTGTAGAGACAAATAAAGCACCTAGTCCAGAAACTGACTTGCAAATTCTCTTTGTTCATTTTTTTTATCTATCTATGTACTTAATAAAGTTACTAGTAGAGCCCAAGCTGACTCTAATATAGAGGAGAATAACCTGTATTCATCTCCAAAATGTACGTATAGACCAAACAAATATAGAGCCCGATCCAGAGAAAGAATTCCAAGAATCTATAAATTCAAGGAGCTCAATTTTTAATAGGTGTCTCTAGAAGATGGAGACCACAGCAAAATAATGTTCTATCTGCTATCACCTTCAGCACCTAAATAATGACGATGTTTTCATTATAAACGGTTTTAAAAAAAATATGTTTTTAATATTAAGTCTATAAGTACTATACTAAGAAGTTCAACGTAACAAAAATACAGCACACAATATTCTTTAACTTATAAAAATAAATTCAAAATTAATATCTCTACTTCATATTGAAAGCAAACAGTACTTATTATAATTCTATAGTTAGTTTAATCATGCGTTAGGATCAGTCTAGTATCGTGTGAAACGGAGCCTAGCTTTCAATCAGGCTAACAATCGACCGCTGTGATTGGTCGATCGTGGGCCTGTAATGAGGACCTAGGCCTTCGGGCAGTCATTACTCATACCTATATCATGTGCTAACAACCTGACCAGGACTCTTAAGGAGTATTTTTGGAAAATGTTTTACATACCGATAGTTACTTTACTAAAACTTTTTTTTATTAAAATTGAAAAGGAATATTGTCTTGCAATTATTTCATGTTCTTTGTTCAAAAATCTATTGTCACGTTTGTTGCACTATGGCATCCCAGGGTAATTACCTACGTACAACACTATACTAAAATATTTGTGGCAACATAATAAGAGAGAGAAATATATTTACATGAAGCTTATCACTTCGCGAATGTCGGTTACTGTTTGTATTGTTACCCGTATTGTTGAACAGTAATATGAGATATTGATTTAAATATTATGATAATACTGTCTGTTAACTACGACCGTGGCATAAAGCCTTTTCCGTAAGCCGTGGCCATGACGTTAATTCGCTACCCTTTCTGCCAATTAGTATCAAAATAGCAACACTATTGTGCCGGTAACACGACCACACATCGCACCTAACTATTTAAAATAAAGCCCCTAGTTTAAACCATATGTCATGTAGTTAGGGTGTATTTTAGGTCGGCGATGTGAAGCGTGGGTTGGCCATTTCTTCCAATGTCCAGGTTTAAGTCAAAGGGCTTCTTAATCCGGACTTGTAGGTCGTTACGCGTTATTATAACGCGCTGTGAGTCGGATATTTCTTAGCTCATTTACATCTCATTAGGGATCTATTATTGGGACCGTGTCTCAAAAGACACGGTCGATTTGCATACACGCAGTCTTAACTAACACTTCTTTGAATAGAGTTTTACTTTAGTATATTCTACTAAATATAAGAAGCAATAAAAATCTTACATGTCAAAACAAAACTTATCGATTTTTTAGATGTTAGGGTTAGTGAAACTTAGAACTAGAGGGAATAAAGCAGACCAATGATTTTATTTTATACTCGAAAGCAAACTTTCAGAAAATAATAAAATATTTGGCAATAAATCATACAATTGAATAAAACAAAGTTATACGCCAATATATCTTAATCATACTCACTCACTTTGAAATAAAATAGAAACAATTAAGGTTAATAAATTCAATAACATTAGAAATTCAATTAAATAATAATATTTTTCCATCATAACAACTTGTAAATCGAAGTCACGACGAACGGTTTGATTCTTAACTGTCTAGGCTTTGTCTAGAAGGATTGTATAATGACATTGCGTCCTAATACAGATATGTCCGTTATTTTTATGGTCATGCTTGATATTAATTGGACACATTGATATATTGCTGGAATAAACTCATTAGTCGCACAATGAATAGGTAAATAGAATTATTTATGTAACTGTATGGAACAACATTGTTGTATGTCACATCGGATGTAATTACATGGTGATATTAATGGTTTGTAGTTTGGAATTATTTTTACATTCTACTATTCTAACTTGGACTTTAACCTGCTGTGGGACAGTAAAGAATAATAATACCTATCCTAACCTCTTTCCTTTGGGTCACCCCATGGTCAAATTGGGATAAATTTCGCTACCATTTCGTTTTTAATTAATTCGTTTACCTCATTTTTTATACTTATCAATGTCAATACTTCAGCTCATAACTGATTAATTAAAAATAACAAACTAACATTAAGGAATCCTGTAAAAACTATCCGGTTAATTTTCTTGGTCGCTACGTTCGAAATTCCAATTAAAATAGTAGAAAATCTTCTTCAAGTCGTAGTGCACGTTTTAAAGAAACGTCAATTATGGGCACGAGCCACTCCCGAGATCCGGAGCCAGATAGAACGTTCCTCCGTCAATTGAAAGAGGGTAATTAACTGCATCTGCGAGCCAAACCTTGTGGAAGAAGAATTGGCCATGTGAAATAAAATGGTCAACCCCGCTTAACAAGCAACTATTGGCCAAAAGTGCTTAAAGATTATTTTGTCTTGCTTTTTGTCTCAATTATCATAGATAAAGTCCACATAAGTTTAGGTATTGTTTTATTGTTGTATTTGCATATAAGATTGTTTATTTGAAGAATACATCTGAGCTAAAAGTGTATATCAAATTAAGATTTTTCGAACAATGCAAAGTTGCCAAATTTGATTACAGACACTGAGACAGATGAAACTATTCCGAGTTTTCAAATACTTGTTTGTTTCACTAGTGCGTCTATGTTTTTTTTATTATTAAACATTGATGCCTGTTTTGTGTATCGCATATAATCTATGTCTAGCAAGAAAAATTTAACGTCATCTTAAAAATATTCTCCAAGAACCGAATAGCATAGTAGATTTTGTATAATTTAATAGCACAAACATTTTCCATTTCTATATTTATCCCGACTCCCAATATATTATTTGAATAACTTCAAAGGTCGTAGACCGATTTAATATTTCTATGATGTACTATAACTGACTCTTCTAAAAATAGAACCGAAAATTCAGTTGTACGAATGAATTAAGTACGTTATTTTTATGAGAGGAAATAAAAATACTTTCAAATGGAAGTATTCTAGGAGGTAGAAAAAATACCATTTAACTACAAATCATTCATTCATTCATTTCAGAGTAGGTTAGTGGTCAACCCTGGCCTCGAAGTTTTTAGACCGCCTAAAGGCCTTCGATATGGTCTGACGATTGAAACAACCGGAACCGACTGCTTAACGTGCCCTCCGAAGCACGGTAGCGCTCAGATAGTAATGCCAAGTAGGGGTCGAGCTGCACGTTGCTTAACAATCGCAATTAAACTAACATCGCTTAGTCAAACTACGCCACTGGCACTACAATTAAATCTGCCAATACAAGGTACGACAACCTTTAGCGATTTTAAAAAAAAGAACATGGATTCTATTTTCAAATAATGGCTAAAATGGTGGGCGATGCTGCACCGTGACACCGCTTAATCAAAACCAGGATTCAGCTTTCCTTTAAAATACAAAACAGATCTAAGTAATTAAGGTAAACCAGAATGACTTCTGAATTCAACTACAAACGTCTATCTCGTATCAATCTGTTTTCCCATAAAGCGGAACATTATCGACGGAGCGTATTCTAAAAGCGTTCGATAGGGACAGGCTTGGACAGCCGTCCGTCTAGAGTTCCTTCCAGCAATTAGGCCTCGGCTAACGGACCTACAATGAACTTGGATTTGTACTACAGAATAGGACCTTTAACTCCATATGGGAGTTGCCTTTGTAGTGTCAAGATTAAGGTTGTGAAGAGACTCTGAATATATCCAATTATTTGGTTTTGAATTTAGAATGTTGACTTGCTTGCTTCGAATACCTAAATGAGGAATTGAAATGACATAGCTGACTCTATGTCGAACTAAAACTTATTGCATCATACGAACTGTGTAACATCTTTGACGAGAAACATTTCTATAAATTAAAACAATATCTTAAATAGTCAAGTAATTACTATCACTTACGCCCGTACTCAGAGACGTCAAATGCTTCCTTAGAAGAAATTTAATGAGTGGTTTTGACATGTAAAGTATGAAAATAATCGTTAATTACTTAAGTGACGATTTAACTGACGGTTCAGAGTGTGGCAGTTAGTGACATAGATGCCATCAAACAAAATGAAAAACAGTGTGAATTTTACAAACAAATAGAATACTGACCGATATACCTACAATTCAAACAGCATTTCCTAGTGCAAATATTTCCACACTTAACATTACAATTCACCCTTCTGCTGGACACGTAATAAGACGTGCAGTAATACTAAGTAGACAGTTACAAGAAACCCTAGGTGTCGGCTTGTATCGTCACCACTGTGTAAGTACATGTATCCGCTTTGTCCATATTATTACTTACTCTGCTAATCGAATTATTCACTCGTGTTTACGTCACTTTACACGAGTTATTAACGTGTCTTGCACGCGTAATTTCAAGATGTTTTTAATAGAATGTGGTTTGCAATATTTGTATGATACTCTTTTGTTTGATGCTCTTTACTTAAAAAAATTAAAGGCTTTTGTCTTGTATAGGACATTGCTTAGTAAGGTGAGGAAAAGTACTAATAAATGTCTATGTATAAAGGATTTATTCTTTTGTTATTTTATGCAGTATTAAAGTGAAGATCATGTTTGGCCGTATTATGCAGTAACAAATCACTATATAATATTATAAAACAAAGTCCCCGGCTGCGTCTGTCTGTTTGCGATAAACTCAAATACTACTGCACGGATTTTGACGCGGTTATTTGTAATAGATAGAGGGATTCAAGAGAAGGGTTTATATGCATAAAAAATCCCAAAATTCCCACAGGAACGGGAACAACGCGGGTAAAACCGCGGGGCGCTGCTACTAGAACATAATTGAAATAAAACGAACGTCATTTGTTTTTGGAACACAACTATGTACAGACAAATTATTATGTTTCAAATTCAAAAGTTTTATGGTGCAAGTATTCCTGTTTAGCAAAAGTTTGTCATTGTCTATGTCTTTACAAGTGAACGCGTTTCTCAAACGGGAACAGAATAAAGCACTTCCAAAATAGATCGCTCTTTTATAGGGACAATTGAAAAACATTATTTTAGCTGAACAAACAATGTGTCTCGCAATCTAAAGCGATAATCTGAGGGGGCGTCTATAGTATCATCAATCAGGCTCTCATTGTGGAAACCCTGAAAACTTTGTCAATACACCATTGAAATGGATATGTTTCAGTTTACACATCAAAGAATATTTGGTGTACAATTTACGATGATAATTCGATTCAGAATCCGTTGATAATTTCGCTCAATTCTACGAAACGTTTATCAATTTTTTTCCTTATTTTCCGTAACATTTGTAATAAAGGCAGCCCACTGTTCCCGAAGCAGTTGTAACGGCCATTAAGCAATGATTCTATCGAATTTTATATCCATCATATTAACGCCCGAGTGGCCTGAAACTTCCATTATCCACCCTCACTCCCAGTGGAAATCTCACCGCATTCAAATATTTAATTACTTTGCTCTCGATCGTTTATAAATTCGAGCGGGAGTGCTATCATAAAACGCGCTAATGCTTTATAATTAAAATATTCTCAACAAGCCGTGGCGTAATGGCACCTCCGGCGACGGTCTCCTTCAGAAAAAACGCATAAAAAATTACATTCACCCCAGAGGACTCACCCCTTGTGTCGGGAAAATCGATTAAAAAGAGGAGTCGCGGGGTAGTCGCGGGCGGCGAGGGGCGGGGAGTTTAATATGTACGAAAAAATGCACGACGGTACGGGAGCGAGGGAGAGCCAAGGAGCGGGTCTCGAGTTGCCTTCAATTTTTATAATTACGTTCATACGTGAGCGCCCCGCGCCGCGCCCGCGCCCGCCTCGCTCTTACCGCGGCGCTGCGCTCACACCACGCGACACCGACACCTCCGGCACCGACGCCGATCACTGATTACTTATTTAAAATAGTTCCCCCCTATCACATCTCTTATTAGATTTATGTTGGCACTTATACCAAAATTATGTATAATGTGTAATAAAGTGAAATAAAAAGATTAATGTTAAAAGGTAATTGAAAATGTATAACGACTAAACATTGTTCCGTTCTAAACAACATCGATATGTATTAGATATCTATCCGCGCAACAACATTTTGTTTTCCAGACAAAATCAATTTCCATGAACGGTACGAAACTCCAAAGTTTCCACACAGCAATCAAGAAAAGAAGGAGGCAATAAGAACGGGATAACCGAATGGAGGACGTTATCTCTGGAGACGGTTTGCAAATGAGCGGGCGAGCGCACACTAGCGCGGGACACCCGCACATACGCTAATCTCGCCTCCACACACGTCGCCGTACATGCGTGCCTACATTTTATAAATAGATATCGCTTTTTTTATCCTGGTACAAGAATGGGGGGTCGCCACCCGCGGGAGGAACCCCTGCGGGGGACGTGTTGGATTTCAGATTGCTACGAACTGCAAAAATGAGGGATGAAAGAAATATAGCTTAAAACGCAGATATTTCCCGGCGTCTTAAGGCGTGGGGAGCGCGCGCGGGGGGCGGGCGTGTGTGGAACAAAGTAGAGTGGCGATATTGAACCAAAATGAAATGGTAAACGAACCGTGCGCGTCCGATCTAATGCGAATTTATAATTTGGACATTGCCCCGAACGGCGCACTCTTTGAACTCGGGGGAGGGCGGAGGTGAACTCACAAAGAGTGCGGATGTGATTTATAAATAGGGGTGAACCGTGAGCCGTCAGCCGTGTGCGCTGACCGTTCGGAAGGTTTCCTATTAGTCCGGAGGTGGTTAATAAGAGCGCATGTGGTCGTTTTGGCACAACAAGGAGTGTTTAGGCGTATCCTCATTGTGCAGGTTAATCCGTGTGTCCGCCGACCTAATTGTCGTCGCGCCGCGTCTAATCGGGATATGCGCCACGCGATAATTGCGCCAGATTACACCAGCAGCGACGCTCTTCCGACATCACAACTCATTGACAAACACGAGACTATCTACAGCTGTTACTATCATACCTACTTCACTTGTTTGTAATACTCACACCTTAGTACCTGTAATTAGGTCATATGTGTCTAAAAGAATGCGAGTTACCTAACCGGTAAGAAATCTTGAATATCCGTCTTCCAGTTAAATGTTTCATTCAGTTTATTACCATTAAGTGCGACAATTGTAAGTCCTGCTAATTCACTAATGAGGCACGTAGGTGTAGCGCGGGCGAAATAAACGTTTAACTGTAACAACTGGCGCGCATTAACGCTAACTAGAGCAAATGATTACCATTAACATAGCTCGTACTATTCAATAAATTAGCTGAAGCGATTGGATGAAATTACTCGCATACCAATCTATTTACGTAGGTATATTGAAATGGAGCTAGCTAAGCGGGAAAGTGAAAATTGCGTACGTGAACTGGAAGAAAAAATATTAAAAATTAATCAAGACGCCCGCGCCGGGAGGGGCGAGGGATGGAGCACATGTGTCGACAAAAAATAGTCTCCCTCTTAAGGGGCACGTGCGAAGAGCGTTCCAGAGCCGTTCCGGCGTCGAGTTAAAAGTTCCTTCGGACAAACAGAGGATTTGTCACAATTACGACGGGGCGGCGCGTCCCTACTTGATTAAAACCTAAATCACGTGACGTGTTTACAGCCTCGCCGGAGGTGTTTTCAATTTGCCGACTTCTGGACTCGCCATTGGCGTTCCGGACACGTTCCGACGCACCTATCTGGGGGCGGACCGGAGTTTTGAATTTGTTGCGAATTAAATTATTGACGATGTAATCAGGCGAGCCGATCTCGGACGCACCCGCCCGCCGCGCACTCGCCGTCACGTCCCTTAATTATTTTTAAATGTCGCGCCCGAAATCCGAACCCGATTGCGACGCCTCAATGTTTCGCTACGGTAACGTTCCGGCTATAAAAAAGCTACGTGAAAAGACGAGATTAACATTTGAATTAATCGGGAGATTAAACATAATGAAAGAAAATCTCATTACGGACGGTATAATAGCGGTGAGAAATGCCGCCGCCCGAAAAAACGACGTATAAAAGAAAAGGCGCGCGCGAAGAAAATTAAAAGCTCGAACGAAATTAAAAAATGTTAAAAAAATGTAATCGACGCGACGCTGGGACGCGATTAGGGTGAAATGCAAACAGGCCGAGGGGGCAGCGGGGCGGGGCGGGGTGTGGGAGGGGTTAACAGTTCTCAATTAGAGAGCGGCTATGGAAAGTCTCGGTGTAATTAGATTCTTTTTCATCTCTTTGCCTCGGTCGCACTGACACTCAGCCTGTTTAATTTGTAATCGAGACTTGTTAGCTTCCGACTTCTCTTAATTTTATTTTCTCGTCCGGAGTAATTTCCTCCGAATTGATTGATATCCAATTACGTAGTCGTTAGAAGACTGTGATTAAAATCACATTTTACTACGGTTACTGTTTCTAAGTTCATAATCTCTTTGATATCGCTGACGTTTTATACTTTGCAATTAATTCTCTTGTATTAAGCTCTCTATCTTCTACGCTCAGT
Organism: Cyclophora albipunctata; assembly: GCA_963082685.1. Lineage (NCBI taxonomy): Eukaryota > Metazoa > Arthropoda > Insecta > Lepidoptera > Geometridae > Cyclophora > Cyclophora albipunctata. Next base: position 4,378,328 of record OY720123.1, read on the forward strand.
GAGATGAGAGGCCTTTGTTCTAGATTGGAACAATATATAGGCTTATACATACTTTACTTAAAGCAATGTAATATAGAGCGCTAGAAACTACAAGGACTTTGTATCTCATTCATTCATTTCGAGAAGAGAAGATTTCGAGTAGGTAAGTGCCAACCCTGGTATCAGAGTTTTGAGACCGCCTAAAGGCCTTCGACATGGCCTGCTTTTTACCTAAAACAAAACACTACACAATGCAGGTGACCTAGAAACTGGAATTAAATAATAATTCACATCTCCGGTCCGACCGAGGCTCGCGTGACGCCGACATCCTCCCAACATTGAATAATTACACGATGCTCATGCCACAACTAGCTCGTCGGTGCTTTGTCAGTTAATGTGGAAGTACTTAATTAGATTTACAATTAGTTGGGTAATTGAATTTGAAAAGATTTGGTTATTTATGGTGTTGTTTTGATAGTATTTTTAGAACAGCAAGTCCTGGGGCATAGTGGTTTAGAGTGCTGCAAGTTGCTAAGTTAAATTCCCGCAGACGTAGGTTGGATTTTGTATATATAAGGTGATATGCAAATCTTTGTCAATTATAACAGTTAATTGATGTCCTAATTCATAATAAGAGATGTAATAATACCGATTCCAAGGAGTAAAGATGAAACCAAAGAGGGTATACAAAAATAAAAATGTCATTAAAAATCGCGTCGCTAAATACTGTAATTACAAATTAAAAGTCAAAAGCCAAAGTGAAAATGTCCCCTAAAGCAAAGTGGCAATCCACAAAGACGTTTCCCACAGTCCTAACAAACCACTGAAAGTTTATCCTCTAAGTAACACGAACCCTCTTCAAAACAAACAACAGCTTAGAGCCAAGTAATTAATTCGTGGTGTCCGACGGGCGACGAGCCGTAATTAAACATCTAGCCTTGTAATTACCGACTTTAACTTGTCGGAAGTTGTCGGGAATTGTCGGAAATTGTCGGAAGTTAAGTGGTCAGGCCAATTAATGCCGCCCTCGGCGAGGCGATTAAGCAATTAACACAGATGGGCGGGCGGACACTCACTCATTAAACTGAGGCGGAGGAAGACTTGAGGTTTCAGGACAAAAGGGGCGTTTGATCATCGCAAACTTGTTTGTGGAGAGATTTTATGAATTTATTAAGGAAAAATGTAATCTGGAAATATTTTGAATTTTATTAGTATGCTCGGTTTTCCTTTTGAACAATCTAGCCAATTTAAATAATAATGTTTTGGGGGTTCTGGAAAAGATTAAATAGGGGAATGAACATGAATATCATGTTTTATTTTTAGTACTATATATTTGTAAATAATACTAAACACGTGAGAGATACATATGTCTAATAATTATTTTGCATCAATATTATATTAATGGGCCACTGTTTAGTTTGTATCAAATCAACACGAAACAGAAGATTTTGATCATTTTGTAATATTAACTATCTTCTTCATCTTCTTCTTCATCAGAAGAAGAAGAATATTATATATACATATATGAATATTATATTATCAACTAAAAGATACCCTCAGTTAAAGCTCTAAAGTTCCGCCTTACCGTCCTCAGCCAAAACCCATTTAAAACAATAACAAGTAAAGACAAATGCTCTATGATCTGTCATCATTAACACCCTGACCCACAACCCTTCTTCTGTTTATTAATAAACAAACCCAGCTAATAATGGCCTCGAGGGAAAAGTCATTAATTAAGAGATAAACCAACGGAATCTACTAACAAAGTAGAAACAACCCTTTCTGTGGGCAAGGGATGTGACACTATCGATGAAAGATATCGATATTTAGAACTTTATTTAAATTGTCCAGATTTTATATGTGTACTAGAATTGGTTTAAAGATTTCGATGAAAAGATTCATTGTTCATTTAATATTTCGGCAAAATGTATTCGGTAAAGTTAGCTTCGGTTAAACGCACTTTGGTAAGAAAGGATAACCCTATTCATAATTGCAGCAGGTTATTTTGATATTTTATGTGTTAAAAAATATGTTAATCTTACACAAAAAACAACATTACACTTAAAAAAAATCATCGACAACTTTGTTTCTCTACGTCCAATCACTAATTCAATAAATCCGTGTAAAGTGCGCAAACAGGCAGTGAAAGGGTTAATTTGCATGTCGGTATTTGCAGGGTTAACCGTCAGTTCGTTAGGGGAACAATTAATAATGGAAGGGTGGAAAAGCCACGAGAAACTTGTCCTAGGTCAGGACTCTCACTTTGTACGAGTTTTCATTTAGCTTACTTGTTGCAGGTTAATTTCGTTTGTTCAGTCTAACTATGAGGCACGTAATTAATGTTGATGTGGTAGATATATAGTCTGTATATTGTGGAGTACTTTTGGTACATGTTATTGATTATTAGTTGATTGTAACAATGTTTTCAAACATTTTATTTTAAACATTACTATCAATGGAAAGCTATCCATGTCTAACGACATTTTTTACACATTTTTAAAGCAATTAAACCCCTATTATACGTCAATGAAATCGGGAACATTAAAAAATTGCTACTTTTCCTGTCAAATGTTAAAATTAACTAAACTAAAACAAAATTAATTAACTAAAAAAGCATGACGTCTTTACGGTACGGGTAGTACGGGCAAAAGATACATACAAAATATGTACAAGACAAAACATTAAAATATTTCAAAGTAACATTTCTGTTCTGCACCACACTCCCAAACGAACACACCTATAAAACATCTAAATAAGTATATTTTCCCAACACGAACTCAATAGAACCCGGTGCATAATAAAACAACTGTTTGACGTTTCAACCCAGTAATTATTTGAAACTTCGTCAAAAAAATAACTCGAAAAAAAGTTGATAAATTAAACCAAACGGTAAAGACAAACGAAGAGATACGCTGAGGGCGTTCCGTTCATTTGTTATTCACTAATTTGTTGTTTCAACCGGGTAAAATTATAGCCTTACAATTATATTAGTATTAATGAGAACAGCCCACAGCTTTTTTTAAACACTTTTGTTAGGATTTTTTGTTTTAAAATCGTTTAAGTAATTGTTAGTTTTTATTGAGAATATTTGTAAACTATTGGGGTATTTTAGACAATATTGCGTCCTGCCCTAGTTTCGCTTCGTTTAATCATAATTGCTTAGTTTTTAGTTCAGAAATACAGTAGATATAGTGAGCTATAAGTGAGCTGAAGGCCTTGTCCTGTAAGATGATATTACAGGCCTTACTTTTTACATGTACTAGGGCTCTCATTCAATATTTTAAACAAAATATTTACTTAATTGCTAACAAGTGCAAACTGCCCATAAACTCACAACTCACAACCATCTTCAAATCAAGATAAATAACTAAGATAACTTCACGGTAATCCAATAAAACGCAACCACACAAATTGTAGTATAATAAAACAATTATAAAACTTCTCACACACCAATTATACAGTTTACACCGTCGGTTAAAGCATTAATTAAAACAAATACGTCACGGGCTTTTAAACTAACTACAAGGTGAAGAAAGTTAACTAAGAAAAAGGTAGTTATTACCATACGTTTATGGTTAATAAGTACGTATGGTTATAGTCATTTTTTATTTAAATTTCATGGAGTGTTAATCGCCGCTTACTGGTGTTTTGTTTATATGTTACACGGTATGATTAATTCATTAATTGTTTCGTTGAAGAATGTTTGTTTTTTCAATTGTGCGCGCGTTCATTTGTTTTTATAGACGCGGTTACAAAAGCTTAGTTATTATAGATATTTCTTTAATAATTTGAGAATTTGTTTGTCAATGGATAGTAAATATAGATTCAACTATATGCCAGTCTGCATGATATGTTGTAAAGTCAGTTAACGTTACAATAATAAGTTTTCCTAACCACTTCTCCAATGTTTTCTAACAGATCATTGTATCAATTCATAGAGTTAACGTGTCTTTGTATTAGCATTAGATTATACGTTTAGTGGTTTCAATCGGAATACAGTTTTAAATTGAATAAAGTATATGATAAGTATAATATCGGCGTCCGCAAATTGTTGTGGGTTCGTGCGTCGGAGTCGATCGATGCAATTTTGATTGATTGCATTGCTTAGTGTAGTGTAACCAATCTTATTGAAAACGCGTATTGTACGAAAGACCATGTCTGCATTCGACGCCCGTCAAACGGCTTTAAAATGAAAAAAACAGGGGACAACCCTAAATCCGGCGCGTTATCCACTGTGACATTTTATATTTTTGGGGAGTTATTATAGGGTTTTCGAACAAAAACTTCAATTTATTTTTGTATAGAATTTGTTTTGCTATGGGTTGTACGATACTTACCCTGTTATTATGTATCTACGTTATATTGTCAATATTATTTGAATACTTTTGCATAAATATATGACTAGACTTTATATGTTTACCGAAATACTAGAATTATCTCATTACGTTAGAATGGGTCCAATTATACTGGTAATTTTATTTAATACATTGTTACTATTTACTATACAGGCATTCAAATGAGTTAAACCATTTACCACGGCCATGTCACATAACGTTATTTGCCAAAGGATTGTTCGCTGTGCAAATAGAGAGCTTAATAAAATCAATCAAAGCTTCTAATCAATGCCAATACTCCGAACACGCGCTGCCAGTAACATCAATGCGATGAATTCAATCGATACAACGATTCCAACAGATGGGGTCCTTTCAAATAGAATTAATTAGATGAACTTGCGTAAATAAATACTTTTTGCTCGATAATTGTTAGAAAAACTTAAACTTGCTAACAAGGAGTTGTATTCTCAAATCACAAAGGAATGTAAACATCAGAGCAACAACAATTAGAATAGCCGATATCGAATGCCCGCGGCACCCTCCCACCCCACGCCACCCCATTATTTTATCTAATCAAAAAGTTTTAAAAGAAAAAATTATACCGGCCTTTATTATGAGTCAACTTTCTTTTAGAGGGGAGTGCAGAATATATTTTTAATAACGATACTGCGAGTGTTGTCCCGTGTACTTAGATAATTCTGTTGTTTTAATCTTTTGATAACTTTAGAATACAGAAATAAATATGGATGATATATTTTATTTATTCTCGTAAAGTTTTTGGTTGGTCTAATGCTAGTCTAGGTATATTGTTTTAATTCTCTCCTTAGAAAACTTAAGCTAAAGTGAACACTCAGTAGGAAATTAGTTAAGGAATTAGTTAATATAAAGCACAAACTTAAATATAAATAACAAATCATTAAAGTTGATTTAGTTTGATTGATTCCATAAAACACATACATTCACTTGGTTTATAGGTTCCACTCACGAAGTGCATTTAAGGGGAGAAACGCAAGCCATAGTAACCAAGAATATAAATTGAAATTTTATATTTCACTACCACCGTAAAGCGTACCATCAAAGGCCTCAGATGAGACCAAAAATTCTACATTAATTAAGGAAAAGGTGCCACGAAAAAACCGAGGGTAACCTACCCTAAGTATTTTCCTTGCGTTTTCCGCAAATACACACTTTTGATACGGGAAAATTCGTCTCAACACGATGTGTTAAGAGTGATTTCTGTGTGTTATCTTTTTGGATAATATTTTTCTGAGGCATCATTATTATTGCACACCTTGTATGCGTAAATCAGAGCCCGAGGCGAGCATTTTTCAGACAAAAAGATGCAATTATATGCAAAGGGAGAGGGACACGTAATGAGGCACTTTCAAATATCTTAGGGTGTCTTGTAAATTAAGTTTTTATCTCGATTTTATAAATTATTTGGACAGTTTGCTATTTCTTCTTGATTCGATTTCTCATACAAAGTATCGTAGTCCCTTATTTGACAGCTAGGCTAAGGAGGCAAGTAGGGATACATTTTTTTTTAATTTGCTCCGTGACAAATAATGTTTAGAATTCAATACTTTTAGACACCGTTTAGGAAGTAAACAAGGTAGAAAATACAAGCTGTTAGTATTAGTACTCAGAGACCTCTATAAACACTTCACTAATTAACTTTAGTTTTTCATACATTACATGTCAAAATCACTAATACTAAGGAATCATTTGACGTCTCTGAGTACGGGCGTAACGTACTTATTATCAACTTCATTTGACCCTAGAATGTGATTATAAATTCGCATTTAGAATGAAAATACCCTAACTATACGTTAACGCTTTAAAATATTATTTGGGTATATTAGTCATGACAAGGAGCGAGGTCACTTCAATGTATTGAATAAAGTAGATTGAATAAACTACGAGTATATACATACCTATGTGTTGTTATTGTAGAATTAAAAGCAATACGCCGGTCAAGGATGCTTTGTTTTGGATTCGACAATTCAATGCGTTTAAATGAAGCGGTTATATAACTTTTGTTTTACATTGCTAGGTATTGTCGATTGGTTGTTTCCAGCGATTGTCAATTGTTTTTATTTGAAATGGGCGTTCTTTTCGTGATTGGGCAACTGGTAATGTTTGCTAAACAAAAATTAACTACGACTTTGAATTTAGAAAATTAAGGTTTGTTTCTGAAAGGAATGTCCTTTGTATTTAAGGACATAATTAATAATGTCTAATGCCTATTTATGTGACTATGTTCTTAATTCTGATAAATTAATGATCTACTTACTCTAATAAAGCTGAAAAGTATTTTCGTTTCAACGCTCTTATGAAACTCAGTCGGATTCGACGAAATCGGTTCGCATAGTTTTGAAAGTGCAGAAAGACCACTATTTATGCGGAAATTATAATGTATAGGATATCCATGTGAACCAGACATTCTCGAAGCTTTACTAGTTTAAAAATTTGTCATCAATGTCAAATCACACGTTTAAATCAACATAAACATACGCAATGTTTATTTTAATAAAATTTTGTGATATAGTTTTTTGCTAGAATCGTGTTTTTAATATTAATGTATACCAAACCAAGGACACCGCACGTCCCGGTGCGTCAGACTACCCACGTTTATCCTGTATTAGGATTTCTTTGTAAGTATAATTCATTTAAATTAGATCAGGTTTATTTTTGTTGATAGACTTCATTTGAATGTTTGTTCTAGAATTGTAGTTTTATTAATACTGATGAGACTCGACTCGACTGAACATCTTTGGAGACAATGTTTTGTATAAGTTAATAGAGGTCGAGAGATAAGCAACAATGTTTCTAAGCGTACACCTTATCTCATTCATACTTCTATATACTGAAATATGAATGACAATTGTCTTACAGAGACACAGTACTAGAGTGCTTAACACGGAATGACTGTATAATAACTATTATCATTACTAAGGTGTTTTTTAAAGTACTTTTTAAAACCCAAAGAAGGCAAAGACACGCACTCTTAAACCCTAATAAATACCTCTTAGTTCTATATAAAGCTGTACATAACTGCTCCCATCCAAGGACATTTATTATCTCATGTTTATTGCACTCAACACCATATGAAATCCACGTAAAGAAACGCCCCATACTGCGCTCTTTTACGTCCATAAAAACACATTTCCGTAATCACCTTATAAAGGGATTACTATAAATAAAGAGGAAAAAAGGAAATTAACCGCATTAAGGGAGGAAAAAATCCCAAGTCCCCCCTCCTGCAATATGTGAGCTCCCACTGATAAAACACGGCGAGTGTTCGCGTAAATGAAACAATGTTGTAATTTTATGATTATCATTTTTTGTTGTTGTTCTTAACCGACTTTGGAGAGGAGGGTTGGTATGATGGTTGTTTTATGTATGATCTGCGGTAGATAAGCAAGAATATGTGAGAGGTTTTGGATTTTTTTCATTAGTACAGTTTTTCCAAATATGTAATGTAAATCTTTTATGTGTTTAACATTAGTGAGTTAAAGTTAAAGTTAAAATTACTGCTGCACTCAGAAACGTCCATTAAATACGGCAATTAACTAACTGACGTATTTTTTCATACATTACATTTCAAAATCACTCATTAAACCTTTACTAAGGAAGCATTGAATTCTGGGTACGGGCGCTACATAAATACAAAATCCAATAACTTTACAAAAGTAATAAATAAAACCAGAAATTAAATAATTCCAATAAGATGTATGGGGCAAACACCGGAAAATACATAAGAAACAGGCATGCAACCCCCGTGTAGGTTTATTCTCTATCAGGGTGGAATGAGTAGGGGATAAAAAACAAAATGAGAAGTTATGTTTTCGGTAATAAAGGACGGCCGAGAGAAATCGTTTAAGACGACGCCAAATGAGATGGAACGAATATATTTGATTATTTTTATGGCACGAAATTGCGATACGGTCGGCTCGGACCTAATGTCTATTTGTTTTACTTCAATTTAATATTTTTATTGGCGATAAATGTTTCGATGTTACACATTTTAAGGCTGTCATGTTAACCGACTTCAAAACTGAAGGAGGAGGTTATTTTTCATTAATATATACAGTCTGAACTGTAGCGTATAGATTCTGAGCTATACCGTCAAGATTATACTTTATTTAAGTTGTAACTGAGAAGTCATTTTAATTACTGTCTGTCAAGGTCTAGAAAAAAAGTAAGTACCCATTTTCATTAAAACGAAGTTAACGACCCAAAAGCGATAGTTCAAAAAATATTAATAAAGTGGCAAGCATTTATCGATTTATGATCACAACAATTGGAAGACAGTCGTTATTTTTATGGCTTCTAAAAAACGAGGATATGAATCAATGCAGGGGACACAAAGCGTAATTTATAAGTCTGTTTAATTGTAAGAGAAAAAAATGGTAACTACAACCCATGTTTCATTCGTGTTAATTTTGTGTTCGATTCGTTACGGTAGGGTGTTGGTAATGCGATGGGACTACTTGAATTCGAATATGAGTTTTTTGTAATCGATTTTCGGATCGGTAGCTTGTGTTCTTTATGTTTTTGTTTTAGAAAAGAGAGAGAATCTAAAGGCTTTAGTTAGAGGTTATATCGTTCTTTGTTATTTGCTTTACATTATCTGGGTTTGTACTACCTATATATAAGCAAGCTTTTTAAATAAGACCTTAACTTTTCAAAGCTTTTAGACGCTGCTAAGATGTTTCGTGTCTGTCTTGTAAGAACTATGGACTACCCTTAGGGAGTACAAAATCAATTATATTTAATGACACGTTTCGTCTAAGTCCGATTGATAAATGATTCTTATAAGTACCGGAGAAAGTCCACTCTCAATTTTGCAAATACGTATAAAAACAACACTCACACATTGGCGTACCCTCTTTACGCGACACATAATGAAGGGAGGGCAGCGTGATATAATGCAGTTTTTTATTGCTTACTCCTTATACCCACAAGTAAAAAACACAACACACACGCGTACATTTTAACTATTAGTGCTTTTTTTCTGTATGGGTTGGGGAAGGGTTTGCACGCCGAGGGTTAAGCTCGGTCGCTTGATAAAAAATTTACGTCGCACAGAGTCGGCAGCCCGCTCGGATGACATTGAGGGTCACCGGAATACTGCCATTGTTGCGTGTCCCACTCATTCTACAAACTTTTGAATTTTTGTAAAACTTATTCTGATCTTGATCCCATAGAACTAAGGGACCATTAATAACCATGGAATATAAATATCGCCTTCGCTTTCATTTCACGGGGATCGAAAACAAAGAGGCTCTTTGATTTTATTATTCTAATTTAATTTGGCTCGGGCCGGCCGCGTTCGTCTGCGCTTTATCGCCAGGTAGCCTTCTGTTTCTAAGAAAAAAATATTTATATCTCTTTCTATTAGAAATCCCATTGTTCGCGCGAGGGCACGTCAGCACGTGACAAAAGGAACATTAATTATAATATCCGATTAAAAAAGCGCCATTTAGCTACGCGAGAAACGTCCTTTGTTTGAGATGATTGAATTTGGAATTACCAACATTAGCTACCTCGGGGGAAACGGAGACTATAATAAAGTATAGATCTACTGTTTGCACAGGCGTCGGGTGAGGCGAGCTTTACAATATTTTAAATTAGGAAGCAGAACGTACGATAAAGATATCGGATTACCTCGTAGTTACTCAGTAGCCGACAAGACACGGACAAAAACTATGGGCACCGAGAGACTGCCGAAATATGAGGATCCAATTCCATAAACCACATCAGTGGGTGGAATCATACGAGTTATGTCCGTACGTGCCGCCACATAGTAATTAGATATTACGTCTCCGAGCTAATCGTAACTCGCACGGGTGTTGTTTTACCCGAAAGGGGGAATAAATCACAGTAACACCGTCACAAAAAACATAATACAAAAAAAAAGAAACAATATCAGCAGCGGAACAAAAGAAATTATACCATGCGGATCCACAGCGAAAAAAATCGTTATGATAATAAAAAAAGTGTAATAATAACCGTAGAGAACAATAAGTAGCGCTTATGCGTTTTATAAATCAACGTTTATTTTACCAATGTTGGGATAGATAAACCTTTGACGTCTCGCTAGTCAACAACAGCTGCCACGCGCAGATTAAATTCATACAGATGAAGTACTGCATTTTAATAACCCATTATTGTTTCGGTTGCCCGTTTTTATTATAATACATGTCATTCAAATTAATTATGCGAATTTCAGTAGAAAGTTATAATATATACAGACATTTGGTGACTTTCGAATCAGATGGGATGCACAATTAATATCTCGATATATTTATCCGTTGGCGTCGGAGTGGGACGGTCGTCCGCCATGTTATTAATGGAAGTGTATCACGGGAGCCATTAGATACATAATTAACATCAATCTCCGAATAAAAAATATAAAAAAGGAATACGAAGGAATATCAAGCGTCACTCTCGCAACGAATAAAAACGTCATTAAAGATTGATCGCTCCGAAGAAGTATCATTAATATTATTCAATTAATAAAACGTAATTTTGCGAGGTAAAATGCTCACCCTAAGGAGGAAAAAGCAATTAGTGGCTAGATTGCGATCCGTCAAAACAACTGCGTGGAGTGCTAGAGAAAAAAACGTCGAGGAGCATTCATTAAAGTAAAATTCGCGAGGGGTGAATATGTAAGGAGTTTTTTGCATAAGACGGAGGCGCCCTCGTTTTTTAAAGTTTTTTTGTATTGAAAACAAACTATGTGGGCGCACAGTGAGCGGTTTTCGTCACACTTGCACAATGTCGGTGTTGACTAAACTTTTTTTTAATTGTCCTCGTAATGACTGTTGTTATGGTTTCATGGTGGCGTAATGAGCAAAGTCGCGCGATCTCATTTGCATGTGATCGCGGGGTGACGTTTTTTTCGCGACTTTTGTTGATGAAGTTTTTCAACCGTTTTTTCTAGACTGTTTATAGCGTGCGATATGGCTCTATTTGAAGTTTGTGGTTAAACATTTCAGTGGCACGTTGTTTATGGCTGAGGGGTGTTTTATTGTTGTTTTTGAGTGTGTATTTTAGCCAAATCATTTGAAATTAGCACGATATTACTGAAGTTGAAGAAAACTTTGCAAGTCTCTCTTATTATTCAAATTTTAAACCAGTTTTACTGCCAAAATACTTCATGCAAGAATTCGAAATTCAAATAGCTTTTCAGTCGCAAAATGCTTGAGTGTCTAATTTTCAGAAATTAATCATACCATCTAGATAAGTTGAAACAATTCACTTGCTAATAAGTAATTACGGTTGGTGGTTTAATGTTATTGAGTTGGAGCTGATAAGTAGATAGTGGAATTAGTAAATAAGTCCGCCTAGAATAATGGGTTCGATAAAGGTAACCCCATCGAGTCGTTGTGAACCGATAATAAAGGTCGAAGCGACGTGGCGGCCCCGATTTGGTATTAGCAATCATTAAATTGGAAATAACGCTATATCGGCGATACACTGCTTTTTCTTTTATAAATATCTCTCACGTGATGCCGGTGCCGTGTCGTGTCACGAACCTCACTGAAAACGATGGAAATATTCAAATAGCCATATAAAAAAGACAAGTTAGGTAGCATTTAAAAAGCTTGTTTGTTTAGCGACGAATCGCTTCTAGTCATGACACGGTGCAGGGCGCATCCGAAACTACGATACGTGACAAACTTTTATTGCAATCCGTTGATCTTTATTTCTCTTGTCATAAGGCTCGATTTACTGTCGCCGAATGAAAATAAAAAATGGTGAAATACTGCAGTTGTATATTGGGATGAGAAATGGCTATGAAAAATGAAAGGTCTTGAGGAAATTGGGTGGAAGGCAGCGAGGGTAAACGGTTCGAATGGTTGATTATCTTATAAGATTAGGTAATCCAATGAGATTACATTTGCATCTCATTTGCCGAACTTTATGTTGATTCTAACTAGCATGTCTTATCAGAAATATATGAGCTTTAACAGACAATCGTGTTATTTAAAAGGCGGGTCAAAATGGCTGGTTCAACAAGTTATTTCTACGCTTAATGGAAATTAGGGTTTAATCGTTATTTAAATCAAAAATATCGATTAAACACCCAAGTTTAAGATGACGTTTTTTAATTAGAGTTTATGGAAAGTGAAGATATTACTTATTTATGCAAATAACATGTTTCTAATAAAATTTAATAGTTATAAATGCGTTGCAGTTAAAGCTCAAATATATGATGTAGTCCAATTTATATTTATGCATACGCAAGAATAACTGAATATTTACTTATTTAACTAAATTAATATCGTAAATAACTTGATTAAAAAAATATAAAATTAAAATGAGGTACGAATGCGCACCCGTTAAGGTCGTGGAATTTGACACAGTTTCAATATATTATATTTAATGGATACTTTAATAAATAACCAACACCACACACGTTAATGTTCACATGAATATTCATATAAATCACGATTACTATTTTAACAATGCACATTTATCGAATAGCAATTTATTTGCTTATTTATTGAAATTTGTTACGCATTTTAATATTTTTTAGTTAGCGTATGTTTAAAACTAATTCCGTTTCTGTTTATTACAATGGGTGTGAGCAAGACGGGTGTATGATTAGGGGCAGATCGTAATGCAAGTGTCAATGGTGTCGATGCAATTGATAGGATTTTTAATGGTTACAAAAAAATGGCGACAATAGCGCGCAGTCGGTCGAACGACAGAATTATTTATTGCCGATCGTAAAATGTAGTTTAAATTAAATCGCCTCTAAGTCCCAGTTTCCTTTCTCGCGCCAATACCCATTTTAATGTTTTCAATAATTGCAATAAGACCAATAAATCAGTTTACTTAATGTACTACCGCGTGCCAACAAATTATTTTTATATTATTCTCTTTGTAATTGCAGTGAAAGTTTATAACATACCTAGTTATAGATATTCATCTCACATACATATGTTTGTACATTCACTCTATGTAAACGGATACAATACGATTTACAAACTAAAGAACCGCACTCTAAGGTGCCAAAGACAATGATAATTGTTCTTCGAGAAATATGGTGTTGCCACCGACAAAAGACTAAATGAAAAAAATAATACATTTTTCATTGTAACAGTGGACCATTGAGCACAGGTGAGCCGATGTGGGGTGGACATGGACAATAGAACCATCAATGGACCAAGGGAATATTTTTTGCTTTTCTTCTAAATATTACGTATTGGGAATATTTTTGTCATTAATTATGTTAAAACGATGTCAGCCCAGCGGCGATGTCAAATATGAAATATACTGTTTTGTAGGTGGTCGCGGATACCCTAACCGTAATGAGAGGACGACTATGGGGTTAAAAAATATTAATTAACTAGCAGCGCCCCGCGGTTTTACCCGCGTTGTGCCCGTTCCCGTGGGAATTTCGGGATAAAATGTAGCCTATAGCCTTCCTCGATAAATAGACTATCTAACAGTGAAATAATTATTCAAATCGGTTCAGTAGTATCTGAGATTAGCGCGTTTAAACAAACAAACAAACAAACAAACAAACAAACAAACAAAACAAACTCTTCAGCTTTATAATATTAGTATAGATTAGTTTACATACCAATTTCGTCCGACTTAAGAAAGGAGATACTATATTCGATTTGTATTTTTTGAAAGGTTTCTGCCATTTTCCCGACAACTACCCAGATTTTGATGGAGTTCTCGTTTCATGATCTTAATTCGTTATTTAAAAGAGATGAAAGAAAATAAACAGCCTGTTAGATCTCATGGTAGAACAAATACCTCTCGCTCTTCAAAAATATTAGCACGGTTACTAAAATTTAAAATTGAAAAAGTAATTCGAGAAGACAAACAAAAAAACGTATTTGCTAAGAAAACAAAAATCCCCTACATTTGTCCCACAGAAAAACTTAATAAGTGTTTCTAATTCAAAAGACAACCTTAGAATTGCGAAAAAACAAGAACGTTAGTTGAGGGATATCAATAAAAGGTATTTGTTAAAATGTGCAGCTGTCATGCGCCTGCGCATCCGCGTGCAAACTCGATACCTATGACAATGCGTGATCTTGATGAGTGGATCAATTAATGGGTGAAAAAACAGACAATTGTTATGAATGAGGTTCCAACGTTGTGACAAGGATTTTGAAGGTCTGCGTTTTTGGTTTTCAATTCCGTTGCGTTTGGGCATGTGGAGCAGCCAAGCCAATTTGTTGACGAAATTAATGTACTAAGTAATTTTGAAAGTATTAAGCTTTTTAAAAATAAGATGTACTGTAGATATTCTGAAAGCTCTACCAAATAAAAGAAAGGCAAAGGCCTCGCATATCATTTAAAAAATCAGTACAGTGAGGAGGATTAGGCGTAATCACTATGCTTGCCTAATGCGAGTTGGTGATTTCCAATGGTTGAAAAGAAGGAAACATGTTCTCACTAATAAAAAGTTATTCCGAGTATGAACTAGTACCGAGTACGAGTATAATCTTTAGTTTTGACATTTATCTACATACAACATTGGCAATTGACAATTCAAATGGAGTTAAACGGTTTAATTAGTAAGACTATAACTGTTGCTTATTATGGAAATATTAACAGCTCATTTCTACGTCTTTTTTAATAAATCTTCTTTCAGCTTAAAACATTGAGTGCCATAAATAAAACAAAAGGACACTGGCTCGTGCCCATAGACAAAAACCATAGAGCTATTGTTTTAACCACTTAAAATATAAAGTCTACAGGTAGTTTAGGTCACACAAATTGTCACAGAACTACACAATAGCTTTGTTTTCCAATATACGTGAAAAAATCTGAACTATACTTGAAAAACAAAGAGCTTTACGTCACATTTTTAAAATAAAAGGTGCTATTTGTATGGGGATTATATCCTTTAAGACACGGGGCTACAACCACAATTGTGTTTAGACAATACGTTTAAGTTCAGGTAGCACTGTAACAACCAAAGTAATTCTTAACTAGCTCTCTAAAACATAAGCAAAAATATATTCTATTGCCAAAGCCATAGAGTGCAACTATTTTTAGCAAAGTGCAAAGTGAAACTCGAGTCGCTATTTTAGCTAGGTTCCGCGAAAAAGGCGATGTGTTATTGTCGTTTTTATCCGTCGAAAGATACTGTGTTTAAACAGTTTGCTTTCTTTATAGCTAATCCTAAGTAGATGTCGAATTTAATCGGGTACAAAGAATTACTTGGGATGCGTTATTTCATATAAAAATAAACGAAGAAATGAATAAGAACTTATTTGTAGGGATACTGGTTTTTTTTATTAGAACTACCGTATGGCTGCGTTTTTACATGCGTTGTACTTATTTTGTTATATACTGATGGTATACTCTCTCTAGAAATGCTCTATCATTTTCAGCTGTTTTTGAGCGAAAAATGTAAGCTAATCATCAAATAAGTATACAGATAATCATCTTCACTATCACATGTTTGAAGTGCTATTACAGATTTAATTTTGAATGTTTGTTTGCTGGAGTTTTGATGGATGTTTAACAAGAGCTTTTTATAGTTTAAATAAGAGAAACAATGACAAAACAAACAGGATGCATAGATTAGTTTCTAAAAATCAATAACTAGATGATGACCAATTCTGCGAAGGTATTTGAACAAGATAAAAGTTTGTTCAGATGTTAGTTTTACATATCACCGCTGTGGACGTGCAAACAAATGGGCAATAACCGTCCACAATAAATTATAACCAAATATCGATCCTATCTCTTAAAATAGGGTAAAAATGGTAACAGACTATATTGACGCGACTTCGGCAAACCGAGATAAAATAAATATTTTAGGGTGGGCTCGCCCTAAACAAACACATCCAGGATTTGCTGACCGTCGATATAGTTTCAATTTAATACGCCGAAATTTCATCACATTCTCAACACTCGAAAACAAGCCTTACTGTATTCAACTTATGACACAAGATGCTACAAAGATTGTGAGGCACATTAATCGTTTTGAAAATAAGTTAGGAGCTTAAAATATAACGCTATCACGAGGTGTTTGTGAAAGATTTTTTCTTTGTTTTAATAATATTTTCTTCGTTTTCTTTATTATGACTTGGTTTTAGATGAAATGTACTTACTTATTGAATTATATAATGTGAACCTATGTTGAGTTTTACTGTGTAGGTACCCTTTGGATGTATGAGGCACCCATTTTGTCGAAAGCATTTCTTTTATATTTTAGGAACACAACTGAAATTAATAGAGAGGTGTGGAAAGAAAGTGGAGAGGCTTTGCACAGCAGTGGGACAAACCAGGTTAAATACAATAATATAATATAGAAATTGTGTAAATACAGAGATCATTGAATATTCACTTTGAATATGATAATTTTGAAACATTTTCATTAGATTTGAAGTGTTTATTACAACTCTGTTTATTGTTGATGAAAAAGCTATGATAAACCAAACTGTCGGTGTATCGCTAAACCTAGTTCAAAGTTTTACTAGGCAGCTATAATTAATGTAACGAGCAGGTTTCGCCCGAGGCGGGAGCTGGTTATCGGGCGTCTTATCAAAATCCTGCAATATTTCTTCATTAACGACTCTCCGGGTCGGGCAATACGTCATACCATCTGTTAAAGGTTCCACCGAATGGTGTGATTAAATTTATTAAAATATATATCTATAGCAACTTTTTTTATTTCTACTAATATAATAAAGATTTACATAAACAGTTTGATCTTTAGTTTGTCTCTTTGAACGCACTAATCTCAGAAACTACAAATCAGATTTAAATAATTCTTTATTTAAGGATAGCCAGACTCAATGAGAAGGTTAAAGACTATTTTTTATTTATCCCGAATTTCCTACGGGAACTGGCACAATGCGGGTTAAACCGTGGAGCGCCGCTAGTCAACTTATATGACATGTGACACAAACATTCTTAATTATCTATTCGTTTTAGCTGTACAGTCAATTCACAATTCATTGTTTTGTTTTACTAAATACCTAATACATAGAAAGCGATTCAACGTTATAATCTGAATTATCAAAATCATACAGATGTTTTCTACCTATTTATCAAATAAAATGACACATATTGTAAATATAATTTTACGAAAATATTGTAAAGAGTATTGTGTTTCATAATTAATGAAGCTAAACTTTCTCGGTAACAGAATATTCCGATCCGATCTATGCTTCGGATTGTCATTACCAGCCTCTTTGTGCGACATTCTTTTGCGCCCAGGTGTTCACATAATTACATTGGATAGTGAAAGAAAGGGACACACCTATCAACTCTCCCATTTGCTAGAAAGAGAAGCGAAATAACTTCTAGCGTTGATTGATAACTGTGACAAAAACGAAGCAGATGAAAAATAATAATTATTAAATCTTTTGTTAAAGGTGCACGAGTTTATAGGGGTGACGCTTAACTTTTATTGTTACATGAAAATGTGCTTTAGATTTTAATTTGGTAATGAATTTTGGCACATTAGTGATATAGAGAAATGGTAATAATATAAATAAAATATAATATGTACATTATCCTATCATTATTTTCAGGAGTCCATTAATTCTTATCTGTACTCTTTGAATTAATTGCATTTACCTGGTACAGACGCAGTTAAAAGTGAAATACCTAACAGGCTAGTGTATCTTAAATTTAACTTATTGGGAACATTGACAACCCTATAAAAACTGCATTCGACGGCTGTGCAAAGCTAGACAATTGTAAAGCAAAATGCGCAGGTAGATTACTAGTACCAATCACATTTACTTCATTCCAACCGCTTCTATCTATCACTTCAACCTTATTACTAGTACTATAAGGTTGGTTTTATTATTGTTAATCAGTTGGTTGGTTGGTAAAAATAAGTTTGTACAGGTGTACTTATATTTTTTCATCTTTCATTAGCTAAGTTCGCGCTTCGGATCACGATTGAGGGTTGAATGGACATGTTCTATTGTTTCTTTGAATACATGAGGAATTCTGTCAATAAAATCTGGGTGGTTCTTTTTTTTGCTATCGGTACAGTTTTTGAAATGCAACAACAGTCTATGCAATCAAGGTATAAAAAATGTTTATAGAATACAAGAGCACGAATTTATGGGGAACATATTTAAATATTATGTTTAATAATAATGATTTCCTTATTAAAATATATTAAATTATGTGCCATATTGAAATAGATAATTAAAATATCTTAATAAAACTAATTAGGAAGATATCTACACCGATTCTCTTTTTCTTTGAAAACTTTTGTCCAATTCTTGATTTATGAATACAGAATTAATTAGTAAAGCTGGATTCTTAATGGCTTTTTTTAATTGGTAGCCAAAATAGTTGGGATGCTGCGAATGCTCGTTCAAACATAGATCCCTTTGTCGGCATTTTAAGCCTCCAACGAACGTTACGGTTTGTTTAACATATTATTGTTAATTATAGTTTTTCTTCCATTAGATTTAAGATCCTTTGTTACACAAGATCATTATTAAAGATAACATTAAAAAGCTCCATACAAATCTATTAGACGTAACGAGATAATGATACCTAACAATTTGAATTAAGGATCCATTTCCAATGGAAGCCCTCTAAGGCCCAAGCGGCCGAACAGCTAAGTAGGTACATTCCAAAGAATTTATGTAACATCAATGTTAGTCATGGTTATTATTTGCCGGTTTAATTACCGTCTCCATTCAAATATATCTCAACGTTCGATCTATATATAAAATAAATCAATTTAATCTAATTAAAAGCATTGCATGTTTTTTTGTTCAGTAACGAAACAAGACGAGTTATTAGGAGATGAATCGTGTAGATATACTTTGAGTCAGCAGGTCACCGATCGTATCTAAGTTCGAGACGTCAAACCGTCCGTCCAACGTCGAATTCTATATTATTTATTCTAATTTAATTTAAGTGATGACCTTTCTTTGAGGAAATCTCACGGAACATTCCACCTCATGCAAGTTTCATGTGTCATTGTAATGCTTTGGGGAGCGCATTAAGGCACCGATTCACTTAAGATACAGTGAAAATGAGACACGAATTTAACACGCACCGGGCTTTTATTTTGTGTACCTACGTTAAATTGAAAAAAGAACACAGACCTTCGTATAGTAGCAAAGCAATAGATAATGTAGAATACATCCTTAAAAATGACGTTCTTAATTTGAAACGACCAATAACCTTCGTTGTCATAAAGTTTTGTTTTTGACGTTTCTAGTTATGTCTCCTATCATTGTAATTCAAATTACTTAGTAGTCGTATTTTAAATTGTTGAATTAAATAAGCATTTAGTTATCAATTGAACCAGGTATGTGAT
The DNA here is from genome assembly GCA_963082685.1 of Cyclophora albipunctata. Taxonomy (NCBI): domain Eukaryota; kingdom Metazoa; phylum Arthropoda; class Insecta; order Lepidoptera; family Geometridae; genus Cyclophora; species Cyclophora albipunctata. The sequence continues at coordinate 4,397,933 of OY720123.1, forward strand.
GTTTATTTTCGAAAATGGTCATAAATTGAATATTAATAAAAAGGTAAGTACATAGAACCTTTTTGTAACTGCTACTAGTTGATGTTTATGCAGTAACGTGACAGTAATATTGTTTATGAACTTATTTATTTAAAACTCTTTTTAATTCTATTAGTGAAACGTTTATCAATATGAATACCATTTTACTAATAAGTTATGTATGCTCCCTGGTGGTATTCGTTATTCATTGGAGATATTTTTAAATGAATAAGGATTAATCTAACATGTGAAAAAGGAATCGGGCATAGTGGCAACAAGGGTGAATTAATTATACAGAAGAAAATTCGGGATAGAAGTGCCTACGTTAGTATTTTTATATCCCAATATCCGAGACAGATATTTATAATCGCACTCTCAATGAAAGTGCATTCATAGATGCAATCCTTAAGGTATGTAGTTGCGTAGCCGTATTTTTTAATAATAACTATATTGTATTCTATGTTTTTGCTTTAGACTAAGATTGACTACACGCTACTGTAAGTAACAAATAGAAAACAAACTGTTGCTCAAAATAATTGTGCAGTAAAAATTGTGTGAGATATTTGAGGAATGTATGGTTGGTGGGTAAGGTTGTCTCGCCACGCAGTCTACGAGGCGACTTTACGATCGGCCGCCAGCCACTTTTATTGGCTACCTCGCACAGAGCGAAGCCTCCAGCCTCCGATTCACTCTAAGAAATACACTTTTTTATTGCTCTGTCACTCCGGTAATTTATTGACAATGAACACACGTGCATTTCTATTAATATTTTATGTAGAGTTTTATGCGCGACCATTGTTGCCCCGGCGGACACCTCCGCGTGTTATATCAAGGAATTTAATTGGAGAATCATTTTCTTGTTATACTCCCAGCTTATTTTAATGCCTGTAATTTCGAAGGTTTGTACTAGATGAATCGTGTTAACAATGCCACGTTTATTACATGTGGGGACTAAATAATGTTATTGTGACTGTGGTTAGCTTGGAAGATCAACGTGCTACAATAATCAGAAAAAAATACTGCACATGTATATCTTTTCAAAACTAAGGAACAACACCATGCTGTTAACACAAACTAAACATTTTAGTTTGGGACATATCTTATGTCTCTATAAGTGAGGTCCTGTAATTAGTTTTTTGGCACTATTCATATCGCTCTGCGGATCAAAGATTCTCTTCACGTAATAGTCAACAACTAACAAAGCTCAATACCAATTAACTTTTTCATTTTATAGATTTTATATCACCAACCCGCAGCACCCATGCGTGGTTGTGCCTTATCTACCTGACTGTACTGTTAGCTTCAAGCATATGAAAGCCCTTTGAACGGTTATGGGGCAGTACAGTCACACATAAACTTACTTAAGACAAAATACGAACTCGCGAGATTATTAAAAGTGTAACCTTATGTCTCGTTTTACACTTCTCCGTTGAATGGGAACGCATCTCGTAAATAACAGCGGACAAAGTATGGTGGAATGTTCCCCATATAATTAAGAGTAATGCTGAGGCTGTAACTCAGTCGACGGAACAATGAGGATCATCCTCAGCACCTAATGGTGATTCAGTTCAGTCAATAACTTTGTGTAATGTACGACTTGTAGGTTATATTATTTTGAAAGATATTTAGAAGGTGAGGTTTCTACAAATAAAACCTTTTAAACAATTGGTTTTTATCATATTTAATCTTCTTGGTATCGGGTCTTATTCTCTACTAGCAGCGCCCCGCGGTTTTACCCGCGTTCTGCCCGTTCCTGTAGGAATTTCGGGAAAAAAGTAGCCTATAACCTACCCGTTGAATGTGGCTATACATTACAAAAAGAATTAATCGAATCGGATTGATAGTTTATGAGATTAGCGCGTTCAAACAAACAAACAAGCTCTGCAGCTTTATAATATCGATTCGATATGAATCGATGAATCGATTTTTATTATGTTTTAATTCGATGGTGTTAGGTTAACGCGCCAGTAGTGTAACAACCTCTTGTAGTAGGTAATGCATAAGAGAAACTGGTTGAGTAAAATTTTATCACTTACGCCCATGAAATGGCCACGATAGGGTGTGTGATGTTATGGCGGATAGAGTTAGAAGCTTGGTTCTATATGATAATTTCTTGCTCTACATACAAGATGTGACCAGTTTTTGACGGTTCGACAGGTGTATTATGGTATAATTATGGTCTCGTTTTGGCAAAATTATACATGAAAACGTTTCTGGTCAGATTCATATTTCTAGATTGACTTTAAGTTCACAATTGCTCCAACCAAATCCTGAACGCGAACTCGTAAAGGATTGCTCCAAAGATACCGCTACCAATACATAATGTAATTGACTTGACTTTGGTAATAAAATTGGTGGCCATTGTTATTTATTGCTAATCTGTGGTCGCCGGACGCATTTCGTTAATGGAACTCAAGAAATTGTGTTTGTTGGAGAAAATTGCTTGTATAATAACAAATTGGATTCCGATTAAAATAAAGTCGAGTTAGTGTTTTATGTCTTTTGTAATAATTCACTGTTTTAAGTTATTGTCTTGCAAAAGTTTCAAGTTTTCTTCTGAGTAGTCTCGATGACTTTGAACGCTTTAAAGTTACAAACTCTAAAGGCGGGTATTTACCGATGTTACATGTGGCGTAATGTAACGAGTTACACCTCGTAAGTTCGGTAAAACACGGCGCGTGCAGCGAGCAACGAGCGGTTCTTTATTGTGGAAAATTTTATTCGTTGCTCGCTGTGAATGTTACATTGTATCAATGACTATGGTTACGTTATGCTAGCTATATATCGAACTCGCTGGCTCGCTCCTCGACTTGTTTAATTTCAACGATGCTTGACGTCTAGTGATGATTGATTCGCATGTTTTCAGTTGTAGGTAAATAGTTTAAGACATAACTAATAACTTACGTGTTTGTTTGGTTTCGGTTCATATAACTGCAGACTTACCTGAAAAATAGAAAATAAGGTATTAAATTACAGATCCCAGAAAGTGTTTAAACATATAAAACTTACAGTAAACTTTAATTTAAACTGCAGTCAGTTCTGTTTACTCTTCCTCCTGTTACCTTTGGGCGTTTGTTGGGCCTGAGTTCTATTCGGAAGTCTAACAGGACATTTTAGACCTGCATATTTAAATTCACACGTGCAACCTCTTTGTTTAATATTAAAAGTAAACCTCGCGACACTCGAGTAAAAACTAACAATTAATCGGCAGCACCGATTAAGTTAGCCGACAGACAAAGGGGAATTGAAATGAGTCGCAGTCACTGCGTTCTTATCGACACATCCTCGAGATGGCCGCTACATGCCGAATGTTTTCAACAAATTCCACCAACCAGTTTCGCGCCTCTAATTGCACTTAATTTCTACTCCGTGCCTTCTTAAATACGGCTCGGATCGTTTAAAATTTCAAAGTAAAATGTAAAATGTTTAGAGTCCACCCTGAAGAAATTGACAAGCGAATGGCGATCGGGCCTCTCTGTTACTGGCCGTAATGTTCCGTTGGAATTCCGTGTTTTTAGTCTAACTCCAAATTGGAGATAAAGCAATAAAAATATTGTCAAGATTTTCTTTTGATTTGTTTGACTGTTTATTTTTGGTGAGGCTTAATAAGTAGATACTTGATATTGTTTTTGCTAGTTAAAATTAATTTACTAAATTGTGCGAGTTTAATACAAAAAGCGAGCGAGCTGGCGTAATGGATTTCATCGATCATCGATCATTTGAATTTCGATCAATTGGCATTCGATTTGGCATCAGTAACCCGGCAAAACTTAAAGACAATGTACATAGTTTGTAAACTGAATCTAAGAGAGACTTAAAGAAGCCTTTATTAAGGAGGCATAATACGTTTAAGTACCTAATTATTTCAGGATAAGAGTCTTAAGATTATTATAATAAGATCCAAGATCGATTACACATTTCAACATTGATTGTAAGTTAAATCTAAATCAAAGGCAATATTTCCTAGTATCTCCATGGGAATAAGCCAAGCTTTACGGCGGAGCAAATCATCTCACGATCCTATTTACACAAATTATGATCGCATTCCAATTTCAAAAGCCATTAAAACAACAGCTAGAAGCTTTGGACCAATCACAATTAATAATTTATAATTCACACAAACTGCGTGTACGCAATGACAAATTACAGTATAAAAAGTCAATTTGTAAGTCGCTCCGGTAATTACAGACGAAGGACTATTATTACGTCGATGCTTGAAATTAAAGTAAATTATTTGTAGAAAATATAATAAGAAAACTATTGCGTCAGAGACACTGGCTGTTTAAGGTATAAAGATTTTAAAATACGAAGACGCTCTTAAGTTTTTTTTTCTATTTGGCGATTTCGTCTTTAATTAAGAAGGAACAACACTATTTTAGAAACTCTAAATCCTAACTAATATTATAAATGCGAAAGTAACTCTGTCTGTCTGTTACGCTTTCACGCCAAAACTACTGAACCTATTTGAATGAAATTTGGTACACAATTAGTCCAGAGCCTGAGAAAGGACATAGGCTATTTTTTATCTCGAAATTACCGCGGGAACGGGTACTACGCGGGTAAAACCGCGGGGCTCGGCTAGTTTGTTTATACGAGTATATGTTTTTGACTTTGAACTGGCTTAAGTAGATTTGCTGATATCGTCTCTAATTATGGACTAATGAGACTACTTCAGCTTATGGTTCTGAATTAGGGACTGTTTGGAACATAATCTCAACCAGATAGAATCATAATCTTCGCTAGTGAAATCATATAGTTTAAACAAAAATAAAGGAAGCAACATATCGCCACAGCAAGACAACGACTATTAACTTCCTTAAAGCAAATAATAAAAGCGTCTCGGTTTTTGGATGTAATCCAACTATTTTAAAACTTCTATGCATTTTTAATATACATATTTTGTTTCAGTCTGTGTGTAAAATTGTATATTATATTTTTAGTTAAGTAGAGCACTGTGAGTTTATGAAGTATATGTACTTATTAAGTAAAATATATGGTTTAGGTAGTATGTAGTATTATATTTGTACTGTACCTTATGAAAGCTTTAAAAATATTTATTTCTTTACATTATTTTACTTGTAACAAATAATTACGAGTGCCTATGTTAATTAGAAAGTTTCATAACATTAAAAAAAAAATCGAAGCCTCTCTTTGGTAGAGCAATTGTAGAGTAACCACAGATTACTTATTCTACTCACTAACTTACTTTACTAACGTAAACCTATGTACAACATTCCACGATTCAAATAAGGAATGTCATACAAAAGTCTTTTACAATTTAAACAAATGAATTCGTAACATCATTACTCTTGCTATCTCCAATGAACAAGTATCGTCAATAAGTCAAAATAAATGCGCTCGATTACATTTAAAAAGTAATTGTATTGATACACAAGATATAAAAAGAAATAAGCATGTCACGATAGTTCATTCCTTGAGCACATCTGACACGACGTGGCACCTCAAAACAACCTTTGTACTCTCGTTAGCTGCGGAACGACCACCCGATAAGAATAGAATCGATCCTACTATCTGTTCTCGATCGATTATCACTGTTACTCGATTCTAAACATGGACCATAACTGGAGTATCAGCATATTTGGAAAGCTGTAAGGTTAGTTCGAGTTTTAGGGAGAGAGAATATTCGAAAAACGATTAAATTGTTTCGATTTGTGCCATAATTCTGCTAAACGTGTTTTAGGCATTTTGCTACGTATTATTAAAATTATCTTTAAAAATCTAGAGGCTAAATAAAGCTGTATTATTTTCAGGAGCAATAAAAAAAGATTGAGTGCAAAATATTTCTAGTAACGAAAAAGAAAAACAAGTGGTAGGAGTGATGAAATTCCACAAGCGCGCGCCGATTAAACTCCTTGGTGAAAATAAAAGAGATTGTTTATGAAGCTCGAGAAGACGACATGACAATAGATGACTGTGATGGGCCGAGACTTCTATAGCTCATTCGAAGCAACGACCAAAACTAGAATTTAATGCCGAAGATTTAAAGTTCATTAATTTCTAGACGTGATCAAAACATGTGACTTTAAAATGATTAGGAAAAGTGGGGGCGTGATGTGCGAGCGGGACGGTCGAGTGGGAGAGAGCGAGAGGGCAACAGGCGCGAGGGTCACAGGCGTGATGTCAGGTCAGCCACTTTTGCACCTCGCCGTAACAACGCGTCTCAAATTATTATGGACGTTTGATAAGTGTTTGAAGATTGCACCGTCTTGGTACTTTATGATGTTAATTAAGTGTTTACGTTACTAGCCGTATTGACTGTCGACTTGTTGACGAGGCTACTCTACCGTCTCTTTGTTTGAGGAAACGTCACTCACACTCGAAACTCAGTGCTTTCACCAAACGTTAACTAAGAGCATTGACATCCATAAATAAAAGACGCACAGACACATCAACAAATTGATATGTAAACGTATGACGTCGAGCCCAATCTACAAATGAAATTTCATCAGACCAATTGATAAGATAGCAACACTTCAAGATGAATTTAGGCTAAGAAACAACTCTAAAACGGCCGCAATAAAATGATATTAGCATAATAACGATTTATAGCAATAAAACCGTTTATTACTTTGGCCAATAAAGTTCCTGAATTTAAAATAACTGAAGATTAAGGGTGAAGACTTGAGCTGCGTCTACACCGGTTTCATAATGCGTCTTAATGTATATTTTACGATTGTTACATAAGACGCAAGCAGTTTAACATCGGTTTAAGCGATCTCTATCTGGTGTTATTAAATCCTCTGATGTTCCAAAAACATCAAATTATGAATGACGAATAAATCAACGGAGGCGATCGTAAAATGCTTTATGTTTTCGTTCTGTTCGTTCGATTCGATTGCTCTCGCAAATTGCGAGTGATGCGGCGAACGTACTTAATGCTATCTAGCTTCTTTCATATTAGATTGTATACTAATACCTATCACCATGTGTTACTTTACTCCTTAATGTGAACACAGTCTACTTATAGTTACTATAGTCTTAACATTGACTATGGCACTATGAAAACAAATGAAGGAACACAAGAGCAACTTTTCGGGAGAAAACAAGTCGGTCTCAAGATTGACTTCAATTTAATATACGCTTATGCTTGTTGCATTTGAACAATCATATATATATATATAAAATAACCATCAAACTTCGAAAGGCCTTTTCTAGTATTATGAACCGATGTCGCCTAAAAAACTTGAACATTTAATGACAGAACCCAAATTCCGTTTATCCCATTTTACTGTCCTTTCAATTTGAGAATAGAATAAATTGATTGACTCGAATCCATTAGAGTTTATAAGAATATATGAAGATAACATATCTACATAGCTTTGATCGTGTATCATAAACGCATTACTTCTTAATGAAACATTATGAATAGAACATTTTAATGTGGGGTGCAGTGTCGATATGATAAATGTTCCGCCGATGACTAGCGGTATCGCCCGACTTTGATTCCTGAAAGCGGCAGTCACTAAAGATGAGGGACATACAATCAATCAAAATTACGAAGAGTGATTCTATTTAGGTATTATTAAATTATGTAAATTGACTATAAAGTAAATAACAATGAGGAATAAATAATGATATTCTCTAATTTTTTGTATAAGGTATCTATGTTGTAAAGTCTAGAGATTACTAATATTAATAAAGCTGACTCAAAACCATTGCTGTGTGCATCAATAAATTTAAATACCTACCCACTTGGTAAAATTTAATAAACATAAAAGTCCTATTTTGAATTTCATAAGATTGATTAAGCGTCTCACATTACCATATTGTGAACAAAAAACACACTCTGCCCGTTCCTTAAAACATACAATTGACCGGTAAAAAAACGTGATCAAAACCTGAACGAATACAATGACAACTGCATGCTGAATCAATCACAAAAAATGGAATCCGAACAAAAACAACAATTAAAGAATCTACGAGCGCTCGAAAGAAATATTCAGAATACGTAGCCGAGGGCCACAAATTTATTCTTTTACCATTCAGAGACCCTACACGTGTCCAAGATGTCGTCTTTATTGGTTTAGCCCAATTAATGGCGTCTAATGTTGTTCTCGGAACAACTCTTCCATAATAAATTACTAATTTTCATTTATTTGTGTTGGTGTTATCAATTTTTATGATTTTTAGTCACGCTCACCTATTTGACTCCGGCTGTCCTATTTGATATTTATTGCAGCTTTAAATAAGTTACATATTTTGAATATTTATCTTTATAATACTGACTTACGAGTAACGAGTGCCTAAAACTGTTAACTAAAATTAAAGGTAGAAAACGATACTTTCGAGTCATTGTTCGTAATTAGGTGAATTAATAAAGGTATAAATATATCGCATACGGCATGCTAATAACATCAGCTAACGATATAACTACAACTTGTACTTATTAATACTCAAATAGGTAGATGTTATCGCAAGTCCTTTAATTTGCAAATAGACGATCGATACAGCTCGGTGAGTGATTGAGACTGAGCGCTTGAAAGCTACGACAGTTCCCCGCATTCTATGTAAAATATGAAAGACTTGGTCCATGATATCAGACAAATCGGTCAGATGGATGTGGCAGTTCGATCACCAATAAACTCGATTCAAAGTTACAGATGGAATCTTCTCGAAAGATTTGTCTTTGGACTGCTACATGAATTTGATTTTGTCTAGGAAGTTTAGTTAAGCTAAGTAAACAAGTAAGAACATATGTAAACGTACATAATAATTTGTTAAAAGCAAAGAAATCCTGCTCACTGTGTTGATATCTTCAGTGAGATAAAAGGCTTTTGACTTTCTGTGGGACATTACCAACTACTAAATAAAATCAAAATGAATTTGAAGTAAGCTGTAAAATCGAGAAGCCGTATCCACAAGAAAACTTTGCTCACCTATAGTGCATCTTAGACAGTGGTCAGTCTTCAGATAAACCAGCTTATGGTCGACCGCGAAGGTTCGTAGCCTCCATACTGATTGAATTATGGTTGCACTACAACTGATTAATGCGACATCCATGTTGACGTACTATTGTTTCGTAGATCTGCATTCGGATCGGGGATAACCGAGTGTGTTACTATTTTGTCTGTTTTATGCGTGGCTTTACGATAAAGGGTGGTTTGCTGGTCTTGTAAAATGTGAGCCACTGTACACGTTTGTTATGGGATAATGTCGTGGTTTTCAGGTTGTATTTTGCTTGAATTTGGAAGTAGTCTTGTAGGTATTTAGCTCATGATTGTACATTATGGTAAAGGTTGTGATAGATCTTAATATTTGAATCATAAAGTCACTTTTATGTATTCCATTTTTAAATAAATTTGTTTGAATGAGTTAAGGTTGTATATTGATAAAATTTATCATCAAGTGACGTACAGGTTATCAGAACGTTTGAAAATATCAATAAATCATCTTCAAACATTCATCAGTGCGCATCTTTCCCTAAACAAACGAAAATAAATGAAAATTCAAAGGCCGAAATATAAAACGATAAGAGGATTAGGTGGAACGGAGATGACATTGGAAATTAAGGTTGTTTTCTTTTGTAATTTTCCCCCCATCTCACCCTTGGGGGAGTTTGCGTTAAAAATGTATGTTTTCGCAATCCCGGTCAGTGGGGAGGGTTCGCTTCAATAATTTTCAGGATATGCTGGTGTCCACACATGGTTTATGAACTGAGACAACGCGCAAACGAACTTCAACTCTTTTCATATCAACTTTAGATTCTATTTTGCTCAAAAATGATGCACATAAAATGTCTGTGAAGCTCGTTGTTTTAGCTGTTGTATAGTTATAGGTGTATTGCACAAAAAGCATCAATAATGTCCTTCCATGTAAGGTTTGATAGAACGTAAAATTTAAAGGTGTCATTGTTATAAGATCATTAAATAATTAAATCAAAAGAGTTAATAAACTATAATGGCGGTTGTGCTATTGTCACATTCCGTGCAGCCATAATTAAAGCGATTCGCGCTTAAAAAAGCAAGCGGGAGTAACGCGCGATTCTCGGACGAGAGTCGCGTTTTTGTCGCGTCAAAAACACGCGCTGCGATGCGCAATAAATTAGGTTGAGCGACGAAAGCCGACATCTCTTCAATACCCGAAGGCGTCAAATAAAAACATTAAAGGTCGGAATAATCTAGAGGAAAAAGTTATTATTGGACAGTTTTGGAGGTGACGGCCTTTTGTGACAGATGAACTGAGCATAATCCAGCGCAGCGGGCCTTATTATCAACCTGCGTTATTTATTGTCCTCAAACTTACAAACATAATATTCCCAAACAAATTAAACAGACCACGTCTCCAAAGAACCAAAAAAATCCATAACAAGGTACTTGAAATCGGCAAACTGAAAAGAGGGAATTAGTATTCTTGAATGCAATTTCAATGCAGCTTTTCTTCGTATCTACATAGAGGGAGGTCCAAATGGGGAGGCTGGCAAGTAAATACATATCCATCTTGTTAGGTATGCGCCCGGATGCGCCAGCTTCGGCAAACACAATAAGAGCCTTCGTACCCGCTTAGAGGGGGCGGGAGGGCCCACCGCCCCCGTTCTTATGGAAAACTTATTAGACCAAGGCCCGCCGGGGAATCCTTTTTCCTTCGGTAAATATTTGAGGGAGAAATTAAAATTTGACAGCGCTCTCAGAAGAACGACCGAGTCCATTCTATATGCCCGCACGTGATATTTGAGGCGTAAAATGAAATTTAGATTGGGTTTGGGCAGCCTTGCAGCGGAGGCTTAGAAATCTTTCATCTTTGCGAAAATTGTTTTGAATACTTTGCATGTATTGGCTATTAAAGAGTTTCTAGTTTATTATCTTCTTTTATTATAAATTCAAATTGAATGACCTATGTGATGACTTTATTTTCGTATGAAGCTTAAACAATAACAGTTTTATTAAAAAATATACTTTATCGTGTTCAATTTAAACTGAACATTTGCTGTATAAGTTATATTGTAGTCCATAACTTCCATTATTCTACGTCAGGCATTCAATTTCCACGCTCAAACTTTTAATGTGTGCCTCTACGAAGCGAGCCAAATTTCACTATGTAAAAGTGCCTTTAAAGTTTCTGAAAAGAAGGCACGAGAACCGACTTGCATTTTAAATGAGGTACCTATTACCTGAATCTACTGTAAATTTGCATGTATGTGGTGCTAAAGAATATTGTTGTTCCGTCTAACACAGGGTCATGTAGGTATACAATTTTATTATGCAACTACCTAAGTATAGGATTTAAAGTGGCTTTTATGTAGAAGAATTTTTACCTTAGTAGTAGAGCGTTTTCGTTTATATTTTAGACGATAAACCGATATTAGAGTGTACTTCCCTTTTCGATACGTACTTAATTTAGAATAGAGATGTAGCCAAATTGAAATCGAGTATATAGGAGATGTTAATTTTCAATCATCTGATAAATTCTATTCCTCTAATCCTATCGGAATAACTTTGACGAACCCTCCTAGACCAAATAATTATTTGGTAAAATGCAAATTGAAACCGAGTCTATAAGAGATGCTGTTTTTCCAATCATCTGATAAATTACATATGGAAAAACTTTGATGAACACTTTTAGACTTAAGTATGTATTACACAAAATGTTGTCTCCCAAATAAAAGTTCGTAACTTGAACATTGATAAATTGGACCATACCAAGATTCCACCCCCAACCACGTACGTAATAATACCTTTTTTAAATTCACCTAAACAAACGCAGAGGAGGAAGAGGCACCAAACAATAATTCACACGTAAAACCAATGTAGTGAAAAATGAGATAGGTACAAAACGTGCTTCGAATTCATACCACCCCCGAGTAACAAATGAGCGCATTTGCCTCCTTACATAAAGCGTATATGTCGCTATAGGGATGTAGTTTTGAGATATGGCTAATGGGGTTCCTGAGAGGGTCAAAGTTGTAAGAATAAATATAACTTAGAAAATGCTTAGAGGCCTTTGTAACTACGCAGGGGTTGAGGAAATAATCTCGCAGTTTGTTTCCTGTGTTCGAAATTAAATTTTGTTATTTAAATTTTTACGATTTTTTGGGTCTTTTGATGTTTTTAGGGTTCTGTTACTTATAAAACAAATTGAAACCTTTGGACTGTCTAGGATTACACGAGTGTCTTTTCGTCTGTCCCAGTCAATTTACTCCGAAATTGCTGAATCAAAGTCGAATTTTGGTTCACACAGGCCTACGCCTATCACCAAGCTGTTTCAAAAATATGAACTAAAACCATAAAAAACAAATTCATTTAATACACAAACAATGTTATCAAAAGAAAAAATAAATAAAACGTGCCTTTTCAGTATAACAAAGGAGGTTAGCATTAAACGAATCCCTTTGGCTTAAAAAGTAATTACTTATGAAAGAGGTTGTATATAGGACATTAAGGGGTAATGTCTTGGCAGTAATTAAGCGGGGGTGGGTTGGAAGCTGGGGTAGGCGTGGTCCGCGCATGCGTCCTGCGCTTTAATTAAGGGTAGAACAAACGCTCATTCACGCCTCGGATTGATTAGGGAGAAAGTACATAAGAAAAGATGGGACGGGTCTTGGTTGTAGGTATTTCAAGGGAAATACGACCTTATGGTACTGTTTTAATTGTACTCTAGTTTGGTTTCGGTTGGCTTCGTGTTGAGAAAGCTTTAGGGCTTTAATTGGCGTTTGATATAATGATTAGTTAAGTTCGTTGGTTGCTTAAATTTTCTTTCTATAATGTACTTAATACAATTATAAATAAATTAATCATTATACTCCACTACTAAGTCAGGTAATTTTAGTTAAGTATTCCGCTTCGTCTCATATAAAATCACAATAAATGTATACGTCTTGGTATACTAAAAAGCGACAAGTTCACAATTTGATTATGTTATAACATTCCTAAAATACTTTAATACTAACTTCGTCACCCCAATAAATAATGAAGTAAATAGGAAGTTAAATCCTTCATGTCACGTTATCTTTACAAAACCGACCTTATTTCCTACTAGATAAGATTTAAAACTAATGCTAGTACTGGGAACATTCAAATGAAATGGGCTCGAAATCGCAGATAAGGCTTTATGGGCGATAGTGAGGTTCAAAGAGGGGATCATAGGCTTCATCTATAAAATAATCTTTAATATGTAAGGGATAGCGTAGAAATTGCATTAAACATTTCCAAGGTTTGGGGAAATTAAAGAATTGGAAATGGGAGGGTAATCTATTATTTTTATTGATCTCTACTTTGTAAGTACTTAAACGTTTTCTATTTTCATGACGTCATTAATGTTCAGATCTTATTTTGTTAGTTTAAGATTGGAAACAGAAACTTCATTTGTTTTTATATTGCACAGTGGTGTCTAAACTGGGTCTGATTTGGAATTCGGTTTTGGCCACATAAACCACTTTACTTAAAATATAAAATCTACATAGTATTTGAACCAAAATAATCAGAGAGACTTAAGGACTTAAGTCGAATATAAGCTTAAGCTTATAGTCTTTATACACACTACAACTCCCTTAGTCAGTAATATTACAATTCAATACGCGCCAAATACTTTTAACCGCCCTATTGACGAAGAGAAATGTCTTTCAGCATATCTAAATAGTATGATTTAAATAAAAAATAGTGGCACGCGATGTCTCACTCGTGTTTACTAAAATCGACCTTTTGGCAATCAAATCACGTACCAAGGAAGGGTGCATATATTGATTTGTTCCTGGATAGACATTTTTTTGGGCAATACATCATCTCTTTGTTGTTACACTTTATTTAAATAATGGAACTTAATTAAGATTGAACGGAGCGCGTAAGTTACTTTTGTGAAATGAATAATTTATACATATTCGTTTTTTTGGTTGGGTAAATTAGCAACTGTCGAAATATGCAAATTTAAATATGATTTTTTATATCCTAATATGAAAATTTAAGTGTGGTTAATCTTATCTCTTTATATATTAAATATGGGGGATGATAAATATTTGTCGTCCTCTTATTCTAGAATATCTATAAAGATTGATAAATAATAGTAGTAATATATAGTATAAAAATAACTATAATAATAATTATAACAAACATAACACTGCTATTTGTCTGCATAAGAAGATACCAACCAAAAAAAAACTCAATTTTCGAATTCGTATAAACCTTTTCAACTCCCGAACCAAAACACACATGACATAGTTTCCAAAAAACCGCGTAACCAACTAAATCAGTCATAATTCATTCAAAATATAGGCAATAAATACATGCAAAGAAATGTCTCATATCTCTGCGAGAAGGAATGATTGGTACGAAGGAAAATCAATGATTGAATGTCATACCTTAGGGAATAAATTTTCTACCAGCGAGGGTAGACGGGGTCACACGTGTTTCTTAGGGAAATTTACAATTTTATATGCAAATTGTCATGTAGGTATTATTTTTGTAGATTTTATTGGAAATTATTGGATCAAAAGCTGATAAAAATACCTAGTGCGGTACAGTACATTTATCTGACGAGCTCCCATGAAGGATACTTGTGTAGGTAATTGTACATACACATTATCTTAGTATGCATCATGGTCAGCATCAAAATCTTATCAAAATTGTCTTTGAAGTAGCGACAGCATGGTAGTTTTATATAAACGGAGAAAAATCATTCGATGATTATTGGCAGTAAGATATGTCAAATTAATATAAATAATGATCTCGCCGACGGTGCTGATAGTTACGCACACAAAGACGCGTGTCTATACTCGTTACAACTACAAATACGACTCAGTAAAGACTCTCGTGAAGACAATTGGTAGTAATATAAGGAGTAGATTCAGCTAGTTTACAAGCGGCATGCTGACAATCTCGACTACGTCATACATTTTTTAGACCTTGCTATAGCATTCGCCATTTCATACAATTTCATCCATTATTTTTTGCATCAAAGATTATAGGTAACTTCTTCATCAATTTCTCATTTATAAGAAGCCAATACGGTAATGGTTTTTGCTAGTATTTAATCTTTTATGTTTCGTGTATTGAAAGATAATTTATAGAAAAAAGCTCTTCAACAATTCAAAAGGAAGCTTTATCCATAAACAAGAAAAATATCTACAACTGTAATTTGTATTGGTAGTAAACATTAATAGAATAATTCCTCCCTATTTAACAGACTATCTTCTCTTCTTTTCGCTCTCAAAGCATTCACTGAAAGAGTAACAAGATAAGGTAGAGTTATAGTAATTACTTGTAGTATCCATATATCATGTTAGAATAAAATTTTCATTTAATATCAGGTCTGGTGTTGTTGTCGTTGCAATATAAAACTTTTATGACGTCGAGACACCTTCATTGCAGTTAACATGTAATATAGGACTGTTTATGTGTAACTAGCTGTGCCTTCTGTACGTTCCCGTTTTTAATATACGAGTATATTCACATTTGGAATTTGCTTATATTTTTGCGTTTACGCGTCGAATTCGTAAGTAAAAAAATTTGTTTGGGTTGAATAAGTCGGGTTACATAACGCCATTGAATTTGAACCAAATCGCAATTGAATAAACTTTCGGCCAAAACTGGCTTCAAAACACTAACGTGATATTCACTGGGTTAGCAGTTCTCAATAATGTATTAAGATCGCGTTACAAACGGATTAGGATCGTCTTGAATTCGTAATACTATTGTTTATCGTGATTCAGAAAACCTAACTATATGTACACACATCACCACAAACTTTCGCATTTATTAGTTAGAATAGATATTATATCCTACCATCATCTCTATGTTCTACTCTCATAATCTATTTTAAACCTTATAATGTATGTATTAAGAATGAGTTTGCAATGAAAAGTATTTCTAAACATTACACAGATGTAGTAGCTATTTCAGTAGCTTTAAAACTAATACCTCGTTAAGCTTTTATATGGACTTATTTTATTAGAATTCGCGTTCATATTCTGAGTAGAGTTTGAATAGATATTGAAAATACTAAGTGAATATATTTCATTAATTCGTAATAGTAAATTGACGAATCTAAGATTTATAGATAGAACATTAATATCTGAAGCCCGTACTCAGAGACTGTAAATGCTTTCTTAGAAGAGATTAATTGAGATTTTGACAGAAAATTGATGAAAAATTACGTCAATTAGTTAAGTGTAGATATAATTGGCGGCTTTGAGTGCAGCAGTAAGCATACATCAAAAACGCAATTACTCTATATTTTAATTGGCAAGGACACACTTCTCCTACATTAAAGGCAGATTGCACAAATACTTTTATTTCTATTGAGCGCCTAAATGTGTTAAAAATAACAAACTACGTTCGTTCTAAACTGTGATCTACTGAGTGTTCTTGATACAAACTAGAATACGGTTTTTAACGAAGAGCTTTTGTTTCATAAACACATTTGAGGCCTAAATAGATTTAATAGTTGTTAAGCAATCCGCCTTAAATGATCTAGGCGATAATTATGCTTTATTTCTCACTAAAGTACTATATATAGAGTACTTTATTCATTGAGTGAGATAAATGGTTGGTCTCCGTTGTTTCAATCGTTAGACCATGTCGGAGGCCTTAAGACGGTCTAAAAAACTCCGTCACCAAGGTTGGCTACTAACCTTTTTGAACTTACTTCCTTAGTGAGTAAGAAACTTTCGGGTTACTATAAGATCTTGCAGGATACCACTTTATTTTTAAATGTAGTGATATTGTCAAAGGAATTTATTTCCCTAGTCGATGCCAAGACATAAAATATTTAATATGAGCTTTGATAACATTCCGCATTATTATTATGATTCCATCATATTTACAGTAATACGATAAACAATATTACTTCATCATTTTGAGAGTACGGATATGTAATAAATAAATTGGAGTCCCACTCGATGCCACTCGTAGATTCAACCGAGTATTTTATCTTAACATGTTTACGTTCCTTTTCATAACGAAATTAATTTCGTGTTTCCATCGGTATTATTTATGAGATCGAATAAGCAATAAACGTATACCGATAACATGTATTTGCTTAACGTCGTTAAGATCGTGGATTTATCTAAAGAGAACAAAAATGTCCCAAGTAACCCCGCGAGTGGGTCGTAAAAGACCCACCAACTACTACAGACAGAACGCAACAAAAATACTTTATTTATATGCTAATGTAATTTATATGACGCTTAATGTTTCGTGGTTGGTAACGCACGATTCTTCCATTCTTTCAGTGAGCTCGTTAAGTGGAAAGCTCCTTTATTGTGTGGGAGATAAGATTGATATTCACGTGTGTTGCTTGGTGTACGAATACGATTATGAATGCGCGGTAGGAGGCAGATACATCCCGACTTCCTTGAAAGGGGAGGTTTGGAGAAATCAATAAAAATACGGGAGAAAATTGTTCATTAAATAAAAAACGAGACCTTTCTAGGAAATCTATTCTATTCTGATGTACATATGAATTAGAGCTTTAAAGAAATTGATCCTAGACTCCTCTAAGTAAACTAGTATTTATTAGTACACTCATTTTAGAATTCAATTCGATTCTAAGTAATGCGGCTTAGATTCGTTACTTACAATGAGTATTAAACACTTTATGTCATTCCTCGGTTGCGCACTAGGGTTTAAAATGGCACTAAGATGTTTCATTTTCGATTTGGTTTCCATTGGATCGTATTAGATGGGAGAAACCCTGGGTATATTTACTTTATACATTACTAGCAGAGCGTCCCGCGGTTTTACCCGCGTTGTGCCCGTTCCCGTGGGAATTCTGGGATGAAAAATAGCCTATAAACTACCCGTTGAATGTGGCTATCTAGCACAAAAGTAATTATTCAAATCGGAATGGTAATTCCTGAGATTAGCTCAAACATACAAACAAACAAACTTATAAATTTTACCACTTTATAATATTAGTATAGATCCAAGCGAATTAAATATATACATATAATAGTATACATTATACACTCATTGATACTAGGGTACCATTTAGTATACCACCTATTAAATCCAAGGAAGCTTTTAGTATATTATTAACATCATACAATGTATTTAATACACTAATTCCTACACAAACATTGTTACTATCACAAGACGATTACTTATAGATAAATAATATAAAGAAATATTGAATTTCCCCGTCTGGTAGGCCACCCATTGAAAAAATCAACATTATTTTACATAATCGGATTTAAAAAACCGGTTGGTAATAAATATTCTCGGATTGCATTATCTAGACGCGTTTAACCATACTTGTAATGCAGAATGATAAGACATAGCATTAGACATTCAAATTATACGAAACAAACCATTCGATGGGAGTGATGGACATTCCATGTGTATTGCATCGTATTTGCATAAAGTCCTGGGACGTCACCGGTGGGGAATAAGCTGGACTCACACTGGACATCCGCATAATAATCTCGAAAAACCAGTCTTCAAAAATCTTACTCCAAATGTCGATTTTTCTTAAATCATACATATGAGCAGTGAACATTGTACTTTGATCAATAAACGCTTGCCAAAAAAACAATTAAAGTTCAAATATCTGCAAAAAAATTAGTATGTACAAATACAGATGTGAATGAAATAATTTGACCCTTCATAAAAGTACAAGTCACTCTAAATTAATTAAACATTTTATAACGCAGTTTGAAACGGTATAAGTGTGTGCACATCTTTAAATGCAGATGTAGGATCGCCGGTCAGATAAATATGGTGCATACAGAGTACAAAGTAAAAGGAAAATATTCGTGAATTCAATCAGTTGGCAGCTGCAGTCTGTCGATCTCTTAAATCGGAAAATTTTGAAATAAAATACTTTGTACAAATCTACGAGTATCATATGTTAAAGAGAAAAGATTTCCTTTATCCTATATTAAAAGGAAAGATTTCAATTCCTGTAAGTTTGGACTGAGAATATTCAAAACCTGCTGGACCTATTTTCATGAAATTTGGTATAGACTTATATAGGCTATCGAAAAAAATAAAGGCCGTTTTTATATTGATTTTCTTACGGGATTTCCACAACGCGGGTAAAACGCATACATAACGGTATTTTTTATTATTAGACTTTGTTTTATTAGAAAAGCATTTCATATGTTAGTAATTATCATAGGTTTATTTAAGATCGAAATATTTATTTTAAATTTATCAACGTATTAAAAGTTCCAGTACTCTGGTCACCTGTGTCAATTTATTGGGTTGTTAACTCGCACTTACCTACTGTTCGTATAATGAATTGAAGGTACATTCAGATGTTTACTTACCTGCAAAAAGATAAAAAATTCAATTAATAAAAGAAATAAAATATGCGTATAATGAGAACGGAGAACATGTTTTTAAGTTCATTTAAATTTTTATTTTATTATTTTATTTTCAGCCTGACTTGTCCCACTGCAGGGCAAAGGCAAAGGCCTCCCTACCCTCTTTCCACCTTTCTCTATTGAGTGCTAGACTGGGCCAATCCTTCGTGAAGGTGTCGAGCTCGTCTCGCCATCGCCTCCTTGGTCTGCCGCGACGTCGTTTCCGATCTTGTGGGACCCACTGAGTGGTGATTTTGGCCCACCAATCATCCGACATGCGGCAGACGTGTCCCGCCCAGTTATACTTTAGACTTGCTGCCTTTTGGGTCACGTCCGCAATTTGGGTTCGAGAGCGCAGTATGGTGTTTCTAACCCGATCGCTCAGCTTAATGCCGAGAATACTGCGCTCCATAGCCCGCTGGCAGACCTCCAGGTCGGACCGCTGACGTTCAGTCAAAGACCAAGTTTGCGCTCCGTATGTCAAGATGGGGAGGATGCACATGTCCATGAGTCTGCGTTTGAGGGATAGTGGCAAGTTTCACTTCATAAGATCTTTCATTGACCAATAGCTCTTCCAGGCGTTTTCGATCCGGCGCGCAATTTCTGCATCTTGCCTCGCCTGGAAAGAGACTATTTGGCCTAAATACACATACTCATGGACATATTCAACCTCATCACCATCGACGTAGATTCTACGTCTCGCGCTGTTGGTCATTAACTTGGTCTTTGACCTATTCATCATGAGTCCGGCCTCGAGGCACGCCTTGCGTAGGTCTTCCAGCATTTGACCCAATTCCTCCGCTGAAGAAGCGAAAAGTATGACGTCGTCTGCAAATCGGAGGTTTGTTAATCTTTTTCCTCCGACGAGAATACCTTTCTCTCTCCATTTTGCAGTGACTCCTTTCTCGATCGGGAAGGATGGCCCGGTTGTGTTTATGTTTATTGCGGCTGTACTATTGTGGTATATAATTTTTAATAAGTGGATGTATGTGGGATGGATATTTTGCTCTTTTAGCGCAGTGAATATGAAATTATGAAATAAACTATCGAATGCCTTGGTAAAATCAACGAATGCTAGATAAAGTGGTATTAATGAAGGAAAATTCTTTAAGTTATTTAAGTTTAAGTTCAGTGTTATGAGAGGGTAGATTATGATGTAACTTAGTTACCTATATTTCTATATAGTTTCACTCACTTTGTTACCAATTACATGAATATTTTTAGTCTCTAACCTACCCTTATACCCTTGGCTTTCCTCTTCTCTTTGCTTCTATGATGATCAAATATCTTCCCATCTTCGTACGAACAGACTACCAAAAACAATTTCAATCGAATGACATACGTTTCGAATTTGAAATCTTTTATTATCATCTATACTCTATGCTTATTTTATACAGAGGAAGATTTGCCTCACAATGCCCCACAAATTATAATTATGGGCGCATCACCTAGGTAAAACTAGGGAAAAAAATAAGCGTGGCCTACAAACTTCATACTAACGCTACATTTCAAGCCCGTTGGCACAGTGGCAGTGAGAGCGCTTACTGTGTCGGGGGTTGCGGGTTCGATTCCCGCCCGGAGTCAACAATATGTGCAGACATAGTTGTTGGCGACGACGTCTGGGTGTCAATTATATATCCTTATAAAGTATTTGTGTATGTATATGTAGTAGTATCAGTTAATTAGATTCCATAACACAAGCTTAGAGCTTACTTTGGGTCTAATTAACCGTGTGTAAATTTGTCCAGGTATATTTATTTATTTTATTTATCTATTGTCTATTGGATCGCGGGTGAAACCACGCGGAACAGCTAGTTTAGAAATAAAATTAATTACCAAGTGCCTCCTCTATATCATATTATCATTGTTATCTAATTATTTATGCCATTGCACATTGTTCGCAAATTCTTTACACGTCACAATTTAAACAATAATGAAACAGTAATAAACTTAAGCTGTACTTTATTATCAAGTTCATTGTGATATTTAAGGGTATCAGGTTACATAAGTGAATATCGGTCACAATTAGCCACTTGCATCGCAGTTTTACGACTTCAACCTGCCTTGAGAGTGCCACATACAATAATAACCATATATAATAATTTTAACGCACACCCAATACCTCCCAATACGAATCATAAAAGGTTTATTCAGAAACTTGTTTCATATTTTGTTATAGATTTTGGGGATTGGATTGAGAAATTATGAATTAGGTTGGTACCTAGCAGCGAATTGTCTTTAGATTGAGTAAGATGTAAGATTAACTTAACTTGACGCAACTTAACTGTTGACTCTAAAAGTCTTTAACAAATAGTGAATGAGATATATACAACTGTTAATCATCAATTAGCTGATATTGTCATCTGTATTTTCAAGTAAATGTACGGAGTTTATACATCCTGTTATATGAAAGTGGAACTAAAATATTTTCCATATATTTCATTTGTTATTCTTAAGTTTCAACCTCCAAATGTCAATAAAAAGAACATCAACGCACAAAGCCAGTTCCAGGTCTCTTTCATTCAAAAATCTTTAACCAAAAAAGTTTAATATTTGCGGCACGAAGGTTTTAAGGAGCTATAAATTTTTGTCATTAGGATAATAATAAGAGTTGGAGTGTCGCAGAAACAGGATGTTATAATGCCTTTTGTTCGACTCCGTAACTTGCATACCAATTATATTAAAATATACCTACATTTTTCACGATTCCACAACTTTATCTGGTTGATAGCGCTATAAAACATGCTACTAAAAGTACACCTTGGACTTTAAAATTGTGTTATTAATATTTTGTGTAAATAATGTCTGTGCATGTTAAATTTTGAAGAGGATTATGTAAATAAAGAAACTTTTCTGTTTAATTTAAGGAATGGCTTAAAACATTTATAACTTTGGTGCGTTAACTAAATTAATTTATACAAGTTTTCGAAAAGAAGTTTAAGTTAAGAATAAATTAAGAAGTAAATTATGTTAGAGATCTTTTTAGTTAATTTGTATTCAACATAATATTGTACGGACGTGCGTTGGTTGTACATTTGTATATTAATCCTTGAGCGAAATTAAACATAGCCTATTATTTCAACCAGTATAAGTACGTCTTTCTATCTTTGCATAAGCAGTGAAATAGTTAAAGCAGAATACTAATAGTATGTTTCACCTGGCACCACTATTGGTATATACATATATGTTTTCTTTAACTTTAATGAAATTGCTCTAAGACGTCCGTAACAAATGTTACGATACGATACGACAAATGTCATACCGAATGCAATATTAATTAAATAAATTGACTATTTACTATCGAGTAAGACGAGAAAACGTTTAATAATTTTTAATATTGATAAGAAACTGTTTAAATTAAATGATGTCCCTGTAGATAATTGACAATCGCTTTGCATTTATTTCTGCCCAATTCTGTCATCAAAATATGCAGCCATGTCCCTCGATAATCACGTGATCTTGACCCATTCCTATACATTTTATAGTAGCCAATCATAAATGTAAATTGATTGTCAATTGTTTTTTACCGTTCATAATTAGGAATTATGTACAAATATAAAAACTTTTACTATACAATAACGAGTGAATGAAGTATTTACCTAGGTATTATTATATTATAGAAGTATCATTATATATATTATTTTAAAGTATTTGTGCATGTATATGTAGTAGTATTAGTGAGTTAGATTCCATAATACAAGCTTAGTCCTTACTTTGGGCCTAATGTATATTATATCATATTGTTAGGGGAAATGATTTCCTCAATGAAGTAGAAAGATTACTCTTTCACATTGACATGCAGTGAAGGCTACATTAGCATTAGATCTGAACAAAAACCTTAGCTCAAAGGTTCACAGTAAGGCACCGTAGATAATCCTAACGACAGGTAGAAAGTCTTCGCTGCTGATTTACATCATTTGATAACTTATTTGATCACTTTATGATGGTGAAAACTATCAGGAAACCTCATAAGGAACACCCGATGCAAATCGACTGAACTCTAGTTGTGTCTAACGGGATGTTAGGGTTGTCACTTCATTACGGATTTGAAAATAAGATACTATGTTTTGGTAATTTGTTTTTAAAAGGTTTGTTTGTTAACAGGGGGGTGCTAGTGATGGACGATGACGCTGCGATCGCGACTAATGTTTTTTTTTTAACTTCTTAAAGTTCTTTAATTTTTAAATCAGTTTAGTTTAAGATTGAAAACTAAGTGTGAATTGGTCCCAACCTTAAGCTAGTACTTATAAAAGATTAATTAATAAGAAAACCATTAAAAATGAAACAGATTATGAAATTTATATCGTGTATGAAGATCACATCAATATATTATATATTAACGAAAACTGGAAACTTTAATGCACACCCTAATGCCTTTAGTAACCCTTGAGAAAATAAACTCAATGACGGCACTGAACAGAAATCATGAAATCAAACAACAACCGTGAAGATAAATACAAAACAAGTAGAAAGGGTAAATGACTTTATAACATACCTCCATATAGGTAATACATACTTTATGTTATGTCAAATCACAAATAATGGAGTGCGAGGTAAAGAACCCATTCATGATCCCACATGAGTCATTTAGGCGCAAAAATAGCATTATAAATTTAAACAGCCATACAACATACACGTTTATAATAAGAATAAGTTAATTTAAATAAAATGTACGAATTAGCATTCTAAAATGTGGACGGATCTTTCCATTGTTTTCGCTAAATGACATCAAAGTTGTGTCGGCGTTGTATTTAGCATGTGAAATAAAAATTGTTCGCTTTTCTTGGAAATGTTTGACCATCGGTGGACTTGATTAAATTTGAAGTCTGGTCACAAACTAGGTGTCGATAATATCTCTTTTTAATCAAAACGTAGCAGAATGTGATATGTTTCAATAGCTAGACTATATCGGAGGTCTTTAGTCTAAA
The DNA here is from genome assembly GCA_963082685.1 of Cyclophora albipunctata. Lineage (NCBI taxonomy): Eukaryota > Metazoa > Arthropoda > Insecta > Lepidoptera > Geometridae > Cyclophora > Cyclophora albipunctata. The sequence continues at coordinate 4,422,131 of OY720123.1, forward strand.
AGCTTTAGGCGGTTTAGCTTTAAGTGGTCTAAATAAAACCTTGGTTGGGCAAAGGTTGGGCACTAACCTACTCGAATTTCCTTTCTTAATACACGCACAGCTGAATGTGATATGTTTCAATCGCTAGACCATATTAGAGGTGTCAAGATCTAAAAGCTGGACGGTCTAAAATTTGGACATCACGGTAAGCTACTAACCTACTCAAAATGACTAACCTAACCTACTCAAAATTACTAACCTAACCTACTCAAAATGACTAACCAGCCTACTCAAAATTACTAACCTAACCTACTCAAAATGACTAACCAGCCTACTCAAAATTACTAACCTAACCTACACAAAATTACTAACCTTACCTACTCAAAATTACTAACCAGCCTACTCAAAATTACTAACCTAACCTACTCAAAATTACTAACCTAACCTACTCAAAATTACTAACCTAACCTACTCAAAATGACTAACCAGCCTACTCAAAATTACTAACCTAACCTACTCAATATTACTAACCTAACCTACTCAAAATTACTAACCAGCCTGTACGAACATCCTTACTTAATAAACGCACAGCTGAATGTGATATGTTTTAATTGTAAGACCATATCGGAGACTCTTAGCTTGGAAGCCTAAAAAGCTTTAAGCGGTCTAAAAACTCGGACCCTAAGTTTAGCTACTAACCTACACAAAATTACTAACTTTATATCCACTGTTTATTGCATGTATTTATAGTAACCATCATTTATTAGTACTTAAGTATAAATAAATACTTTCTAAGTGTCAATACCTAGCTACTTGTATTTTATATACTTTTATATTCATACTTAATATAAATTGTTCACTGTAGCCTTAACATACGTTATAATTTAAAGTCAATTATGTATGTAACTTATGCGAGTTTTTAAGCCTTTCTTCATTTACTTACTTTACAGCTTACTTCAACATAACTGCGCACTTCAAACGATATTTATATAAAACTATAAAATTCCATTGGAATTATATTTACATACAATCGTTTTAGTGAAAAGCCTTGCTTAATAAAATACATGCTAATAATCTGTATTTGTGTAAAAAGTGACTCTTTTAATGGTATAACCCAGTTACTTATCCATTACCTTATTTAGAATAACAAATGAGTTGAAATTTTTTACGTTTCAATTCATTCATGGTCGGATAGTTAATGTTTAATATATTATATTGATTAACTATGTTCTCAACCTGTCTTGGTTCGTTTCCTTTCGAAGTAAACCTATACTGTGTCAAAGTTGTTAGTAAAGTAGATTAGTTTAGGAAGATTCATGGTACATCTTCGTATCGTTTTAGTAATTGTAAGACACCGTTCGTAGACACTAAAAACTGAGTTACCCGACGCAAAGAGAGGGGTATTTCGAGTTTGACGTTTCTATGTCTGTGGTTCTGTGTATGGCATCGTAGCTACTAAACAAATGAATTAATCTCTTGTTAATTATTTTGTTTGGAAGTTTCCAAAGAGATTTTGCTATAAGGCTATGTTCAGATGGCTGAATTGTGACGCGCGTTTTCAAATCGCGCGCTTAGACATCCTAATATATACCTAGCAACCGTTCACATGCGCGCGCGTTAACGCGCGTCAGCGAGCGTCAACGCGGCGCTCAGAGAAAAAGTTTCTAGACGCAGACAATCGCGCGTTGACTCGCGCTTTGATATTAATGTAATGTCCGTTTGCTGTTCAGTTGAGCGCGCGCTTTCATCGCGATCGCATGTAATTTTGTTAATTTTCGTAATTATATTTTGTTTTCGCATTTAAAATGAGTGAAATTGAAGATATTGACATCGACTTACTAATCGATGAAGTAGAAAAAAGGCCAGCAATTTGGAAGACTAGACTGACGAGTACTCTCGCAACGCGCATTAGCGCTCATCATCTGAACTCTTTTCAAATTACATGTGAACATAGCCTACATGTATAAAAAAATATGATCAAAGGTTTAAAAAATCTGTAAATTTTTATAACGCAAAGTTACTTATTTATTATGGGAATTTTAAGTGACTTCAAACACTGAAGGAAGAAAGTATTCAATTCAGTTAATATTTTTCAAAAACGTATGTGTTTTAAATTAAAATTATTAATTATGTGTTTTAAAAATAAATATATTTTATTTGATACCTACTTATACTGTAATGGCATCATGGAACAGATAGTACATGAAACAAAAACATATAATTATTGTACAGTTCTATTAAATACTATCTATTTCTTCCTAAAAGTCCTAATAAGTAAACTAAACGGCTGATTCTTCAACCATAGACAAATTCTTCTGTAGATTGAAAAGGTGTAGAGATTTTGCTCTATATATGAAAATGTTGTCTTTGGTTGAAAAATAGCAATATTAGTTTATGTTGTACATTTTAGTACACAAAAGAAAGAAAGATTGGAGGTTTTATTTATATACAGTATGTACACGCAAGGTTTTTAAAATACATATTCCGATATAAATCATATACTTGTTTGCATATATTTATGTATCAGGAAGGAGATTTTTTTTATTTATAATCGAAAAACAGATTTCGAAATATGAAAATCAAAATCTCACATCCGCCTACTGAAATGTGAATTTTAATCAAGTTTAACATGAATGCGTCAATTTCGATAAACCTATTCAAAAACCTCTAAATTATTCTCTACATAAATATAAATTGACGAATGATTTTTCAGATGTTTGTGCAAAGTTTGTCTATTTGAATTTAAATCACAAGGATTTATGTTAAATTATGACGAATGCCTTGAAACGTTCCGCAAACACAGAATTACAAGTGAAAAATATTTGAAGGTATCACGTTTTGTGTGAAAAAAATCGTAAAATTGATGGAAAAGAGTAAAAAATCAGGGTGATATTAAAATAAACGAGAATGGACCCACTGTTTGGGTTACAGTCACGTTCGCGCGTAATGACAAATTCGTCGTCCATTGTTGTTATTTAGTTGGTGACATTTTTTTAATTTCAAGGTGTTTTACTTACAATTTGGACGTGATATTGAGCTTTTAGTTTTATAGACGTTGAAGATTTAATTTGATCGATAGCTATCTGAAACTTTGTTTGATCAAATGCCATGGAAAATAATTTTGAAACAAACATTTGAAAACATCTACAAATCACATGTGATAGCATCTGTACTAATAATAATATGTGACTTGCTTAGTAAAGATTGTTACAACTTAATTCAAAAGCATAAAAGCCTAACGAAAAGCTTCGTTACTCGAATAAAAGACTGACTTCAAAGATTAAAAGAACACATTTCAACCATCAATAAATCCAATATTCAGGTACAATTAAAAAGAATTTTAATTCACATATTTTCCCATTACTGATACCATCATCGACACTTTTTACTTTAACTTTCGACAGCAAAATAGCCAATCAGTTGTATTTAAGGTAGCACCTTAAAAAAGGTGTCAGAAAGACCGCTATCGGAGTTAATTTTCAATTACATTGCTATGTTGGGTCAGAAGTGAAATCTTGTCGCCCCCAAACCATGGATGCGTGTAATTGGTATAATGATCCTACTAAACGTTTGATGACGAAAAGGTTCTACTTGAGAGTCAGTTACTTTATTATTTATTGTTTTGCCAAATGCGTTATATAATAATTAGACTCTTTAAAGAGGAAAATGTTTAGAACTAAAACTAACAGAAGTTCAAACTAGTAAATATTGAACCATAATTTCAATTATAAAAGTAAATCTTTAATGTAGTTGACATTTCTAAAGACGTCATGATAAATCGATCAAATTATGACAGAGCTGGCTGACGTTCTTGCTAACGTTCTATTTACTAGGAATAGTCTAATTGATAATAATAACATATATCATAAACGTTAGAAAACTGTATACCATTGATCAATCGAATTATAAACGTACATAATGTATGTTATAAAACCTTAATAAACCTTAGTATCCAGATCATAAGCACCTTTAAAAGACATCTAGAAGTATAACATCTCTGTACAACATCCCGAGCCAAGCACCGCAATAGATTAGCAATCAGTTGGTACTTGCGAGCATTAATTACGGCGTCACGGAGGGCCCATTAGAACACTCATTAACTGCATAATGGTTGTGCAAACAATGTAGTGATGGAGGAATCACGCGACGGTGACTCGAAGCAGTCCCGCTTTAGCCCGTATCCTTCTTTGAAAGTGAAACATGTTAAACGTGCAATTATCGAACAATTATTTCGTTTAAATTCGCCGATACGCTCCCTTGATCCGTCTTCGGTAATTATAGATGGAAAGCGGTGACAGGATGCGTTTATTGTTCTGTTAATTAACGAATTTAACGGTCTTTTAATTTCTCAGATTTTAGTTGTGATTGGGGTTGACGTTGCTTTCCTTTTAGTACTGAACGCAAAAACAAACAAAATTGATAAAACTTTTGACTGAGAAGGAAAAAGAAACGATTCAGTAGATTGTACTCTAAAGATTTATTAATGTTTAATAGGACATTAATGTTTAAAATAGTCAAGAAAATATCAATCTTTCCGAGTAAAACAAAACACAACAGTCATCACTAGGCGTCCAATTCTGCAAATCATTAATAGCACTCAACAGAATAATGACAAATTCAAACGTTTTAATAATAGATCACGCAAGGTTCTTGTGTACTTTGTGATTACGAATGTGTTAACTGCATTAGTTCGCTATTGTTGAGTACTAGCTGGTGATATGGCTCTGTACGTAATTTTACGTAGAGATTTTTAGAGTTCTGTAATCAATGAAGATTACTTTTGTAGAGATTTATATTAGAGATATGTATGTTGGATATACTCAAGAAGGCTGTTGTTATAGTGAAAGTTCGAACAATTTTCTAGGTATAAAGATGTTACCTACACGTGAGGCAAACGTTAGGTAAGCGGTAATGATAGTTTAATTTAAAGTAACATTTCGGTATCATTGTAAACGTCTAGGTATATCATAGCCGTCAACCCGTTCAATAAACACCTAAAGCCATAACTGTACGGTATGTAATAATGTCGTGGCCTAACGAATCGTGAGTTTGCGGGTACGATAATTAACCAGCTATTCTTAGGGTTATTGCAGTACAGCGCTGAGTCAGTGCTACAATACAAACTGCATGAGATTTGTTTGTGCAAATCAGTCCGGTTTCAAAGCTTTAATCGCAAGTATAAACATAGCTTTGTTAACTTTAATAACTTAGTAGTTTAAGCTCGTAATTTCGTTTGCGTGAATACGCAATTGCGGCAATTAGTAAAGTGGAAAAATGTACGTTAAAATAAATGTTATGATGTATGTCTGTTTCAATATCGTCGTTCACTCTGTCGTTAAAGAAGGTAATCAAGTAACCCTTGTTAATTTTACGATTGTATAAAATATTTTGAATTTCTTATTGCTTTTTGTTTGAAATAAGACAAGTAATAATAAACCTTTAAAACTGGCCGTTAAAACAGCTAAAAAATAAACATTCTGAATTAATTAAATATAAATTGAAAGTTAACTTCAAGAGGTTATGAATAAAGAAAAAGAGGGGACACTTTGATTTGATTCACATATTGTATGTCCCGTTACTTTGCTAAATAAAAAGTGTGCACAAAAGAACTGGTTTTAAGGACAAAAGGCCCTCATAATGAGGCCAGCATATTGTGCGAAGAGCCCTTAAAATCAAGTTCAATATACAATATAGCTTTTTATAATGGGAGCAATATCTAGAGACATTATAACACTTGAATGACCTTTTGGAAATGTATCGAATTATCGCTCTTACTGATCTTGTGCTCGATTTACGAAAAGTACACAAAACTCGATGTAATATTCCATTTAATTCAATCGAATTAATAATACTTAAAGCATAATTATGTTTGACAAAACTAGGTGATTACCTTGAAACAGTATTTTGTATTAGCAACAAATTGTTAAAGTCAGTAGTATATACAACAGTTTCTGTCTATTAAACCAGTGCATATCACTTGATAGACAAATAGGAGCTTCCTCTTCAATATCACAGCAAAACAACAAACAAAAGACAAAGTGTTACCAATTTATATCTAACATAATAGTAATGTCCAATATCCGTTGTCGCCTAGACACCAGCTTCCTTATTCTATTAACAAGTCAGTGAAATCTTTCAATCAGTTGACAATGTGAGTCTCCAATCTGGACTATTTAGCGCGCGCAATGGATTTCAATTATTCTTTAGAAGGATATGCGGGTATCTGAGAGGGAACCGAATATACGACATGATACGGTCAGGCTTAATTGAATTGATTTGTTATTATGTATTGGGAGATAAGTTGGTTTTGGATTGTAATAATACTCATAATGATATATATATAGTTAGTAAATAAGTGCCTAGTTCATAAAGATCTATTTTTGCCTATGCTTATGTGACTTAATTGCAAATAAAATATTTTGAATTCGACTTTGGATTTTTATGTATTTGTCTACTTATTACGTTTATAAAATAGGTATGTATGTGTTCTATCAATCTGTACTTAAAGCAATTGCTTTAATATTAAAAAAATAATACTTTTTTAATATTTGATATTAGATTTTTTATTATATTTTTATTTCAGAGGCCTTTGGCGGCTCAATAACTCTGACACCAGGATTGGTCAGATCGACCATCCACTCGATTAAGAAGAAGAAGAATTGTAATCAGTATGTATAAATTAAAAAAAATACAATTATTTTTCTTAACGACATGTATTATTTTGTAGGTTTCTATTAAACATCCCCGTTTTTCGAAGAAAAGATTTCAACGCGTTCCGGTTCATTGACTTAACATAAATATGATTTAAAACCTACTCGGCTTCATTCAAATTAATGCTACAAAAGTAAGTGTCAATTTCAGGGCGATATTAATTTCTAATTTACGAGTTCTATACGTGCAAGCGCATTTCTATACAATCACAATCCCCTATATAGTAATTGCTAAAAGCGTCAAATACGTATTCTAAGGTCATCACGGCCATAAAATATTTCCGTTACTACATGCGGCATTCGAAATCTGTATGTCTGTATGAAGACATATACTACAAGGAGTCCAGTATAATTTGTTTCAGTCTAATGTTTAAATCAACATAATCAAAATTTGGGCAGAGTTATGATTAGACACATCAAAATGCAACGCCCATACTACGTTGACGGCCACTGAAACTTTTCCACTATACATTTTGTATAAATAACGTTTCTCTGAAAACATTCCGTCATAAATACATCTCACAGTCAAATCTTAAGGTAATTTGTGACGATTTTGTAGCTCATTTAATATGCAAGGAATATAAAGTACAAACGGAATCGTAGGAATAATTCTATAAGCTGCAAATCAAGATCATCTGACTATCAAAGTGTTTTTGTTGGAGACGCGATAAGTACTGAACTAAATCACGTATTCATTATTTTATATGAAATATGGAAGGAGGACCGAATGGCTCTTATTACGGGAGGGCGAAGAGTTTACACTCGTTCGCGTCCCGACGACAGTACCAGTTATTTCAGCCAATTGTAACATCGACTTTTCAAAACGGAAAATAACAAGGATAATTTAAAAATCCGCTGTATTACAATCAATTCTAAAACAACCGTATTAGAATTTAAAATGTGTCACGTGAATCATTTTTGTATCTCAATGTAAACTCTTTATATGCACGAATATTATAGCGGGTACATTTAATACGAATTGTGTGTCTTAACTGAATTGTTAACGTCAAAAATTCTATGGAATGATCATTAAAAATGCTGAATTTGTCACTTGGTCGTGGTTTTATTGCAAATCCATTGATTCCTTCGATTGATTATAAAAAAATATCTGAGAAAGAATCTATTGAATGGCGCCTCCGTCCAGACGTGATAACTTGCGATTGTATCAACTTGGAGCTTTTGACATTAAAATGAAGCTTTTTTTAAAAGTATTAAAGTTAGTTCTAGTCTTATAGCGGCGAAGTATATTGTAGAATATGTAATTATGTGTAGTGTGTGTATGTGTAATTGTATGACTTTTTGACCCGTAAACATAACATACTCTTATATCCTTACTCTCATCACCTATGTATCATCTATGCCGTCAAGTTAAAGTCAACTATAAAGGCAGATTGCACCAGCATTCTTAACTTTATTAAGCGCCTCAATATATAGATAAACAAATGACGCTCGTTTCAAATAGTATTCTATTTCGTACTGTATAAAATAGAATTTTGAACGAACAGCTTTTGTTTCAAAAAAATTTAGGTACTAAATTGATTTAAGAGTTCTGATGTAAGCCGTCCTAAGTGTACGTACAATCGATACTGACAGCTAGGAACCACTAGAACAGCCCTAAGGATAACATAAAATCATCTACAATTAGTGCCAATCCATCCATCTTTGCTAACAAACGATTAAAATAATAATCACGATCCAATAATTACCGTGGCTCGCTTTGTAGAACTAGCTTTGACCCCGGGCTAAGAAACTATTACATTATCTATGGCTTAAGGCTCGCTACTATGTAGTCTCGGTATTTTTAAATGGAACAATTAGACAATAGGCTCGGGAAAGAAAATGTGGAGAGACGAACAACTATAGGACAAGCCTTTAGAAAGAGGCTTAGAAGAGAAATGTGGTAAAGTAGGTAATCAACAATGTATGCTACAAGCCTGCAGGCACTGTTTGAGAGTGCTTATTGTGTCGGGGGTTGCAGGTTTCATTCCCGCCTGAAGTCTACAATATGTGCAGACATACTTGACCCTCAGTTTCGAAAATGTATGTATAATGATGTATGAAATGATGAGATGATAGTATACCGTGTGTGAATTTATTTTGTACTCCAACTATAAAATAAAGTGAGTGACCGTTTCAAATGAAAGGTCTTCTAACGCTATCACAATAGATAAAACAATTTCAAATCAAAATGAAGAAAAACTTAACATTGCCAATTATAAAGGTTGTTACAGGTTTATAAATTCAAATTAGAATTATCCATACATCAAGTTCTTTTCATCTGGCATTTTTTGTGATTTGAATTATATAACTCATCGAATTTAACAAATTCTATTTGACGATATCAATATCGGTGATTGAACTATTGTTGAACTTTTAATTGACATGAAGTTTGTCACGCTAGGAATGGGAGTCACGACTTGGTGGAGCTAAGAGATATCTTCAGAGCTACTGGTTTTTATTCAAATATATCTAACAAGATATATTTTCTAGTTAAAGAGAAAAAAATGTTTTCTATAGACATGCCAGTTAAAGTTTTTGGACCTTAACAAGTACTTAGTAACAGCCACGAATAAATGAAATACAAATAAAAAAATCAGAAACCGTTATGAGTAGTCTGACTTCAATATGTAGTTCATTTAACATTACATGCGACTTATTTGTGCGGTGATAATAGGACACTAAATTAGAAAGAGTAAGATAATTTCAAATGTCAAGGTAATTGATATTTTTCTCGAGAACGACATGCGAGACGGCGTAACGGTCCCACTTATTACACCCGAACCGCGTGTCTCGACAAATTTGAGACGAAACAATATGGTGGGCATTGTAAATTACCATATTTTTAGTAAAATTGACACTTTGCTATTATCTACCGGTCGGGTACCGCAGCGGAGTCAACGCTCTTAAACCATCCGGATCTAATTACGTTGTGTCATTAACATCACGGCGACGGCACGTCCGCGTAGGAAATGGAATCGAATCATTAGTAGTTTGATTACAAAAAAGGCTTAATAGAAATATAATAACGGCTGACTGAGAAGAAATTGTAAAAAGATTGTAGAGCGATCCAATAATTGGCGGTTATTTGTCGATACGGTTTGGAGCGGGTAATGGGGCGGACGCTCGACGTGACTCCGTGGAGCCCTAAACTCCTGACGTATTAACGTTTAGCGAGATCATACTCTCGGTACCAAAACAAAGAATATAAATAGTTTTTGACTTTTGTGATTGTAATAAGAAATAAAGCTGGTAAGTATGTCTCTGTTTATTGCAAAATATTTTCGATATTGATAATATGACTATTTTAAAAATGTGTTCAATAAAGTTATGACTCTTATGTTATGTCCTCACTGTACTAATATCTTCGGTGAGATGAGAGACCTTTGCCCAACAACGGGACATTAAAATTAACACTTACATATAACCCTTGTAACTACAGATTGTAGTACCTATATACTATCAAAACTACGTATTATATCTAGAGTATACCCTAGAAATGATATAAATAACTTGTAAGTCTTAAAATAGCGTTATCTTGAAACTGTTATCCTTATACATTTTAAAGATAACTTTATTGTTTGCATGGCTATCAAAACAACCGACATAATATCTAAGCAAGCTTTGTGACGTTCGCTACCTACACTTAACCGTGAAATTAGGAACCTACAGCTGCAGAAAACGGCTGTCTGTATGTCACAAATTTGCGTAAAACCACTTCCATTCAATCTTTAGAATTTTATTGAATCGATTTTATCTTTTTTTGAACAAAAACCGTACGAGCGTGGAGAGACGTTTTAAAACGTATTTGTGATAACCTAGATATTTTTATTTTTCTTAAAGTCACACGTTTTGTTAAGGTCAAGAAGGGATTGCATTGTAGTTTTACGGTTATGATATGACTCTTAAAAGTTTTACAGTTTAAAAGTACCTACCTCATACATTGTAGGTATTACCTAAATATGATCATTTTTATTTTTATTCTATTTTTGTAAAAGAGTTAAAATTCATACCATCGTGATTGATTTTTTAATCAATGAAAACTTTTTATTTAGGAAAAGGGTTCAGTGATAGGATAAGAATGAAAAGGAATTACTAAACCTTTTTCTTCAGGAGGAATCTTCTTCAGAAGGATTCTACGGCTGGATTATCGACCGCGTCGAGATTTTAGTTCAGAAATAAAGAGTAAGTAAGTTAAACAAGGACCAATTTTTTTTTCAACTTAAAGTAAAATTGTACATATAAATCAATTTTAAAGATACTAATAAAACACTACGAGAAATTTATTTTATTAAATAATTCCTAAGAACATTTCCTTAGAAACAACCTATCAATACAATAAAGCTGAATTAAAATCGATCCATTAGTTTCTGAGCTAGGATGTCACAGAAACAATGATACGTCAAACTTACAACCCCCCTGTTTTTGCATCGGGTCTCTGAAGATCTATAGTTAAATGCTGTGTGTTTAGCTGCTATGAATAAGTATTATGAACAGGTAAGTTATTAGTAAATTTTGAACGAGCAAGTTATTAATAATACCATTACTTTGGATAAGATAATTCGAGTGATTGACATTATCGTCTTCAGTCATATGACTTATATCATGGATGAAATCATTGCTGTTAAAGCGTCGTTGGCTTTTAGCGAGTTTACTAGCTGCGAGCCGTATAAAGAAAAGTTTCCATTGGTGACACGCCTTCCATTAAAATGTACATAACTTTACTTTAACTAACACCCGCACTCAAAAGACGTTTAATGCTTTGTTAGTAGAGATTTAATGAGTGATTTTTCCATGAGTGATAATGTATGAAAATAATGTCGAATAGTGTCTATCACTACATAGTATAAAACAAAGTCGCTACTTTTGTCTGTTTGTCTGTCTGTATGCTTAAATCTTTAAAATTACGCAACGGATTTTGATGCGGTATTTTGTAATAGGTAGAGTGATTCAAGAGGAAGGTTTATATGTATAAAAATTCCCGAAATTCCCACGGGAATGGGTACAACGCGGGTAAAACCGCGCGGCGCTGCTAGTTTAGTTATATAGATTTAATCAACAACTCTGAGTGCGGCAATTAGTGTACTTATTTTCCAACTAATGTGTCGAAGATTCCATGTGTTTTGCACTAAGAAGTTTAAAAGTGAGACTTTATATACACAATTTTATCTCATTACTAGCAGCGCCCCGCGGCTTTGCCCGCGTAGAGCCCGTTCCCGTAGGAATTTACGACAATCCTTTCTTAGTGTGCACTTACGTCACTTGAAGAACCTTCCTGCCTAATTTCATGTTTTAGGTGTAGCTGTTGAGACTGTGCGTTGATTATCAGTCAATCAGTCAGGACTTTGAATTTTATATATATAGATTATACCTCCATTTCATGCTATCTGACTTATTTCCTCTATACTAATATTATAAAAAGGTAGAATTTGAAGTTTGTTTGTTTGTATGTTCGAGCTTATCTCGGGAACTACCAGTCCGATTTGAATAATTCTTTTTGTAATAGATAGCCATATTCAACGGGAAGGTTATAGGCTATTTTTCCTCCCGAAATGTCTACAGGAACGGGCACAACGCGGGTATAACCGCGGGGCGCTGCTAGTCTTCAATATTTACCTAACCTATGCCGGTTAGCTATGCATGTGGCATGCACCTATAGCCTCAGTGAATTCAAATCATCTCTTGCATTGTTGATTCCTTTGAATGAGAAAACCCCAAGTCCCAATGATCAGCCTACTTACTTGATATTGATTCTCTAAAAAAACCTTTTGTTGTTGAACAAAAAGTCCATTTTCTGGTAAGCACGTCTTATTATATTGTGTAATACAATGAAATAATTAGCTGGCTCAATAACGGGAAGGTCTTTTTTACAGAATTATTTTGTTCAAAGACTGTAATTTAATATTTTTTTGTATCAAACCCTTGAGTGGGTGAGTGTGTGCTGAAAAAATACCTATTGTTCGAACAAAGTGATCTGTTTACTTAGACCTTCTGTTTAATATACCTACTCTGATATAAAGGCTGCAAATTGATGTAAAAAAATATTACGTTATAAAATTGTACTGATCAATCTTCGGTGACGAGAGGCCTTTACCCAGCAGTGGCACATTAAAGGCTAATATGGTTTTTAAAACTGTGCTGGTCACCACAACTGCATTCTATGTATCTAAATTAAGCGATGCCACAGTTGCCGGCTTTATAAGTCTACCATACATGTATGCTATAAGTACGTATGCTACAAAATGTTGCTTGCACCAAAATATGTCGGGCAGTGCCGGATCAGCGAATGTGGCTTTTCTCTCTAGATGGGTAAATTCGGTACTACCCTAACCTAACTGGTTTATTTTCAATTTAGCCTTTTACTAAAACTACTATTAGCTTCTTCACTAGTATTTTCTAGAAAAACCGACATCAGGTTTGATTACCTACCTACTCTAAGTAGGCTATATTCATCCCAAAATTCCTACAGGAACGGGCATAACGTAGGTGAAACGGCAGGGCGCTGCTAGTACGTTATACTTGGAGGCTTATACAGTCCCGTTTAATATATTAATAATAAGCTTATTTATAGTGGAAATATACTTACAGCACTTAGTCGATAATGCCTAAACCCTTGCCTATTAGAAACTGGATCAACTAATATTAAGATTATAAGTATATCTGCTTGTCAGATTATGTCATTCTTTATTAGAAGATTACAGTTAATTTGTAATTATTGTTTTTAATAGGTTTATGTTTTATTAAAGCAATTCTGATTGCTAATTAAGTTGAGCTTATTTAGCTTTACACTCCTTCATTGTAATCTGTGAGGATCTAAATGACAAGTTGTATCAACATCACCGCATAGTTTCTAACCTATCATGTAATGATTACTGTAAATATATTGGCAATAGAAGCATTGTTTTTATTGGTTATTTGGAATCCAAATGATTGGTATTTTCACGTACAAAATCCTATAAATTTTCCGCCTCATTCATCAACTATATATACTATATATATATAACTATATATAACTAAAACACAGTTTTGTTTCATCTCTTTTGCTCTTTGGAAATCAGCGTACGTCGGAAAGGGATAGCAAATATGCTGTTAATAAGCGTTTATGAATGTCTTTTGTCTTGTAGGGAACCAAAACAAATGCAATGCGATTGCCACTTGTCTATACCTATAGGTTGTTGTGTGATGTGTTATGTACCTATATGTCTCAAATTGTAAGTGTATACTTTAAAAATTCACTGCTCTACGCCGCTATATTACTTATAAGTAACTACTTTCCTTTATTTGAGGATAATTATAAAAGCTCTAGTATCTTATTAAAAGCTCATATGAACTAAATGCAAGCCGTAACGATCGTTACAAGAATAAACAAAAGTTAATACTTTAAAAGTTGTATCCAAAACGAGCTAGCAATCTGTTACCTGGAGATAGTATTAACAATACTTATACATAAACAAAGGTTCACCTCCCACGAAGATTTTTTTCAAATTCTAATACACGTTGAATCTTTCCTTTAAAAACAAAAGCTGTTTTTGTTTAAACAAATCCAGGTATGTTTCACCCCAATTGTAGTTTGAGTAACTTCATAAATTACTGCGTTCACCTGCCTCTCAATAACACTCCGATTTTCCACCTAGCTGGATACAAACCAAAAAACTAACCTTCCACAAACAGCATTTAAAACTTAAAACAAAAGTAAGCAAAACTAAGGATAAAAGGAACTAAGGAAACATAAAAATAAAATAAAAAGAAAAAAACATAATTCAATAATATAAATATTGCATTTATTTCAACGAATTCTGCAAATATAATAACTGTAGATAATCATTATAATAATACTATTCAGTTTTCAAGACTTTTAATCTTTGCAGACTAATAGTCTTCAAGCTAGTCGACCACTGGCTGGCACAGAACATTAGTTTCAAACAACAATCATAACGTCATCTGAATAACAGTAAATGCAGATAGCACTAATTATAATTAAATTATACAAATTAAAATAAAATTATTGGAAGTAGTAATGGAGGCAAATTCAATATCATTGAACATGCGTCAGGTGTTACGACGCAACACATTCATCTTCTACAATTAATAAAACGAAATAATAATAATAAAATAAAACTAAGGAACAAAAATAAATACAAACATAACATAAAATGAAAAATAATAAATAAAGCGATATGCAAATAAACATGCTCAAACTCAAAATGTAATATCGAACACACACTTGGATCGTCATAGTAAATAATGTTTCATAAGACTAATATGATATAGGAATATTTGCATTTGAAAGATCGTAGACGGAGGCACTAAGATGTTTATTATACGGGAGAATTTCCACATAATAAACATGGGAATAATGGCAACACCCGCAGCGCGTGCGCGCATTGCGCATGCGTGCAGGAGGCGTGCGCGCGCGTATGTATAAATATCTCAAATTCAAATTTGGAAAAAAATATTTGCATATCACCTAACTCCCCAATTCAATCCACTCTTATGTAAATCAGGATAAAGAATAGCAGAAACTGCAGCCGTCTGGGACCCCACACGATATAAAGAACTCATTATTATGTTAAACCAGAAACTCATTATATGTTATATCTGTAAGTATTTCTGTGCCTTAGTCCTCGTGCCATCGCCGGCACTCGACAAATACTAATAAACTAGTAGATACAGTTATATCACAAATTCTTATGATGCCTCTACGAAACAAACAATATAATTATTTAGATCTATCTATAGAATAAGAACTAACCAATTCACATATTACGAACAGCGATAGATGATAATTTTACAATGCTTTAAAACTAATAGTATACTTTTACACGTAATTTATTTACAGTGGAGTTCAGAAAATAATTTACAAATACTTGATTCCTACAAGGCACCTTATTTAAATAGTTATATAATAGACTTCAGGCTTCGCTATGACTTTACAAAATAACTAAAACGATTAAATTCTCTAAAATATATAATTTGGTTTTCATTACAATCCTACAACAATCGACATGTCGTTAATACCTAATAGGAGTTTTTAAATATGAACAACTACGAAGAATAATATTATGCAACAGATTACTAGTCTGTATCGCTATGAGGTGTTGGTTTCCAAAGTCAATAAACTGCTTGTGAAGAGAAACAATAGGAGCAATCCCGAGAAAGTATCTTTGATTGGTTTCATTTTAATAATTGATTATTCATGTGGAGCAGAATGCATGTGCCCGATCGGGCCATTAGATATGCGACGTCCTTCACGCGTCCTAACTCCTACCATTGTTGTATTTCGTTTGCATTTGAATAGTGGCGGGTAAGTTCGCCGCCCACCGGCCCACCGGCGACCCGCCCTCGCCAGTCGATGACAACGCGTGTGTCCCGCGCCTTACACTCATCCTATCACCTCTGACTCTTTAAAGCATCAGTCACCAACCATGGACAATAGCATAATCTATTTCACACTAATTTCAAAGCTGTACTATTATTTGAAGATTGAGCAATATTTTTACTGTTTCGGGCACGCTGCCACGCTTCGAGCTATAAAGTAGTTACTTGGTAATTATTTGAATTACGAAATAATTTCTGAGATTGAATCGGTCGTGTACGTGCCTCTATTACGTTTGCATCGGTACGGCCGGCTTGACTCATATCGGTGCATATTATGTGGGAATATTGTTTTGGAATCTGTCCATTGAAATACCAACACGACATAGGGATAAAGTACTCAGATACAGCTAAATATTTATATACAAAAGGACTCACTAATAGGAAAATAGCAACGACCGTCACGGCACTAAAAGCTCCGCTCGAACCCTGAACTATTCTGCTGTGGCCAAATAAGGCTAGAAATAGATTCGAGAGAAACTTGCCGCTGCGAGGTTCTACGTAATATAATCCGTAATCGCTAAGAGTTGTAGGCCCTGAGCGATGAGGACAGCTTTCAAGTGCACTCACCGTTTCCAGCGAGCTGGGGCCTCAAGAACGCGTTGTGGAGTTCACCGGCGATGCCGCTCTCGAGTCGCGCGAGCTGCATGAGCGCGAGGGTGCTCTCCTCCACGCCGCCGGAGCCGCTCTCGATGCGCGCGCGCACCGTAGCGATGTGGCCGCGCGTGAACACGTGGTCTTGTACCGAGTACTTGTGGCTGTACTTGAAGTCACACACACGACACTCCTCCGGGGGCGGCGCGTCCGACACCTCTGGCAAGCCCGCGGCTAAACGAGCTTTCTTCTCTTTGGCACGTGCATTTTGGAACCAAACTTGCACTACACGTTTAGGCAAGCCTATCTCCCTTCCAAGAGCTTCGCATTCAGCCATTGTAGGCGTTTTGTAGTCACCAAATAATGATTTCATGATTTTAACTTGAACTGATGACATTTGAGTTCGATAGCGTTTACCAGGAGGTCTCGGTGTCTGTGAATTGCCGGTAATAGGTGACGTCGGTTCATCTTCTTCGTAGAACTCCATAGTCTCCGAGGCAGTATCTGAACGCTCATCTGCGTCAGATCCAGGTCTAGATAGATCTACAGGCTTGCTGAGATCTAAGGGTATCTCCGATTTTCCATGTTCAGGGCGTCTCTCAGACGAGTCATTGTTACCAGTCCCACCGTTTTGTTGGGCAGCGGCGTGGGCTTGTAGTTCACTTACGTAGCGTTTCATTGACTCTTCACTGTACTGCTTGATAAACTTCTCCATGTCTGAGTGAAATGGCGGAAAAATAGGGGGCAACATGGGAGCCCCCGCTTGGGAAAAATTTTGCTGCCGGTCACTTTGTTGAGAACCAAAACTAGGTGTAGATTCGGTGCTTAGTTCTTCGTCTGGCAGCGCGTCTACATTGATTTCGCCGCGCGCACATTGGTCAGCGTGTTTGGAGCTGAGATGGCTTTCAAGTGCGCTCTTTACCTTGAACAAAGCTGGACAAAATGGACATCTCTTGTTTATAACTTGCGCATGGGCGCGAAACTGTCCTTTCCTCTCACGAGCTCGTGTATTTTGAAACCAAACCTGTACCACTCTTTTTTTTAATCCAACTTCTCTAGCAATGTTTTCGAGCATTTTTCTCGACGGATTCGACTCAATCTGGTACTTTTGGTAGAGGTAGTCCAACTGTTCCGGTAATATGGTCGTCCTCAAGCGTTTGTCTTTTGGCTGTTCCCCAGTGTCAGTGTCTTCAAACTCATCGAATTTTCTTTTTGCAACTTGTTGATTGAGTGCAGCAACTAACGGATGGCGTGATTCTTCGTTGCTCAGCGCATTTAATTGTTGTAGCTGTGCGTGTTGCTGCAATATCCCAAAAGGGGAATCCGGTGGATATGTGGGAAATAGATTTGGGTTCATAATATGAACCAGCTGGTGTTCTCGCCATAAATCAAATCTTGGGAAGACTAAGTTGCATTTATCGCATTGAAAATTTCCATCTTTTTCTTCACGGGGTTGATGTGATAAAGGTGTTACTGGTGTCAAAGGGGCAGATGGTGCCGGAGACACTGGATAGTTAGGCGCAGCAGGCGTCGGTGTGCGAGGAGGTGCAGGCGATACTGGCACATGAGGAATATGGTGCTCTACAGTACTGGAGTTGGAATCTTCACTACTCAATGTAGCTGCCACCTGAGCTGCCGCCGCTTGTGCCTGGGCTGACCTTTTGGCATCTTCTTCTTTAAAACAGTGTGTCTTCTGATGCCGTATCAGTTCATAGTACCTTTGGAAAACAAGCTGGCACTTCTTACACTGATAGTTCAATCCAGGTGTGCGTTGAAATCGGTTGGCATCATCAGTCGCACCAGCTGGTGGATCTGCGGCTGGTTGGTTTTCGTAGACCTTGCGTGCTTTTTGACGAGCATTTTGAAACCAGACGACTATTACTCTTGGACTAAGGCCTAAGAGTTTTGAAAGATATTCCAAGTCATCGTCTTTTGGATAGGCGTTATTCTCAAAAAACTCTTGTAGAACTTTGATTTGATAATCAGTGAATCTAGTTCTGTTGGCGCGTTTGCCAGAAGACCCCGAGCTGTTGGATCCGTTCGAGTTGCCCCCGGAAAGTCCAAAATCGGCCGGTCCCCTGCCAGGGCTGAGGCTGCGATTTGGGGTCAAAGGTAGGACGTTCGGGGGCGCGGAGTTTGGGGACGTGAAATTCGGATTAATTTTTGGTGGCAACATTGATGGATGGCTGAGCTGTGGCTGCGGTATACTCGTAGCCGGTATGGAATCTAGCTGCGATTGTATTAAAGAATTCAACGATATATGCGTTGGAGTCTGAGGTCTTGATATGTTTTGGTGGAGATCAGCACTGCTTAGACTGGGCGCTGGGCTTTGTGATGGAGCTTGAGGAAAAATGAAGCTTTTATCCTCTTGATGCCTATCATCGTAGGAGTTGTACTTCTCTTCCATGGTGGGCTCATCATTGGGTTCTGATTTTACTTCATGTTGGTTCGGAATATTGTCTTCAGTCCTTGGTTTCTTTTCTGGGGGTGGCTTCCCTTCATCAGAGCTGGCTGACGAATCTAAGGGTGTTACTTTAGCTTCACCCGTTTTTTCATACTCTTCAAGGTTGAGGGTTGTTGATGGTGGATTGTTAAAGTTGTAAGGAGAGTCCTTGTTTCGCTGGCGTTCCTTGAATAGGGTGTTGCGAAACCAATGTTTGATTACCTTTGTAGGAAGGCCGGATTGTTTGGCCATCTTAGCAATGGCCTCGTCACTTGGAGAGTTGTTGATGTCGAAGTGTGCTCGTAATATTTTGAGCTGTTCATCGGTGATACGAGTGCGAGCTCGCTTCTGTCCAGCTGCAGCGTTCGCCTGCTAACAAAAACCTTCATTACAATCTCACCTTAAAAAACCAAACAAGACTTAAACGCAGCTTATTATAATCCAAAATTAAGACGGATAAACTGACAAAGAGTTAAGTTTTAAAGCGTTCATTTATCTTGAACTATAGTGGCTCTCGATACAGGTAAGTTTGAATAATAACAGAAATCGTTGTTAATAATAATGGTTCGACCCTAGACGTGTAACAATGGAACCTCTGTTGCTTTGTGCAAACAGATAGGTAACGTTCAATCGTCGTTCTTATCTTTAGAAGCCTTGTAGATATCCATCCTGTGGTCGAATTTACACAGTAACTGACTATAATAATCACTTTATTGCCTCATGTTCGATTAAGTAAACATTGAATTACTTACAAAATTAACGTTAATTTTGACTATGTATCCTTGTTGACAGTTTCAAGTTATACATAAAATTATTAAAGCAAGTCATTCTTGTTTTCTATTTAATGTTAATATTATGAAATAGGAACTTGGAATTAATACCTGTTAGTAATATACTATTTTCAGTTATAATTTATACTAAGAAAAATTATGTGAATATTTTATTGTTTGGGTTAAGTAGTAACTGATTAAGGTACTAAATATAAAGTTACATTATACTTAATACAATACGTTAATATTTAAATTAGTTATTAATATAATTTTATGAAGTATGTTATCAATATACGTGATAGTTAATAGTTGTATTTTTTATAAAAGTTATTATATAAAAGTTATAAGCATACTAGTCATGTGTTTCGCGTATGCTATGTTATGACGATATAAAATTATAATTGTTATTAAGTTATTAAAACTGAAACTAAAAAAATTGTGTTCCATAGTACATGTAGTAGTATGTAGTATTAGCCTGTAGTGTCCCACTGCTGGGCAAAGGCCTCTCATCTCACTGAAGTTATCAGTACAGTGAGGAGGATTAGGCATAATCACCACGCTTGCCAAATGCGGGTTGGTGATCTCAAACTCGAGCCATGTTTGAAAAGTAGGAAACATGTTTTTCGCTCGACCCGGGAATTGAACCCGGGACCTCAGTCTTGGCAGGCGAGCGCACATACCATTAGACCACCGAGGCGTAGTACATGTATAATATTTAATTATGTTAAGTTGTTTATTATAACTATAATATTACGTTTTAGAATAAATACAGTTGAATTGAATATTGTTAAATATTATTATAAGAACTGACCTGTTGTTGTTGCTGTAACAGTTGCTGTTGTTTGAGCTGGGCGTCATGAGCGAAGGGCATGGTATCGAATGGTGGAGGAGGCAGCATCAGAGGCACCAGCGGGGGCTGCAGGTTCATGGCGGCCAGCGCGCCAACATTGAGGCCCAAGGGAAGGCCGAGCGACAGCATCTGGGCAACCATCGGATGAAGCTGACCCAACTGTTGCAGCTGTATCATGTTCAACGCAGCCTGCATCTCCTGAACCTGGGCAGCCAGTAGAGCGCCAGCCTGCGCCTCTCCTTGCGAGTTCCCATTCTCATTGAAGCTCTCACCACGCGGCGAAGGCGACCTGTCACCCTGCGGCGCTGGAGACGCAGCGCGAGGCGAGTTCGGAGCACCAGACTTCCTTTCATACTCCGATTTGAACTGTTCCGCGAACTGCTCCAAAAACTCCAACGGAACTTTGTCTTTATGCACTTCCTCACAATGAGTTTTTAACACGAACACACTAGAAAACTCCTTGTTGCAATGTTGACACGTCGATTTTGATTCACCATCCGGCGGTTTCTCTTCAGGTGGCGGAGGAGGCGGGCTCGGCACGCGCGCCATCTCCCTTTCCTCTTGTAATTTCCTCCGTTGATTCTCATTGTACTGCATGACGAGGTCGAAGCCGAAAGTCTCTAAAAGTTGTTTATACATTTGTGAGTTACGTTTGGGCGGATTGCCCTTCGCGACCATCTCGTCAAGAGCGGCTGCCTCAGCTTCACCTAGCGGCGATTGCGCCCGCGCATCGCCGAACGGGCATGAGGTCGCACGATGTGCGTCGAGTAACTCCCCGGTAGGAAATGACGCGTGGCACCGTTCGCACGAGGCGTTACCTGAGCGCGGGGATCGCGGGCTACCTGGCCGAGCGGGGGGCGACGAACGCGGGCCCCCACTGCTAGTTGACGAAGGGGATGTATTTTTCGGCGACAATACGTCTTGTAAAATTTTCGCGGGGTCGGTCCGGTCCGGCTGCTCTACTAATGGACGTGACAAGTCCACGTGTCCCGCCGCGGCGAGTTCTTGTAACTTACCCGCGCGAGTTTGATGCAGGACTGATCTCATGTGTATGTCGAGCGTACTGCCTTGAGTGTATGCCACTTTGCAAATATTACACTTATAGCGTTTACGGTCGTCCTCTTCACTCGAAGTACTCTTTGGTGTGAGAGTAAGGTTCGAGGGCGCGGAGCCCGCCCCGGGCGACACAGGAGGGTTGTTGTTATTTTGTTGTTCTTGCATTGCTCGTTTCAGTTTATGCAAATGACTCACGCTGTTATAATGAACAAGTAAAATATTCTTTTGCGTAAAAGATTCCTTGCATACATCGCATTTGAATGGTCGGTTAGGGTCAAGATATTTCTCCATTGGATAAGTAAGTTTCTCACCTTTTCTGTGTAGGAGGGTTTTGTTATGAGCTGTCAAATAAGACTGGCGAGTGAAAGCTACTTTACACCGGTGACATTTGTACTTTCTATTAGGATCATTGTAAGAATCTTCCGCCATAGCCTGAGAGTTCAGGTAGTCTTCTAAGAATTGTTGATCTTTGTAAATGATAGAGTCATCTGAATTTTCAGCATCATTGTGACCCGATTCATCAGCGACTGTGGCGCTGGAATCTCTATCTTCCATATCAGCAAGTTCATCATCAGGAGTTCTCAATGCCTCTTTGCGCAATAATTCGGCTGTAGCCGCGTCAAGTGCTGTCCCCTGTCCGCCTTGTAACAAGGGGTTAGATGCCAAGCTTCTCTTGAAAGCAGCGAGCTCTTCCTCAGAAAGTTCAGAATGAGAAGTCTCAACGTGCTTTTGTAATGCTAATACTGATCGGAAGTTTCGACCACAAAGCACGCATTTTGTAGCATCACGAATGACATGATATTGAGAATGCAATTGTAGTTTTTCTATTGTTTTAAATGCGAGGCTGCATTGATTGCAACGGTACTTGTATACATGTTTTTCAGAGACGGACATGTTAGTGATGGAGTTGCGAGCATGTGCCTCTCTAAAATGGTTTTGTAGAGCATGAGCGGCATCAAAGTACCGGTTACATCCTTTCTTCCAGCAAAAATAGCCTGGGCCTTGAGGCGTCTGTTTCAGTTCTAGGTGTCCAGACTCATTTTGATGCTGACAAAGCTCGTCAACATTTCTGAAAGTACGGTTACATGTCAGGCATCTTTCCATTTCACCATCAGCGCTGCCTTCCGAACGAGGTGATGATATTTCACGATCTTCATCGCCTTGACGAGATTCCTCCCTTTGCGATTGAGCTCCGCCGTTCAGCCAGTGACTCTGATCTACCAGTAAAAGCAGTCTTTGTAAACCTTCCGAGTTAACGGAATGTATTTGCATGACGTGACGTTCAAGAGCTGGTCGTTCCTTGAACGCATCTTGACAAAGAGGACAGATGAAGTGTCTCGAATTTTCACTGTGTATTGTTGACACGTGGCTGTGGAGACGAGCCTCACTATTGCAACTGAAGTTGCAGTAGGGGCAAACGTGAGGGCCGGGAGTTTCTCGCTCATCCTCAGTAGCTTGCTGAGCTTGTTGTTGAGATTGAGCTTGAGATTGTTGTTGTTGTTGTAGCTGTTGTTGTTGTTGTTGCTGGTGTTGTTCCAAAAATCGTAACATCTTCTGCTCTTGTGTCAACTCAGGCTTCTGATCAATCGGTTCTTTAGTATCTGTTAACAAAAAATAAACAAAGTTAGTTTAAATAAAACGCAAATGTTAAAAGTAAACTATTTTTAAAACGGACCTCTCACAACGGATTCCGCAAACCGAATGGTTACTGATTTATATTCCGTAAATCCACATCGTCTACCTACGTTTACGTGAGATTTATCTACAAAAAAGATTATTTCTATAAATGAAGTTTACTATTGTTCGGTGCCAACGTTTGTTACTTTTCTGAATTGAAGTTAAAAATAAAATTCTTCTCTTTTATATTAGTAGGACTCGTTTTGTTTGCGACGTCCCGGCAAGACAAAGGTATCGCTCTATCCATCCCGTACGCACACACGTACAAATGCATTAATGCTAACGTAACAAGTATATTGTAATTTTGCACACAAAGGAGATACAGGACGAGCAAACAATCATTGTTCATTATTACAAAAGGTTTCGAATATTTCGTTTCGCCCGATCAAATGTATTGGGAGAGTTGACGTATGTGACGGTAGGTGTGAGTGAGATGGATATAGTGGAGATATGTGAGTGTGCAATTATTATTTGACCAGGGATAAGTCCGCGGCAGCGTGTGAAAGACGCAGGGCTGCATTGTTTACGGTTAAATAAGGAAGGTGAAAGAAACGGCCAAATGTGGGGACTTCGTTAATGCCAATTATTATACTTAGAGATTTGCAACAGACTGCATCTATTCTGTAGATACAATACAGTTATAATTGGAACAAATAATATAGAACTGTTTTAATTTAGACTAGTCACTATGGAAAATTAAAACGTGAACTATTAGTAGT
The DNA here is from genome assembly GCA_963082685.1 of Cyclophora albipunctata. Lineage (NCBI taxonomy): Eukaryota > Metazoa > Arthropoda > Insecta > Lepidoptera > Geometridae > Cyclophora > Cyclophora albipunctata. The sequence continues at coordinate 4,446,301 of OY720123.1, forward strand.
TCGATAATACAATGTCACCTGTCCAAACGAAAAAAGTCATGTTCAAAAACATTGCAATATTATAATATTTAGTTATTAATGCATCACTCTCATTTATATATTTTTTTCTGAATATTAGTTATGTTTTTGAATTCATCTGGAACGGCAATAATAAGTCACAAAAAATCCTGACATTTCATTTAATTAAAACCAAAAATTATCTCACAGTCTGATGGAGCTGAAACCAGTCGTTCCCCTGCCTTGGAACCCGTTCCATAGTTTTAACCAGCTAAAACCGTTACATCTAATGATGGGGAGAGGGATAAAGTAAATCCGAGAACGTAATAATAATCATAGCGCAACTGACCCTAATTCCGAGCAAGAGTGACCAGTGAATGTAATTATATGTGATGTTAAATCGCAGACCCACAGTCTGGCCGGAGCGTAGAACAATGGACCAGGTAAAGGGACCTTGTCTGCATAAATGCAATCTTTGAAGCTTTTTGTCAATGAACAAAGGGTCTTTTCTAAGGAAACACCACATCGTTATAGCGTCGTAAAGTAAGTATTGTGCAGTGAGTTTTGTTTCGCGAGATTTGGGTCAGAATTTTAACATTGTGGCGTCAGGGATACAATGGGAGGCTGAGTGGTTTACAGCCGGGAATTTAATATTTGTTGATTGTTTTCAATGATTTGACGCAATACGTGCGTAAGTTCAATAAGTGTAATTGCGTCAGAACACTAATCGCGAAATGCAGAAAGGAGTACATTAATTGGTGTTTTAAGTAACGTAAAATTAAATATACCTATCGTCAATCGCTAATTACGAAAACATGATGCATAATTTAAAAAATAAATTGATTTAAGTATTTCAATACGCGTCACAAAAATCACTTCATGAGTTTGCTAAGTAACGCTTTCAGTTCGATAAGTAAAGACGCAAAAAACTCAAGTTGGGGTGTTGCTCGTGTGAATCATTGAATAAAAGACCGGTTTTATTCTGGTTTTGATTGTGTCAAAGAAGGAGATTATAACTAATGAAGTAGCCATGGGGTCAAAGAAACAAAACTTGGGGCAAAATATTTCAAACTCAACACTCATAACGACCCGAGGCGTGTGAAACCATTCACAATAATAAATAACTTTGAATTTACTGTCTGTAAACAATGACCAATAACCGAAGTTCGGAAAGCTAAAATTCATATCAAAATCGATCGTTTAAAACGGCACACTCAATAAGGTGAAAATAAGTAATAAGCATAAACATGAGGTGCACAATGGTGTAAGCCGGATTTCTTTCGCCTCTACATTTCTCTCGGAGTTTATCGTATTTCACCGTGGCCATAAACATGCGTCAGGCAATGCGGCCGGCGACATTGTAAGATGATGTAGCAGTCTCATCACAAGGGGGCAATCATCCTTAATGCGCGACCGCCACATACGTAATGCGAGTCATTGTCCCGTGTGCGGTACTTATGGAAAATTCGCGTTCTCAATTCAAATCTTGTTTCCGTCTCCCTCGCTCGCGGGGCGGAGTCGCCTCTAACCAATGACGGCATCCCACTGAGGCGACACCGTGTAAGGCGTACGTTATTAAAGAAACCTGTTCTAATGTTGCGCGCTTTAAATTAAATTTTGTCCGTGTGTAATTATCTCATTATTGTGATTACGAATTCTCCGCTAAATGCTCATCGCTTAAAATGGAGATTGCTTCTTAGATTGAACACGGAGTGAGGACCACGCGGCGAACGATAATGAAGGCTTCGATTACTTTGAACACGTGATTAACCCGAACATCATAAAAAGTACACAAATTAACATGAAACAAATTGTATGTTTATTGACACGGACTACGGCAAGAAGTCCAGTTGGTAAAAACTCAGAGTAAAATTGATTGAGGAACGAATCGGTTTAAATTGGAAACCGATAGTGACGTTTCGAAATCACATTCATAAGTCAACCCAGTATTACTTTATCGATATGAACGCCGGTAATGGTTTCGGTTGAATTAATTTTAATGGAATTTTCACGCTTTATAGAAAAATGTTACGAAATATACTAGCACTAAAATAATAATAAATAAAATATTATATTTGTTAACTGTATTTCTTGATAAAAAGGGTACGGCAGCGACATCTAGCAGAGAGTAGTTAAAACTAGCAAACTGCGCACGCGCAGCGGTTGTTTATTTTTCTTTTTGTTATTGTTGATAAGAAAAGACTTTTCTTTGATGAAATTAATTATTGTTGGGTGCTAAACACAAACTTATTATCGTTTGTTTGCCCATTTATTTTTAACAAAGACAATGTGTCGAGGAAGTTAAGTTGCAAACAATAGACTTGATACGGTTGGAATATTATCAGTGACAAATAAGTTATTTCCTTATTACCGTTCTATTCATAAATGAATCCAATGGACACTTTTTATGCGTTTACCTAAAATTTAATCTGTATTGGCTAATTAGAAAAGTATTGCTATTGTTAGTTTTTTCTTAATCAGACTTACCATTATCTTGTTGTTCAAATGGACTGGTCATTTCAGCTGGCTGCGGGATGACCTGGAACAACTCTGCCACATCTGGAGTTGGGTCTTTGCCTTCCGATCGTCTCTGGAGTTGATGGATTTGCTCCATTTGTAAATGCTTGACAGATCGAACGTGTTGCAGAAGTGGTAGTCTGTGAGGCGCTCCGAAACCACAAAGAGCACAACGGTATACTCTTGGTCGCTCTCGTGGGATTCGGGAAGAACATTCTCGAAGATGTCTTAGTAGGAGAGCAGCTGCTTCGTGTCTTGCTCCAGCAGCGTGGAGTTGCAGCTTGTGCGCTGAGTTAGTATAATAGTCGCAGGCGCAGCATCTAACTTGGACCCCACCAACACCGGCGCCACCAGTTCCTACTCCTCCACAGAACTTCAACTTCCATTCATTCCTGGGACCTCCTTCTTTCACATGGTTTACATGTTGCAACCTCTGCAAGTGCTTGTCGGTCTTGCAATGTAGTTGGAAGTTTGCTTTTAAATTCGTTTTGTAAGTGCAAAGTTTGCAAACGTAGTGACCAGCGACTAACGCTAAGATCTCCTGCTCTCTTATCTTTGTACGATCTTGGGCAAGATGGTGGCCAAGAGCTTCTAAGGAGTCAGTGGAGAAGCAATTGCAGATGCAGCAGTGGAAAGTCCTTTCTGGTTCCGGGTCGGCTGGTTCTGGAGGTGGTTCCATAGCCTCTGGGTTTAAGCCGACATCCAGATGAGCGCCTAATTCAGGTGGTGATGGGCCAGGACCACCTGTCATCAATTGAATCATCAGCGCTTGGTTATACGCCATATCAGCAAGAGCTGCTTCTGGGTTTTGAGGAGGTGCATCACTGCCATGGAAGTGTAAAAGGCTTTCAAGTTGTTGCTGGCTTTGCTGTCTGTGATGCAGAGCAGATAGTGTTTGCATGTGTTTGACATTTTGTTGAAGGACTAGCATATTGTGTGTATGCTTTTCTGAAGTCATGTGTATTCTCAAATTGCGAGCAACATTTGTTTCATAATTACAAACGTCGCATCGGAAAGTCGGTTTTGGTTTTTGTCCCAAAGGCGAATGATGGGGTAGAGGTGGTTTGTGGGTACCTGGAGGTGTGTGCTGTGGAGCAGGAGGTAGGTTTCCTTCACCAGGGTTTCCACCGTTCTGAAGCTCTTGCATGTTATTTAAATGCTTGTCTGATTGCATATGTATGCTTAGATTTCCTTTCGTCGTCGTGGAGTAATTGCATACTTCACATCTATATGGTTTGTATCCGCAGGTGTAAGTTTCACCGCGAGCCAGCCGAGGGTGAGGTTGACCGGCGATACAATAAATGCAACTTGTCTCAGCTTCAGGGTGCTTTTCTTTCATGTGTATTTCTAAAGTCTCTTGGTATTTATAATGCCAATTGCATTTGGGGCATTTCAATGTTTTGCAGGAATTCCGACTATGCATGCCAGCCAGTGGACCTCCTAATCTTCCAGAATTCAATATTAATTCACATTTCGGACAGTCTGCGCCAGAGGGTCGGCCTCCGAGGTGATCAGGGCAAACGCCTATCGTCGTTCCTGATAAAAATGCAGGAGGTGTCGCCTGGAATGGCGGCGACGAGTTTGGACTTGCTCTGGGTTGTACCGAAGCATTTATTGTATGTGGATGCGCCACAGAGATCAAGGAATGTTGAGGTATCATGGACTCCGCTATCGATCGCGGAGGTCTCCATTGATTGGGACTCGGTCTTCTATCGTCACACGATCCATTTGCCATCATTGAATCGTGATCTCTATCAGGTGTCATAAGATCTGGTCGCTTATCCATTGATGGACTCGATAGCTCTGAAGTGTTTGCTGGGCTTCCAGAAGCCGACACCCGCGGTGGCGCAGCAGCACCTACAGGTTCTAAAAATGATACTAATGGTTCTTTATCTTTCCCAACGCACTGAATTATCGCAGAAGCGTTCTCTCTGGATAACGCGTCCCTTTCAGAATCAAGTAACGATAAACTATGGTCTGACTGGGCGTGCGCAACAAAAGATTTAGCGTACCCAAAACTCAATTTACAAATAAAACACATTAAAATTGGTTTGACTGGAACACTGACAGGACATTCGGTGGGCGGTGATTGCGGTCTCTGCAGATCCTTTCCTCCCCGAAAGCTGAATACTCTATAGCTGTGCATGACAGGCGCTTCGGATCTCGCTCGTGCCCTTTCTACAGCTAATCTTCCATATAACGCTCCATATAATGAAGGGTTTCTTGAAACATAGAATGCACTGGCTATTTGAGGAAATTCAAGCTGTCTCTCACCGACATTGTTGTCTCGGCTATCGACAATGCAGCCGGGTTCAATCTTGTGTAAGTCAGATAAGCTGGTCTCTCCTTCGGATAGTTCAGGGTCTTCAATGATATAGGCAGAACCATCAGGGTTGTAGACGATTTTGCCATCAAACCGTTCAACGTCTGAGGATAGGGGCGGAGAATCTCGCCTGGACGTGAGGTCGACGGCATCGGGTGCAGCGGGGGGCGAAGTGGGTGCGGGCGCGGAGGAAGGCGCGGGCGTGGGCGCGGCGGGGGCCGCGGGTGCGTTGCGGGGCTCTTCCTCGGGGCTCATCTCGCCGTCGTCGTCGTCGGGCTCTAGAGCGGCAGAGCTCTGCGGGTCGTCGCGTTTGCGGCGCCGCTTGCGCTCCGGAGGCGGGCCGCTAGCGGTGCCGCCGGGCTGCAGCGGCGTGGGCATGGCGCCGGGCGTCAAAGGCCGGCATCACATGCTCCCCTGCAACAATTATTACACACATATTACTCATCATCCATAACTATCATGGAAGTAAGTAAGCATTATTATCATGAAACGCGAAAACCCTAAATTGGTCATACATTTTTCACAGATTGATTATAATTCAAATATGTCGCGTGATAAATGAACCAATCACCTATTTCTCACGGACCAGATTGACTCAGTTAACTGAAGGTGACTACTGAATGGGATTGTGTCAACCGTCCTCGCGACCGGAAGTGGGTAGGGCGGCCGTTTATGTCATCCGCGTTGTTTTCCAAACTGTTAGATACTGTTGATTCCCCCATATATATTAAGTAATAGATTCGAAGCGAAGGTAAACATTTGATTTATCAAGGATTAAACACTTTATAGACGTATCTTCAAGCCCGCACTCTAGATATTAAATGGCGTTTTATATCTGATAAACCGAGTTCCCATAGCCCGAGTAGGTATGTTATGTATGCGTAGTACATACTCAAATTAAAATACACAGTAATCGTTATCAAGTTGACATTTGCGCAAACAACGGCGATCAATTTATCCATATGACAGCTTGTCCATTTTGACACCAATACAATTAAGCAACCGACAAACTTAGATCTCGACAAACAAACATTACCATCTTTAACAAAAATAATTTTGTAAAATATGCTTTACGGTTTCAATAATAGAGACTAATGTTAAAACCCACGAAAGAGGTAAATTGATAAAAAGTATGGATAATCTAGAATAAAAATTCGTTAAAAACAGAGATTAAGCCGTCATCTGCGTTATCTGTAACGTTATCAATATGTCTTGTCCTATAAAATATAATGTACTCAACCACTAAAATAAGCACATATTTGATTAGTTTGACAGCTCAGATAAATAAATGAAAAACTATGATAATGACTAGACATGGCACAAAATAATGTATTTAATATTTTTAGAATCTTCACGCTAATAAAGACCATACCATTTGATAAAAGATGTCCAAAAGTCCACGTTGGTTCCTTCCTTCCTTATTATATTTGCAAGTCTTTCTATCAACATAGTTCACATCTGTGAAATACCGATTGCTATGTGGTGAATAGGTATAAATGGAGCAAACTTGAAAACAATTTTTAATTCACAATCAGTATTTATCTGTTTATATATGTAGGTAATTAAGTAATTAGTTTACTCATAATAATTCGGGATGTGTTAAACCGCAGTTTTTGCACCGGATGTGATGTGTGGTCATCGCATGATAATACAAAAATTAGGATATTTTTACATAAGTTAATCGGTTTTTACGTCATTTTTATCATGTGACCATGAAAATCGTTTACTTTTAAAAACCGTCGAATATTTGTAATAGATACATGTAATCTATATTGTAAGATTGTAAAGAAAATAAATATTTATTCCATCGACGGTTATTTTTGAAGGGCACAGTTATCAAGATTATTGTACGTACCTAATATATATGTTTAAAAATATTAATTCTATCCTTTTTTAATACAAAAATTCAATACAATTAGAATATTTATACTGAAATCTAGAACAATATTTAAACTGTCCACTAGGATATGCAAAAGTAATAATTAGAAAATGCAAAGTGACAAAGTAAAAATTCTAATTGCTTTAATAATTACTGTGGTTGTAAGTATAGAGCAATAGTAATTTGAAGATAATTTCGCAGTGCTAATGTGTATGGAAATTATGCAAAGAGTCGGTAATTAGACTTGAGGTGAATGTTCTATAATGCTATAATTTGCGCGGACTATTTTTATGCATAAATGTCTACAATCTATTTCACACTTATCGGACCCTCCATAAGAGTATATAACTCTATATTTACCGAGAAATAGAGACATATTAATGTGTGGTGTTGGTGAAAGAAACATGAATATTCAATCACCATTGCAAAAGTACGTCATTATAACGAAGAAAAATAAGTAAATTAAAAGGCGGATTGAAAACGACGAAGATAATTTATGTTTTACAAAGTGTCCTAACACTGTACTCGATTGGTGTAAATACTTGATGTGGGCACACGTGTTCAAGTTCCCATCGCATACAATCACTGTTGTCAATTTCCACCAATAAAATGATGCTCATTGCAGAACTAATTTCCGATAAAATCACACACACATACATAATATTGCAGTGCAAATTATACTAGCATGTGAGCGTGAGAAAAGTATGTTGGTTACAATACGCGCATGTGTGCGTACAATATTGGTTCACACAGATGCAATTTGCGCGTACGCATTTAGCTTACTCACACAGAGTCGCGCCCGCATCAAACAACAATAGTTATCAAGCCAATCATAATGAAGATGCGAGCTTTTCAATTCATTAATGAGGCTCCCTCTATATTATTGATAGTTACAAATGAATGCTGTTATTGTCAATGCCCAATTTATGGTCAGTAACGTGCGTGATTATCAACTAATTTTCCTTTAGTATGAAGAGAAAGCCCAAAACCTATGAGTTATAAGTTAAGTTAATTGCAAAATATTATTTATTTACTTTATGTTTAGTTGACTAGAATATAATAGCCGGTCTTGTTACTGTCTTCATGTAACATCCACTGTATGAGAATTCGTGAGCAATGTATCACTTTCCAACGAGAATTTACTAGTTGGAACTATGGCATTTGGACGATAATTTTATCGCGAATACGCTGTTCAAATATGGATAGCGAAGGGAATAATAACCATTAGGAAATTAACAGAATAATGCGGTTGGCGTGATATATGAATATTACAAAGAACAAGTAAAAGTGTAAAGCAAACAGCGATGCATAAAGTGCGAGATGCGTCGTAATCAGAAGAGTCTGTAACTACGTTCATATTAATAATCGTGGGTTATTACGAGGGCCCTCATTAAGTTGCGAGCCGCTCGCCCCAAGAAACCGCAAAACACTGCTAAATAATTACCCCAAGAGTGCTTTCTTCACGAAAACATCGTAAAAGCGCATTAAACAACATCTACTAAGTCGGTGCGAGGAATTACAATAAATAAGGTATTAAGCCGGCGTTGTCAGACTTCGAACCGAAAATGTCGAAAAGCGATTAATGGAAATAAAATTGAGCGGAGTCAGAGAGAACGATTTACTTAATACATTGATAATAAGTGGAGGGAATGTATGTAAAACGGTGTACGTAATGGAGGTAGTCTCGTTAGACGTGGGAACGGTGCAGCAGATTTCGCTACTACATGGTAAGGATCGCCGCGGACAATGTCCACCGTTAGGGCTTAACTTTAAACCTTCATTAATGGTAATAGTTTTGAACCTCACCGATGGGAATGGCTCTTTTTGCTCGTCGGCTTAAGACGAAGAACATAATAGTCGTGTCGGACACGAATCGACCACTTGCCATTTTGATGATAGGGCAGGGCAAAAGGCGTAAAGATCATGAATTAATATTAAAAACGATTATGTTTTTCTTAAAAGATTCTTGTACGTAATTACACCAGAGTCAGATTCCAATGAGAATGTTAATTGTTACATTGTAGATAATAAGAGATGATGATTACAAGACAAATTTTAATTCTGTTTCTTTACAAAACGGTGCCGTGATTTGATGATATAACCAGTTAATTAACACAACACGAAAACGTATTGTATCCGTTTGTATTAAGTAAAAGTCATTAATTAAAACGGCTCTCTAATTTCACACGTTAAAGTGACAACGCAAAATCGTAGCCTCAAGTTTGTAATTACAAAGCATTTATACTCGTGTGTGAAACGAGAAACTTGTTTTATTAACAAACTCAACACTTTCTCATTAATTTGTCCTTTTAATTAAACGTTAACAAAGTAACTTTTGGTACGTCAAGGTACTCAAAAGTACAAAGTAATCTTTGAATTGAACTCATAAAGCGGATGATTTTATGATTTATTTGCTTTCGAAGCTAATTGTGTTAGGTGCCCGTCGGTTCTCATTGTGGGGAGAGGCTTTGATCGTTGTGGTTCAAAAGCCTGCCTTGTCAGACATGAGGTTTTTCATTCTATTGGAAGCTTATATCTTGTTATAACATAACAACGTCCATGTTATTATTGAAATAACAATCCAGTTCCTTATTCTAAATCTAGTACTAAGAATTTTTGATCATGATTACTGATTCTAGAAAAAACATCGCGTGAAGAGTCCAGGTTACCTGGCAGGCGCCACTCGACCGATCGGCCTCTTAGGAACCGTCAATTTGTGCCTGTAATTATTGCGGACCCTTCGATACTTATGTCTATTTTTTTCATCGGCTTAATTGTTGCAACAGATGACTTTTTTGTCGAAACGATTCAAAGAGAGCAGAAAGGCATCAAACGTAGCGTCGAATTTGGAAATAATTATACATAAATAGTCCCTTGAGCGGCCGATTAAGACAATTTCCGAAGCAAATTGCCGCAGACGAGTATAATAGCACACGCGCTCTCCTCAGTCATAAATAAATCTGGATTACGTTTTGTACGAGATTAAGATTGATTTGATCTCGATGCGTTCTGCTATTAATGCCTACGCGATGTAATGTTTCGGTCGTGTTAATAATTTTTAATATCATTATTCGTTTTTGTTGATCCTCGACGTGATTTGTGAGATAATTGCGTCGGACAAATTGGCGGGCGTCATTATGGAGATAACGGGCGGTTTCCATCGGTTCGTAATTAAAGATCGATACATGTGAAATAATTAATTAGCGGCCGGTGTTGGATCGGATCGGAGGCGCCTCGGGGCTCTCCACAAAAAACAATGACGTGCGGTTTCGGCTGCGCCGGCGCCGATGCCGCCGCGGCGACATCCGCCGCACTACGCCTATAATTTGTGAGACCTCGAATTAGTCTTAATCTTATTTCACCGAGGAGCGTGACGCCGACTTAACATTCTGGAGAAATGTGTCATTAACGTTAATTTGTATGATTGGTTATTTTTTTCCGACGTAATATAAACAAAAGAACCTCGGAGCCCGTTCGGTAGACAGAAGGAAATAAAAATGAAGGTTAAATTTTACGAGTTTGGTGCCACAAAGTTTCAGAGTTAGAAGTGCTCGGCAGTTGTCGATAATTACGAGTCACTCGAGTCAAGGAACGTCATAATGCCGAAACAATTACTAAGTAGGGATGGTTTACAGTCGCCGCGATTTGAAATGCTTGGAGAATAGCACCTATACCAACATTTATGTGACTCACTATACAAGTACTTTGCTTGTCGCAAATGTTAGTCACGATTTATAAAATTAAAATTCATATCATAAATAAGAATTATTTAGAAAACACTTGAATACAATCTAAATTTTAATTGTACGCATTTCTAAACCAAGGTTGACATATCATTGTTTGTGATTTACAATAAATATTTAATAATAAACTTCGGTTTGAAATTGGAACAATAAATTGGAATGTTTAAGCCCGCTGAAGTGTATCGTTTGGACCGCAGCCTTAAGAGCTAAGGTTCAATAGCAGAGCGTAATGTGTTGACTTCGTAATGGACTACTCCAAATCTACCTGAGAAAAGTGGGGGAAAGGAGAAGGGATACTTAACGTTCACAGGCGACCATAAAATTAGCTTGCTTTAACTATTATTTAATGTCATTTGAAGATGGGAACCGGGTGACACTTTACAATTGTGGGAAATTTAACGAAATCGTTGACAGACGAATTTGAATGGATAATTACTAAGTGTTCATGGGTTGTTGAGCTGTCAACGGTTACAGTAATTTAGAATTTTATTTTCGTCCAAATCTATGAACGTAGTTGGAAAAAGTGGTACATGTAACCAGATAGTTTAATTTATTCATTTATTTAAAACATGTTTTACATCGATATTACTGATACCATAAAAAGCGTTACATGTTCCCTCGATAGGGTATCGGTACTTATCGGTATGAAGAGCCCAAAATCAATAAACAATCAAAGTTCTCACGACTATTCCCATACATCATACACGAATCAGTCCGAGAGCTCTAACTCTCAGTATCGCGATGCGTGTGCGCAATTAAAACGAAACCCACAATCAGCCGCCATGTTTGTACACGGACGATGTTAATAGCCTTCAGTAATTACATACCAGTAACATGGCATCGTTTCTTCTCGGAAGGCTGATCAAATTAATAGAACCCATTTTGGGTACAATTTATACCATCGGAACATGGAATCATTACATTGTACCCGAAAATAATAACGGCAGTGTCACGATTCGGGAATTTCATAAAACATACCGCACTAGAGGAACTAGCGGGCCACCCCACGCTATATCCGGGGAAGAAAATCTAAATTCAATTACAAAAAGGCTTCGTCTGGCGAGGTGTGCCGCTGCACCCGCGCCTCCTCCTCAAAGGGTGTATAACAACTCAATTCTCCATATTATTAAGACTGTGGGGTGCGTGAGCGGGATGGGGTGGCGCGGAACACAAAAAGAATGCTAATTTAAAATTCTTATTGCTGTGTTTGTATGCGCGCGCGCTTTATGTATCATTCCTGTAACAAAAGGCGGAGGAGAGAGCCGCCCGAGCGCGTAATTTCAATCTAATATTCAATTTGAGAAGTATCGCGAGCTCCACCCGCCATCTTTTATTTATTTTACTGTACTCGGAGCATTTTCCTTGGTTTCACAGATCATAGGAATAGAGATACGCGAGTGTTTTATTATACTTAGCTATACACGCGACTTCTACGATGTCAGCGTATATTTGTAGCTGGCAAAGGCCACGAATATCTTAGTAACGACGCAATTTCCTTTAGTTTCAGTGTTTGCATAATGTTATTACGAACCATTGAGTGTGGTTTCATGATAAAGAACATCGAATTGGTTTTCAAGTTAATCTAACGACTGTAGATAATTGCTTCATTCCCACGGCGCGAGGAAAATAAATTTCACCGGTCACAATGGGTGCTTTCCACAGACAGTTCGCGGCTAAACGGGGCGATAGACGACTAATGCTCAAGTCGTGATATATTAGCCAAGGAGCTAATGGTGACCTCTTACCGCTTAAACGGAATCATTATACTAGAACACGGCATTAGCCATAATCAAACACTTTCTAAAGTAAATAAATGTCGATGTAGAACGTTTTGTCTAAAATAGAGCGTATGTCAAGGATGACAATAGATCTAATAGAATCTTTAATTTCAATTTGTCACGATCACGAATTTGCATGAGTCAACAAAGGTTAAAGGTTTTGATCCGAAGTTTTGGTAAGTCAAGGCGATGTTTGGACCGATTAAAACAATATGAGATACATGATTTATTGTGACACTTAAATGTACTTTTAAAATATTTTAAAGAATGCGTGTGGCCGAATGGTAGAAAATGTTATTTGTACAAAACATATAAAAGTTGATGTGGTGAAATGTTAACCACATGAGGGTTCTATCGATGTACCAGCATGCAACGGGCTGACGAATGCATTCATATTACGGTCTTGATAGTCAACGCTAAAGTTTTGACCTCATTTATCAATGTTTCGTGTATATTTTTATGACTCAACGAAATAGACAATCATAGTCAAACTGAATACTATAAGCTCTACTATAAATTTCCATTTATTTGCAAATCAAATGCAATATATTCGTATTACCATCGGGAAACGTCAAAGAACTACCGTTTTAGTTAACGATATCATATCGATGTAGTTCGTAAAATTATTCAAATAGTATTGCAGAATCGATAACATTATAATAAATATTACATCAATTAAAAGAACACGGTAGAAAGTAATGTTAAAATATGTATTGGACAGCGTAATGATTACTGGACATAAACGGCGACATCAGAACAAAACGTTTCACACATTTGCATTAATACTAAGCCATTAGATCGATTGCTATGTACTATAATAATGTAAACGTCTATTGTAGTAGCATGTCGGCCATTCAAGTCGCTAAGTATGATTTTTAAGTCAGTTAGTGTGTGCAGAAAGCGTGCGCAGGCGTTTCTTGTAATTTGCAAGACGCGAATGTGGTGCTCGATCGCTAACCGTGACTATTATGGCGGCGTCATATTAAAAGACTATTGAAGAATACCTCTTTAATTAAATAATAATGGGAACCCACCAGCAAAATACTAAGCCAACAATTTACGATCAAAATGTTAACAATAGCACCCAATACGAATACCATAATGAGAATAACATTGTTACAAACCGAAAATGAAACATATATTTGAAAAAAATGTAAAATCATAAGCTTTAAATCACGAAACACAATTCAAAGTCATACGAGAAACAATAAATACAAAATATAAAGTCAAGATAAAACCGACATTGTCGCATGATAAATGATCGGATTTAAATTTAGTAACCGAAAACTGGGTTCTAGAGGTCCTTATAACGAACGCGACCATCCTCGTTTATAATTATAATTAATATTCTCACAGTATTAGAGTGGCCGGTGTAAAAAACAGATTCGACGCGAGAATTAATAACAAACAAATGGGCTACCTGCGGTGTTTTTTGTAGCCCCCACAGGTAAGCGATGATGATAGAAACTCGTGTGTGCCTGTCTTAAAATTTAAACAATATTGTTCGATTTTTGACACAGTTGCACCTTTTTATGTGACCGAGCATTCATTCATTCATAGGAAAGGAAGCGGTCACGGTTGGGAAAAACTAGACAGTAACGCTACTTGCCGACAGATGGCAGTGTGATCGGATGTTACCTGTAACAGAACAAAACATATTATTAATAATTTATTTAACAAAAACACTAAATTAAGCGATAACTTATGATTAGTGAAGTTTTTGTTACTTCTAATAAATAACCATACGTAACAGCTTTTCCTCTTTGAGTAAAAAAGTAGGTATCACATAAAGACATTTTGAATGAAGAAAACTTAAAACGTGCACTCATATTTCTTTAAAGAGCAACATTAAAAAAAGTATCAAAGGTGCATTTGGAAACAAGAAACCAGCTCAAAAATCATGAACAAAAGAGAGGAACTTTAAAACGTGATACCATAATGACAAAACAGAAATATGATTTCGATTGAACACTGAGAGACGGCAATATTGGTACTTGTATCGGATGGAAAGAGAAGGAAAATAGTTAATAATAATATATTTTATTTGTATAGCGGGGTCTACACCCCCGCTGTGGGTCCTTTGGAAACGACAGCCCTCATCATTATATTAACCGATTTAACACTTTTAAAACAGATTCCCGCCGGTGTTTCTATTTATTTAGGGGAATGTGCAAAGTTTACAAAAAAAAATATCTTTCATAGAGTACCGCTCTATGATGAATCGAGTCGGCTTTATCGATTCAGTTTGATCTAGGTTCCAACGATGCCCATGTTAGGAAACCGTATCTGACCTGGCCTATAGACTCCCTGTTTGGTCACATCTAGTCGATTATTAATTACGGGATCTATGGTAAGTGGGGCGTGCGATTTTATCTGATACCTAATTAAGGCGCTTCCAAGTTCACTTGGTCCATTGTCTCACCCGCATCTTAATTATGACGTATCGATGTTAGGTAAAGTAAACAAATCGATCTTTTGACTCGATCAAGTTGTCGGTAAAAAATCGTCGAGCTACTTTTGGTAGCGAGTCCCGAGTTTGTATACGATTGTAGCGTATAAGGCAAACCCCAGACATTATTTTATTGCATAATTGAGAACGTTTTTACGTCAATTATTTCTCAGCGTAACATTAATTGACGTGTAACATGTCCATGTGATTATAAATATTAAACAGTTCTATGCAGCGGCTTATTTAATATGGACCAAATGTCGAATTAACTGACGACTACCATTCAGGAAATGCAATTAAATCAAATGATGCATGTCGATATTAAAATAGGTATTGATATGCAAAGTCAGGTCATTATGGATGCGGGTGAGGCCCCGCCGGTCCCATGGCCCGCTCACCAATTTTTGTTTGCTAATCAATTACTTTTAGCCCTTATTTCAATGGCAGTATTGGTAGTGCTCCAACGTCGATTAATTTTAGACATGAGAAATAAAAATTGAATAATCTGATGGAATTATAAATAAATCATGTAAGGCTGCTAATGATAATGAACCAATGTAACCGGCGAGCCAAGGGTATAAGTGCAAATGTGGTCTGAACCTTACCCAGTAATTACACGCAGTGATTAGATCGCGCGATAAGACTCATTCCGCTAATTACTCCCTAAAGCTAAACGAACAAACCGGCTTCGTTTTTGCCATCGACATAATTTAATAAGCATATTAACCAGGCCGATGCCATAGATAGGTGTCTGGCCTCGAGCGTTTCTTGCTAATACCTTTATAATGTTGTTAATATACATCATATCTTAGAAAATATGATCAAATAATAAGTACACATCTCGGTGCGAGGTCAAAGAGGAATGACCATGTAAACGCTTAATGAAAGCAGGGAGACGCAACTGACTCCAATCACAGTTCAGAACTCATTCACATTACAATCAATTTAAAATACTCGGAGTACTATGACATTGCGTCTGGTCGGGCATCGCGTGTGGCGAGACCCACTGTTAATTCAATAAAATGGAAAAACAAGGCTCACTCATTTGATATGTTCAAGTTCAATATTGATCGTATCTAAACGACTCAATGTGTGAGGACCAGAACATTGTAACGTTGTTAAGGAATGCGTGTTTATGCAGGCTGGTAATAAAGGCCGTGTCATTCTAGTCTGAGGAGAACCAAGCTGACCTTGCGATGAATGACTACCATTAGCATCTGATGGGTTTAATTAGGGGTCCACGTATCGACCGGCCGACCGCGCTAACGCGTGCCCGTGTGTGGGCAATCAAATTAAAGACACGCAGACAATAGGAGCGAACGGAGCGAACAACCCCACGACAAAACGTTTTCTCGCAATCTTCGATCACCGGATTAAGGGAGTCCGTCTCGCACGTTTTATCTCCGATTGTCCGCACTTAACGCGCACTTTACGCCGAGTGCCCCTCGAGAGGAAATTGAAAGCGATCGCTTTCCCGGCTATCTTATCTCTAGTGCTGTACTAATTAATCGATGTTCGTCGTTAGAGGTAAATAAAGGTTGCATTGTGGAGGTTGGTGTGATTTATCGGTGTGAATAGACAAAAGTGTCGCGGGCGGAGCGGGTCGGTACAATGGTGTGGAATGTCGTCGCGGGCCGGTCGCTCGGCGCTCGTGCGACCTGTGAATGCGGATTATTAATAACCCGCTCCGGTTCGGCACGACCGCGATGCGACGCGACGCCCTCGGAGACTCCCATCTCGCCTCGCCTGCAGCGCTTCCACCTGTACTCCATGCACTGCGCTTTCATTTATTTACGATACATTAAGCCCTAACGAACTTCTCTCCAAAATCACGACAATATTTTAAATCATAACGTACTCGAAGATCAATCACTACATTCATTAACAAATCATATTCATCCAACTCCCGACTCTCCCCTAGGAACCGTTCGTTTCTGCATCATCGCAACAATGCATAACAATGGAGACGGCGCGGATTATGGCGAATTCCCCAAATTGTGTGGGTTCATATTTTCACCGAACAATAAGACAAAATAGTGATAATGTCACATGTGTGTATAGTTTACCGCACATGGAACTAATTGGGAATATTTCATGAATTGTGCGGTTATTGAATGTAACATCTGCCAAATTGGACATTAATCATTGGATAAAAATTGTTGGCGGATTGACAAACTTATTTATATTATAAACGGTAGATTAAAAACAATAACAAAGTAAGGGGCAAAGTGCTTCTTAGCGGCGTGTTACAATTTTAAAAAAGGAAAATCACTATGAAATTGCCTATCACGTTTTGTTGGCATCGGTGAAACTAAATGAGTTCATTTTTTGTGACAAAACATAGCCCTGCACTGTACTGTCACGTAGAGCTTCGTAACTTCTCAATTAAATGTTATCACGACAAGAGTTCTTAACAAGAATACTACAATTTAGAGACACATAAAAACAGACGTTTCATAAGTGGTTTGTTCTCTTAGAACACGCTTTAGAAATAAAATTATTGTGTTTTACAAAATACACTTTATGTTTTAAGAACACCATAACACCCTTTTATAATTTCGGTTATCTTTTCCTTATTTATTTGGGATCAATTTGTATAAATACAGTCTGAGCTCACGACTTTGTTTTTATACGTTTTGGTCATCTTCCAAGTAAGTAACTATATCGTGATTGACTCAATTTGTTACAGTGTTTCTAATTAGATGTACCGTTTTTGAAAAGTAACAGAAATTACTTTATTTGTGACAATACCTAATGATTCGCTACGTAAAGAAGTAATTTTTCAAAGAAGAAACTAATTGAATGTCAAAATTCACTTAAAATCGTTTGGAGATTTCAAATATAATTAACATGTTCTAGGCAACGCTAATAAAACATATGTGTTACGACAAAACCCGCTTCGTGTAACACTTATTAGACGAATGGGTCTTTTTACAAAATTTAATTATCAACATTACTTTGACACCAAAAGCGGTGCCACTTAAAATTAGACGGTCCGACAACCGATTGTTTGCAAAACTGTTCACAGAGAAACCGAAAAATCCGTTTCAATTTATAGAAAGCTGCTAATTGTACGACTAAATGTCCGACAGAGATTGATACAACAATAGAAACTCGGAACTTGTAATATGATTGATTTGATTTTACATTAATGACTTGCTCAAATGAAACTTGACAATAATAGCGCATAGGGTCGCTAAATGGATGACATTATGTCCTCGTGTACAGCCGTCAAACATGAAGGATGGGCCCACATTTGTCCTGCACACGTATTTTGATTTCAATGGTCGGAACTCTTTATAAGATTTTAAACTCGATTTTATATTACTAGGTAAAAATTACTCCATTGGAATATTTTAAACAGTTGAGTGATTGTGTAAATGGCTGTATTAACGATTTTGAAATATAATAGGTACACAACTACACAACACACAATCGTGATATTTAAACAAGATGATGAAACCGTTAAACCTAAAAAATAAATTAGCATGAACATACAAAGACAAATAATAAGAGTCAATTTACAAGTCAGGAACTACGTAAAGACTATCAAATTATGGCAACCACTATTTGAAAATGTACCATTCGTGATAGTTGCGTTAACACAAGCCCGGCCAATAACGTACGCCCTGAAATCTGCTTGATAAAATTGCTTTAAAATCCAAACAATTGATCAAACATGAGCTTTATTTTAACACCTTAAGGTTTAACATCACGATTCGCTAAGAGCAATGCGACAGTCATCTAATAAGTCAAATGGCTTTTACCAGGTGTCCAGTAAATGGAAAACTACTAATTAAAGTTGGTACTTCATTCGAGACATAAATGGAAAAACGTACGCTTGATCGTAAGAAGTTTAATTAATCTGCCTGTTATTGCAACGAGTAGATCGTTTTCTTGAAGTCAGAAAGTAGTTTGTCCAATTGATTCTCTGTAGCAATAAACACTGGCAATCCGTATTTGTGCTAAGAATTTGAAGCGTTAACATTTCGATAGACGGGTGATTAGCAGTTAATTTGTAGATATTGTACTTACATAACGTGATATGCGTGCAACAAGTAATTTCAAAGTACCGATCTTTTAGCACGTCTTTGTGACCAAGGATTATAAACAACTTCGACTCGAAGTTCAAAAGTTTCTAACAATTGAAGTGAAATCTTCATAGCGATATAATTTGTATCGTTAGGAAGCAATTGCACTAAATTGTGGTAATAAAATTTGGAAGGTAGCGCCATAAAAATTGGTCGGAATGAGACAATGTGCCCCTAATGAACACAGGGACGACTAAAAGAAATTATTTACGCCACATACCGTGATGACATTACTATGTGGATGGATATGAAAGAAGACATAGAAATCTCAGTAATGATGTAAAGTGAATGGACAACAGTAATTACAGTTCCCGTTCAGACGCTGTGATGCGTATCGTCACAAAACTAATTGTACAAATAATGATACCACAATTTAATACATGGTTTTCAAATTCCTCCACTCCATTGTGTTGGGTTGAAGATTAACAAAAAACAAATGAAATATGTTATTATGACATATCTAATAGACGATAGATCCAGTTTATAGAGATTCTATTGTAATAAAGAAGACGACATTTCGAACACATTAAAATTCCCTAGATCGTATAATTACAGATGACACATTTTAACATTAAAGACACCCACGCTCGGTCTATGTTGTGGCTTTAAACTTGTATAATTTGTGTTAAAGCTGTAATATATGGGACTTTTGAGACCCTCGATTTCGGCGTTCCATGCATTCGATCGTTAATAAAATTATCAAAATCTAAACAGGTTTTATGGGCATCGCTCGTGCGTCCGAGAGTTCGTTTCGGTACGACTAAAACTTATGAATGGAAATGGTTTTTGGTATTTTAAGTGTTTATAAAGGTCGTAAATAATTTATCGCTGCGTGATACTTCCGTTGGTCGAATTTATATGTTAAAACGGATGAGCTAAGGCGTACTGGTGGCTACCGTGTTGAGTTTGCGTAGAGTTGGTGCCGGTGTGGGTAGAGCTGTGCTGAGACAGTTTTTGCTCCTAACGTGTGTTTTTCTCGTATAGACGATGATTGCGTCAGCAGTCGTGATTCAGCCTCGTCAAAACCACTCAGGTAGGTACTAACCCGACCGGCATCCGACTCGTAATTATTCCGAGCACACGTGGACATGGTTTATGGCCGTGCATGGCCTGGCTTATAAACGTACACCTTTTTGTTTAATAGGTTAACGACTTGTGCTGTATCTTTATTGATCTACAATATAATGCAGGTGGCAAATCGTAAAGCACTATAAGTATAAAACGTGACAAAATATCTAAATTATATCCATCTATTATTTAATTTAGGATTAATTATGCAGAGTAACGGTATGGGAAATCCCAGTAATTTATGAATAAAATATTGTTTAATAAAGCACAGTAAATTATGTTAATTAGAGATATTTTTTCGTTAAACTGACTACAACTGCTGAGATAATATCTAGACACCACATAACATGACGAACTTGTTAAATCTTGTGTCAATTACAAATGAAGAATTACCTAATGTGAGGTGCATGATGTCATATGTTCAAATGTTCTGTAATTATTGCGTAACTATTGATGATTTCTATTTATTCTGTGTATTACTGTATACAAATTGAGTATGTAAGGATATTTGTAGAAAGTGTTGAAAGTAAGTTTATGCTATAGAACGTAATGAGTCACTACGGACATTTACGTTCTATGTTGTTGACTAATCAAGGCTGGTTAATCGATACAGATTGAGCTATGATAGGACAATTGACCCAATCAATCATTGATTGAGATACCTTTGTTACGTTTGAAATGAGTAATGACTTTGGTTGAGGCACTGTGCCTAATTAATTGTTTAAATCAATAAGTAGTTAAATTTAGCACAGGAATGCTTGAAATAGTTCTTATTTTTGTTTTCCTTGAACCTAAATCTTATAGTTATACCTACTCATTTTACGAGCTTTCCATAATGACTACATGGTATAAAACAAAGTCGGTTTCCGCTGTCTGTCCCTATGTATGCTTAGATCTTTAAAACTACGCAACGGATTATGATGCAATTTTTTAAATAGATAGAGTTATTTAAGAGGAAGGATTATGAGTATAAAAATTCCCAAAATTCCCACGGGAACGGGCACAACGCGGGTAAAACCTCGGGGCCCTGCTAGTATTACTTAAATGATGTCTTAATTCATGTCAGGGCTTATGATTCAATCCCAAATTCAAGCCCAAATTAGTCATCATAACTTTCTTTGAATAAACAAGTAGGTAGGTTGAAATACTTATAAATTTCTCAAGACCAAAAAAGAATCTAATAAATTAAAAATTTGTTTTCTACTTTTGTATAAAACCCTAATAATTTTACACCAAAACGTATCAGATTGCAGTAAGTAAATAAAATATTGTTCGTGTAACAAAAAAGTGTTGTGACACCAAAACTTGAGTTGAAGATAATAGTCGAGATCAATCGTAAAACCGGTAGCGAGAACACCAACGATGGAAGTTATTCATCGGTCTAGCCTTCGGTTCGATACCAAATCATGAATGAATTTACCTATTTCGAATGTATACCTATAACGTAACGATACCGAGTAACGATAAATAATACCTAGTGACGATTGTGCGCTACGAATGATACCATAAGATGCGATTTCCACTCAAATAGTTTTACACTTCGTCTTTACATAGGTATACATATAGTTATTGCGTTAGCGGTAGAGTTTAGTTTTGAATAAGTTGTTTGACGGATTAACTCTAAAACGGTTATTTTTTTAAAACGATCACTAAGATAAAACTCTAATAAGTCCTACCAAAAAACATTAATACATTATAATCAAAACTATTAATAGACACAACAAAAGAAAACTCATAAGTATAAAATTAACAACATTGTATTAATTTCTGTATAACATCACTATACATACATAGAATGTTTCGACAAATGTATGGATGTGTCCATAATTACCAGAGAGTAAAACCGGTAGTAACGTACATCAGTCACCGTTACTTGCCACATTCAGTTCATAAACGATGTGGTAACACTTATTCCGAACGAATACTTTTAATTAATTTTCAACTAGATTAACGTTTTCACCGGCCGTTAATCAAAACCCGATCATTATGACACTTCGAACAACTCGCCTCCGTCAATGAGATGATGTCACTATAAAAACATTTTTATGATGAATTTCCAATTTAGAAATAGTCAATTTAATTCAGACACAATATAATTAATATAATACCTAATTTGGTTTTATTTAAATGAGATAATAAAGAGTAGCGGTTTTTTACCTTATTACAATTTAAAACTGTCTTACTTAATGTTTGGTATAACACTTAACAGAGTATTAAAATTTCATATTTTTATTTAAAAACACACTTATTTAGTGATCAGATGCTGTTAGTAACTTAACAATGGCAATTTACTTCGGATTAACAGAGCGGTTATTTCCACACAACTAATTAATAAACAACGCGAAATCCTTGAACTTTTGATTACTTAGAAGTGGACAATGGAATCTTCATAAGTACATTCTGCTTATACACAGACAATTACAGCTAAGCACAGAGACGCGTATCAAAGTAATTAATCGAAACTTATGATTGATTAAACACATTTAAACCGAGCACGACTCCCATTTAAATATAATATCTATTAAGCGAGTGACATAATACTTTAATACAATTTTAATCTGAATTATTGCATGAAATCTACTACATTATTTAGTTTTGGAAACAATATGGGCGTCTTATGAATAAAACATGATACGATAGTTAAGTCTGATAGAAAACATATCGAGAATTTATGTTAAAATAATAACAATAGTTTAATTGTTGAAAAGGTTGGGCTGCACTTTAAATGTTGGATCGATACAAATTATGATAATATGGATTATGTAAACATTGAATTTGTGACACTTTATTACTTATACACAGTTAGTTGTAGAAACAAGATTTGTTTGACGTTGTTTTGAGCAAGTTGACACAACAATACAAGTCGGCGAATCTACAGCATAGTTTAAATATGACAATAGAACACAAGCGCCACATGTCCACATTCTACCGTACTAACCGACTCGAAGCCTGTAAACTCGCTCAGTCAAAACGACGCCATGACTTCAAATGAAGTGCCTTTGTTGACAACAAGGCAAACGGAAATATTTATTGTTGTGAGTGTGAAGTGGGTACAGCCCTTTACAAGCTCGCCCCGTGTACCACGCAACGCGTTTCGTCAAATAAGCGTTAGTGATGCGTAACACAAACTCAGTAGACTTGTCGCTGTTTACACTGTGACTGCAAACACTGGTAGTCGATATTTGAACAACTCACGAGCTAATGGCAGCTCGGGGTGACGAAGTTTGCTCTGCCTTTGAACACTAACACACGACACACCTTGTTCAAAAGTAAGGATCAAAGTTAATGTCAAATATAACACGGCCGTTTACATGTGCTATGGATATAAAACGAGACCCGAGATGCTTTAAATAAAATAATAAGGTTTAAAGTAGAGAAAAAAATGTAAAGCCATAACTTGAGTTTGAATTCCGTTGTGTATGTTCCCGTCTCAGTGAACGGGCCCAGCAGGGGGTGCCATCGTTCTCACCTCACGACGCGAGGTGGTAGCCGATCTTTAATAAGTATCGATAAAATATGTCGATAAAATATGAATATTTATAAACATTTTTTTACTTACATCTCTCTGCCTACATCGTAGCTGAGAAAAAGTTTAAATTCCCGACCTCCACGATACTGTAACAATATCTATCGACTCTATATTGAACTAACGTAATTGACTGAATTATTAACTATAATTTTCTGAGTCAATAAATGGTACGGGTGTTTTTTGTTGCTCTTTTAATACATCTTAGAACGTGCTACGTAAATTAAACTGAAGTGAATAATACAAAACACTTTTTGTGAATCTCAAAGTCTCTACGGACTACCAGAACTTTAGGTACTCTATTCACGAGTACTTAGCTATATCTGGTTCTGAGTTTTCCGGTCATCTAGCTTTAAATAAAAGTATAATTCTTAAACGGCAATAAATCTACATTGAATGTATAAACGCTGCGTCAAAAACACACTTTGGGAATGGAAACAGGTTTCAAATTCAATTTGTAACTTGAATTATAAGGAATCAGATTAATTGCCTACAAAATATCTGTGAGACAGCACTAATTAATCAGTATTACCTACATAGTATGAATTAAGTTTATTATAGTCTTTTTGTTTCTATGAGATTAAAGTTCAAATTCTTTTCTAACGTTATCTTAAAGGTTATCATAGTGTGAGGTCTATATTTCGAAACGAATCTCTGTTTTTTAAAAGCTCAAACAACCATGAGAAGTTCATGAAATAAATTGTCATCTCATAATGACGTTTGTCATGGACATAGCTATTAATGTAAAGCGTAGTTTACATGATACGATCTGTCGACTAGTTTTTTTCCGTGAGACGTGGAATCATTGTTTTTTTTTGAGAATAATTATGTAACTTAAAACTGACAGCGAAATAGCAGTGATTAGTAGCTGGTAAATACTTGTTACAATTACTACTTTTTCATGTCATTACGTAACCAACGTTTTTCAGGTACAACACTAACTTTTATTATAATTTCATTACGGTCGTGTTTTAAAGACGTCAATTTAGAGCCATTAAGCCTCTTGCTCACAAATCCAGCTACAGTATAGATAATCGTTATTTAGTGACAGTGTGTAACGTCCATGATGTTACAATGGTAATTCGAAACGTGATTGTCGCTCTTCCAAAAAAATTGAACTTAATTGTGTCTGGTTGAGTGTTGATGACATAAACAGTAATTACATGGACTCAGAAAACGTTATTAAAATACGATTAACTAATGCTGGGGCCATCAAACCCAGCGAACCTTATAGGCAAGGTGATGTTTTAATAGTTGTATATGATTACTGGAATGAATAAGTTTTAAAGGGACTGACAGTGGAAAATGGAGATAGCTGGTGCTGGCAGCTGACTTAAACCAAAAATGGGATGAAACCAGCTTAATAATAGTGGAAGACAATGTAACTTTTAATCCATCCATGGAAAATTGAAGTATGTCGTATTTTAAATAAAATTCTAAATATTTTCCGCCATCCATAATCTGCTGCTTCATAACTTATTAAGCAACCACACCTGTCTCGCACAAGGAGCGTTTTAAGGCGGTTTATTTTCTAAAATAATTATCATGAACATCTTTCGCAGCAGTGGACGCCGCAGGGTGCTATTGTTTTAAGGATTTTTATTGCTTTTGGCAACCCCGAACAATGGGACCCAGACGGGAGGTGAATTTCGTTCGTCGGATGAATCTCTTGCTCGTGGCGTTCAGGACATTACATGTGCGTAAGCTTAACTTCTCTTTTTGCTGAAATACATTATCAAACCAAGCTGCTACCAAAGAAACATTTTAATTATAGAACTCACATCCAAGAATATTCAACGTACAAATTATTATACGGAACTTAATTGCGAATAATATTTAAAGCAATATTTACGGCCACTCCTTTTATTGCTTAGGATGTTAGTGTACTAAATTTTACACCTTTAAATTTTACTGTGTCGATACCAACTAACGAGGCTTAATATTAACGTGTAATTAAATCATAAAACAAAGATAAAGATTTTTATTTATAAAAACACCGCCGCGCTCGACTAATCCAACGTTATTTACAATTATATTGTAATTACAGTATTAGTTAGTCAGGTTAATTGACGGCAATTTTAATTATCAATAAAATGGGGAATTTTTCAAAGTAGGTCGATTTATGACCGCTTACATTTATACAAGCGACAAATTAATACTGATTAAATTTTATTGTACTTTAAATTAATGATCGTAAAACACCTTTTCGTTTGAAATTAGTTGGTGCTTTTATTGCGCAATATTTAGTTGTTTATCATAAATTGTAGTATGGAAAATATATTGAAATTTCATCAACGACCACTAACCATGCCTCGTCAATATTCTTAATTGAAAAGAGTGAAGGCAAAACAGTGCGAAGAGTTTGATTTCTGATGTCCGCCAGCATCATAGTTATTTTTGAACTTCGTTGAGAGACTCATATAACGAACCATACAAATGTCCTCCTCAATTGCAGCGAACACAAAAAACTTAATTAAACTGACACTCAGAGTGTATTATGAAATGATTCACTCCTATTGGGGTAGGTATAATGACCCAGACGCACGAGCCAAAGGAGGCTAAATAAATTAATGTGATTTCCTTAACTTATTGGTCCTGCAAAACGAGTTGAAAAATCTTTACATTTCGTTTTCAAGAATTTATTTCAACTTATTATTTAACAAAAATGTATTGTGTCCATCTGTCAGTGTTAAAAAATTGAACCGAAATTAGAAAATCAATACAGTTCAAATGTCAAATAAATCTTGCAGAAAAACTCTTAGTAGGACCTCAATTCCAGTATCAAACATTTGTAACTTTTATTGCCAATAAAGTATCGTATGATGATAGGGCGATAACCAATCAAGTATCACGATAACGTGGATTGTCATAATGACATAACTTCACTTCAATTTTGACGGATCAAAATGTCACTTCCAATTGGCGTCCCTTAATTACGCCTAAATTATTATGGAGTTTGTATTTCCTTTACATGTATATTTAAAGAAAAAGGATTCACTTATGCAAAAGAAAAACAAAGGAAGCATTACAATTACTAATGCAGTTTTCTTCGTTAAAATAATGTGTCATCTTTATCGAGTGTCAACTTTCCTGTCTCATAGGCAATGACCGTTTATCGAGTGACTGTCTATCGATTATTTAATAGCAAACAAAGTCGATATCGGTTTTAGGGTGTTATCGTTAATTATTTCAAGATAACGACTATTTAGTATTGGAAGTTTGTACGAGTTGAGTACGATTAGTGCCGTACCTTTAGTACTTAGTGGGCAGGTTTAGTTATATGCGATATTGAGTTTTGTAAGTGATATCTTCATGTATGAGGTTTTCACCAACTATGATGAAGAAGATTTGACACGATTGAAACATCCCAGCAACTTTAATATCTAAGATTAATTTAACTAATATGTTAATTTAAACAGTTAATTAACATTTCCTAAATAACTTTTATTGTTATTTTTTTCCCAAACCATGAATTAAACATAAACCCATTGAATGACTAAAAATAAAACCGAATTCTGGTTTAAAAAATCCAGTTTGGCAACTCTGACATATTTTGATTGATGTTTGATACAAATTATATTAATTCCTCATTATCTATCTATACGCCAGTGGAATCGGAAATTAGTTATATTTACTATAGTTATCAGTAGATATGTGAGCAATATACAGGGGATTATGACTGAATAATAACTTTTATCATGTACACATACCGACAACGACAAAATTACATGACAAATGTTTTGACGCATTATTTTCTTATTAATCTAATTAATCACATTAATCTTTATCATTTTAATCAGTAATTAGTAAGAATTTAACATTACATTAATTATAATCGTAAATTATGAAATACATGGTTTAGTTATTTACATTGATGATTATATTGTAGGAATAGTCACGTATATAAACATAGTAAATAAAGAAGCAAACAAAATTATGTTAAAACTCCTTTAAATATCAATAAATAACTAATGGACAACTCAGTAGGAAAATAATGGGACATTGTTATTCAAGATTTACTTTACCCATTAAAGTAAATACCTACAAAGCACATAAGACTTACTTTGTTTTCATTATTGCTAGTGTTAGGTATTTACACGTACCTTCATAAGAAATATTGATGTCATTTTAAATTTCGAATTGGATAAGAGTCCTATTCTGAATCGTGAATGTTCGCGGACGTGAATCGAACGCGATCTCGAGCGCGTTCAGAATAGGGACAATGGTCCGGCACAACGTAAGTTCGTCGGCTGGCCTTGGAGGAACCAGTCTGTCTCGTCCGAAACACCTCTGGCAATTATTCAATAAAACAAAAGCACCCACCACGCCACGTTTACGCCACACCAACAAAAATGCTCACCCCAAATTAATGCTACAATTTAAACAAATGATACCTATTTAAACAATTTTATGCAAGACCATGGTGGCGTTTATCTACTTTGAAATAAGTTTACGCATGTTTTTATTCTCGGTCCTGCATGTATCAGGCTATATGTCACGAGGTAGATAAGCAAACGGCTCCATCGAGTAGACTAACGCCCTGCATTATCCACGCACGTGCGCCACAAAACGAGCCCTATTATCGCCCAACTAAAGAAATCTCCGGCACGGGCCGCTGAAAAATGTACCACGAAATTTGATATGACATAGTGTTCTCTTTCATTGAATATGTTCTCCTATCCCAAAGGCATTGTAAGCGCCATAGACGCGAGCCAACGAAATATTTCAAATGCAAATCGTGCTAACGCTATGAATGTAATAGTTTGTCGTGCCTAGCGCACGCGCCGCGAACACCGGAAACAAATTATCATAACCATATAAGCACGTACAAAATCGACGAAAAACTTATTGATGTCGCTCAACACTGATAAATTGCGCTAAACAAGAAAATAGAGCCGGAAAGTAGTACCTCAATCGTTTGAATACACAGCGCAACATAGAGTACTGTGGAGATCTGTTTAAAAAATGATCTTTTGTGTTTTTTTATCGTTACACATTCCGGATTTTATTTGAAGTAACGGTTGTGTCAACGTTTTCCATTATGTTATTGTTTTCTTTTTCATATTTCAAAATAAGATCTATTCCGACGACATAGATATAAAGCATCTGTAAAGCAGAGGGACCGTTGATAATTTAAAAATCGAATGACGCCATATTTGTTGATATTTGAATTAAATCAAACGGCCGGTAGAGTGCGGAAACGTTACACCTTCTGAGTGAATTTCAAAAATGGACTAACGGACATTATTGACTCGTATAAATAGGTAAACGGTTTAGGTCAATACGAGTCGGCGGCACGTGCCGAATTCTAACGGTTAGGAACATCTCTTTATACGTAGAATGATTTCAATCCACATGATATTTCATGAATACATAAAACGTCCGATGATTTAATATAGCAGTCTGTTACGTATACATAATGAGGTTCTAGAACGTCTATTTGTTTTTCACTTCTGAATTTATACATAGGCAGAAATAAATTAAGGCGTAGGTACCTTTTTCCTAAAAGGAAGTGTTATAGATATTTAATTAGGTTCTAGTTAATTTTCAAGAAAGATGATTTTAATAGATGTTTATTTGACCAAAATATTAGTTGGTACAGATATAATTTTTTTTTTTCAAATTAGATTTCCACACACATTAGTACCAAAGACATTTACAAAAGACTTGTAACAAGACACGTACCCTACAAACTTAGAGATACCATTATTTTTCTTCATTATTTTACCTACTTGAAAAACACAATAGTTTTTAGGTTATCTTAAATTATGCAAAGTAACAATATTATCAATACATTAGTTTCGTATGGAAGTAGGTGATTTATTTTAAAGAAGGGTCATTGACACGAATGTAATTGAGAAACAAAACAAGGTATAATCTGTATTCTTAATAGATCCAAAGAACCTACTAGATATTTCGAACGACTCTTATAGTACATAGCCATGTAGAATTTTTATTGCCATATTAAAAAGTCTCCATTGAAATATATAAATCCCCTACCTCTCACTAGATGGCGTTACTTGTCGGTTTTTATAAGACATATTTGGTGGAATTACTCTGAGACGATTGAGACATAAAGTTATCATTCCAATAGAACTAAAATAAAAAAAGGTATTTGGACCAAAATAATTTCCGAGGTAAGCGCTGCCATTTATTACTTCTGTCATTAAAGAAATCTAGTGTAGGGTTTTATCTTAAAAAACAAAAGAAAAACGTTGTACCAAAATTCGTAACGGTCACACTTTTGAACCATGTATAAAAAGTAATACAGCTCCCAATATGCGATACAAATCTCAGACCATATCGGAAGCAAATATTTCACTTGAAGACAATCCGAGAGATTTTAAAATAAGATAGACCTACGTTAGCTTATTACCACAATGTTTTCAACACATTAAAATTGCTAATGATCGTCTCGTCTCCCAACTGGAATCACACTCTCAGATCGTGAAAACATACATACATAACCAACTACCTGCCTATGTGAGTTTGAATTACAATTTTGAATGTAACAATAGATTTTACAGACAAATGTTGGTACCGCGTCCCGTGTGACTTTGACAACTCGATTTTATGACGTCTCCTAAGTTCTAAGAAGAGTTCTTTGACAAAAAATGTAAGGCAAGTACTCAATATTAGCAAATTGTGAAGTCATGAAGATAGTTTTCATATTGATTTAATATGAAAAAACGACATAAATATATATTCAATCCAAATTGTTAAGGAATTTGCTAAATAGGAAACCAAAAAAGATTTAGAAGAAAATATTCTGATGGGAGTAAAGTTACATTCCAATAAGATAACGAGATAGTAGTTGATTGCTTTTAAGTTCTGATTCAGAACAAAACTCAGTTAAAGCTAGGTGTATGAATTTACAAGCTTAAGCCGGCTAATTCTATAGCCAAAGTTTGTGACGTGTGTGACGCTTGCCTTCTATAACTTGCCGAAACGCAGCTAAATTCGTGTTCTCATTGGTCCTTTCAATGGGAACAATTATAAGTTACCTACTTACCCCAAAAAAAATCAAACGGGTATTAAAAATAATGAGATAATGCAGATCATT
The DNA here is from genome assembly GCA_963082685.1 of Cyclophora albipunctata. NCBI lineage: Eukaryota > Metazoa > Arthropoda > Insecta > Lepidoptera > Geometridae > Cyclophora > Cyclophora albipunctata. The sequence goes on from OY720123.1 coordinate 4,476,735, forward strand.
TATTTTTAATTCAAATATTAAGATTCTTTACAATACGACGCAAAGTGTCTGGAATCCAGCAAAAATCCACAAAAACATTGAATTGAAGTACAATTTACAGGAAATCGTGCCGAGAACTTATCTAGACTCAATTTTCTCATATCCAACAGATTAATTTTCTCATGTACTAATTAAAGTATTTTTAGAAAATATTAATTAACAATTATACAAAGAAAATATAAGCAACTGAAAAGCGATATTAATTGTTATTAGTCATGCAAGAAAGCGTGAAGCAATAGATGGAAGTGAGAGCCGATTCATTTAAGAAAATACCTACTTTGTGGTATTAATTAAGGTGTGGTAGGCGAAAATCGTACTTTATACAGAAAAAATCTTAAGAATTTCTCTAGAAACCTATTACGTATAAATGTGGGTGTAGCATTTATAGTAGTTTAGACTTAATTGATACATTTGCAAATTAATTTATTATGGCTTTTAACGATGATGTGATTTTGATAGATTTTATTTACGACATTAACCATTTATGTAGAGGATTTTTAACCGAATAGTTACGGCAAGGACTCCAAGTAGTGATTAACAACCTAAATTCCTTTCGCTCAGTAAAGATACCACTATCATTGAGATGCGAACTGTGACGGTCCTGCAAAAAATGAGGAAAGCACAACAAAATGATCACAATCCTGAAGAGATACCATCATTTTTCTTGATGTTTATGGTCAAATCTTGTTTATAAAGCAATAAAATATATATCAAGTACCAACTTTCGCGATTATTTATCCACATAATTTAATAGATATATTAATATTCAGAAATGCTACAAGGTGCTACAGCTTTCTATTCATAAATAAGTGCATAACAATGATTCTGAGGTGGTCTATTATCATAACCTCACCAGTGGCGCTATTGTTGTTATTTGCGCCGATATCTAGCGCCCACGCGATCGGTCCAAAATCAATTATAGAATTGTCCGTTTGAACTGATGCTTATTTTGACAGTTTGACACTAATATTTGAAAGCCATATGGTATTCTAAACTTAAAATTTTGACATTTGTTGTGTTTTCTTGTTTTAAAACATTGCTGAAAACAAATGAACTACTCTAAATTACACTTATTTTATGTGACTTAAAGATAAGTCTCTACCATGTATGATTCTTATGGGTAGAAAATTATATTTCACATAATGAAGATTTGATGATGGTATTGTTATAGTTACCTACCGGACAACAATTGATTAAGAATTTGGAACACAAAAAGGGTTAAGTCAAAGTTAAAGTTTGGAATAGTAACGATCAGAATAGGTACCTCGAACCATCATTAGATATTTATAAAGATGTTTATCTAATTTTTATGATTAATAGATCGGTAACAGGAATCGATACTTGGAGGAGAAATTAATTCCAAGATGGCCGTCCCGTCGAGATCGACGCACGCGCATTTTGTTATGCCTCTTTTTGTTTGAACTAGATAAAAAGGTTCGATATTGATTGGGATTATTTTTTTGTTTACTTTAAATCATGTTATTTTTGGTATTGAATGTTCGAATAAGATAAATAAAGAATTTAAATTTGAGGTCGTAAGTTTATTGGTTTCAATGATTGTGTAAACAAGTTTTATGTTGACAATCTTTTTATGGGATTTTTTTTTCATTGGGATTCATCGTAAGAATTTTCTTACGAACTATTAATTCGATATAACTAAGTAGTTAAAATTACTGCAACCATCATCTTTGCTTAAGTTTTCAATGGAGCGAACGTCTCCTAAAAAGTCTAATAGGAATTAAATAAGAGGAGAAGTAAGAAAGATGCAAAGTATGTTTTATCTTCATAGCAAAGTATTTTTATCTTCATAGTCGAAAGAAAATATCGGCAAAAATCAAACAAAATCTGCAAAACTGCTTGAATTTCGAATATTGCATAAAGATCGTTAAATTTTTCTTCACGGTTACGCTTTAAATTTTCTGCGCCAATTTTTTTTGGACCATTTTCTAAAACACTCGAGCATCATAAAATTTGAACTATTTCAAAGCAATAACTAAAATGTTGTTTTGAATTAGGTACAAAATTTTACGAATAAAGTAACTTTTGCGGCAGTTGAAACTTTTACGCCACAATTTGTTTTGATATGACCTAAAGTCCGATTGGAAAATTACAGTGGATTATTTTTAAAATTTTAATACGTAATTTAGAAATAGCCAGGACTTTATATTTCAACGCAACTTGGTAAAGCCTGGACATCCAGAACTTGTCAAACACTTACAGTACAATTTCCGCATTTTTTCCAACAAGATCACTTTTATCACAAACTACTAAGAAAATTATTAAACAAATCTGCTCTCGGAGAGATTTAATAACTTATTTATAGTGTAAATATTAACCTGTGAGCATCGCCTGCTGTACGCAGCTAAACTCGTAATTGCGGCATAGCACGCAGTCACTTTTTAATCACTTGTCCAGTATCCAAACTAGTATAAAACTCGAACAAACACTTCAAAAGTGATCAGTCAGAACACAGGTAACTTTGTTATTACACCAAAAACACGCACTTTAACTGTTAATGAGGAACTGTTGTGTGTTGTTGGTGTGGTTGCGTTCGGGCGGTGCGTGGTGTTGACGCGCGCGACGTAGCACTGTCAACGGTCGCCGGCACACTGCGCGCCCGGCGGCGGCGACCCCCCGCCTGCGCGCGCCCCCCCGCGCCCCGCGCGCCCCGCAGGGGGCGGGGCCGCCGAGCGAGCCGAGGCGATGCAAAGCCCTAATTACGCTCAACGGGCGAAGCGGGACGGCGATAGCAAGTGGGCGCGAGCTATTAGCGCGCGGAGAGCGGGACGATGCTCGTCTTAAGTATTTTGTATAAGTAATGAGGGGTGCGCGGGAGCGCGGGGCCGCATCTCCCGCCAATCTTTAATGTTGATTACGGCCGCCGCCGCCTCTGTGCGCCCCTCATTAACGCTCGGCCACGCCTCGATTTAATTACGCGCCGTTTTAATTGTCGAAGCTCTCGCGCCAATTGTTTTTGCGCGGATTTCTACGCTTCGGATTTTGAAAGGTGATTCTTTTGTTTCGAGGCGGTGTGATGATTGTGTCGTCACTCTGTTTTAATTGGTTGAATAGTTTTCGTTTGTTTGTTCTTTTGGAATCTCTTTCTTAAATGATTCCAGAGCCCTCTGTTTTGAGAATACCGCATGAGAATTCAAATATCAATAGTATTTGTTTTGTTCTCCAATTTCGCCACAGGAAATTTATCTTTTGGCAAAAAACGTTTCCTTTTTATTAAGTGTGTTCTCAGATTCACCAATATTTTTTGAGGGACACCTCAGTAGTCAGTAGAAGTTAAGTATTACGGAGGATGCTGATTTAGAATAAAGTGTATTAATAAATATATAGTTTTATACTTCTTATCACCCATAGAATTCCATAGGTTTATTGTAGTTTATTGTCACCTATATCAGAATAACTAAGTAGGTACCTCACTAGCTGTCTCATCTTTGTTTATCTCTCACGTGCTCTTAACAATAACCATTACGAGGCATCTAATAAAATTCCTATTTCATTTACCTATTTATTTACCTTTAGGTAACTTAGTTATTACGAGTAGAACCTAACCTTAATCAAAAACTTGTATCAAGTAAAAATTGCACCTGTATAATTTTGACAGTAGGTACCTAAGTAGAAAGGTAAGGGCGGCATTATTCTTGCTCTTCGGCTTTTAGAGGGAGATAGTCGACTTATTCGGTTATGTAGAACGTTGGCTCTGAGGAATATTCTAATTTTAAATAATCCGCCAATCAACACACAGTTTTTATCATATTACGACTCTGTCATTTTGTCTACTTACCTACTTCTGCTATATTTTGTAGAACGTTGATCCTGTCATTGGGAAATTCGAATTTTGAATATCAACCAATCAAATTACAGTTTTTATAGTACAAGTTATCCTAGTTTAGGAAACAAGGGCTCCAATTTCATTAAAATTGTTCCATAGTTATTTAAAACTCCTTGTAAGCTTACTACAAGAAAAATAATATGAATATTTTAAAATTTATATTTTGGAAATAAAGAATTACGGAAGATGATAACTAATTAATCTAAATTACAGGATTTAAGTTTTAGTGCTAAATAAATTTATATCGATATTTTTAATAATTTGTTTTTTTATCTATAAGACCAATTTACCATTCCTATAGGTGTACCTCAATACCTAATAATTTTGACATCAAGGTACATACGAGTATAATTTTATTTGACATGAAGAAACTGTAGGTATATAAATCAATTTCGAAAAATCATTCTTCTAAAAGTTTACAATAGCGACTTTCGGTATTCTACTTCACTTCACTATCTTAAGCGACAGAAGTTTAAAATTACTGCTAATACCTATTTCGGTACAAATTACACTTTTTTAACTTATTTTTTGCTGAAAACTGTATCGTAAAGACATCTGCGGGCGTCTTAGTTATTTCACAATTGCGTCTTTTTAAACGAACACCCATAAAGGGACATATCTAATAGGGTGATTATTGATGTATAAGTTGAAGATGTGTGAGTTACCTAATACCTACCTAATCGATTTCTTTCTTTTGTCTAATTAAAAACAATATTTCAAATAACTTCTCTTTATAATAATATCCTATTCCTAATATATTATAATATAATATTCCTTTTATTATAATATTCCTAATTCCTAATAGTACTATCGGTTTTAGGTAGGTAGGTACTTCGGCGAATAAGGAAATAATTATCTTTCAAAAATAGTAATTAATAGTATTATTATATATAATATATTACTTTCAAGTTAAATATACCTTTTAAAACCATTTTACCAATTTAGGAGTTTTACAGGAACTTACGGATTTTTCGAAAGTTGGGAATAATTTTTATAAAGTTACTTACCTAATTGTGGTATAAAAGATTTGAAATTAAAACATTATTTTAGGTCTATTAAGTATATAAATATGCACAGAATACCTAACTCTTTATATCTTTTGAAAATACCTACGATCAAATTCATTAAAAGTACGTAGAGATTGTCCAAGCTGAAATGACACGCCCCACCTCCGCATTTACGCACACTAGCAAATTTTAAATATGGACGCAATACACATAAACATGCAATTATAATTGGTCGTTCAGTTGCCGTACTCGCCGTACTCGCTAAGAAGTGCAATTCTCGGATTTGTTGTCCAACTAGTTTAGTTGATCGTGAACGCGCGAGAGGAGAGGACGTCTTGTTTCATACAAAGTGACGGCGCTGCTCCATAGAGCGAGCGTTTTCGGATTTATCACCCGACTAGTCGGCCGACATGTGCACATAGAAATCAATAATTGGCGCTCCCACACAGATGAAGTGCCGCTATTAATATTTACACTCACACATCTAAATAAAGTAATTAAGTAGTGGGGCGCGTCATTTCAGCTTAGACAATCTCTACCGAATTTACACTTTATTAACTAAAACGTCCCTATTTTCATCACAAACCATACGCCCATAAATTCCTTGTTAAATTTTCAATTATTTTTATGAAAAATAAAATTAAAATACACGTATGTGACAGTAGCATCCAATAAATAAATAAATGTTTCTCTTATGACTGGGGCGATGCCACCCAGAGCGCGTCGCATGCAAAAAATATACCTATTGCTAGCTATAGGCTACCTGTCCTCGTGTTTGAAGAGGTAGGGACTTTACAGACAAATATATAGGTAATATGTTTATTTGGGCTTCCACTAATTTTACCTATTTACAAAAGGTTATTAACAACGATGAAGGATAATGACTAAGTTAGGTTGGGTACTAAAAACTCTTTTCATAATAACTACGTATACCCTAATAACTATGTATGTATGTCTTCTGGCGACTCACGTTACTCGCAAGAATATTAGTAACAATGGTAACGCATGTATTTAGGTACCCTGTATCTATACTAATATTATAAAGATGTAATTTTTTATGTTTGTTTGTATGTTCGTTATTTTGTAATTCAACGCTACATTCAACGGGAAGGTTACAGGCTATTTTTCATCCTGAAATTCTCATGGGAACGAGCACAACGCGGGTAAGACCGCGGGGCGCCGCTAGTGTGTATATGAACCGATATCGTATGAAACAATTTTGATTTAAAAAAGGATGTTCTCGAGTAGGTCAGTGGCCAACTTTATGTCGAAGTGTTTAAGCCTCCGATATGGTCTAATGATTGAAACATACGATATATTTATCGTCACCCAAGAGTCGACATTTGAACAATCGCGATGAGTTGACACCGGTTATCCAAACTACGGAAAGAGCGCCTGGTTTTAGTAGAGAAAGGCCTTTGGTCTACTTTTGGCTAATAATCTAGATTTTTACTTTGACATAATATTTCCTTTTAAGTTGGGTGTAAGATCTGTTGAAAACCAATATATAATATACCTATATTGTGAACTTTATATTCAATTACTTGTATCGGTTTTGATCAGATGGAATTTAAAAACTATAATGATATCCAATAAGAATTTTGCTGAACCCACACTAGGTAGATAATTTTCAGATTCATGTTCATTTGTTCTTTAACTTCCTTAGAATTTTAATACTTTTTAAGATTAGATAATAACATATCAAGATCATTGAGTATGAGGTATAAATTACTTTAAAAAATAAAATTGAGACTTTCTTCTGTAAATTTTACTAAAGTATAAAAAAAATTGTTTCGTTTTGGTGAAATCAGTCCTTTGATTTACCCCAGACCATCCCTCTACCACATTAAAATTATAGCGACAATTTTTATTCGGGATTTAAAAATACCTAAACAGCTATTCATTATTGCTATTTCGTTACTCAAACCATGCCGATACTTCGGTAAATAAAGTAAGTTCACGTATGTTAATCAGCTCTAGAGTCGGAGGTTTTAGACCGTCTATACGACTTGGTATCGATTGAACCAACCAGGACCGACTATTTTACGTTTACGTTTTAATTTAACGATTGTTTGATACAAAGTAATGCAAAGTATTAGCCTGTAATGTCTCACTGCTAGGCAAAGGCCTCTCATCTCACTGATGATATCAGTACAGTGAGGAGGATTAGGCGTAATCACCACGCTTGCTAAATGTGGGAAAAAATACTACTTATAAAAGTATTAAAAAAATAGAACCTTTATAAAATTTCCTAGTAAAAATAAAGATTTGCACTAGGAAATTTTTATAAAGGTTCTAAATCAAATACTTAAGTTTACAGGAAATATTGGACGTATTGGGATGTACCTACGAGGAATAGCAGAGTTAAAATAATATTGTAGGTACTTAGGTACTATTTTTATAGGCAAACTGAGCCTTTAAACTAATATTAAACAGATACCTACTATTTATATGTATTTAATTATATGTATTGTGTATCGGAGGGCACGTTAAATTGTCGGTCCCGGTTGATTTAATCGGTAGACCATATTGGAGGCCTTGCGGTCTAAAAACTCCGACACCAGGAGTTTACACAAACTAACTTACTTAATTACCTCTTACTTACCGACTTAATTACCTAGACCAATAACCGTGATTTATAAACAAACTAGCAGCGCCCGCAGTTTTACCCGCGTTGTGCCCGTTCCCGTGGGAATTTCGGGAATTTTTTTACATAAAAACCTTCCTCTTAAATCACTCTACCTATTACAAAAAACCGCATCAAAATCCGTTGCGTAATTTTAAAGATTTAAGCATACAGACAAACAGACAAAAAAACAGACAAAAATAGCGACTTTGTTTTATACTATGTAGTGATAACCGCGTTGCTAAATCCAACATAACCCCTAAACGCCAAACCGAAATCCCGAACTGAACAGATAGACGAAAACGGTAGCTTTTTATAGAATTCGTGGTTTAAAATTTAGCTCGACGTCTGTTGACCTCAGTCACAAAAGGCTGGTCGGTCGTTGACCTACGTGGCCAACCCCTGACCTTGGCGTATCGTAAACTGACGTAACTCCGTTTTCCTGATAAACGTACATGCTTTGGACTAGGTTAACGTAACATTCGATGTACGTTGAATAGTCTGCGGATATAAGGATGTTGTGAAACGGTCGTAGGTACTTGAGGTATTTTGTTGATCTTATTTTTCTCTTGTATGAGGCTGTGTAGGTTTGTATTGCTTTATTTAAGAAGAAAGACTTTGAAATAAGTGTTTTTTATTTTATCAATAAGTTTATGTAATATTATATTAATATGTACATAACATCTTTTTAAATAGAAGAGGACTCTACATTTTGAAATAGGCTTGTTGAAGCGTTAAAAATATATTAGTCTATTCAATCAAGTATCAGTAAAAAAACACAATTATTTATCGCACAATCAAATTAACTAAAAGAAACCTATTCATTTGTCGTAACAAACATATATCCAATATGTTTAACACCTGACTTTGAAATAAATATGCATAATTAAAATTGAACGATTTAATTCAAAAACATACCTAAATCGAAACGAAAAACAAAAAAAATCGTATTTCAAAATAATCTCTGTGTCCTACATAGCTCTACCATTCGCATCTACAGACATTACAAAACGAATTACTCCCAAACGCGACACCTACCGCCCCCTATGTGAAAATTGCCAAACTAAGACACTGTCAAGGAACCCCTTTCAAGGAAAAACTAAGAAAAACTCACGTGTGTTAGCGCTTTCGTCGTATGTAGACATTTATTCGAACCCTAGTTCCTTAACTCACCTACTAGTGCTGCCATCTGTTGGCGGGTAGAGTGAACAACATTTAGTACCGTTTATTGTGGAAATAAAACGGTTATTGGGTGACCTTGAATCGTTTACCTTATTTTCCTTTATTTTGACATGTTTTGGAACTTACCTGAAACAAAAATAAAGCATTGTTTGATTAAATTGTATTTGTTTGTAGTTGTAGTATCGTGACTTATATATAATGTGTTACATAGCGATTAGAATGAGCCCGAGAGAGAGAGAGAGAGAGAGAGAGAGAGAGAGAGATATATATATTTTTATATTTGATGTGTAAAACAATCTTCTTAAGTATTTTGTTACGGTTATCAACGAAATACATTATTTTGGCACAGGTAAATAAACAGGTAAAAGGCATGGGTACACAAAACACAAAAACCGAATTAATTTTAAATAAAACACATTACAAGTTGATTCCCCAGAGAGTATTTGAGAAAATAATATTATTTTATATTGTTATAAAGAAAAGTATTTTATATTAAGCATGCTACATTATTGCTTAAAATATCAATTTTGAGCCACAAAAATGTTAGTATTTTTATAACAACAGATATATTTTCCTAACAGGAGTTTTATACTTTTCCTAGAATATACTTAGCGTTATCAATGTGTTAGATATCAACTAACAACAAGATTGTAATTTTACCAAATAGGAAAATAGAGATGTATCTATCAAACACTGAGCATAAAAAAGTGAAAAAGACACTGAATGTATTAAAATAAAACTAAAAACCATACCCACCCTTTGCTTGTGAACGATATTTGGTACCGTTCGTTTGACATTTTCGCAAAATCGATAACACCCCTTATTGGTATCGAAATGATTGAACATCCTATCGCGACATTTTTCTAATGGCCGACCGTGTTTGAGACCCTTTTTCATTGTTAAGACCCTTTTACACTCGAAATTTGAGTTTGTAATTATTTTTCTGTGGTTTTTTTGTCTAATTGCGGATATGGATTTTTGATAAGTAGAAGAAAGAAAGCATAACAATACAATGCAAAAGTTTGAAGGTTTTTTTTAAGCATTGTCCTTCTTTAAACTTTGTACCATGTCTATGAGTGGAAAATTATAAAATATAATTGCGATAATAAGTACGAAATGTTATTTGAACAACAAACTTTGTGTAGAATTCATAACACAAACCTACACGTACTTACTCACAAAATGTATAAGCATCACATACTAGATAACTAACTTGCTTAACAAACACAAAAACCAGGAAACATTACTAATATCGAATTCCAAGTATTCCGTAATCCACGTCACAGCGCGGTGTCAAATGTCAAACCAACAATACAAGTGTAAAAACGTCCTTAGACCCCTTTTCTTTTACATGTCGCGAGCTAACGACAATACGAAATCAATACTAACACCATCGATGCGAAATCGTGAATACGGGAATAACACATACATACGCAAATCGGTACCTATGTGTGCGCCCAAATAATATTATGCAAGCTTCGATCGTGTGAGCGAAGACGTACGCTAGGGTAGCCATTGTTTATGAATTTAATGGACAAGTTGAGATTTTTATGGTCATCAAGGGTTTTGTGCTCTATAATGTCTATCTATGTCCTAATCATGATTCTCATGACCTATTTTACTGAGTTTTATGGCACTAAGGAATAATTGTAAGACAATTGTTATGACAGATTCATAGTTATGACGTCATGTCAATACAATTTGAATGAAGTTGAAGTCAACAAGTAAAATGTGTATCGAAAAGGTAGCTTCGACTTCCGAATTTTTGTAGTAGATAGTTAAAGCTTATATTTTGCGATTATTCTTTGAATATTAGTTGTATTAGCGTTTAAGTTTAAAATATTTAAAGTACTGTGTAGTTCTTATAATGGGCTGAGAATAATCAGGATTAACTTCTACAACGACTCTTTATACTCTCAATGTTAATGTAGTCGGAAAGATGTACGATGTAGAGACATACATCAATACTTATTGCTTCAATGAACAAACACTAAAAAGTATATCCCAAAAGTAGCACAAAGTAAAACACTAACAATGCACATAAGTATGCATTCGCATTTCCCCTCCGACATTCGAGTCCAAGAAAAGAAAAAAAATATTTAAAAATATGCAAATTTTCACCCATAAAAAGCGAGGTCACCCCAAAAATTGGTAAAAAGAAAACGCATTAACACATATAGATGAGCACACACTGAAGGCACCCACACACGCTCGCGCCTCCTTGCCCCCTTTAAACCCCCTCGCCACCCCAGGGAGTCTTTTGATAAGGAAATGCAGACATTTCAAGAAAAGCTAAGTATCGAATAAGAATTGAGAAGTTGAGTGTTGGTATTTACGAAAGGATGTAATAGAAATGCGAGTAAATCTCGTCATTCTGTTTATCTGTGTTGGGATAATTGAAGTGAGGTGTGGCTTAAATTGTGTTTCGTATTCAGCAATAAGGTAAATAAGGTAGAGTAGGTTAGTGGTTAACAACTCCAGGGTTAACTCTGGAGCTAGAGTTTAAAGACTATCTTAAGACCTCCAACGTGAACTTAATGAATGATAAACTATATCTATACTAATATTATAAAGAGGTAAAATTTGTAAGTTTGATTGTTTGTATGTTGGAGCAAATTCTGGGAAATACCAGACCGATTTGTATAATTCTTTTTATAATAGATAGCCACATTCAACGGAAAGGTTTTTTTCGTCGAAATTCCTATGGGAACGGACACAACGCGGGTAAAACCGCGGGGCGCTGTTAGTTACTTGTAAAAACGGGGAATTAAGTACGTGTATGTATGTCTAACGATTGATATAACTGGGACTGGCTGTAAATTGCTAACTGAAGTACGGTAGCGCTCAGAAAGAAACGCCACACATACAACATAATTTGATAAGTATTTATGATTGGATCATCAACTAGAAGGCAAACGTGGTGATAAAGCATTGTACCTAATGTTATCTTCAGTAAGTTTAGTGAGTGTAGAGGTCTTTGCCCAGCAGTGAGACATTACAAACCATTTATGCTTTTAACTTATCATTCATTCAAGTTCATTCAATTCCAGACTAAAACGTTTTTGCTCACAAACCAATAAAAATGATTCAATAAACTTCTGAAGAATATATTTATGTCTAAAATTGTTAAGATATCTATAAACATGGCACGTTACTTGGCATATAAGTAAGAAGAACCATTTACGACTAATTTATAGTTTAAACAATATTTATAGAATAAGTCCAACCGTAGATTTGATATAAAAACTAGGTGTGTAATCAAGAACGATGGTAATCAGCATAAAAATGTCAAATTCTAACAAATCTATAGTTTATTTCCATTGGTAATACCACTTTAATAAAATGTTAATAGGATTTTGATTAGAGAATTATGCCGTATAATTAGCATGCGATGTTTTATTTTAGGAATAATAATTATATAGGTAAGGTAAGTAATGTGTCTAATATTTTTAATACATTTTCGAAAAGTTACTTTTCCTTTTTTTAACTTTTTTGTGCTACTGTCTCTTGAAACATAACTACTATTGACTACTATTGGTTGATTAAACTTATCGTGCTAGCTGAATATATGAGTATGCTAGTACATGTCTTATTGTGCTTAGTGACAACTAATCGAAAGAGATTGATGGGAGATGGCGAAACTATGGCGATATTTGAGAAATATCATTGCCCAGCAGTGAGACAGTATAAAACATTAAAAAATTACAACTAAACCCCAAACATTTAATAATATGCACTATCTGATCTCATACTAAAGTATCAGATAACCACACATACACTGTACCACACATTTAATAAAGTAAATTTTTGTCATTCCTTAAACCATTACGGAAATAAAAAAATCAAAGACTACGCGTAAGAATTATAAAATCAAATAATTGTAAAGTTTGTTTTAAAGTCAAACGTCGTTTCCCCTTGTTTCAAGTGGTTTACATGCCGCTGAAAAGCCCTAAAGCTCGCCGAGATCCTCTAATAATCATCCTCCCCTACTAATTAAAACTCGGTTTTAATTGCTTGAAAAGGCCACCTGTTGCCTCCATCCTTCTCTCGGCTTTGTCACACTACCCCCGCTCCATGGAGCCGCAAATCGGCCCGTACCAGGATACCAAGCCAGTATAATTGTCAGAAAATTCAATTTCCCAACGAGATAATTGGGGCCAAATGAAATTTTCAGTATCGCACTCAGCTCCTTTGTTCACAAGCCTCGGACCGTACTTAATTGTTTGACGCAATAATGAATTAATTTTGTTTTTTTTTGGAACGTCGGTGATTTGAATGAATTTGAATATTCAAAGAACATTCGTTATTTATCTAGATGATAATGACATTTAAGAATTAGGTAGAAAGCGATGACGTTATCGAGTGTTGGCTAAATATGTAATTAATATTCTAACATTTGACCCGGCTAAGAAATAATTTAGCCCACGTCTTGAGATCATTAAAAATAATGTTTTATTTATAAATGTTCGAATGTACAGAACTGGTGCGAGTAATCAATCATCGAATATCTTGGGAGCATCTGAGCGCAATCTACGTCCCCACTTACGGTTATAATTCTACAAAATTGCTCGATACGAAAGCCGTAACGAAATTATCGAGCCATTATAGAATAGAACCCCTTTCTTTAATTACCTGCACATAATTTTTGTTTGTTTGTGTGTTCCGCCCAAGTCATTACTTTAATAACGGCAAACAGGCACAATTTTAGAAACAGCTCCGAATGATTAGCGGCAATTTGGTTTACTTGTTAAATTATTAGTGACTTTGTTGTTATTAAAGTTGTGAGTGGTTTTTTGTGGGATACGATTAGAGGCTCTTATACTTTACTCAAATAATTGATGAACTCTTAGCATGTACACAGACCATTTCTTTTAGAGTGCATACTGAGTTATGTGTTTCTTCTTAAAATAAACTTGTAACTAAAGTTGCTATTAATGGGCCGTTAAATCGAGCCAGTTTGCATAATTGACGAATTGTTAAAAGTTTTTAAATATGACATAATGTGTGACGCTCGCGTTCTATTTAACGCTGCTTGCAGCTTTGAATTGAAACTCGTTCAGATTAACTGTCGTTAGTCATTTATTTAGGTACGTTCTCTAAAGATGTCTTTTTAGAGTACCTAAATAAACCATGCACCAACCATCGCTAATATATTTCGTCCGTCATTTATACCAGATCTTTCAGTATTTTCCCAACACTACAAAGCATAATGCAACTCCTACAATATTTACAATAGAATCCCTATCTAATCTAAATAACAAAACCATGTTTTTACTTAAATAACTTAAATTATTCAGACTATTAATTGTTTTCCTAATGAAGCAACCGCGCTAAACACTCTATCAGTATGCAATACATGATCCAAAACAGATATTTATAATCTTTTTAATTGACATACCGAGAGCCGAATGGAAAGTCATCTAAAATATTTATATTGTCTCGGTTAATTAATGAGTTATCTATTCTTTAAGAAATCAAGTTTTACCTGTCTTGTTTTGGTATGTTTTGTTCTGTTATGGCGCGGCTACATTTGGTCAGTTATAATAAAAACAATTCTTACTGATATCTTCGTTGAGATGAGAGATCTTTGCCCAGCAGTGGGCACGTTAAGCCGTCGGTCCCGGTTACTTTTTACGGATAGTAGTCGTTACTTGAGCCAGGTCAGATGCCTTTGGCGGCTCAATAACTCTGACACCAGGATTGGTCAGGTTGGCCATCCACTCGATTAAGAAGAAGTGGGACATTACAGTGTAATACTACTATGACTACTACTTAATATTAAAAATCATTCGAACATTCATCAGAATCAATACAAAGTGGATGCAACATAATAATTATTTACATTGATAAGTTTGACAGTGCAAGCGATTGTCAAATGCTTACCTATTAAGTTTGATTGTGAAAGCTTTTATCAAGAGCTTATATTAGTTGCTAAGGCCTTAGCCCAGCAGTGATACATTACAGGCTAATTATACGTTACGTTATATTAGTTACTAGCAGCGCCCCGCGGTTTTACCCGCGTTGTACCCGTTTCCGTGGGAATTTCTGGATGAAAAATAGCCTATAACCTTCCCGTTGAATGTGGCTATCTATTACAAAAATAATTATTCAAATCAGACTGATAATTCCTCAGATTACCTCGAACATACAAACAAACAAACTTACAAAATTTACCTCTTTATAATATTAGTTTAGATAAAATATTCTTAACCTAACAAAGTTAGGAAGTAATTAGTTCTAAGGGTTAGTAAAGGGTTGTCTATTATCTTTTGTCAAACGTTAAAAGTACCTATGTTTTCCTTGACAGTAGTGGGAATTTCCAATAATCTAAACTTTAATTAATTTATATAGAATGATACTTCCTTACTGCAGTTAATTACTCTTAATTACTCAGAAATTGCTTTGTTTGTTTACCTAAATAGCCGCTAAACGTGTACTTAAACCATTAACCGATACATATTTAAACAGTCCTTCATTAGTGATAAACGAAGAAATTGAGCCTAAATGTGTAGAAAGGTAGGTATTATAAAATAATAATTATCAATGATTATTAATTAATACATTATTATTAAAATAACAAGTAAATTTATTTTGAATTTGTGTTTCCAGATTTTATTCTACATATTATAACAAAATCCCCAAAAGCTATCTGTGTGTTTGTATCAAATTTTCTCCAAAATTGTTAAACGGATTTTCTTGCGGTTTTCTCCAATTGAGTTCTTGGTTCTGTATCACTCATTCATTTGTGACACTTTTCTTGCCAAAATTCCTACTGGAACGGACATAACGCAGGTAAAGCAGTTGGGCGCTGCTAGTTATTAATAAAGTAAGCAAGTTGGCAAGTCAGTTACTAAAGCGACTACTTGCGACCTACTTATCACGTCTGGACGCGACACAAAATTAAATTATAAAATGCTAATTGCAAAATAATCTTAATCTACTTAATGAATACATAATATGAACATTAAAAACTTAATCCTCGATCATGTTTCTGTATTATTACTCTAATTATGTTAAAAACTGTTTATTAATGTTTTTGTTTCCATTTTATGGTCTATAAATGTAGCAATCACTGAAATGGTGTAATTAAATGTCTTCCTTTTGTTGGTGTTAAGGTGAAGGACAGTGATTCGTGGATTTTATTATACATAGTTCGGACATTTTATTAGAAAATGAATTTTAGAAATTAACTGTCTTATAATTCATAAACGCTTTTTACCTAACTTCAAACTACATAACTTCAAACATCTTTATATATACCTATAAACAACGATAATTTCTCACTACAACATACTATTCATTATTCACGTCGGTGTGTCAGAAGCAATGACCATCTATCGCATAAATGATTGAAACGATTTTGGCGTTAATTCTCTAGTTGTTAATGTCGTTTTCATTTTGCACTATCATACGAGTAAAAGCTTCCACCAAGTAATGACATGCTCGAATAATCATATGGAGGACGTCGCGAAATTATACGCATGAGTCCACTAGCTTCTTGTTTTTACACCATAGTTAATAGCAAGTGAGTAGGAAAATAGACGTAATTGTTACATGTAAGTAATGCCTTAACATGCCTTTTGAAAGTTGACGACGAATGTACGATAGGTTGTCAGCGCTTGATGACAGTGTGTCACAACATTACCGTGACGTGACGAGCGCAATCTAATGCTCTTTGATTAATACAACGCAATTTCTTCAATCAATTCCTTTGAAATGTTATTAATAAACTAAGCGAAACTTTTTCCCCGTTCAATTAGAAATACAACTACATAGCATCAATCAATTGAAGTCCATACGCATAAAGATATGGGGCTAACGTTTTTTCGCCCGCACTGATTTATGCTCAGACATGTGAATCGTTAACATTTGTTTTAAAATTCTCAACAGCTGCGATAATCCCGAATCTAAGTCGATATCGACATTTATTATCGAGTCTCGTTATTCGACACAAATAAAATAAAGCGTTTATTAGGATTCGCGGAGTTGGCGCTGTCGGACCGGCTATTGTTTCTTTGGTGCCATCAATCACGTTATAGTTCGGGAGCCGGTAGTAGGGGCATGCAGGTCCTGCCGGGACGCGGGAAGGGCCGAATAACGGTTATTGAAATGAGACGCGGCCCCCGCTTTTTTACAAATTTAAATTTTGATAAGGCAAGACCCTGTTTTATTCTCTAACTCTGTCTCCGTTTGGTGAGAGGGTGGCCGATTTTTTATTTCATTTCAACGTCTACATGTTTTTGTTTGGTGTTGGAATTTAATTTATTCTGTACAAGCCGGAGTTGTATTTGATGTACTAAGGTGGATTACTAAGGGTTCTTGGTCATGCAACATCTTATACAATTATCTGTAATGAAGAAAAGTTATCTGTCGTACCTATTCACCTATTCGAGTACAATAAACCGTTTGTAATCCTTGCATTTATTATAGTTTATAGGCCCTTGATTATTTACGTAGATGTATGAAGTCAAGCAAGTCGTTTTAAAAGCACTTATACTATATCTACTCACTACTACGACTATCTATTACTTACTATACGTAAACTCTCCAAAATAGTCATCTAAACCACAAAACCGTGTGAGTATTTAATTCTCTCACAGTGACAAAAGCGCCTGAAAATCCTGTTATCCGCTTTTTGCTAACGCGCCGGCCACGTAGCTTGAATATGTTATCCGAACCAGAATAAAATCGAATTAACATATCCCAAATCTTCACTCACAATTCAGAACTTTTTTGTTATGTAAAATTTTTAACTTTCCGTTCTTTAAATTGCTGTTAAGAGAGAATGGACGAGCGACGCATTGACACCTACGTTTATACTCGTCCAAACCTTTTTTCTCAAAGTCCTATTATTTGATACGTCTCATCGATATTCATGGATCGGGAGAGTTGTAAAACGCCATAAAACACAATTTTTATATCTTGTGTTTAGACAGTGTCCGAGAGATGATAACAAAACCTGTAGTGGGTACAGGACCGGATATCGCTGGTCATTCACAAAAAACCAACACGCTCACATTGACAACGCTTTGTGTGTACACGAGTAGTGTTGTAACACACGCATGACCGGTCACCGAGGCCCATTCATGAGGAATAGTACTTTTACAACGGTCACAGAATAGCGGCCACTGATGCGTTCGAGTATTCGATATCTGACCAAAAATTGTATAGCTCAATACGCCTCAATGACACAAAGGTAATATTGTTATACGTATTTGAGATAGTGTTGGGCGAGGCTAATAAACAATTTGAGTTAATGTCGGTAAAATAAAGATAAGCGTCATCAGACTTGTCCAAATCACACTTGTATCTTCTTGCATGATATCATGGCCTCTTAAGAGTATTGTTTACTTATACTTATGTGAAATACAAATACGAGTTAAGTTGTTCAATTCACATACATATTAGATACACGTATTTGGGAGAAGATAACGGTGTAGAAGGATTAATTAAGGATGCAATTCGAATGTGTCATTTCTCAGCCGCGCCTAAAACACCCTCCATTGAGACGGAATGACTCATTCAGTCCAGTAAACCTATCATAAAACGTCGATAGTTCTTTAGTGCCGTTCCATTTTACCATTGACATCAAATATCGAAAACTTGTTTTTATATAGGTAGTCACATGTTAATTAATTTCTATGTAGGCGTTGTGCCACTATTATCGATGGAATTATGTGGTAGCCCTTCATTTTATGACGGCAATAAGTCTTTCCAGATACATTATAAAGGCATTGTTCGATCGAATACTATTTTATAATTACATTTCCTGTACGTTTGATCTACGGTGTGTTTTATCGATGTGATGTAGATGCACCTTGAAAATTAATTGTTATTTATATAGAGGAGTTGTCACACAGTAATATATTTATTGTACTAGTTACTTACAATGTATGTTATGTAATACTAGTAAACTATATCGATAACTATGATTGGTTCGTATCCCAGCCCTAAGTCGTGACATCAATATTTGCTCTATTAATTAAGAGTAGGTATGTACATCACAATTGGCGTCTGTGTGACGAAAAAATGTTGACTTAATTATACTCGGCGTAAACAACCAACTTGTTTACAAGACTTCATGGCTATCTTATTTACTTAATATTAGTTATGAGTGTACGTCCATACTTATTTCTTACTTAAGACCTTTAAAAAATGCAAAACTTCCAAATGTACGTAAGAAACGTAGGAATTTAATAGTCTGCTTAAATACCTTCAGTTCCAATATATTTTACGAATTAAGCGATAACCTAACTCAAAAATATTCAAATTTTAATTTATATATCATTCAATGACTTACAGAAAAGGATCAAAATCGTTTGACATTGATTCAAATCCTTTAAATTCAAAGTAATTCTTGTAAACAAACGAAAATACACATCGAAATGAATTTATCGTCTTGATTTACATATAAATATTGTCCTACTCAAATACAGATTTGGAACAGTGATCTGGTTTCAATGAAGATGACAAACGCATCGCAGGAAATGATGCAATCACGCCCACGGAAGAATGGGACATGGAAGAAAAGCTATTCGGTACATACCACGGAAGAACAAAGTACTTACTCTTCTCTATTTAATGGTACATGCACAAATTTAGAACTAGCCGCGCCCCGCGTTGTACCCGTTCCCGCGGGTATTTCGGGATAACATGTATCCCATGTGTTGATGTATAGCCTATATTACTGTAAACTTTTATCCAAATCCGTCCAGTAGTTTTTTCGTGAAAGAGTAACAAACATACATCCATACATACATACATACAGTCATCCATCTTCACAAACTTTCGCATTTATATTAGTAGGACAATAAATAATGTACATTCTACTCTATTCTTTCTTAGGATATTTAAAATGTGGATTAATCTGTTCGATTTTCCAGCCGCAGACAATTCCTCCTAAAGAGAAAAAGAGTAGTGGTTTCATTCTATTCTTACCCCATCACTGCACCCTTTTCCTCAATGGAAGAAACCATCTTTTTATACCCCTAAGTTGACATACTTGAAACTTATATAGTTGATAACTAAATTACTAAGACGTCTAGTCGTAATCGACATTTAACTAAGTAACGTAATTTTTCATAAATTACATATAAAAATCACTCATGAAATGTCTGCTAAGGTAGCATTTGATGTCTCTGAGTACGGATGTAAGTTTTTAATGCCAAATGTATATTACAAGCTCCGTGCCTCCGTGGTCTTGTGGTTTGAGCGCTCGGCTCACGACCCGGAGGTTCCGAGTTCGATTCCCGGTGGGGATATATCACAAAAATCACTTTGTGAGACTGCCCTTAGTTTGGTTAGGGCATTGCAGGCTAAATCACCTGATTGCCCGAAAAGTAAGATACCGTGCTTCGGAGGGCACGTTAAGCCGTCGGTCCCGGTTACTTTCTACGGATAGTAGTCGTTACATGAGCCATGTCAGAGGCCTTCGGCGGCTCAATAACTCTGACACCAGGATTAGTCAGGTTGACCATCCACTCGATGAAGAAGAAGATTACAAGCTAATGCGTAAAACAGTTCATTAAAAGGGAAAATACAAAGTTAACACTGTGATGTATGGGCGTGATTAGTTCTACGGCTAGCCACTGACTGTTTGCTTTTTTAATTGTGTCTTTATTTCTGTTGGCATTCAGATTGAGTTGTCAGAAGATGAACAAATTGAGGAGCTTTAGTTAGTATGCATCTTTACTTATTACGTTGTTTGATTTAAAAAGTCCTGCTGCATTTGGCTTTGAAATGTTTCGTAGAAACGATACACACTACCTTTTGCATTCCGGTGGACATGCTGAGATAGAAAATACTTCCTTACAGTTACTAACTGTCGCACTCAGAGACGACACTAACTAATTGACGTAATTTTTCATACATTACATGTCAAAAGCACTCATGAAATCTCAATGTGACGTCTCTGAGTAAGAGCGTTACTTATATATTTAACTAGCAGCGCCCCGCGGTTATACCCGCGTTGTGTCCATTCCTGTGGGAATTTCGGGATGATAAATAGCCTATGTTACTCGTGGATAATGTAGCTTTCGAATGGTGAAAGAATTTTTAAAAACGGTCCAGTAGTTTTTGAGCCTATTCATTACAACCAAACAAACAAAGTTTTCTTCTTTATAATATTAGTGTAGATACCAACATTACAGTAGCAACCAATATTAAATGAACACAAATTATGTACTTAATTAAGTTTCGAAATCTAAATCAAAGTTCAATCACAATGCCACCCTATCTTGTGGTTCAATATTCGAAAACAAAGAAGATCGTGACAAAACTTAATGTCTCTCCTAAAATATACATAAATTATATAAAACGTACCGAGTACTCGTACCAATTAAATTGAAGCAATAATTTTAAGTATTACTCGACTCACATTAAGTTGGGGATAATTCCCGGCTCGGACGTGGTATAAATTATGCGATCGTTCGCGACCACAATGGGTAACTATTTAGTGGTAGAATTCTGGAAATAGGTCTTTTTATAGGCAGATTATGTTTTGCTATCAACCTATAGATATTTTCTAAAAATCTGATATATAAATTATCATTAGGTCCTTGATGTATATCCTCTCAATGTAGATTGATAGGCAATTGAAACCAATATGGCGCTTGGAGAAAAAGTACTCTGAATAGTGCCTAGTGGTACCCCAGGCAAGGGAGTTATCGAAATATTTTCACTTCTTCTTCTTCTAAGAAAATTTAACTAAGAGCTTTTCATCTAATCAAACATACACATTTCCACTCATGAAACTGCTCCAACATTTCCATACAACACTCACTCCATCCGACTTAAACAAAACTAGTCTACCTCTGGTTCAAATTCCAGAATAGCAAGCCCTGCGCCCGCGCCACAAATTACAATCAACACGGCCCATGGACACGTCAACGCGAGGGGACTCCCTATCAATTTACTTACAACACAAGCACACACTTATCTATACTTACTATTTTCTACGAGTAATATCTCTATTATGGTACCTGTTATATATGTGTTCTGTGATTATGGTTAAGCCGTTTTGCACGTTGTTGGACGAACATTTCTTTTGTTAGTAAGAGTTGTGTTTTGTCCTTTTATAATTCAAATATCTTTAGTCTCTTCCATTTAAAACAACATTTTGGAAAAACGAATCAATTACAAGTGAACACATTTGAGAAACCGGTTGAAAGCTCTAAGTTTAGTAGATGATAGCTCAAGCACAGCATTAGTTTACATTTCTATCATGCATGACTCGCATTTGAGATCACCAACTCGCATTAGGTGTGATGATTACCCCTAATTCTCCTTACTGTTCCGACTGATACAAAACAGTTGATATCTTCAAAGAGCTGAGAGGAAGAAATAGTCAGACATTTATGGTAAGGTAATCATAAAAAAGTTATAGTTTAAGTATGGTCAAAATACTTCATTAATATTATTTCGTTATTTCTATTAAGATGCAGGCAATGAAAGCTATCTTTAAATATAAGTGTTTCTCTGTTATTTATTAAGAGAGTCTGCTATAAATGACACGGTCACAGTTAAAAGATATACTTAAAGATAATATTGATGCTAAAATAATTTACTAGAGATTGATTTAAGGGGCAATTAACCGTTTATTTTGTAGTTTGATTGCGGAATCTTGTGGGGTCCACTGGGATTAAGATTTTATTAGCTTGCCGGAGAAAAAAGAAAACTAGTAATGGCGTCGGTTGTATTTTACTTCATTGACATTCAGCGAGTTTCCAAGCTGCAAGAGTGACTAGGCGAGTTTGAAGACGCGGTCTTTCTATTAAACTCGGAGTTTTCAAACATATTTGTTTTGCCAGTTTTCCACTAGGCTGCCTCGCCCTGAGGCCGCGCGCGCATAGACACTGTCTGAACCTGATGCCCGCCGCCACACGATGTATATTTGGTACTTATTCTAGGCAGTGTGCCTTATGTCAGGCTGCTTAACCCGAGGCCGCCTGTAGTGGATTCTCGGTTGTCGTTGTAGATGTTATATTGGACCAAGAAAGCATCATGCCGAGTTGATCGCTGTATTTTGTTTTTGTCGATGATCGAGTATAATTGTTGAGCAACTGTTGCGCTTCAAATGTTTACCGTAAAAGCTTTAGATATTGTCTTTACTCGTAACTCACTCACTAATAATTACGTAACTAAATTGCAGCGAAACAATAACTGCCAAAACAACAGATCATTAATAACTAAAATTAATTCAAAATCAACGTCAAACGTTTGCATTAAATTAACAAACTCTCATAATTTGTTGGATAAGACACAAAACAAAATGTAATGACAATAAATAAATTGAAATTCGATCGTAGCCAATTGAAACCGAAGAAACAGCGTATTGTTAGGACATTGTAGAAAGCCATTAGCTAAAACATTGTCCTCTAGTATGAATCAGAGGTGTTTATTTTGCGGAGACAAGCTGTGTCGAAACATCCGTCAGAGCGGCCAGGGTTGGCAAAAAGCGAATCCTATTAATATTATCAATGCGATAGTTTGTGAGTATGTATGAATGTTTGTTACTCTTTCACGTAAAAACTACAAACGGATTGGGATGAAACTTTACAGTAATATAGGTTATACATCAGAATAACACATGATACGTTTTATCCCGAAATTCCCGCGGGAACGGGTACAACGCGGGTGAAACCGCCGGGCACGGCTATATGTAATAATATGTAAATGTGAGCAAATTTTATTTTATTTGATGGACATATTTTAGTCGAATAAAGTATTTCTAATACCGTACAAATATTACGAATATTAAAAGTTTTGAAAGGTTTATCAATCTACAAATGATATCCATTAATCGAATTAATTAAAAAAGTATCATCAAAATTGAATAATAAAGTAGAGATCATTTTTGCACATCACTTAAATACTTAAAACATTCTTTCCTATAGCTTTTGACATCAAAGTTTCTAAGACCCAAAGTTCACTAAACTCTACCACTTCTTTCTTTACAATAACAAAACCATCATTAATGATATCACAGATCCATACACTTCATTAAAGTGATAATAAAAACTAGTACTTGGCAACCATAAGCAGTTGGAATTGTGAGTGTGGCCCCAAGGCGAGCGATTTACAAGCAACGGGCGTGCCGCCGCAAGACAACTGACATAGCAGTCAGTTTATATGGAATCTTTACGCTTTCATTGTCTCCTATTAGATTGAAAATGGGTTATTGTCACTTGATTCTTTGAAAAAAGTTACAACTGTAGGTGGAGAGGTGACATCGGCAATGTTCAACATGTGTACATCTATAGGTACTTATTTAATAGAGGTGGGTTTTGCCTGCTTAACTATATGTATGCTCGTGACCCCACTAAATCTGGGAAAATAACATAAGCGAGATCTACAAAATGTTCACACTAGCACCATCTATTAAATCTCTGGCGGAACTTACGCGCGGAGTAGCTACCATATACATAATTACCCAATCATAATACCTAGCAAAGAGGTTTAGTAGATTTTAAGTTATCTTCGGATTTTCCACGTATTGAATCTAACAGAACCGATGACGTAATGGCGTAGTTATTTATCTACAAAAACAAATACTAATATCAAATCCTGATCATTCCAACATCAAACAATTTCGCGGATTATTCTGCAATATGTAACAGATTGTCTATCAAAACATTATTATTCATAGAGAAGCATACAAAATCGCTACAAAGCTTGTTTACTGACCACATCAAAACTCCTAGGTACTGATTTATAATCAGGATAGGGCTGTCGATCTGAGGCTCTGCGCCCACGCATGTGCGCTATTCTAACTAGCAGCTACACGCATTATTTATGGTAAGAAGCTTACTACAGATTATGTAGATTTGGCGTCAACAATACTATATTTTTGGGATTTGATTGAGGAGTATCAATATTTGTAATGTTTGATGATAAAAATTATAGATAGGTTGTCTGTGATACGAATTATAGATAGGTTATCGGCGTATGTAATGGAATGGTTTATTTTATTTAAATCAAAACTGATTAAACGTCATTTACATAACATTGTGATACTGACACGTCATCATAATATAAAGTACATATATGATCTGAGTAAATGACAATATGGAACTTAATAGTTATTGGACTATGTTGATAATATTTATGTAAATTTTAAATAAGATAATCACCTTTACAAACTGAAAATAAGATAACCACCTTTACGAACAGATTCATCAGAAAAAAGTGAACTATAGGTACTTTAAAAAAAATTAATACTCCGAGTAAATACAATTTACAGGTTTAATAATGTGCGAAGTTTGATTACTTTAGAATTACGAGTAGTGTTGTGTAGTTGATTATAATTGCGTGGACAGAGCCGATCTGATTTGCGTGTCCAATCCTGCGCAGGTAATGACGTGGGCCTACCGCCTGGCGAAGCTTGGCTCTGCGCTTGAGATGCGATTATGACGCGGCTATGAGACGAGCGAATGGCGATTATGATTTTTTTAAACTACTAAGAACATTTTAGCTATCAAATGGTTTTTCACTTTCTGACATACGTAATCTTCCTAAGAGCAAAAGAGACAAAACACAGTGTAACAGTGTTGTTGCACCGCGTTTATTAATAAGGTGGAATAGGCATTTGTCAAGTAACCAAAGTTAGTCGAAGATGTAATGGTGATTGAACTATCATTCTTGCTTGTGAGTAGGACTAACTTGGCGAATGTTTTTTTTAAATTTTGGTATATATTTGAAGAACTATCATCGAGCGCTAATAATTATGCAGTTTATCTTTTACTTTTTTATCGTTCTGTACCAACTAGTTAAATACTTTCATCTATCATATACATCAAGTAATATTCTGTAAAGGAACTAAAAATTAAAATTTATTTACCCGCTCCGCTTGTCCACTAACGCACACCACTACAGTGTAGCACGACCGCCTCACTTTCGCACTTAATCGAGAAATATGGCGCGTGCTCTTATGCCTTTATTTATTACACCAGCCTTCCAGGGATTAAGAACATCGATTTATATTGTCCTCATTAGTGCGTCTAAATTGATTAGAGTAAGCTTACTAAATTAGTGTTAAGCTTTCATTGATCAAGCTTTCTAATACTTAACAGAGTATACTCAAGATTAGATTACTTTCAACTTATGTTCAAGATTTATAGACGTTGTAGTCAACGGATATGTTTTAAATAATATCATTTGAATCTAGACATGTTTAGACACAAAGTAGACAATAAAAAGACATGAAGAATTCAAGAATTCCGCATAATTCACGGGCCGAAATAGCGGGCCGGGCGGCCGCTTCCACGGCCCTCACGCGACCAAAAACTTTGCGTGACACCACACACTACTTCATTATATTAATTACCCTATGGTAGAACAGATACAACACCCCAACAATATAACGTACACAAACAGATAAGTCGAGTCGCGATTTATTGCGTGCATTTCTTTTGTCAGCTTTGAAATTGTACTCGCATAAGTTAACCGAGATTAAAGTAATCGAACTTATAAATTTTGTCGCCTCACCTTTATAAGGCGAACGGCGGTGTCGACGCGAACTTTGTTCAAATTAATGGGCCGCATTATCAGATCGAGTCTCGTACATGGCGTTTATGTTGAGATAATTTTGTTTGGCATTCTTTTTTTGAATCTTTCACGGTTTTCTCCGTAGTATGAGTAAGCTGATCGATCCATTCCCAATCGAATTCTTAATTTAAAATTAATTAATAATCTCAAACAACGTTTAAATTGGATTCCATCTACGCGACCTGTGAAAACAAAAGCTTCCCGTTTAAAAAGAGGACAAACCCTTACAGTGCGATAACCCCACAAAGAACAAGGTAACACATACATTATAAAGGTACGTTCATACTTTTAACACCCACATTGTAAAGAAAAAGACTCACCATAAAACAATGAGCCGTAATAAAGTGCAGCATTAAAAAGTAAATTACTTTAACTGGCTGGAAAGCCCTAATCCCAGCAACAACATTCCAGTTTCAAAACGCCTTTCGGGACACTAATTAAGAAACTAAACAACCGCCAATAGCCATGAAATTCCTTATACAAGCGGTAAACCAATTTCGAGGCACTTTAGTTAGAGGCGCGCGCGCCGTAGTAATTTAATTGACAAATAAAGACTGTAACATGTTAGCTCCAACCAGCTAACACTGTTGACGGTACTTAAAATTAGTTTGTAGCTGTGTGTTATACAGTCAAAGAATATGTTGTTATTCCAAACGGTTTTCACCTTGACTTCATGAAATACACCAAAACACGTACAGCTAACACTTGGATACTCTAAAAAAGAAAAAAGTAATAAGAATGTCTGTAAAAATGTAATTTAGAAGAAAAAAAACCGAATGAATCTGTTACGATAAGATTACATTACAAATTGTCACCCCATAAAATCCCAATGTCATGTTCAAAATGAATAATTAGTCAAGTTATCTGGTGAACAAGGGTCTTTGTCTTAATTATTGCGCCATTATAAAGGAGCCACGCCTCTACTGCGATACTGGGTGAAAGTTGAGAGGGCAAAGGAAAAAACTTGCAAGACAGTATTAATTAATTCCAGTCAGCCTCACTCGGTTTGTTAAATGCTTAATTTCCATTTAGTGAGCACAGTTTTTGCAAGGAAAAGTCTTAAGCAACCCAGAGTAGGCGAACTCCCTAGGAGGGACGCGGTACGCGAGAAATGCAAATGTTTCGCCGCGGTTTCATTTGAATTAATTAATGGTACTAATGAATGCGAAGTTTTTCATTCGCTCTGTTTTCCGTAACAATGTTTGCGGTAAATAAAACTTGTCAAGGAAATGGCTGTTTTTTGTCCATCTGTTGGTTTTTCTTTTTAATTCGCCGGGTTTGTCGCTACACCGAGTTTTGCGTTGAATTGTTTGGATTTATTCGTGTAATTAGTGAAGTTTGTTCCGGTTCAATTATTTTTATTTTGTTTATTTTTTCAGCGTTTGTTACACAATTTGGGGGAATTGAATTTGGAGGTGAGTTTTATTGCATAAAAATTAGCGAAACCTGAACGAAGTTAAATCTGTTTTGTTTATTGTTAGTGAAGCGAGGGTTGGTTTTAGTACCACATTTCGCTGCTGCCTTTAAATTATGACCAACAAAATGTGATAGTAGGTATGATATGAATGATGACTCTACCTATTTCGAAATAGTATTAAAAGTAGTTTTATCAGGTATTGTAGAAGTCATAACTAATTCGGAAATACCAAACCAACCCCTACAATTAAAACATCATCACCCAAAGTAACAAATGATACTAAAACACCCCGAAATTATGAAAACCTTGACTCAATTAAAACGCCAACAAATTATAAAAGCAACACCCCGCCCGCTAATAGATTAAAGAAGAAGGGTTAAGAAATAAAAAATGAGATACCGCTTGTACTAAATAATTTAACCCGTTTAGCGGAGTTGAGTAATAAAGATTAAAAAGTTTATTTTTTAACACTTTTGGTGCTAATGAGGGGGCGTTTGGAAACAATTTGAAGGATTACCTTCTAAAAGCTTCCGTCAGGTTTTTAATTGAGACTTTTTGTGGCCAGAATGCTTTTAGCCCCTTTAAGTCAGTTTTGGTTTTGTTGCTCTGCTGTGATATACGAGTATATTAATGATGGAAACTGTTTGAATTTCTATACCTTTGTGGGTGTTTAGAAGTTTTGAGGAAGCCAAGACTATATTTTTTACACCTAAGTTAAATTCAACGACTTAAAGAGGATTTAGTTAGGAAGTCACTTTTAGACAACGATGCTTAAAGGTTTTTCCTAGATTTGTGATTTGCTACCTTGCATGCACGGTTGATATGATTGGCGGATACTACGGTACGTTACTACTTTGGTACGTTCAAAAGAGTCTCTTTGGGGCCAAAATTGAATAAAAATATTCGACTTTGGTTTTGCTTTAATACGATCTATGTTACGTTTTATATTATTGGTGGATACACCAAGAATATGATACACATAGAAACGGAAGAAGCTCCGGTAGATATACACCCAAAATAACACAATACACTTCTACAAGATATACACAAGATAACTCACACATAAAACCAGCAAAAAAAGCACAATAAAGGCTAATTCACAACACGAATCGTAAACGTGAAAGTGGCATAACTCTAATCTCAAAGTAAGACATTACCAGCATACCAATGCATGCGCAAAAAATCGATCGCGCGGTGCCGTCTTAAATTCCTCACCCTTTCCGAGGGGGCTCCCCCAAAAAAAAACGAAAGAATAGAAGAGGGAAAAAATCTAAATCGTCTCATATCTCCCCCCACCCCCGGACACCTCCGTCAAGCACCCTCCTTATTTCGTATGCGAGTTCCTCTAGCAATCATTATAAGGATATCGATTAGGCCCAAGTCTAACCTGCCCATATCTTGCGGAACTCATGTGTGTATTCGTTTATTTTGCCTCGAAATTATTGTTGAGCTATTTTGTTGTTCTTTTTACCTTTTCTGAAGAATGTAGGTGAAGTTCTCTGCTAATTGATTTAATTTTGATCGAGTGTCTTGGGTTGTGTGTACCATGCTGTAGTATGAAAGGTAAAGAGATCATGCATTTACTTCAAGTAATATGACGAAGTAATATGTTAAAAACATCAAATCTGACATATGTAGGTAAAAACAAAATATTTCAGCATTTGGACCATGAATTAGAACAGTCTACCTTGGAACCAAATCCAAGGTCCCAATTTGAATAAAAAATGAACTAACTGTACCATCAGACAAAAAAACAAAAAGTCCAAACAAAGCAGGCAGTCAGAAATTTGCAATCGAAAAGAAAAGACTGATAGCTAACTATGGAGGACGCGGTTCGCATAAGCAGATGCAAATTGTTACCGTTAAACTATTTCGGAAGGTAAACATAGGGCGGAGGGACCACGTGTCCCAAGATCCGTCCGACGAGATTAAAAATGCTAGATGGCAGACCGCCCAATAAAGACGTAGTCTAAAAAGGTGTATGCAGTAGTTATTCTGCTTAAAAAATGTTTTTAATACGTATGACAGTTTTATAGGTTAGGATTTTAAGCTCACTGTGGTACTCATTTTTTGGTAATTGTTTGGTTGGCAGCAAATAGGACAGAAAAAAGTTTGAAGGAGACCTTTGCACAGCTGTGGGATATATATGTGTGTGTATGTTTCCAGTTTTATTAAAAAAAGTTGTTACGATTTTAAGTAAGTATTAAAATATAGAAATCTCCTGATTATGATAATAAGTTATTGTTAACGTGTGCATAACTTTGAGAAGCAGATTATTTTCCAAAAAAAAAACTTAATTTAAAAAACATCGCTACTGTTATTCATCTTTCCCTACCGTAAATGTATATTTATTTTCTGTGACAGGGTCGAGTATGAGGCCAAGAAATATTGGAGTTGCGAAGTAACCCGCTTTGGGGGTATGTAAATAGGAAACTACAAAAGTAATGTTTGAGTTTCGCGTCTTGTGAGTGGACGTAGGATTATTGGCGTGCCTCCGAGATCCAATTTTATAAATTGGATAGTTTACAGGTGATATACGTTGTAAGGGACTTAAAATATTATGTTAGGTTAGTTTTAAACTCTTATCTACTCTTATCTTATATATCTTATCAATGACTATCCCTTTCACTGCAACAGTATTTTTTGCTTTGTAATAATGACTGAAAAAATTAGAAGTAAGTTAATTTGTTACAGAGATAAAGACTGGATTCAAAAGCACTAAAAATCTATGTATGTGCCTTCATATCATTATGTTCTAAGTCTTCTCTTAGATTTCTGCGATTTCCCCTTTCCTTTTTTCTCTTGCAAAGTTTAACAGCCTTACAACATGTATTACGACTTATCATCAAAAGAACGAAAGGTCTTGCTTCAAAACAATTGTCACGAAACAGGAACAAAAACTATAAAGCATGATCGTTATTGTAAAAGAAATCAACAATCAACGTTGTCACGTTTTATGAAACAAAACTAAAAGTCTTTGGTTCTTTAAAATGGAATGATAAAAAGTAAATTTCTCTCATCTCTTTTAGAATTTGTTTAGACTTGGTATTCTACTTCAGTTACTATGCACTGGTGACCACAGTTAAGGGGGTTCGTTTAATGATATAAGAGTATATTTAATTGGATTTGTTTTTATGTCTGGGATGGATGCCATCTTTGGTAGAATTTAAGATTTGACATTTCCTAAAGACTTCCTAATTTTGGCATAGTTATTATAAAATAGCATTGTTATTAGTGACATTGTCATTTGATTGTATCTAGTTTAAAGTAAAATTTTACTTTAACATTACGTCACTTTAGTTTTAATTATTATCAAGAATGAGTCGAGGTCTTGTTGGAAAACCTTATACAGGTTTTTTACTTGTTTCTACTATTAGCATGTTTCTTTTATCATCTCTTTACGACACGTCAGACATTTTCTCTTCAATTTTAACTTATTTTTCATTCCTTATCGACGAAAATGTATTTTTTGTACTAAGTAGCACAAGAGGAATATTTCCATTTTGGAAGAATTTTCCAGACGGGAACTAAATGGAACTAGAACTAAGGTTTTATTATTAGGTTTCGCTAAGAAGTTGAGGTTTAATTGGATTTTTATCAGCGTAGGTTTTCTTAACTGGAACTCCTCAGTTGGGTTTTGTAAATTAAATCAGATATAAAGTA
Organism: Cyclophora albipunctata; assembly: GCA_963082685.1. NCBI lineage: Eukaryota > Metazoa > Arthropoda > Insecta > Lepidoptera > Geometridae > Cyclophora > Cyclophora albipunctata. The sequence continues at coordinate 4,508,057 of OY720123.1, forward strand.
AGGTATCGACTATAAATTAAAACTTTCCAAGAATAAATAAGATGTTTTTGTAAGTCGAGTATCAAAGTGTTAGTGTAATGAAGTCCATAGGGTTTTGGTACTTTGTCGATTTGTAAATTTGAAAATTCACATTGACATGTTATAAAGTATTTTGGAAGTATCAATATGACAAGGTTCTTATTGTGATCAACATATGGATCAAGTGTACTTACTATACTAACAAAACAATTTCATATCAAGTGCTCTTGTACCAACCCAAGACGTTATAGAAATAATAATTGTAACGAGTAGATTATGTTTTGTGAATACGTAATTCCGTTTGAGTGAATCTAATAAATCCAAACCGCTGAGCGTAGGATATTCAAAGCTGTTTCATTATTCGGCATTAGCCGGTCGACCACGCAAATCTTGGCGTCCCTCCCGGCCGGGCAAGAGTCCCCAATTTCCTTCATTACTTACCTTCCATCCGAGACAATAGCAAGACGACGACAAGAAAAAAAAATAATAATTTCAAGTGGAATAACGCTGAAAATCTTTTCATGGAAAGAAGAATTATTGTTGTTTTGCAAGCGAGCTCTCAGAGACAAAATGCACCATGCTTATTACGGTATTGTTCAGTGTTACGAGCTTTATTCATTTTTACTTGGCTCGACTTGAATGCTTATTAATTTAAGACCGTGATAAGCTTGGATTCTTTTGAATAGACGAAGAAAATGTCCGCCTATTGTTATGATTTGTTAAAAATACCATTAGGAGTGAATTTCGCTAAAATGACTTCGTTGAAAATGTAACAAAGTCTAAGCCAGAATCAGCGAGCCTAATATAAGTGTATGGCGATGAAATTAATAGTCATGTAAGCGAGTAAGTACACATAATGAAACGTAAATATACATGACTCGGAACGCTTTATGGTAATCGAAATATGCCGAAATATGTTGTTAAGAGTGTAGAAAACTACCAGCGAACATGCAAAGGATGAACTAAGCTTTCAAAATTTGCGGGCAGTTTGCAAGTAAGCGGTAGGAAAACTTTCAAATCGTGTATGTCGTTCGATTTTTTAAGACGACCATAAACATTCCGAAGCGTTTTGTGCCACTATTTGAACGCTCCCTGAATCGTGCCTCGTAATAATGTCATATTTACAATATTCCAGTGAAACAAATTACTTGAATGTCACATAAACGAATTTGTGAGAATGTTGAAATCGCATTATTTAAAAACCGCGACGTGGTGCTACAAAGCGGTTGCGTCGTTTCCAAGACAAACTCTCGAGTCCCCCTGGGGGGTCGAGTCAAGAGTGATTACGAATTTTAATTATTTTTTTAAGCCGGTGGCGATGAGGTGATGTTTCCCCAGTGCCGAGGCTTATGCAAACAATCGACTCGCACTTGGAATTAATCCGACTCCCGGTTTTTTCCTTCGCGACAAGGAATTAACAAGCAAAGAAGTCATTAAGACGGAAGATATTCGAGATTCTTTTTAATTGCGGCTTCCTTGACGTCCGGTTTTCTAATTGGTTCGTGTCGTCGTACAAATTGTACGAATTGAATTTTTCATTTACACTTGAACTGTTGAGTGAGTCCTTGGGCATATTTACATTGATCGAATTAACAAGCTGGCATGTTAAATGGAATACGAACGTCACACATGTCCAGTATATGCCTTCGTTTCTTTATTAATTCAGCTTATGAACTCTCTCATTGTAAACGACAACTTACACTGTAATAAAGTACCAAACACAGAAAAAACCATTTTGATATGGTTCGAAAATCCATTTTCATATGTTTCAATGCCTATCAATGCAAAGTCCTCCTAGAAAATTATCCACCTCTTAATAGAATGCAGTTGTGTTCCAACGTATAGCTCATACTGCTATCATGCCACGTGACATCTCATTGACGCGTCATTAGATGCATAACACACCGACTATTATCCAATTATATCTAACCTTTTAGTGTAGGTTGTTTCAGTGCAATAATTACACCACCGGGCAGTTTTAAACGTCTACTATGACAGTTTAAGTGATTGTATGCGGTGAACCTTAGAACCTCTAATGAATTATTTGTAGCTCGCGTGTTCCAATCGCAATACAGTCTAATTATCCAGCCGGTTATGACGTTACTTTGATTTTCTAGAAAGTTCGTGAACTTATACTTTGTTATAGCTAATTGGTTGGCGAAATTTACTTTGTAGCGTTTATGGGGTTAGTTTGCATAATTGTTTTAGAAGAATTGCTGAGCTGCCCAATGTTTAAAGATAATTAAGATTGATACTTGAAATAGGGCCCTAAAATAAAGTATCAAAATGAGACCCTACAAATAAAGTTGAATCATACACAACTTATATACGTAATCAAATTAATATACCAAAAACCAATAGAAAAATTGACTAAATAAGTAATAATCGTAATTGGCTACGTTGAAATTTCCGAGTAAACAAAAATATTACTCAAGTAAAAAGTCTTATTGAACGCCCCTTCCAAATGACTCATTTGTATTAACAACCGAACTCATCAGTATTATTCAGTCCATTCGGATATTTCCACAAAGATTAAAACCTCCACTAATTGAAATCTGATTTTCATCCCCCACAAACCAATGAACCACGGCTGGTGATTAAAAGTATTCCAGCAAAAAATACAAATAATCAAATTACAATATCGCTAACGACTTGGACGTCTCCCCGGAATCCTTTTATATTTTAGGGAACAAATTAAAGCATATAAAAGAGAAAAGAAAGCCAAGATACCGCAAACAACGACTGATTTTTTGTTGGTTACTTTGTTTGGATTATAACTTTTTATGAACTGCCTTCATAAGACTTTGTTAAGAAATATTGTTTCTATTTTTCCTAACGTTGCTTTCGAGCAATTTATTTCATTATCTTTCTTAATTGTAGGAACAAATAGGATGTTTGGGAAAACAACTCATTCGCCGTTAAGTTTGAGTGAGTTAGAAGCTGAAAATCGGTGAATTCTAAGCACAAAGTTCGTAATATAGCTCAATTATCATGATACAAACTCCCAAGTATACTGACAATATATGCCCATACTTGTATAAAAACATCACTATAGCGTTAACATTGCCTTATTTAAATACTTGGGCCCTTAATAAAGTTATTACTCCTCTTATACATACGTACAAGGAGGTGAAGCCGAATGAAAAATTGCCTTATTTTAAGGATGGATGACGCGAATTAAGAAAGCAATTACTCATCGCAAACGTACAGGGGCGGAATGATAATAAGACGATAGACGAGTGCTATTTTTCATTTGGCCTCTTCGGACAATCGTGAATAAGTAATTAAGATGTTAATGTCAAGAACACGCAGAGAATAATGTTGGAAAACCTCATGAATCTAGGAAATTTGAGGTTAAAGGCATACACATCTTATTTCTAAAGAAGATTTTAATTCTGAAAAGTGTGCCGAATAATAGAAGAGTTTCTCTACCCTTTTATCTTACATGACTTAGAAATTTAAAGTTTAATAGTTAAAAGGACGTCTGTATCATTACAAAAAACCTTTTTCCCAACTTTAAAATCAGCTGTCACGCCGACAATCGCCCCAAAGTCTCCCAAGGTCACAATGCTATCGAGTAGTAACAGACACTACCCACATGTAGCGAACTTCCAAGCGTCTGGGGCGCCTCACGTTTTTCCGTGTTAAGCCCTCGAATTTTCTTCTAACTTTTTCCGCTTGGGGCCACTTATAACCCCCCCTCCCGACCCCCTCCAGGTCCATCGAGGTCGACCGCTAATTGCGTCCGTTAATTAGGAAACGTCATGAGTGTTTACTCGAAGAGTCTAAGTGTGAAGTTCGGCCCCACTAATGTCTTGGCGTGAAATTACTTCTGCGGAAGTTGAAACTTTTTGAGAAATAAACTTGGTGGGATTAATTAGCTGATGGGCGGTGGATTAGCCGCTGCGTCTGCGGTCTAACAAGATTATAAGAGTTCTGTTTCCACAACTTTTCAACTTTACTTACGTTAATTTTGTTTGTTGCCGCGCTTTAGCTGGCTAACTGTGTAAATGATGTTGATAGTATTGAAACTTAATGTCTTATCCTATTAAGATAATGTTCAATTGAAATTGTTCTTTACTAAGTAGAAAAACCTTTTAGTGGATCACGTTATTTTATTAAACACATAATTTGTGGCATGATTTACAACTTTTTAGTTGGAAGCCATTTTGGAACAAGCTATACATAGAAAAATAAAGGAAGACAAGTATCTAACAGAGTGTTTTAATAAAGATAGCTTCTGAAGAAAATGAACCGTTTGTGAGTCGGTGTCAGGCGAGTAAAGTAATTAACACGTTCCCAGTTTAATTACACCCCAAGTCGGGGCTAAGTGAAATGTGTCATTCTTCACTCGTTTATTGGTAATAGAGGTTTAACACACTTTATTAGGCAGGTTTAATGGACTTTACTTGTTTTTGGTTCATAGAGTTTATTAGTACATTATACCAAATTGGCAAATATATTTTAATGATTTAGTTTAAATATTAAAAAGCTTCCTAAAGACTATAGTAACAATTTGTAGTTTTGCCGGTAATAGTCTAAGTCGACTACATTATTACGAGAATTCGATGTAAACCGTTAAACCTCTCCGTATGATTATGTTTTGTTATGACAAGCGCGAGTTGGCAACGCCGAGTTCGGCGACCCCACTGAGTTTTAATGATAAAAAAATTCGTACAGAGGGGACGCGTAAGTGCCATCGAAAGAAGGGAAAAAAACTACGGAGGAAAATATTTGGCGCGACAGGTTGTCCCTGCGGGGGGAAGAACCTTGATAAAAATTAAATCTTAACGACGGAAATTTAAAGATGACGCTCGAACGATCAAGAAGAGAGGCACATCTGAGCCCGGGGGTGCTCTAATTGGGCCGAGAGCACGACAAGGACGTATGAGAATGAACATTTTTTGTTTGATTGGCACTTTCCTTTTGCGTTTCTAAATCGATGTGAATTACTTGTTTATTTTTATTGGTTACGTTTTAGTAGCAATTTAACAGTACTAGATTTTCAATAAAATCATTTAGGTTTTTCAAGACTGGCTGCTCCTAATCCTCCTTAACTTGTAGTACCTACTGGTATCTTCGATGTGACAATACAGTCTCAAACTGCGTACTTTAAGTTATAATAATTTCTTTGTAGAATAAAATGTATATCATCAATCACGAAGGATTATTATATTCTCTATATGTATCCTACTAATATTATAAATGCGAAAGTTTGTATGTATGGATGTATGGATGTATGGATGTTTGTTACTCTTTCACGCAAAAACTACTGAACGGATTTGGATGAAACTCTACAGTAATGTAGGTTATACATCAGAATAACACATGGGATATATTTTATCCCGAAATTCCCGCGGGAACGGGAACAAAGCGGGTAACACCGCGGGGCGCGGCTAGTATACTATATATATATATACTTATTATAAATCTCTTCGAATGTTCTTTTAACCCTCTACTAAGCATAATAAAAGCGAAAGGCAATCGTTTGGTTCTCTGCAAGAAGGGACCACAAATAGGAAAACGTAAAAGTTAGCAGTTATTAAAAATATTACAATTTATTGTAAGGATTTACAATACAGGTATAAGTGTGTATCAAATATACATACGTTATACATTTTATAGTACTTAAATATATGTTTTAGACAAGTAAGTTCGTGGCCAACCCTGATGTCGGAGTTTTTAGACCGCCTCTACGTCTCGGACATTGTCTGATGATTGAAACAACCGGGATCAGCAATTTAACGTTGCCTTCGAAGCACGGTAGCGCTCAGATAGAAATGCCACTATCCAAGTAGGGGCCGAGCTGCATGTTGCTTAATAATCACAACAAACTTACATTGCTTAGTCAAACTACGCCACGAGAGCTACAATATATTTGATAGGAAATATGTATTTTGGTGATTCTGATATAAAACGAGTGCTTATAACCTGAAAGATATTCCAAACATTTCTTGTTGCAAAACTTTACAATAACTTGTAAAATAACGTCAATAATTCTAGAAACAAACAATCAATTGTAATGTTTATTAGGTATTCAGAGTTTTATCTAGAATTACATATTCATAGAATATTATTGAATGTTCGACTTATGACAAATGGTCACAGCTCCAGAATAGTGGTTTTGTAATGAAATCATTGTTTTATTTTAATAGTATTAATAATAGATTTCATTTATTATTGTATTAGCATATGTAAATAGTTTTATAAAAATAAATTAAATCAATTTAATATTATTTTTATATTCGTAAGACTTACGTCGTTGTAATAAAATACATTTTGTAACATTTATTTTAAAAGGACATATCAAACATAATTTTGGTTTTTGGAAAACAGAAATAAACAAGTAATATTTTGATTTGAAATAATTTAATTTCCACAACATAATGAATCTAAACATAACGGAAGACAGAGTAAAATTAATCACAAAATAAAGAAATATAAAACATCGACTCAAATTCTGAGGCGCATTGAAATTCAAATGGGGATGCAAGAAGATTTGCATCGCGGCGGCATCGAATATTGATTTTGTCCGTCTTGAGGGCTACCATTGCACTGCTTGTTTAAACTTTTTATTTTCACTCTTCACTCGCGTTTTTTGTTTCAACCGCTCGCCCCGGGGTGAGCTCCCCTACGCACTCCCTCTTGCATAAAAAAGCTTCTAATCGATAATTTCTGTGGGGGTGCATTAAGCATAATGTCGGTACCGCGCACCAAATGTTTTTCTCAAAGCTTTCAGATTTTCACCCCAAGGCTATTTGTGTTTTGCTGGCCATCTTTGAAATTGGTAAAAAATACGATATTTTAATCTGTATTATAGGTACTGAACCTTCACGAATTTCCCTTTCATCCTTAAGTGATTATTCCGCTCGTAAAAGAAAAGTTTCTTCCGAATAGGAACCTAACTAATCAAATAGAACTAAAACATTATTTACAATCAAAAAGTAGTATAAACGATTAAACTGCAATACAACTTATGGGAAATAAATTTAAGAGTATTCTAGAGATGTGGCGTTACAATTGAAACACGACAATAAACACTAGATGTGATCTAATCAGCTAAAGACGCATGGCAATGGAGAAGCTAACTGCCAATATCAGATCCAGCGGACACAGCGTCCCATTGTATTTGTTCTTTATGTTTTTTCATGTGGAGGGAACCGGGATAATGTTTTTATGGTCTCCGAGGGTCGCCTTAATCAGGGTACGTAGTGATTAAACTTACTCAATGTTTTCGACGCGTTTTAACACCTACCTTGAGGGCGATTTCTTTAACGATTTAGCTGAAACGTGAGTGAAATACAAGAATTTTATGGTATTGTTTCTTCGTGATATTTTAAACATTATATGCGGGATAATTTTTAACGAATGGATTCATGATATTTTGTTTAAAGAATAATATGTATTTGTACCAAAGTTCATCGTACGTCGATACACACAACTATTTAAAAATCGTAACATTTTAATAGTCTGTAAAAAAAGTCAATTTACAACAGTGTTTAAAAATAGTAAATTAATATTATATTAGTACAAAGCCGTTAACAGCATCGACAGGTATGTCAAATGCTCTTAGCGCAATCATGTTAGAAACTAATTTAACTGTTTAATGCCTAAACGATCAAAGTATTTAAAATAATACGGACGAGTTGAGACGTAAAATGCTAATTTGCCTCATATAAGTGCGTCCCACATTCGAGATATCTTCGTCTAACGTAAGATAATGACACCGAAACGGCAATTCCGGACTGAGTTTTTCATAAAACGACTCGAGAACATTGGAGTCATAAACATGAAGAACACCCCACGAATTCACCCCTATCTCGAAAAAGTCACCCCCGCACGTACGTTGAAATACAAAAAAGGGCACCAAAGGGACGCCACGCATCCCAAGTAAGCGAACCTCATTGCTAGGCCTACAGATGTATTTAATAGGTTTAAATTATATGTAGAGAGAACTAACTGCCATTTTCCTTGCTGAGGTGATAGATCGTTTACAGATATTAAACATGCCTTTGGTTTTAACTCGCATTCTTTCGACGACTTTCATATGACTCTCAGAACGGCATACTCGTTTCATTAATGATAAGAACATTGTTACGAATAATCCCAATTATACATAGCACTAATGTTTTTCGGATTTATTTGTATGTAAAAATTACAAAATTGAATTTTGCCGCCATAATTTCTAATCTATCAAAAGTGGAAACTTTCTGCAAGCGTAAGTTCCGTATACCACAACAATTTTCAAAATCGGCTAAGACATAGTTATAGGTGAAAAGAAGAGATATGAAATGAAAAACAACATGTATTGGTAAACTCTTCTTGATTTATCAAGTGTTCATTGCGCGACCAACCAAGACTACGATTTCATTACACAGGGAAAAAATTATAGAGAAATTGTAAAATAATGTCAATTACCGTGTACAAACGCAGTGACTAACGATCGTCATTACATTGTTTGATTACGTAAATAGATGATTTTGTCGCGAAGCCAGGCGGGCAGGTTTGCTAAGTTTCCGCGTCGCTCGTTGCAACGTTTACGCTTGTTAATGTAATCATACCCTTATTTAATGACGTCTGATTTTATTTACATTTGCACAATATCTTTTAGTTTTGTTTTATCTTTTGATTAGAATGTCTGTTGGTCCATCTGATAGAATATCTCTTTTCTTGTAGATAGATTTTGGTCCAGTATAAAAAACTAAAAAGTGTCATGTTTCTTAGTGGCGCGTTGAATTGTTGGTGGTTTTAATAGCTTAACTAGTAAGGGACCTTTAGAAGATCTAAAAACACTAACACTAGCTTTGGCTTCCCAAGTAGGGACTAAGTCTCTATTTTTAATCGACTTCATCAAAATCTCATTTTGTGTCATAAGTAAGTCCAGCAGGTTGATGGCCATCCCTGATGTCCGAGTTTTACCACATACCTGACATTCAATTGTAAAGAGTATTGAACCGACTAACACAATATAACCGCTATCACATTGTTTTATAAATACAAAGTTGCGGATGCGATCGCCACGCTTCATCGCCGGTCAGTATGAACACACCATTACATTTATAATAGGACATTTCGTTTGTTTGACAGAGGAAAAACAATAACGGTTCCGGTGAGTATGTGTCTTTATAGTGAACCGACTGTGGCAGGTGACAAAGGAGGGTAACGTTATTGTTTTAATGAGGTGGGAAATTGTATTAAAATCTAAATGTGGTTTGTTAAATTATTTGTGTTTTAGTAGAATTGTCCTCCTCACTGTACTGATATTTTAGGCGAGATGAAAGGCATTTGTCTAAAGGGGCTCCTAGACGGGCCATATTTTCACGAAAATGTTTAGCTGCAATAGTGTGGCCGGCATCATCAGCCATCATTTACGGCCAGACTCTGCAACACTTTGCAATATTTCTAGTATATCCGGGATATGTTGTCACATATTTTTAGTATGGCCGATGAATGTTTAGGGTCTCGGCAATATGGCCGGAGAGTTCGCTTCGCAATCGAAAATACTGCAATATTTCTCAGCCACTTTTATTGTTGTCTCGCTTTACGGCATAAGTGCGTCCCTTTTTCATGCTACGTAAAGTTTGTCGCGATTCGTTTTTTCAAAGGAAAGGAGAGGAGTTTTCAAAGGAAAGGAGTATTCACTAGATCTTTATGTGGCCCATGTAAAGACAAAATATTGAGCCATATACTGCATCAGAAATATTGCCGAGATAAACATTTTCCAGCCATATGCTGCATTAAAATGTTTTTAGTATTGCCGGGATATAGTCGGCAATTTTGTGGCCACATATTTCATCAAAAGTATGGCCCGTCTGGGAGGGGCTTAACAGTGGGACATTATACAGGCTAATACATATATAGGTACATAGTAGAATTTTGTCTATCTATACATGCCTATACGAAGAGTAAACTATGTATGAAAAAAGTATGGTTGAGTAACTAAATTCTTAATTAAAAATATAAGTTTATTATCCGTATTCTTAACAAAATTAAAAAACTTAATTCGCACGGCTCTTGTGTTGCTTCACTTACCTTTTAAAAGTAAATTATTTCAATTTTTAAATCAAACCCATTGTGAATGCATCGAACTCACCTTCTGCAACAAAAGAAAATAAATTATCAAAAAATATTCTCACAAAACGATTATTTTTAGGAAAAAATAACAAATATACTAACAAAAGCATCGGGAAGTATAAAAATAATAGCGGTAGTTTAATACCGTATCTATTTCTAAAGGGGGATGCCTATCATACGTTTCTTTTCATACATCTATCTGAGGGATTTTTTAAAATATGTGTGACAATTATCGGTACACGACGTTAATAGTCTACTTATAATGTAAAGACAGCAAAAAAGTCCCCTCCAGGAAGAAGATTTATTCGCAAATTACTTATTGCCTCCCATAAATTTAGAACAACTTCAAAATTCTTCAAAGGACAATCGTTTCTATGACTTACTCCCTAATGCCTATATTCGCTTCAAAGTAATCGACATTCCAAATGTATTTTTGAGGCGAGCTGTACTAGTACATCGGGCTCGCATACAAAAATGTATTTAAAACGTCACTGTAAATGATTTATAGGACTTGCCAAGTCGTAAATTTGTCCACTCGGATTTAGACAAAGAGGGAATTTTTAGTAACATTTTGATTCGTATTACATGTAATTTTGGTTAAAATATCTTGTTACGAAACAAACATTAAGTCACAAAAAGGGAAACCAAAGAGATATTTATCGCAGTAAAATAAGGAAATAAAACTGACATAATAACGTTTATTAGAAAAGAGGTTTCATATCATTTTCATTAAACATTACCCCTCATTTCCTCCGTCGACAACTGACAATCAAAAAAAGAATTAAAGAAAAATATCAATGCAATTAAAATTTCAATCACACACCGACAAAGAAATCTAAAGATGCGCCAAAATAATATGCATGGGAATATTCATGTTCTATTGCGTTAATTTTATGCAAGGTAGAAAAAAAAAACAATGTACAAAAGAAACCGTCAGGAACTTACAATCCGTATGTCACTGAACACCACGTATGAAGGGGGCAAAACAAAAAAAATACACGTCAAGTTAAAGCAAGACTTGTCATTGTGAGACCCATTTTGTCACTTAAAAGTTTTTTTTAAATCAATGAACAAAAAGTTTCTAATTGTAGCAGTTTTTTTGCAAGCAGATTTTAAGGTCGATTATTTTTTCTTTTGTAAATGAATTGAGCGTACATGTGAACTGTGAAGCATTATATTTTGTTGTATTTTGAATTCTGCTCTATTTAATTTTTTTTTTAATATTTTTATGAATTAAGCATTTTTTGTGAACAAAATAATAATCGCACTGTTTTAAATACTTATCCTAGACAATGCATAATTAAAGAATAAATATATCTATAATTCACGTTGATTCGTATTTATCGCAATTATACGTATAATTTAATAAAGAAACATTTAATTTCAAACGTTTTAATATGTTCGGTAAGTCTAGTAATTATCTACCTGTACAAAGGTGAAAATACCGAAGCATGTTATTAAAGAAATCCGATCGATACGAAAGGGTTAGCTTCTGAGGAAATAATGATTCAGTACAAAAGAGATCCGGTCCGATCCGGATTTCTATTATTTATAGTTTCCGATCAGTTTGAATACGCCTTAATTATCGACTGCACTGTGTCACCGCCCTAATGTTTTCTTTGAAAACTTTCTCGATGGGACTTTCACATGGATTAATATTTAAACTGTTTAATTTAACACCTTTATATTGTAAGTTGAGACAGTAATAACCAAGTAAAACATGTGACTCTTATGCCTTTCACGATAAATTGAATTACTTTGACAAAGGAGTTAAAATTGACAATTATCAAAACTTATAAAGTTGATGCCATCAAACCGTTTGAATACTGAATGACTGGTGAATATAAGATAGCCTGTAATATTGCCACTGTAGGACATTTACCTCTCAATGGTGATAACGTTATTATCAAATATAATTTTAAAAAAAAACTAATAGCTATTTGTAAAATCTATGGATCTGTCTATGTATTCATATAAAATTAAATTTCGAATAGACGAGTTATTTTAAAAAGTTATATTTGTAAAATCTATGGTTCTGTCTATGTAGTGATCTAAATTTAAATTTCGAATATACGAGTTACTTTAAAAAATTAAAGGTTATGTTTCATAAAATAAAAAAGTAACAAAAAATATTGTTATTTTAAGGCCAAGGTTTTTGTTATATTGACACACAAACTTGAGACTTCCGCGCTACCCTTAAGTGTTAAACCCTCTAACGGTTGACGATGAAGCTATATGTCTACCTGTATATCAGTTTAATAGGCCAAAAATTGTTTTGAACTGTGCCCAGTAACCGTGAACACAGTGAGGATTATTTCGGTGATAGTCAACGTATTTCTTTGATTTCATGAGGTTCTCAAACTTTAGAAAATGGCTTAGGCTTTGGCTTAATACATAGAAAAAGAAAAAAGGTTAATATTCATGAAATGGTAATTAATTACGTTTGATGATGGTAAGATATGTAAGTTAAGCTCAATAGAAATCCAATTTTACATTTATGTCACAAATTATCTCAAATTTCAAACTTCGTCTTTAGACTTTGCCGGCTTGTCAACTCGCTCAAAGCCAATTAACTACACTTCCAATAAGTACAATATCATTTGGTAAAAATGCATACCATTTATACAGTACATAGGTTCTATGTCTATCATAAATGCTTAAACTCATTGGTACATTTTTAACCGACTTCAAAAAAGGAGGCTTCTCCAATCTATTGTAAAAATTCTAAATATGCTTTTTTTACTTCACCATACCGAGAATTCTTACGAATAATATTACGTTAACGTAAACTTTGACAAACACTGCCCAAGAAACTACTGTTACAATTGATTGGTGCCACAATGATTCACAAACAGTGTTCGTATTGTAAATCGATATTTATTATATTTTAACCCCTGCCCGATTTACTTGAACAATAACCGCATTAATCCCCGTAACTAAACCTTTAGGGGTTGAAAAAATAAAACTTTAAATAAATAAGTGTGGTGTAAGAAAATTACAATTTGGTTGACTTCTTAGCAAATACGAACCTTTAGACAAATTGTTTGTTTTGTACTAGATGTTTGTGAAAAATTGGTTTTTAGTTCGTTTATCTAGATTGTAATAAAATGAAGTGGAACATACAAATAAGGGGTTAATTTTTTCCACGTAAGAAAGTTCATAATGCGTCTGTCATACTTTCTATAGTACCAACAATAGGTATTGTTTCGATCTGCAATAAACTTAAAGTAATTAAAACCCCTCTAAATCAGTGGTTTATGATTTTTATGCCTATTCTATGCCATTAATGTATATGTCGGTAAAATAAATCTTTAACTAAATATACATTCTCAATATATTTGGGTCGCACATAGTGGTTATGTGAGCCCCTCTAGTTATTTTTAAAACATAAAATAAAATAACATATATTAAGAATATAATTCGTTATCGTTATGTATCTACTATGGCATTACAAAATTTTCATACCAAAAAATTTAATACCTTACAAGATGATAAGTTATCATTAGAACCACGTACCGAGATCTCAAAATATTATGACAGTAAAATCCGCCGACCTTGCCGTAAAATAACCATATCTGACATGTTATACAGCCCCATAAAAAGTTACCTACTGCCGCGGTGATGGGCTAAAAGGGTGTCTAAACGCATATTAAAATCGCAAACGATACAAACTATTCGAGCGGAAATCGTAAAAGGTACAGAGTTCGGTGTGAATAGACTTGGCACGACGAAATTGTCGATGGTCTGGTAACCATTTTGTTGTTTTGTAAATATTGAAATTGTGTTAAATTAAAATAAGTGGAGTAATTATAATATTGTATTTAATTAAAACTTTTATTTTTCTTTACTTTTGATAAGCAATGTTCAACAATAATTCTTCTTTAATAATTTTACCTCTTTAATCTTATTATTACTTAATTAATAATAAAGTTACCTACTCATTATTAAGTGGTGGTTTTTATTATTATTTACAATTATAACGACATTCAAAATTTACTCAGTGTATTAAACGGATTTTAATTCTGACATTTTTAGTAAAACTTTGATGACTGATGATGACAAACACATAATAAACTTCATATATACTCTTAGCACATTAGACATTCAAGTACATTTTTCATTTAATTCTGTCTTATCGAGAATTTCTTAGCTCTTCTCGCCCTATAAATCTGTAGGTTCAGGTAGCGATCGGGATAAGCATGTGAAAATTGTATTTTACACGTCATACTAAACCCATAAATATGACATTAGCAGGTCATACAATAATTTAATTGCGTTTACCCCTTTGTTACTTGCACTGACATCTTTATGATACTTAGAAGACAGATGTACTTATCTTAAAAGAATGTTCAGTAAAAAGTTAGATAAATTATTTGTTGTATATTGCATGTTATCTCGTACATATAAAGACATATATATTAATGTATACAATAATGGTATACATTACGTATAATTATGTAAAATGTAGGTAAATATATACTTATCTAGGTATATAAGTTTGATTGAACTCGTTAAACCCGGAAACAACTTATTTCTCATCCTGAAATTCCCACGGGAACGAGCATAATATGAGTAGAACCGCGTGGTGCTGTTAGTAAATAAATAAATAGATATTTTTTTATTAAAAAAAGAAATATAAGTAAAGCAAAAAATATTATTATTATATTTAATTGTAACATCATTAAATTAAACAATAATCACACAAAAATATCATATCTATCAAAATAATGTCAAAAATGACATCGATCGATTAACGCACACTTGAGATAATGCCGATTACGACAAAACACGTGTTTCGTTTATTATCTATGAAATATCTGTGGAAAATATCTGATATTTCGTATTTTTGTGGGGACGGAAAGTGTCAAAAAGGCAAAGTGGTCGCTAGATCGACAGAGATAACTGACCCCACCTGTGACTGACCGGCATTTTGTTTGAAAAAGGTCGTATGTGTGATTTGGAACCAAAATGCCTTAAGTGGTTTATATGACGATACTATTTTTGAGGTTTGCCCCGTTTTGCTTTTGTGTCAGTTTGGTGAAGTCTCTTTTTCAAGTACAATATAATTATAGCGTTATATTGAAAAATAATGCTTGATGTAACATTGTTAGTTTTGTTTTTCGGGCTTTGAGTAGTGATTCAAATTAATTAAAAGTTATGCTATAAGTTTAAGTACATACCAAGGTCTCTTAAGGCAATCTGTTCTTTAAAAAATGTATTTATCTTAACTTATACAATATATTATACATTTAATTGTATTTAAGGATCAATATTTGTTCCTCCTTCCCACCAACATCCACGTCATCTATCCCACAGGACCTGGTTCAAAGCAGTTAAAAAGCGAGGCTGCAGTAATATATATTTTAATTAAATGTAAACACTAAACAAGTACATCGATCGTTAACACTACACGCCGGGTGGGGTCCGGCGCCGAATGTCCGCCGCGTCCGGTCCGATCCGACCCATGTCCTTCACTTTACAATGTTTTATCTATAACACAATAAAATTGACGGGTTGTCTCATACATCAGTTTTTGATTAAATTGCAATATTAATATGTATATGACATGGCATTGTTGTAAAATAATATTGTCTTCGAATTTTTATTGATAAAAAATATTTTTGCTTCGATTGACTTTCGATAATATTGTAAAAATGGAATTCTTTACATAATTAATAATTGTAACGACCTTCACGAACATACATCTTTTAACATACTTTTTAAACTCACACGATTTGCACTCATTATACTAAATGAAACGGGTCTGTATCGCGTTAGATAATTTAACGTATTTTACTAAAATACGTACCCGACGTTGCGAGCGACGTTTTGAGTTATCCCGTGACCACGAGCGGTGTAATCCGCTCGAGTATAATGAATACATCTTTTAAATTAACAACATTAATTTACGTACAAAAAATCTATATTAAAAACGTAACATACAGTATAAAGGTAAGTTGGTTTATAAACTAACGTCACTAACAATATTACGATAGCATAAACACTTCCCAAAAACATTACTCTAACTTTCACACACGCAAACTTAACCCTTTACTACAAAAAGTAAGTATCCAACGCAAGCTGATTGCATTAAGCAATTACAGTGTATTTAATTACCGTAGTAGTTAATTACAGAAGACCGTATAGTGCTCAGCAACGTTTGTAGGGCTTCAATACCTTGCTCATTTACACTTGCAATAATGCAGTTTGGTTTTGTTTAACACTTCTAGTGGTAATTACTTTGTGTTTTGTATTTGTTATTGAAGAAAAAAATATTTTCTATCAATATTGTATGCGCAATTTATGATTCTATTGAACATAATATTTAAGACAAAAATAAGGTATGTTTTAAGTAGGTACTTGATACCAAGAAAAATATTAAAAAACAATACCCTCCTTCTGTCGCAGTCGTGTAATAAAATGATGTATTGTTCATTGAAAGCTCAAATCTGGTTTTCTTCTAGCCAGCATCATAACATATTTAATAAGGAAATTGTCACATCCTACACTATCAATTCACTGACTTAGCAATGGCATACTATGTGATTCCTTCTCTTTTAAGTATTCTGTGCCTCATTATTTTAAAGTCGAACTAAAAGCGGAACTTTTATAAAATGTTAACGTTGATAACCCTAAATTAAATAATGAATGATAGTTAGCCTGTCGCTTGCATTTAGCACGAAAATTTCGTGGCAGTGTTTAATTAATTTCCATGAAAAATTACCAGAAACGCAAACAAAGTTTCGTCGGCATTGCCTAAAATTTGTGACTGCACGAGATCGAGGGTTAGGTTTTGGAAATTATACCTAACTCAATAAAAAGAAAATTCATTCATTTGTACGCTATGTTCTTCAAAATTCATAAGTCCTTAGATTCTAAACTGATTTAACAGTGAAGAGCTACAATTTTCATATAGGTACTTATTCGATGATATAGAAGTTATGATTTCAAAACCGCAATATAATTTTGCTTTCATTTACTTTTCTCTCATTCTTCATAAAAACCACTCAAAATATAATATTCACCCTTGCTCATTCTAATTACTAACCCATACATTTTCCATCGACCTCAGCTTAAAAACAATAAATTCATACATAGAGGTCTGGTTAAACTGGACATCAAATCAAAAGCTCATCTTGAAATGACATAACTCGACACTCCCGGGGTGCAATGTGACTGATTTTGATTAAAATTATGATTAGTTTTCAGCGATTAGCATGTTAACTGAGTGAATGGTAATTTCTCGTATTGTTGAGATAAATACTGACTGGTTGATGTTTAATTGTACCTACATTGTATTTAGTATTTTACGATAGATATTTTGATATAGGAATTTTACTAAAGGTTAGGACTTAGGTGGAGCTAGTTTACAAGCTGTGGGACACGGTGAGTGATGGATGAAGTAAGAAATTGGATATGTGTGACGTTTGCTCAATCTTATGTATTCTAAACGAATGTTGTTTAATTAAAGAAATTACTCTTTACTTTGTCTTCGCAATGTCATATTATGTTTACAGGACAAATTCACACACGGTTAATGAGATCCTAACTCAAAGCTTTTAGTTTGTATTACAAAATCTAATCTATCGGCCTGTATTATGGAATCTATCTAACTAATACTATTACATATACATAAATACTAAAAGCTACTTTGAAGATTATTTTCAGTGATAGGTACGTTTTAAAACGGGGAACAATATCACAGTAAATATAAAGTACTAGCAGCGCCCCGCGGTTTCCCCGGCGTTATGCCCGAAAAATAGCCATGTAACCTTCCCGTTGACTATCCATTACAAAATAATTATTCGAATCGGATTGGTAGTTTCTAAGATAAGCGCGTTCAAACAAACAAACTCTTCAGCTTTATTATATTAGTATAGATTCTGTAAAAGTGTTGATTCATCTGCGTTTTCTTTTTTTATAAGGAAGTAAATATCAAGTTAAACAAAATACCTACTTATCATATTTGTATAGCTAGAATTTCCTCAAAACTTTTAACAATCAACACTCAAAAACGATCGCAGGCAGTTGTTGCCTTACCACTATTCCATGATGTCATAAATGAATATTCAAAACTAAACTAAATCACACCTAGGTGTGGTCTAAAACAAATAATTTCTAATAAAGTATCATATTATTACATAATTCTATGCAAATTAGTAGATAATGTGTTATAAACAATATTACAATAAATATTCACTGTTTTATATAGCTAAAAAAGCAACATTTGTAACGAGAAACATCTATTTCCATAATATTAAATATCATTATTGTCTATAATACCCATAAATACAGTTAAATTGTATTAAATTAGTATACGATAAAATATCCTTTCAAATTATTTTGAAATAAAAATAGTTTAAGATTGTTTTGCATATGGATAGATGGCACAAGTCATCGCCTATTCTGATGGCCCATTTTGGCTCATGCCATATTCTTATTTTGGCTATAATTTGCATATGGACGTTGAAGGGTTAATCTACTAAATTTATTCAAAGATCTATTATATAGTTTTGATTTGTCCGCACGCGTCTCTTGTACATAGAAGAATAGATCAAAATTTACATGAAGTGTGTCCTCTTATGCTAATTTCTCCAGATTGAAGGGACACTTTAAGATGTAAGTTATTCACCCATTTTACGCAAGTATAGCACGAGTGACTGTTAATGTAAACAAGATTAATTTACATAATATTTAAGTCTCCTTTTTTATATGTATATACTAGCAGCGCCCCGCGGTTTTACCCGTGCTGTGCCCGTTCCCGTGGGAATTTCGGGAATTTTTATACATATAAACCTTCCTCTTGAATCACTCTATCTATTTAAAAAATTCGCGTTAAAATCCGTGCAGTAGTATTTGAGTTTATCGCGAACAGACAGACAGACGCGGCCGGGGACGTTGTTCTATACTATGTAGTGATGTGCTACCGTAGGTGCCACCGCTATTAAAAGTTTGGTTACTGATAAATCCTTAATTAACCATAAATCTGTACTGTCTTGTGTTATGTTGATACTTTACTTTTTACTTTCCCAATGTGTGGCACTCCTGAGGTAGCCACGAACCCACACGACTACGATCACGAAAAAATGGAGAGAACCAACTGGCCACAACGGGCCTTGGATAGAGACGACTGCAAGTCAATGGGGGAGACCTTTGTCCAGCAGTGGGCCAAAAACTGATAAGAGATATTTACCTAGACCAATGTGTGTAAGTACAATACACATGATCATGGAATTTGGCAATCCACCAATTGTAGGTACAGTGAGTAAACGTAATGTTCAGTAAACTCACTAAGTATCTAACGATTTCCACCACAAAGATGACTTATTTCTATATCTAGATATAACCATACTAATCATATGCAACCATGATCGGTAATTTAATATTTTACATATTATTTAACATAAAAGTATTATACCATACACTACTCATTATTTTAATAAATGTGGGAAATAATCTAGATATGTAAAAACATCGGTCATAATACATGTAAAAGTCTTAAATTATAAATATGTAATAACACTTGTGTAGATAATTGTATTCGCTTATTATTTTATACATATTTTATGGGAAAATAGATTTCTAGTACAGTTTAAGTATTATGTAATGTCTATGCTTTGTATAATGTCAAGTGGCGTACTTTGAAGTTTGAAATAATATTCTATGCAGATACATTAATTTTTATGAATATTTTTACTATAATAGACCCAATCGTCAACATCATAGGATGCACACATCAAATAAAGCACAGTTTTTCCGTAAAACTTTGCCGTGCGGTATCTCTTATTGTACAACTAAGAACAAAAGCCATTCAGAAATATGCTCGAGAACGTCAACTGACGTGTGTTCAAGCTGTGTTTTCACAGAGAACCAACAACAATTAGGTTTTCACTCGTCACATTGAGGCGGGTATAGTTTACCAGACACACGTGCCACAATGAATTCTTTGTCTACAATGCGATCGAAACTTTCATTCTAGATACGGCAAACTAACGCATGCAAATAAACATCACAAAGAACAAACTATTATCGAACAAATCAACATTCCTTTGTAAACACAAATTATGAGAGCCGTAACGGATCGATCGAACAAATCTAAATATTTTTTCAATCAATAACTGATATATGCAAATTCGAGAAAGAGAAATGGGGCTGACAATGTCGCGACCGTTATCGCAACAATTTAAAATTTCATCAAAGGTGAGCTAGAAAATAATAATTGATTGAAATCCATTGTTGCAAATGATCCGAAGGAACCCTTGAATATCGAACGGTTGGGAGAATCCGAAAATTAACCAATGATAGGTCTAAATTTAATTTTACGTTCTGATACCTGCGATACACTGACAAAGGTTTCGTAATCAAATTATGCAGCCGATGCCACTATTGTTGAGTACATGCATAAATTTAAGGCACGTTATTGTAGATACGTCAAGGGGTAGTGAGAGGATATTCACAATAGCAAAGATGTATCGAGAATGGTTATTGAACGAGCCACCGTGTGGGAAGAAGGGTTTCCGATGATACTTATCAGATAATTGTTACGAATTACTGCATCTGGAGATTAGACGATCCAGTCAAACTATTAGGTATATCACTTTGATATGCATACACGCTTTAGCGTTTAGTTTTTAAACTAGGAAATCAAAACGAAGGAACCGAATATGTTCTTGTTAAGAACTAACATCAAAGAAGTTTTTACCGAACAGTAAGCAACAAATCGCACCCTTAGAGGAAACAACAAGATATCGCATTACAAAAAAGTTCGTTATGAAAAGAAACCGTTACTATTACCAAAGGGTATGACAACGCGCAAGAGGGCGATCCAATTTTAGTGAAATTCTTATAGCTGTAATGATATGGAGCACGGGCGTTGCATACTTTAGTGAGAGAAAAGAAATTTCGGAGACGTTGCGAACATTGATATGTAGATGAGATGGCACAGGTAGGGAAGGGTGTTATTGAAATTAGAGATACATATGAAATTCGAGAATAGCGAGGTATTGCCGATCGATGACGGTACGTGCTCCAGACAGGTGAGATGGAAATGTAACGTATGCAACTACATGTAGTACCCACGATGAGAATTTAACGTCTTTCGAGCCATATAATGTAATGACTATTATCAATAAGGATGTTCCGATCATAAGATTTCAGTATAAAACACAATGTTCCTATACTTTTTGGTGACTTCGTTTTATGACAGAGTTTAGTATAATGCTTGACAAAAAGCAAATCAATATTCAAAACATTAGAGTGAATAAAACACCTAACTATAGCTCTCCAAAAGTTCCTTCATCAGCATAAGAAAAGATATAGTCGTCACAAGCCATTAGACGCTTTACATATGAAGAGGCCACGCGCCAATTTGCATACCCGGCTCTCTACCCAAAATTTATCTATGCTGTATATTTTTTACCTTCGTCTTGCAAGGCACGAGACAGCAAACAACCCGTGCTAAGTAAGGTAAGCCAAATTTGCATAAAGTCCGACACGAGCTAATATTTTTGCATAAGAAGATAAGTAACACTTCTTCGAAACGTGGAACCAAGGCACGGGCCAGAAGGTGTTAGGGGAACTGTTTGTTAAAAGTCCACTGATTTAACTTTTGCTTTATGGTAATGATCCCACAACAAACTTCTAAATCGAGTTTAGCAGCCACATTTTATAGGTGACAAGCATAGAAAATTCCGTGTTAGGATGTAGTAATTTGCCCGCTAAGAATGACCCGATATATCAACACAACAAGGAAACATGCAATTAAAATATACTTTACGGTGTTTTCCTAACACAAAACTCAAAAATTTCATATTTATGGCTAAGAAAGGGCATAAAAATTTGTTTAAAAGCAGTTGAACGATTTGTCAGCGTTCCATATCAGGCTAGGCTCAGTCAATAATAAAAATTTCCGGATTTTTTTCTCGTTTTTCGGCAGTTTTAGGCACGCGACTTTTGCGGCTTGTTTGCGAAAACCCGACGACTGTATACATTTCATTATTTACTTATGACAGAGAGAAACAACGTTGCAAAAAACTATATTAATTGCTGAAAGTTTCATTGCGGATGGCATAATTTAATTTTAGGAGTTTTGATTTGATGCAGTTGTTTTGTTTGTTTTAACTTTGTTTAAGTTTATTTAGTTTTTGTTTTTGAAAAAGTTTTTGTTGCCATCGACTGTGTTCCTCTGCGCTGTTTAAAAGTAACTTATTCATTCATTTTTTCACAAGTGACATAGTTAATGTAACGTATGTCCATTAGAATCAATTGTCTATTCTATTTTTAAATTAACTAATCAATAATGGCAAATGGTGTTTTCCAGCAATGAATTACTTGGTGAGAAATCGCCAATTAGCCGGTATAAATAGACAAGGCGGAATATTCCAATGTTTATAGCATATCCAACTAGGCCGTCGGCTACTCAAGCTAGAATTAATCAAATCAACCAACCCCTACCCACCACTTTCCGATATAATTAACGCATACTTGTATGCGTGTCTGGACAATACGTGTATGACCTTCGTCTGTGTGCGATAATGAACGATTATAAGAGACCTAGTTTACTTAACTACGGCTCTATCTTGCACTTGGAGTATTCTAATAAGAACGTTATACTGTCGATATAAGGTTCATGGTTCGAATTAGGAGGTTAGTTATAATGCGTTATGCGTTTGGTTGTGTGGGTGTGAGTTGTGTTTTCTTGGTGTGTGTTGATGAGTCACATTTTTTTTTGTTTCGTGGGTAAGGCGCGAGGGTGCCTGCGTGGGGTGGCATACCCCTTGCTTGGGAAGCCTCTGGCCCCAACCCCATCTTATTAATCAGTGAAGTACCGGCCGTCTCTTCACATGTCTGTTTGGCGTATGGACGCGTTACTTCTTATTAGATATTCAACGCAAACTACAATAATTAGTCACGATACTAAAGGTACTCATTACTTGTTCTTACCAATAGCGGCTACTTTGTATTTGATTGTTGTTGAGGAAGCCAATACAGTGTTTTATGATTTATTTTTCTGTTTATTTTACCACTTACTTATGTCACGTGATTTTTATATAGGAACCAGTTGTTTTCATAAAAATATAAACTATTCATTCATTCATTTTGAGTCGGTCAGTGGCAAACCCTGATGTCGGACTTTTTTGACCGGCTTATTTTATTTCAATTAATAAGAAAACTAAGAAAGTGGATATGTAAGGTATGCACATTTTTTGTGTACTGTCCATTAATGATTTCATATAAATCACCGGTAGGCATTAACACAACATATTAGACATAGACATGATCATACAAAACCATATCGGCAATCTAGTGCCGTAACCCTCAATTAATCATTCAACCACTAAACACGAATTATAAATTTATTTCCAATACGACAAGTCCGATCAGACAGTAAAGTGAATAATTATAGTCGAACTACATTCTATATTTTACACTAACCATTATTGTGTCAAACGAGGTGTTTACGACACATGCTGTATAATTAAAGGCCTGTCTGTTAAAACAAGTATAGAAAATTCTTGATAAAGAAAAGAATACAAAAGCTTGGAACGACCACCCCTTCTTTCCCTTCCTCCCCCACCCCCTCATTAATAATATCGACCCTATTCACTAATTAAATGTGTTGCGAATGCACACTATGTATGTGTGAAACGCACACACATACCACTAATAGACAGTGATAGGACGTATTAGAATGAAGAGAAATATATAATCGATAACATTGAACTTAAATAGTTTTTGAATTCGGTTCGTGAGTGGAAACGATTGCGTGATGGTCGGTTGTTTTGATTGCTAAGAGTTAATCGGTGTCTGGATTTTTTGGGAGATGATACAATATTGAGCTTTTCAGTTTAGTCATAAAAAATATTTCGTTTATTTTCGACGATCGTGAGATGTAAATGTCTGATATTGCAGAAAAGTAAGTGCTTGAAAATGTTGAGTATTTTAAATGCATATAATATTAGTTTAAAGTATTGACCAGCCACCGAATATTTAAAGCAGAAAAGTCAGTATTTAAGTCCCGTCAAAGTAACTTTACCAACTTTTATTCGATTCAAGCTATTACTTAAGAATCTATAAATAAAATTAGCAACGCCGCGCGGTTTTGCCCGCGTTGTGGCATATCTGTTGGTATTTTGGTGTAAAATATAAAGTATCCTAAAGCTAACCTATACGTAAAAAAAAACTACAAGTTCTAAGGTTTAACAAACTCCTCTATTATTTAATATATAACAGACAATAGTTTATAGATACATAATTACACTCTACGATAATTATTCTTCATTTGATCGCTATTAATTGTAAGGCTATACAAGTATTTTCTCTTAGTGTGTTACAAACACTTTACGTGCGTGCGGCGCATGTGTGTGTGTGTATGCTTGGGCAAGGTCAGGGCTGCTCTATCAGATCAATGGTCAGTCGGATTCGCGAAACGGAACTCCTAATCGATACTTACATAAACAATCGAGTTAGACCGACTCGATTATTTTGACAGCTGTCATTTTAGAATTTGATTGGGGAAATTCTTGTTATTTGAATAAGGGTTTGTTTGTGACGTCGTTTATGGATATAAAACTTTTCATAACAAATGGAGTTGGTTAAAAAAACAGACAAAAAACGAACACCCGTCGCGTCCTAATAGAAACTGTATAATTAATCACTTGATTAATCAGTGTGACGAATAAAAACAGTGTAATGACCCGTTTCCTCAAATCGATCGCAGTGACGTCATCAACATTCGAATGCAAAGTCATTCCTTGCGTGGTTCCAAAATTATATCGATAAACTCAAGATTGGTTGTTTATAAAGAAGATTAATTATTTAATCAACTTCGTGTTTTATTTGTTAAGTTTGTGTTAATGTAATTTATCAAACCAAATGGCGCCTGCACTTATTATTTTTATATACATATGAAGGTATAAAAAATACATGTTTGTTTTGCTTTATTCTCTTTGTAGGTAAGATAATATATTTTTGTATTTAAACTAAATTTATGGATAATTTTTATATATATTAAATTTTTATCTTCAATTTTAGCCCCTAAGCATGAATCTAAGAAACTATTCTTTCAAAGAAAATTTTTAGAATCCGATCACACTCTGACATACCGATTCAAATTTCGACCACAATTTATTTGATAACGATGAAATCGATAAAAAGTAACACGCGTGCCAAACACTAACTACAAAAGATAGGGTGGCCGGCATCAGATTCTCGTGGGGCAAAAAAAGTGAAAAGCAATCAGTGTGGCATAATTAGTGCGTTGTAAGTATGGGGCGGGTTGCCATAGCAACGGCTTGGCTGTCGATACCCAGTGCTTACCCGCCGCGTTAATTTACTACAGAATTAATCGAATCAAGCAATCGGTCGATATTGATTAGTGCAATTGAAATAGTTTTCACCTCACTATAACCAGTTTGGATTCATTTATTGGAACAATGTTGTGGACTACTTTTGTAATTGATTTAGTAGTTAGAAAACTTTTGAATTGGGTTCTATAATATTTTATATTATGTGTGATGGATTCAAATACGAGTATTTTTATCCTTGTAAGAAAGGGTGTAGTTTTATCGCCATTTTTAATTGGAACTACGTTGACGGATACACTTTGCTTTTATATAACATTTTTATCTGACGTTTGGACTCCTTTATAGGATCCGTGGTGACAGAAGAGTGAGATGTTATACGTTTATACAAGAAAAAGTAAAATATCGCAGCTACTTTATTTATTGTCATTGTTAGTATTTCAAGGGTTGTTACCACCCTGACCACCGGTCCTAACTAAAGGGCTAACAGACGTCCCAAACGATATTTAAATGCAATTATAATTCCATAATTTATTGTAAAACTTTCATCCAGTTTTCGTTCATTGTTGCGTCTAACCAAAATTAAGGAGGCCATCATTTTAACCGCCTTTTGTATTCAAAATTCGATAATTTATTGCCGAAATAATATAATTACGGTCGACTGACGGACGGATTGGTTCGAACCGGAAACACCAAATTACTGGAGAAATTAAACGGAAACATTTGGCCAGAGCCGCTGGCAAGATGGCGCGCGGTTACGATTATCATGTCTGTTGGATATTATAATAATAAATTATAATTGTTGTCGTCTAATTACTGTGTTTACAGTGCAATTATTTTTAATTAAAATCGTCGATTGGTCGAATCGTCGATTACAGGTAATTGTTTCCGCCCATTATTGGTATTGGTTCTTTATTGGTTGTCGTGTTATAATGCTTTTTGTTTATCCTTAGGGAATTAGAAAGGATATTGAAAAGATAATTGGTACTTACTGGTTTCTAAGGTTTAGAACACTACACATTTGGGATTGAAACTCCGTTTAGTGATTGACTGACGCTGTAACATAACATTATTTGCGTTTAATATTCGATGTTGAATTACATACTCGTAATTCTTAGAAGTTTTGACAGACATAACGTGTGACTTGTAGAGTTCAAAATCATAAAACATGTCTTTAATACATTAAATACATATTACGTTATATCAATTTTAAGTTCTAAAACTCTCATTAAACTATTAAAGAGATCTCTTATTCAATTCCAGTAAATCAATACGATCTAATCAGTCTCCCAATGAGATTGGTAGCAGACATCGCGTGAGCCAAACCAATAGTACAAGTACAAAGTTGATAATTATATAAAATTAACTCTATGTCTGCTGAAGAAAAGGTCATTCACTTTCTTATTAGATAAAGTCAATTAAAAGTTATCATGCCTCTTCGGGCTAGTACAATCTATTGATCGTATTCGATCCGGTTTCGTTCCTGATTTACGAAATGAATACGAGACTTATTCGATAGTAACCACGTGACCACTATACCTTTTTGTCTGATACGCACCTTGTTACAGTCAAAACTCATAACCGGTTAAAACCACTTTTCACTGCTAAAAACAGGCAAAAGTGGTTTTGACCGATTATTAGTATTGACTGTAACTTATACACCCAAAATTTATAAGTTTATGTATACAATGTATGTTTAGTAATTTGAATCATATCTGATCACGCGCTAGTGAATTAAAAGGAGTTTTTAAATGTCACTTTTGACACTAGTTGATCCGATCTCGATTTGGTTCCAACTCGATCATGCATGATGGTAATTCGGATGATTGAAAACTTATGTATTAAGTATATAATATTTTCCTTATTTCCATTTTAAATTGGGATTGTCTTATGGGTTTTACTTTCATGGCCTAAATTATCCACTGTAGGAATAAGTTCACTGAAGATACTATGCCCCGTAAAAGTCACATGTTCATGAAACATTCCCAAAAATTTTGTCAGTAGAAAAGGATTTTCTGCAAAGGCAGCATAGTAAGACATATTCTACTCTGCCATTAAGGTTAGGGGAAAATTCTTCACTTATAAAAATAGGCTCTATTACTATAGTAATTAGTTTCTACTTACCATAACAGAAGAACCGTTGGCACATGTTAACATTTTAATCTCCTTTCAAAGTCTCTTTTCGATGTCATACAAACAAATTCACTTTTAACACTCAAGTCTTTAACCACAAATATTAATTAAGAAGGTAAATCTATAATAGACAAAGTTAAATAATTATTAAAGGAAAATAAATAAGTCAAAATAGCAACATAAAGCAAAAAAATGATTTGTGGACTTATGATACAGCGCTTGATCGTAATATTTTAAAGCGTATTCGTAAAGTCACCGTCGGTCGACCACAGCCGTTGGTCACTTATATAAATCATACAAAAATAAATCACTCACGAGGTTCAAATGTGAAATACTTACTTTCTCTAAACAAAAGAGCATTGTGTATGCAAAAGTGCATTCCAAGTCGAATACTTTTCGTCGCCTGCCTACCCTGCGCATTATTTTTTATTTCATTCGAATATATTGGCCCTTTGGTCGATTTATCGATAACTTTTATATATAAAACCGTCGTGTCGGATGATCACGATTGTTGTTTTAATATGAAGAGAATGAAATATTGACGTTCAGGAAAGTAGCAAATGCTTTATTTTTATTGAAAATAGTTGTTAAATTAGTTTGGAAAGTCCTTAAGTTACAATATCTTCTAACCAGATGGACCGAATTTTATTGTACAGTAAAATGAGACTTAAAGCAGTATCATTAAAATTATAATTATACTCATCGTTTAAAAAAGTAAGATTTATTTACGATCTTGATGGCTTATAAATCAATGGACGCTAATTAAAAATGCCCTTTTCGAACATTAACCGAGCATCCTGTGAGTTGAGAACCTGCGAATATAATTTACGATATCTCGTCGGTTATTCGCACATAAACTTTCTAATTTGCTGTTTCAAACGAATGTTGCAAATAATAAAAACAACACCTTCAGTGAAAACTATAAAAGTATATTGCCAACTGTCCGCGTTTAGTTTTGTTTTGACCACACCCGAAAGCCGGCCGATAACCGACCCATAACGTCTGTCAAAGAAGCAATTAAAGGTGTTTGGTGTTGCCATAAACTCAGGATTAATTCACTCATTTTACGATTGAAAAAAATAAAGAAAAATTTGCACTGTAGCACGTATACTTGCGTGCCGGCGTTCATAATTCAAGTTTGTTCTTTTTATAAAATTAATGCTACCTTATTGGCACACATTAATTTGTACACGTATTTATCACACTTCGAACGCACACAATTTTGTTTTTGATTACTTCACGTGATACGTTTTTATTACTTTTTATAACTGTATTAATGTGATTTACGTTGGAAATTACAGGGTTCTTGAAACGATCAAAATCATTTTGATGGTTTTATAAAAATTCTTCATTACTACAACTTTTAATAACACTGTAGTTAATTCTCGGTACAAGTTCAAGAAAAATGTCACTGAAGTAAGTTTGAGTAATAAACTAAATAATTGTAAAAATTACCTTTTCTGGCTAATAGAGAATAAAATATTCATTCGTGAAGCTTTGCAGAAGATTATCCGTCTGAAACGAGTAATTTATATTTAAAGCTCATAAAATCTCACTGTTCGAGCAGTTAAAGTAACATTTTAGGGAAGTTAACACGAGCCAAGATTATACCGTTCGTTTGCTAAAAGCATTTTGCATCCAACGATCGCTATTTAAACATTTTCGTGACCTGTGACACCAAGAATTAACATCAGCCTTTTGCACAGAAAACTGATAAGTGCAAAATAAGTGCATTAACAAAACCGAGCACGTTACAAACATAAACACACAAACGTCCAAAGCTACTTTTGCATATCACACGCGAGAGTATTTAACATAATCACCCGTCGTTTTAATAACAAAGCGGAACAAAAAGTGTCGGAAAACGAGATGAGAAAAGTTACTTTAAGAATATACGGAAGTTAATTAGAAACGGAACGAAAAACAACCGTAACTGGTGGCGAAGTTGGCCGTTCTAGCGCGGCCAATGGTACAAGGCACTCACACAGTGAGCCCTCACCACCGCGGCTCTAGGCATTTGCATACCGCCCGCCCAAGCTCGCGCCGCCGCCGCCCAGCTTGAGCGACAAGGACAGAGCACACCCTTTCCTACATTTGACACTCAACTCTTCCACTAAAACAAATTTAAATGCATTCTAAATTCATATTCCTATTTTAAATTATGCAAATTATGTTACCTGTTAAATTCGAAGTTTGAAAACCCTTTGGTTTTTAAGTAAATTGTGAAGAAGGTTGTAGAGAAAAGGATGAAAATAAATTCATCGCGGTCGTTGTTGCGAGTGTGACGTCGTTTGATAAGCTGGGAGACAATTCAAAGAGTGAGACCATGAATGGGCTGGATGTGGATGTAATCCTTTAATGACGATGTTCGCGTGACTGATTGTTTGACGTGTGTAACGTTACACTTCACTTTAATATGAAAACGATCGTATTTTGTATTTTACTGTTATTTTCACTGTACGGTATTTAAGGGGTTGGTTTTAGTAAACATAAACATGAAGACCGGCTTGTTAAATGATAAAGAGATATGTTAAAAGTTTTGCCGAAAGTTATTTCATGTATAATATTTTCTATGATTTTTAGGGTTTTGTAGTCAACCGCGACCTCATAATTTTTCATTCACTGGTGTACGTATTCAGCTAAGCTATGTTTTTCCTTCTGTATACCTTAACATCAGAGAAAATGGTTCATAATTCCGTAGCTTAGATTTAAAATTATAATATCTCATAATATAATATTTACCGGACAAATTCACACACTTAATTGGACCCAAAGTAAGCATAGCATTCTACCTCTGGTGGAAAAAAACCCGTAATCATCGTTAGCTCATCTCAAGTGGTTAATGAATTACTCAAGCTTTGAATATTAATAAGAGCTAGAAACATTAATGATAGATTCAGTCTAGACTAGACTAAAGTCTGAAAGAATACTTTTATATTACCCATACACACAGGGCTTACTTTAATGGGCAATGTAATATTAATTGTTTGTATGTTTTGATAATATTGTCTTTGGGATATAGCCTTAGGGACAATATGACCTACTCTTTTATTCGAAATACCCTTATGACCCGTTTTGTAGACCTTTTGGACCAACTTTAATAAAGGTCGAAAACATTTTTAATGATATTGAAATACGTTGGTGGTTCTTTAGTGAAAATGATTTAATGAAATGATTTTTTGAAAACTACATGATTGCACTGAAAGGACAAGATTTATAAATGAAACTACGTCTACAAATAAACCTATTTGTTTTTACTGACAGTAGTGTCGTAAGCATACAAGACATGGCTTAAATAACTAAGAATGACGTACTTAGAGCTTGAATTAATTATTCAGTACTTGTTTCATCGTCTTACTTTAAATTAAAAACGAAGAGTGCATCATGAAAGTTTCATATTAAGTAAAGTCTACGTGTCTTTTATCTAATGAAAACACACAACAGACAAGAACATTGTAATTACGAGGAGTAAGAGATTTATTACACAAGGATAGGAAACTAACCACACGTGACCGCGAACTGTATAAAAACACACTATAAAACCAAATTAGTACAAGGAAAACTCTGCCTTAATGACTCCACAATTAACACCAATTTCCCAAAATGAGAAGACCACTTATGTCCGATTACCCGTGTGTGCATATATGCATTCGCGTTACGATGTGTGTGAATACCAAGAAAACGGAATATGTAGTAGTTAATTTTTGCGCAAAGCTTGAGCGAGTGAGAGGTACGTTCATTTAGAAATAGTTAGCGTTTGTTAGAAAGGGACAGATGATCTGGGGGTTAATTAATGAACGTGGAAGCTTGCGCTCTTTATTGCTTTAGTGGCTGGACGTAAGACGGTGGAGCGAAGGAGTTTTCCGTGGACATGGAAAAATACTTGTTTGTTTTTCTTCAGGTTTTATCATTGGATTGAACTTTTGAATTCGAAGACAAAATCTTTGGCTTTGAATTTTATGATAACTTTAGTCAGTACTGGAAACAAAGTCTCTCAATTTGCTTAAAACATCCACTAAGTAAAAGTACTAGCTAACATATTATAATCTTCCTCTCACATTTTGTAAAAGCCTAAGGATATTAAAATTAATATTTTAAAGGTAATGAGAATTTTATTAGTACTAAAAATCTCTACATTTTCTTAAGCTGATAAAACTTTTTTAATCAATGCCTTAATAATTTCTACAACTTCAGTATTACAAGTACAAATCCTAACAAATATAATACATTTTATTTCATCACACCCTCCTCAAATATACCGTAAGATATAGTTCCTGGAACTCGATCGAGAATATTCATGAATTGTCTAGACGATTACTTACTTAGAACCCAAATAAAGACGCCAACACAATACGGAGAGGGCTTCAAAAGTTGGGGCTTGAGGAATCATACATTATTGGGCGAATCAAACGCGATCTTTAAATATGTATTTTCTTGTACATTGCCATTGCTGGAAAGGTCTCTCATCTCACATAATTAGAGTAAACAAGCGTTAAGTATCTAACCTAACGATATAAAATAATTAATTTACGAAGTAACACAATCTTTTAAATCAACACTATGAAGTAAGTTCGCGTACGTTTGTGGCTTGCTTTGGCGTTACTTATGCCCAATACACACATAGTGCGGATGCGGGCCGAGTGCGGGCCGAGAGCGGGCCGAGTGCGAGCCGAGTGCGGGTCGCGTGTTGTTGTATTCCTTGTATTTGTATGAAAGGTGTCATACTGGCCCGCAACGGGCTTGCACTCGCATTATGTCTGCCTTACGCTTTAAATCCTCTGAAACAACCGGAACGTTTAATAATCAGCTTTATAACACTAATTAAGAAAATTACAAGTTTTTATTGCGAAGAAAACCATCTGAAGACAATACACTTAGTTAAGACTGGGGTCTTTAAGTGGTGAGAGGACGTTGCCGCATTTTCTTAATTTCTTAACCTTCGCCACCACAGCGGGGCGAAATTAAGAAAACATTCCCTTCGTTTACTGGCCAATACGTATTGTTATATTGCTATAGCTGTCTGTCTGTTACGATTTCTGGAGTAAACACTAGTCTTGTTGTAATACAGGCATATAGTTGGATAGTGTTTGTTGCTACTTACTATTTACGGAGATACAACAGGCTCAATTGTTTTTTTATATAAGAGGAACCTAGCCATATGGTAATAATAATAAGTCATCAATAAGATCACAGTTAATTAAATTTAACCTATATAAGCATACAAAACAAGCAGCGCCCCGCGGTTTTACCCGCGTTGTGCCCGTTCCCGTGGGAATTTCGGAAATTTTTATACATATAAACCTTCCCCTTGAATCACTCTATCTATTTAAGAAAACCGCGTCAAAATCCGTGAATTAGTATTTGAGTTTGTTGCGAACAGACAGGCAGACAGACAGACGCGGCTGGGGACTTTGTTTTATAATATGTAGTGATACAGAAAGTAAAATAAGAGCAATGTTCCACGGCTGAATCATCACTGAATATCAGCATCAATTCAGTGAGAAGGAAAATACACAATTGACTATTTTTATAAGAGCTCAGTACAAGAATACAATGTTTATCATGCCGAGAATCAGTTATATTTTTTAAATCTTTGGGAAACTTATAAACACATTATGGGAGCATTATTTAATGTTCTCAATATAAAATGTATACAGCTACGAGTATATCTATATTAATGAGACCTTCACTAGATAAACTCAAGACTCAAGAGTCATATTTTAGTGGAATGCAATTATAACTGGTCGGGGGTGTCGCGGTTATAGGGGAGGACACACAGACAGACATACGCACACACGTGTGGTAATATAGTGTTGGTGTTGGGTAGGGTTGTCACGGTAGGTATGGTGAAAAGAGTTTTTTCTGTAATTCAACCAAAGTGTCTTAAAAGGTTTCAAATTGTTTTGGATATAATACATAAACTACTTATTTTTTATTGTCGGTTTCATTTTTGTTTATAATAATTTTCATTTCTAAAAAATAATTACTTAAATCATTATTATTGTATATTTAATTTCAGAAAGGTTAGAAGAAAATTGAAATTAAGTTTTCGCAAGACAAGACAATTTGCTTCACATTCTGTTCGGCTGTCTACTACCAAAATGTAAAATCATCACCATCACGTGACTATCACGTCACGTGATCCTAACACATGCCTATAGAAGACAACTAAATGAATGCTCATGGATTGTCACTTATCTATTCATTCATGTCGCGCAGGTTAGTGGTCAACCCTGGTGTCGGAGTTTTTAGACCGCCTAAAGGCCTTCGATATGGCCTAACGATTGAAACAACCGGACCGACCGCTTAACGTGGGCTGTATAGATCAACTACCCAATATTATTTTTCCCCAATATTTGTATTCTCATTCGCGTTTTTCCCCATTTTACTTTTTTTCTACACATTATTACAACCACTAGTTAATTTTATCACACGATAAAATGAGGAAATTCTCCCGTAATGTTAACCGATAACTATGGAACAAGTAAAAAAAAAATAACCCTAACCTACCGAATAGTAAGAAAATACTGATTTGTAACCAGTTACGTAAAAACAATTTTCTTACTATTCACAATTTTCTTACTATTCGGTAGGTTAGGGTTATTTTTTTTTTTACTTGTTCCATAGTTATCGGTTATTATTTAACTAGTGGTTATAATAATGTGTAGAAAAAAAGTAAAATGGGGAAAAACGCGAATGAGAATACAAATATTGGGGGAAAATAATAATGGGGAAAAACGCGAATGAGAATAAAAATATTGGGGAAAAATAATATTGGGTAGTTGATCTATACAGTCTTAACGTGCCCTTCCAAGCACGGTAGCGCTCAGATAAAAATGCCACTATCGACCCATTGAAGTAGTCACCAAGCTTATGAACTTATCTATAGAAGTAGGGTTGTCCAACCTGCCACCAAACTATAAGAAACTTATTACATACAGCAAAAACATCAATGTTATTAAATGGCCCCATGCAGTGACAACCCTATTCAACGGAACCATGTAACCGGACATTACCCCTAAGGATTAGTCGCATGGCTATGAGATTACACATTCACCACAAATGAAGAATTACAGATTGCAATAAATAATTAACTCTTATTATTTAGAGTTAGACGGTAATGAAATATATTGATACCTATAGTAAAACGATTAAAAATATGAAAATAGATACTTAGTGTATTACATTTTAAAAAAGCTTGAAATAGTCACCATACTCGCCAAAATCGGAAATTAGTTTAATGAAAATTTCTATGTAGACATGTATATGTCTACACTCGACTCCTAGAATTCATGTACCATCTAGTAAACATAGAAATGTATATTCCAGTTAATGTCGTGTTTTAAAAACAGTTGGTTTATCAAATCCCTTCAAGTTCCTGATTTACGAATTTAATCCAACTTCGACTACAGCTGTCTTGCTCGCTGAAGATATGAGGAATGCTAGTGCTAACTATGTTTAGTGAGGAGAGCTATGCCTTAAGAAGGAACTTGCTAATGTGACTTATGAACAAAAATACATGAATTTGAAAATAGGTTTAAGCCGTTGACGTTGTTTGTAGTTTTGGTATAGAAGTCATAAGTTATAAACCTTTAAGCTTAAATCATACATAGTATAAAATAAAGTCGTCTCTGTTTCGTGTCTGTTTGTCTGTATGCTTAAATCTTTAAAATTACGCAACGGATTTTGATGCGGTTTTTTGTAATAGGTAGAGTGATTCAAGAGGAAGGTTTTTATGTAAAAAAATTCCCGAAATTCCCACGGGAACGGGCACAACGCGGGTAAAACCGCGGGGCGCTGCTAGTTAATATATATAGCACAAATAATGGCCGGTGGTTTGCATAAACTGTTTAATATGTAGGTTTCCAATAAGTCTTAATAAACGGTTTTATAGTATGATTATAATTATTCACATTAAAATGAATACTACACACGCTTTTATACGGCACTTATTCACAACTCTATCTTTAATATTCAATAAAGTATGATATTCTTATTCATTATGTATCCTGCAATATTCATACACGTTAGTCAGACATTAAACTCACGCCAGAGGAGATACAAGATCTCTTTATTACAACTTATTTATTATGGATGTTTGTGTAAGTTACCCAAACATTCCGATGCCTTAACAGCTGACTAAGTACTTGCACGCGCAGGCAAACAGTAAACTAAACGGTTTACACCTAAAATCACAATGTTTACACAAAAATATGTCATACAAAAACATTAAAATTCTAAAATCGGCAACAGATCGGTACTTACTCATGCAAAAACAATCCAAAAAGTTGTCCGCTCGACGACACTTAGCCGCGCAATTAATTTTACATATTCAAGTTCATAACTCACGTAACATTCGCATCGTAAATAACGTCTTTATGAAAACCAAGTAAAACCGGCAACTTTTGTTTACACTTCAGATTCAAAACGTCACAAGTGTCGACTTTTGACAGATGATCATAAAGAACTAACACAGACGCAGTAACATTTACATACGAGTTGGACTAGTGTGCGGAGGTCGGTGGTTGCGTAGAATCGCGGTGTACGTACCGAAAACAAATAATTGAGTTAGTTTTGCGTTATTTCAGCTCGTGTTTCGTGTGTCCGTCACACAGTTTGCCTTAGTACTGACCACAGGTTAGGGCGCCGGCCATGTGACTGTGTGCGTGTGTGGA
This sequence comes from Cyclophora albipunctata, assembly GCA_963082685.1. Taxonomy (NCBI): domain Eukaryota; kingdom Metazoa; phylum Arthropoda; class Insecta; order Lepidoptera; family Geometridae; genus Cyclophora; species Cyclophora albipunctata. Next base: position 4,544,259 of record OY720123.1, read on the forward strand.
GCTTTCTGCACGCGATCTGTTCGTCGGGACGCGCGGGGCGTGCGTGTGTGTGCGTGCGACTTCACTTGTGGAAGTATCAGGCTAGACTCATTGACTACGGCCCTTATTGTATGAATGTGGAAAAATTATAGTGTCGAGTGTTTGCCTGAAACAGCGATGCGTATTGTTTATGGTCCTCGGAGCGGCACTTAAGTCTCCCAATTTGTGGAGGACATTAATGCCCCAGCGCTTTGTCTTGCGAAACATTATTTCTTACAAAGTAGCGTAATTAAAATCGTCGGATTGTCGCTGGACAATGTTAATATAGTTTTTGTGACGCTCAAAGATGACTTTCTTATTACTGTTTTACTTTGTCGCTGCTTAATTGTCAGAGTCATTAAGGAGTTGATTGCTTTTATTATTTCTATTAATTTTCTGCGAAAGAAAACCAACGGCTAATATTACTAGGCACATAGAAACGTCATTCACACTAATTTACAATAAGAAGAGAAGAAAAGAAGCTGCGATATTTACTTTCTCTTCTCTTCTTCTGTGACCACGGTTCCTGTAATAGAGCCGAAGTGTCAGATAAAAATTTAAAATAAAAGCGAAGTGTATCCGTAGTCGTCAATTCAAAAGAAGAATTGAGATAAATTGATAGATTCCATTTTTAAATACCTTACAACTATTCCAAAGAGTTTCAACTAAAAGTTCCAAGCAACAATTACACGAACAAAAGCAAACACTTCATAAAACAATACAGACCAAGGCATCGAACCATTAATCAACGAATAGTGAGAACAACATAAATACATATATCATTTGCAGTCAAAACTTGGTGCTTGCATTCTTAAAGTTGAAATTGAACATTTATCACGTACGGTCATGCGCGGGATTGTCCATTAAGAGATTTTTCTGAATCATAAATCTCACTTCGCTTCATCTGGCCCCGATATAACAGATACCCAGTCAACATACTTGTGAACTATGATCTGTTTTTACTGTTTGCAATTCCTTTTAGTGCTAAATATTTGTGTTGTTGGTTTTTGAGTAATGGAAGAATGTATGCATAGTTTTGTCTTGAACCAACTATGGGTTAAGAACGAACGACTGTTTCAGAAACGTCACTTTAAATCTTCAGTTAACTAATTAACGTATGTTTTTTCTATTACATGTCAAATCACTAATTAAATCTCTTCTAATGGAAACATTAGTGACCCAAATATTTGAAGGAACCTCTGAAATTTAAATCTATATTAAAATGCTTGAAAATTTTAAAGTGAACAAACCAATTGTACTTATCTATCAAAACAAAAGAAAATCAATGACTTTAATCTCATAATGAATGCCAAAACAATTGTTGATATCCAAAATTTACAGTACTAAAATAAACTCCTACATAAAATGCCTCTCAATCAACCGAGTTTCTTTCCAAATCACAAAAGACTAATAGAATAATCAATACAATTAAGTCCGACGTTAAACGACTATAACATAACTACAATTTACCACCTTATTCATATGACGACAAGTTCCAATTTCGTATGAAAACATGGTATATATTTTTTCGTCGTTGAGAGCTATCATACATTTCTCTGTAATTATTACTTAGCCAGTTTAATTGCTTGCTGTTTTGTACTTACGTCAGTAATACACGCCCCGTGTTCAAGTTATAAGTACCACAACTCATTGGCGTATAAAAGAGCTTTTGTTTACATACTTAAATTTATAAAAGGATTTGAGTTCTTCATCGAGTTTTTAGAGGAAGTAATTAGTTTGAGTTTATTGAAATCAATGTTCATGTAATGAGTACTTAGGTTAGTTTTAAATCTTATTTAAATTTCGAATGTTTTAAGTAAGAGGTGATTGAAAAAAGGCGGATTACACAAGCATTCTTAATTTGATTTACCGCCTAAATTTGTTTGATAAACAAATGACGTTCGTTTTAAAAGATATGAATATAAAAGACAATTTTGAACGAACAGCTTTTGTTTCTTCATAACAGTTAATATTTAGGTACTAAATTTAAAATTTCTTGTGCAAGACGCCCCGAGTGTTCAATCTTAGATGAGTAATGTATTTAATTTTATACAATTAGAGCTTGGGGTTACTAAAGTTACAATAGTCTTTAGACTGACTTATGACACGCAAATCAAAAATTTCTTTACAGTTTATTGTCTAATTAAAGTTGATTAGAGTATGTTCATACTTGCCGTGTCCAGTAGGTATTGACTAATATCAGAAATATTTGCACCTCCATTAAAATAAATGTGTCAATAAAAATCTTACATTAACGACCAAGTATCCAGATCCACAGTTATAAAGAACTCATCATCATTACATCATCCGCCACAACTTCCTACATTCCTCAATACGATACAAATGAAAGCTCACAAAATAGCTTCTCATAAGCACCCTGTACTTACAACTTATTATAAAGCATGGCTCCAACCAAAGAACAGGAATTAAATAGAATAGCCACCATATGGCGTTTGTGAACGGAAGTGCGTATCGCCTGTCAGTCTTTTAATATTGTAATGAAATGTTCTCATTTTATGTACTGACCACTTACAAAGAAGACAATGAGATACAACGATTGACGTGGGCTCATCCGGAGGGCTTGCGAATTAACCGTGTTCCAGCCTTTTTTTATTTATTTGGTTATAATTTGTTGTTATAAGTAGGTGCGATGTATGTAGTGATTGGAAAAAATGTTCTAAAAGGTGTGTGTACTAATTTCAAACGAAACTAGTATTGCATGACGGAGGGCTTTCGGCTGTCTAAAAACTCTTACTTACTTAGTAATTTGGTAACCATTTTGATATTTTTAAAAGAAATCATATTTATTAATTTAAAAAAATACACTAGAATCGTGAATCCTCCTCACTGTACTGACATCTTCAGTATGATGAAAGGCCTTTGCCCACCAGTCGGATATTACAGACTAATATTGTTTTTACTTTTTACTTTTAGAATCTTAAAAGATTGTAAGTTAAAGAGTTGTTTTTTTCAGTTCAGTTTTATAACAACACTAGCAGCGCCCCGCGGTTTTACCCACGTTGTGCCCGTTCCCGTGGGAATTTCGGGATTTTTTTTATATAAAAACCTTCCTCTTGAATCACTCTACCTATTACAAAAAACCGCATCAAAATCCGTTGCGTAATTTTAAAGATTTAAGCATACAGACAGACAAACAGTGTGACAGACACGAAAAAGAGACGATTTTATTTTATACTATGTAGTGAAGTTACCTTTACGGCCAGTTGCCTTCTCTTAACAATTCTATCTATACATAAATGGCTCATTAAAACTAACCTACAAATCGTTTGATACACAATATTAAAGTCTATTTTAGTGAGGTGTTTTCACACTTTGCAAGACATTAATGTTCATGGTGCAATTAACCTAGTTTCGTTTTATTATGTGCTCACCTGATTCCTTTAATTTATAATATTGCTGAAGTAAACAAGTCATTTGATATTTATAGGTTTCAAAGTATTAAAGATTCTTTTGAAGTAGTTTTCATTAACCTCTTCTTACTTAAGGTTAAAGTTAGCATTTATATCGAAGAGGTACACGTTGTGTTGTGTACAATTTTGTGTATAGTTCATTCAAAATGTTTAGAAGTAGGTAACAATGAAATGAAATCACTACATAGTTTTCATCTACAAAAATATATGTTTTTGGTAGAAAAATCGACTTTACTTGTTAACATTGTAACTCTTTAAAAGAAGTAAAGTATACACCATGTACTGTCATTTAATGAATAAGAGTAAAGACAAAATTAAAGGCACAATATTTTTTAATTTGATTTAGCACCTAAATATGTTTAATAAACAAATGACGTTCGTCTTAAAAAGGAGTTCTATTTCGTTCAAAATAAAAGACAAATTTGTACAAACAGCTTTTGTAGGTACTAAACAGATTAAAGAGTTTCTCTGCAACTTATCAACCTGGAAAGGTTTTAAATTACAATTGACTTCTGAATCATCAAAAGCTGTAATAAATTATGTATTACTAAGTTTAGAAGGTAGATATTGTATTGTATGTTCCTCAAGTTGAAGATGTTTTACTGCGTAACACGGACCAATGCGATACACGAAGATTTTACAACAAGGGCGGTTGAATCGCTTCTTATTATCACGACTGCTTGTCACACCGATGAGTAACAGAGCTTTGAACACGTCAATACGGTGCGTATTATTAATAAAATGATTGGGTAGAAATAACTGTAGTAACCGCTATTTTAGATATAACTATATCTAGCGCAGAGCAGGAATACTTGGAAGGTGTGGAAGGAGATCTTTGCCAGGAGTGGGCTTTATAGGTTAATTAAAATAATAATAATAAAGTTTTAAGAGTAGGTTAAATAAAGGAGTTTGATTTTTTGTTTGACGCGCTCATTTCAAAAACTGCCGATCCGATTTGAATTACCACATTGAACAGAAATGCTATTTTGAATCCCTAAATTCCCACGGGAACAGGGACAAAGCGGGTAAACCCGTGTGGCGCTGCTAGTTTTTTTTTATAAAACTATTTAAATGTGAATGGTACAAAAACTTCAGAATTCTGTCAAAAATATTTGTATTTTTTTATTATACGTAATCCTCCACTGCAGTGATAACTTCAGTGAGATGAGAGGCCTTTACCCATCAGTGGGACATTACAGGCTAATACGTCAAGTCTCGATGTCACTCTTAAGACAAGTGGGAATCGTTTAGTAATCTTTTTGGTTGTTAACTATCAATTTGGTTTGTCGCGGAATAGTGACGTTTATCGATTCATTGCCGATTCAAAATGCCTTCAAATAATCAACATGTTTCTCATCCATATGATTTGGTATTCTATAAATAAGTAGCTCTATCTTTCAACGTTACGTTACGGTGGTAAAGCATTTCCATTTAAAATTGAAAGTGACGTAAGTGCCATTTTAGTGCGCAATCGGCGGAGGAAAGTCGTAAATCAAAATTTTAGTGTCGAAATGTTGGGATGCGTCGGCCACTGGGGTGGCCAGTGGATGCTTTAAAATTTTTTTCACCGGACATTTAAAAAATATGTTAAAGAAACAATATGTCATTTGGAGTGTTGCGAGACATTTGCCTATTGTTCGTTGACTGACGATGTGTGTATGAAATTGTCCGCGAGTGTTCACGCTGACACGTCTATTGTGATTGATTTTTGTTTCAGTGTAAATGCGATTTTACTTTGTATTTTTAACTGGCTACACTATCATCGAAATAAGTCAGAAATGACATGATTTTGATGTGTATATTACTTGTCTAATGTGATTGAAATCGTATTGCAAGGACCTATGTCATAACGGGTGTCTTAATTAATTTCACTATAGCAGAGTTATTTGCATTCATCTTTGAAGTCTCAATGTCAGAATTGTCTTTTTTTATTTAAATAAAGATAGGTACTACTACATTATGTTAATGAAAATATACTTATCATTTGATACCTGGTCTCTATTTTTGACAAAAAGTTTCGTTGTATTTCTTATTATTAAATTTAGTTAAATGACTGATAAGCATAATCAATACACTTTTTATATAAATCAATGATTTGATTTGATTTGAAACGTCGGTTACGTATTTTAGTAAAATACGTTAAATTATCTAACGCGATACAGACCCGTTTCATTTAGTATAATGAGTGCAAATCGTGTGAGTTTAAAAAGTCACCTAAATTACTTTGTAAATAAAACATAGTTTAACATAAGCATCTAGTTTTAGTACGACAATCATCAGTCTATAATAACAAAGTTGTCGTCAAAAGTGATTAAATTACGCTAGCTCGTAAAACAATAGCCGCAAACCGCGTCGCCGTTTCACGGAACGATCAAAATTAACCGATTGGTGTCATGCAAGAAGCAGTAATTGCCAAAATGAAACAATTTGCTGCTCGTTCGACTATCAATTTGCCTTTGTTTGAAAATGGAAGGGTTTAGATTGGAGATTGTATCATCAGGTGGTTGGGTCGGAGTAATTTAGTGTTCATTTGTTTTGTAGTCGGAAAAGACATACCGTCTCATTCATAAAGGCTTTTAACTAAAACACTGTTCTAAAGTGTTTTGTCTCTTTTGCTCTTTGGTAAATACCGTATGTAGGAAAGGGATAAAATATATGATAGCTAAAATATTGCTTTTAAGCGTTTATGAATAAGGCCCCTAGTTTGTTGGCGGTGTGTCAAAAGATAACCTTACAATTATACTACCTATATCAAATAAATCCGAACATAATATGTGGACAAAAATCAGCCTATATTGAAATAAAGAACTTTTTCAGATAATTTTGTTCTACAGGGACGTAAGTCCTCCGTTTGCGAAGGCTAATGAAATTATTTAGACTTCAAAAAATAAAATCTCAAATTTATATCCTAATAAAAAAATGGATAACGAAACGAAATAATAAAAACTGTCTCAAAAATAGTATACCGACTCATTTAATGTTTTGCACCAATGAAAATAACGTTAAATATTAAGCAAACATCACGAGATGATACTTATGAAGCTATTAAATTAATATTGTATTGAAAACAAACAATATTTTCGAACAGTAATTCATTGCATTAGTATTGACGTCATTCGCAATTGGAATAAAGTTAGTTACGCGGTTCTATATTTAGACAACTCTACTATGTAAGAGTGTAGGCGTCGGATCTTAAAACTTGCAAACTGATAGATATAGGGTGGTCTCACTGAAACTGAACTTTAACGGCTATTAAGAAATAAGGGTAAGTACAAACGGAATGGTAAAATTCTGTGAATAATCGTTTGAAATTAACTGTGTAATAAATGTTTAGCCTGGAAGAGATCACTTTTAGCGATGAGGCCACCCATGAACTTTGTGAAAATAACGATATCGTATTCTCACTTGCATTCTAACGACATCTATTGGTCGCGTGTAGAATTGCGGGCAACAGCTAGTATTTTTTAAAATTTGTACATATTAGGTAATTTCCATCTATCCATGAGTCTTACTGCTGCACTCAAAGAGGTTAATGGACGTCTTTGACACTCTTCGACACTTAATTAATTGATGCCATTTTTCAGACATCACATGTCAAAGTCACTCATTAAATCTCTACTAAGGAAGCATTTGACGACTCTGAGTACGGGAGTTAGTAAGATACTTTTTGATCGCACATGAAGTTTAATTTAAAGAAAATCCTTCCTTGCCATATAAGGTTGAGTACACAATAACACTGTAATAAACAAGATTTCGACTGTACTAAGTAAATTTCCAATACTGAAACAGTTATCAACAATTCAATTCATAAAGCTACAAAATTATATTCGAAATACTTCAATAAATCTGTCATTATGAACACACCATTAGACCCCAGGGTCGAACTTTAACGACAATTAATTGTCATATTTACAACTTTCCTTGCAACTAGTAACAAGAGATGAGGAATAGCGTTACTATGGAAACTGTAATAACCATTATTACTATTCTTGGAATACTGTCTCGGATTTGCATAGATTTGAAGCGAGATTTGTGAGGGTTCAGGTTTCAGGCCTTTGTAATTGTTTTCAAGGGCGTTATTTCATGTTGCGAGTTAGGTTTTGTGATTCGGGAAAATGGTAGGGGGTTTTTTGTGTGTAACTTTTTTTTGTAAAACTTTTAACTGACTTTTTTTTGTTATTTTTTAAATGTTTGTGTTAGCTGTATGTTGTCGTAAACCGTAAAAATAAAATAAGCTATTTTTTGCTAACCTATGTGGTAAATGCTGTAATGCACTTTACTTTATATTTGATAATAAAAAGGGCTTTGCGACAACTTTTCAAAATCTTCTGACATTATGGACTACATCAACTGAATGATGATAATAATATCTTCAACATCTTAGCACGGAGAAGGTAAATATGCAGTAGGACCTTGAAATATGTGCAGAAATAAGACTCCCATAGCCATAAGTTTTCATAGAACAGTCTATCTGTCTGTCTTAAGACACTTTCTTCTAACAGTCTTAAGACTATACTCGTAGTCTGCTCTCGCCCTAACATCAGTTCCATCACTAAAATAACCCCGTCAAAGTATAGACAAGTTAATTTCCACAATACAATGATCGCGAACAATTGTTACACCTTAATCTGCCGTATCTTGATGCGAGAAACCACTGCCACGAGCTCTTAAACCGATATTAATTATGGAAACGCGTTACATATTACCACAGTTCGCTCTGCGAGATGTTAGGTGACCGCAGGGTAAATGAATCGCGTGAATATTGCCTTTTGTACTGACTTCTAGGGTTGGCAATGAACGCAAATGATTTGCAAATATTTTGTAGATCGTATTTGATGATTTTTTGATAATTTTATATGGAAATATGGAAATTAGATGTAGTTTGGTTTATTTGGTAAAATTGGTTTTGGCTAAAATTCTTAAAAGAGAAAAAAATTGAGGTTCTTATACTTAACTTGTTCATTCATTCATTTATTCATCCATAAGTTCATTCATTCACTGTTAAAACAAAACGTAGGTTAGTCACTAGTCATGACTAGTCATTCACCACTAGCAACATACAAAGTTCCAGGTTGTGCAGTGTACAGATTACTAAAGTTTAACACATTTGCATTGGTCAGAGTGACAACGACATTTGGTGACCACAGTAGATTGATACAAGATCGGAACCGCATTAAACGAACAACTTCATGTAATTACATCTTAAGGGGCGTTCGAAATATTTAAATGATGTACAAGTATGTAGCTGTGGTATATACAATTCTTTAAAGAAATTTATCTACACTAATGTTGTAACATTCTACTTATGATTCCAATACTTGACTTATAATTATAGCACAGACAACTAAAACACTCAATTTAAGCAATTGCACATGATGATATAATATCATTATAATATAACATTATAACATCATTATAACGCGACCAATTAACCTGGCGAGCCTTATGTCAAAATCCTCATACTAGTTGTATAAAATTTTGATATTAGGCTGGCTTTTGAAAACAGTTGGGTTATACGTGAAAACTTCGTCGAAACTACATACACAAAACTCTTTGGTAAGATCTCGCTCGCTCCTGATTGGCCCTACGCGCAGCTGCGCTCTCATTGGTTAGATTTTAATGGCGGCAAGTTCACTGTGACAATACACGTACCGACGCGTGAATTTAATGTTTCGCAATGTGTTTTGTTTTTAAAATTTTGTTTGATTAATTGCATTAAATAGTGAAGATAAAGTAGTGTATGCAACTGCATATAACACGGGTATTAAAACACTCGTTACTATTATGAAACTCGCTGCGCTCGTTTCATAAACTCACACTCGTGTTTTAATACCCTTCTTTATATGACGTTGCATAAACTACTAATATTTGATTAATCAAGTAATTTAATAATTATTAAGTTTTTGTTTAAGATTTCTGTAACACACCCCTAGAACGAAGTCCTCATTAATGCAACGTCTGAGTTGATGTCTCGCTTTCATATTGTTGTGTTCGTTACACAATATTCAGAAATGAATACCAATTACAAGAAACGCTTAAAATAATAGCATTTAAGTTTTTGATCAGTTTTATAGAAGTATTAGGTGATTCTAGTAATGAAATCTGATACACCTATTGATTTACATACTTATTGTGTGTAGATGCCAAGAAAATGAATAAGTTACCATAATATCGTAATTAATATGAAATATTTTAAGCGAATTATACATATGTGAGAATAAATGCTTATTTTGATAGATTTAATTTTTAATTCGTCTCGATAAAAGTGTTTTTATTGACTATAGAGAATGTAAGTATTGTATCATCTGTGAGTTTACGAGACGTCGCAGAAATAAAATACAATTTTATCTTGAAAACTTTTTGTTTCCTGCGAATGTCTGACACAAGTTTTTATCAGAGTAACCGCATTATTATCAGATTAATATCAAACGGATACACGCGTTCGTATACAAACATCATCTTAAATCTGTAATCTCAACTTTTTGCATTCCATCCCACCTTGGGCTATAACGACACAATAAACGTATTTTATACCGGCTCACACTTAACGTTTATATCGCCTTATAAGTAGATCGAGAAATAATAAAACTAAAGAAGAGCGAACATCAAGAAAGCAATAACATCATTATCATAGCGAGTCGGCCATCTCTTTCCAATAGGACTCACCCCACCTTTGGCCCCGCCCATCGCGTATCTCCACTGTCACCTGTATCTCGAAACATTACACATATGCAAAACTTTCGCGTTCGGATCCCGCGCCACTCACACTACCGCCCGCCGACTGGCCTGCACCGCCTGCATCCGCTCCTCAAACTACGAATAAATCTACTAGATAAAAATTGTGCTATATTGCTTTCCAAGTAGATATGTTGCTCACTTGCTTCTCTTTTTGCCCAGATAGGCCTGTAGGCGTGCCTAGTAAGTTGTCCCGAGCGACATTCCTGTTAAAATATAGAAGTTGCGGATAAAACTGCTTGTTTTACACTTTTATTTGCACGTTTTTTGTATCGCGTTGTTTACTTATCGATATGTGTCATTATTTCATTAATGTAGAGCTGGTGTCAGTTTTGCTGTTGGAACAATCATCGTTATTGAAAATATATGTTCGTGAGTCGATTCGATAAAGTCGTAAAAATAGTTGATTCTGTTCTGAACGATCTGAGTGGTTCGTTGCTAAATTAGTATTCACAGTCGGCTTAAAAAGCGTAGGTACTCAACTGGACTATTCATAAAAATTTTAGTCGATTGCGAGTGACCGATTAAGTCATGAACAATTTCAGTCACGGGGCAAGCTGCAATAATTATCGGCATTGTATATGAAACAGTTACTGCAGTGTAATTACGACGCTCTGATTCAACGCATTGTTCAAATATCACAGTTGTTGGTTCAATATAAAAATGAACGGTTTCTACAATTATTATTTTAAATAACAGTAGAGAAATTGGTATTGTTGCCTTTTATTACTGATGGGACATATTGACCGTAATCTATCTGACATTATAATAATCAAACCATATACAAACAGGGACTGGCAATTTTGAGGCTTTGAATCGAGAATAGTAGTGAGAATGGGTTGAGACTTTGCCCAATATATATAGATGATACAGGCTAATAGTATAAGTATACAGTACAGTAGTATACAAATATTATGGTGTCTCCTCACTGGTTTCTGAGTTTTAGCGAAGACTTACTCCATGTGAATTAAAATGACGTTTACAGATTACACTTCGCTTTAATTATACATTTTTTATATGACGTTTTGACTTCTTTACAGAAAGGTGGTCCTACAGAAGAATAGTAGATTATAATAAAACCGAAGTGAATCTGTAAATGTAGTTTCAATTCAAATGTACTTTAACTAGTGCAGTACAGAAAATGTCACATTATCTTAATACCTATATAGAGTACTAAATTGATTAAAATTAAGGCTATATAAAAATACCATAGCAACTACTTTTGCAACTATGTAATGTTAAAACTATAACAAATAAACTGAGCACCTGCTGAGGCAATAATAGTCAACAATATTGTCCAAACAATTATGACTAGTATTTATGTATATCTATTAGAAGCTAAGCACCGCGGTTTCAGCCGCTTGTACCGGTTTATATAAAAATTATTAGAGAAAATTAACCTTTAATCTTTCTCTTGAATGTAAGTATTATAAAAATACATACCTATATTTTTGATCCGGATAGTTGCATAGGTTTGCACGTTCAAACAAACAGAACATACTTATCACTCTATATTACTTTGACAACCCGTTGGCACAGTGGCAGTGAGAGCGCTTACCGTGTCGGGGGTTGCGGGTTCGGTTCCCGCCCGGAGTCAACAATATGTGCAGACATAATTGTTGGCGACGACGTCTGGGTGTCAATTATATATCCTTATAAAGTATTTGTGTATGTATATTATGTAGTAGTATGTATCAGTTAATTAGATTCCATAACACAAGCTTAGAGCTTACTTTGGGTCTAATTAACCGTGTGTGAATTTGTCCAGGTATATTTATTTATTATTTATTTATTTATTACTGTAGATTGTCACAATATCAATACTTTGAGACCATAGTACCTATATCTATACGGTAAGTCTATCTTTACCAATATTAGTTATATAATGAGGAAGATTTTGCTTGCTGATCTAAATGTATAGGCGCGACCCTACCTAAACCATTGAAAATAACGTAATCGCGATCTACAACATTTTAACACTAACGCCATCTATTACACCGAGGGTGGAACCACGGCGCGGAACAGCTAGTACCATATAATGTCATTGCTCCAAAACACATTAAAAATGTTGAATAAACGTCGTTTTCCACAATCATACATCACAGAGTCAAATTATAATAATTACTATCAAATGTTCCCTAGGCTCAACAAAACATAGTTATTAAAAGGTTTAATTGCGGGAACGGTAAGCGAAGTAATCAACGACTGTTACAGTTTTGTTCAAACATTGTGATTACAAAGCGAAATTACAATGGTAGTGTAATTAAAGTATGTAGTGTTGAAAATGTTACGTTGAATAACTTAGGATGGAGATAAAAAGTAAGTATAAGTTAGTTTGTTCGAGTAGGCTACTGGTCAACCCTGGTGTCAGGGTTTTTAGACCGCCTAAAGGCCTCCGACAAGGTCTGACGATTGATACAACGGGACCGACAATTTAACGTGCCATGGAGATAAAAATAAGCGGTCTATAATAGAGTCTCTCAGTTATGACTTAGGTAACTCGCACTCATGAAGGAAGTGTTGACTGGAAAGACTTACAACTTTGCGTGTCTTAGGACAATACTACAGTTGAATGTGAAATCGGATTGGTAGTTACTGAGATTAGCGCGTTCAAACAAACAAACAAACAAACAAACAAACAAACAAACAACAAACAAATCAGCTTTACACATCACTACATATTATAAAACAAAGTACCCGGCCGCGTTTGTCTGTCTGTCTGTTCGCGATAAACTTTAAAACCACTGCACGGATTCTGACGCGGTTTTGTTAATAGATAGAGTGATTCAAGAGGAAGGTTTATATGTATGAAAATTCCCGAAATTCCCACGGGAACGGGCACAACGCGGGTAAAACCGCGGGGCGCTGCTAGTATTATTATATAGATTACTATGCATATACGTCATGCTACAAATCCTACTGAACTCAATAGGAGTAAGTAAGTAAGCATACTATAATTACCCATAAATGAAATAAAATAATAACTCGTATAGTAATTCAATTTAATCTACCTTTAATTGGTTCAAATCAAGAGTTAACATTTCACGCTTAGTTTAAATGAGTTCTGTAGTTAATTGTCGGACGCTGGGGACAATTTATTTTCCATTAGCTCTGAAGGTGCGGCCTTCGAAAGATTTCGGTCGCCCACCTCGATATACCAACGATTATTTTAATTTTGCTAACAGCACTTTAATTACTCGACTACGGAGGTCGGCTGCACGTATAATTATTGGAATTATGGGTAATTATTAAATATTATAATGAAGCGGTGACGTCATACAGTAATTTCCTGTTTTTCTTTAGCTGATGGTGGTTTTTTACGGTTTTTTGTGGTCTACCATGTTTCGGTTGGCAGAAACCTCAGCGTAATTGAAAATTTAATTATTGTTTAATGTTTTGGACTTACTTTTGTTTTTCTTAGAAAGGCTCCGGTTTGATCGACCTAAAACAATAAACATCAAGTAAGGAAACACATTTAATTTTGAATTTCAAAGTGTTTGTGTATTACCTTAATTGTCAGCGCTTATTTTTTACTAGTAACTGTCAGCGTCTCCCGGGTTTACCAGCGTTGTTCCCGTTATTCCCGTGGGAATTTGGAGATGCAAAAAAACCTTTAAACCTTCCCGTTGAATGCGGCTATCGATCACAAAAATAGTTATTCAAATCAGATTGGTAGTTTCTAAGATTAGCGCTTTCAAACAAAAAACAACAAATCTTTTATCATGTTAGTATACGAGTAGATGTGGAATAATGTCAGAATTTTGGAATGCACATTGCCAAGGAGTAAGATGTCACTAACCTATCACAACGTAAAGAACATTAGTATCAGCTCGAATACGCAATACAGAGACCACAGTCAGACATAAAGTAAAACCTTTACAGAAGGAATCTAGCCGATAAGTCAAGACAACTTTTCTGTGATAAGCGCTGGCTAAGGGCGACTTAAGACTGGTCATTGTTGTCTTCATAGATACACCTTAACTCTCCATAAGGGCACTAAACTATGCTCTGCTTTGAGGACTTTTTGACCATATCTTCCTGATTTAAAAGTCGAAAGAAAGATGAGTTGCTGTACTACGTTTGATACGCTTAAGTATAACTTTATAATATGTCTGTATAATTGACACCCAGACGTCATCACCAACAACTATATCTTCACATATTGTTGACTCCGGGCGGGAATCGAACCCGCAACCCCCGACACAGTAAGCGCTGTCACTGCCCCTGTGTTAACGGACTTGTATGATTTGATGTTATGGTTTTCGGAAACAGGATCGACAATATTCCCGTTTCCACACATGACAAAGTACATTCCACAAAATCGAATTCAGAATCCAAAACAAAAGAAGGCGAACAAAAAACCGAAGTATCGGAAATACCGTAAATATTATAATCCCCCACATACTTGGAGGGCCGGTAAAATTGTCATCGCACCCTAATGTTAGGCCGCTTACACGGGCCTTTTGACCGCCGATTCACCGTGCGATTGGCTTTGTCTAACCAGAGTTTCAATTCCTCTGTCCATTGTGTCGATTCAAGATGAGTGGACGTCGTTAGCAAGATTTCTCGCCGCAGAGATAAGGGCTGGTTCAAAAGGGATCGTGTAATCGACGTATGTGCTCATTTGTGAGTTATGGGTTACTTTGTTGTATTGCTGTAATTTTGTGCAAGTGTCGGTCAGTTGATCCAAAAGCTGAATTATGTTTCTGATGGCGTTATGAGTAATTTTTGTTTTATCAGATGTCCTAGTAAAATAATGGAAATGATCAATGGATTTTGGAAAAGTATGTGCCAGTTTAAAAAAATACCGCATCCAATATTTTTTACATTATTGATCACCGTACACACTTTGCTGTTTAATTTAATACACTGTCACAAATTATAAGCATTCAAACCATTAAGCTATGCTTGACCATGATTATATGGAGGTGAAATCTGATACCTTCTGTAGGTAATTGTGTCTAAATCGAGTGTATTAGTTCTGTTAGCACTTTCATCGTTATTTCGATGGGACACATTTATTCAAAGCACTTGAGCCATTAGTTAGAAACCCACTTTGTTTACTATGACTTAACACAGTGCGAATTATGTAACTACAAGAATGTTTGTTATCTTGAGTTATGAAAAGTTTGACTCGTTTGGAATAGAGCTAAAGAAGATATAGGGACATTCCAAATTTAAACGTTGAAAAATCGTAGCATCTTGAATGTTTTGTTAAAAACAAATGAATGAATTTAACATTTAAATTTAGTGATACTTGTAAAGCTTAGAATACAGAAAGTACTAGAAGTAGCATTCAAATGTATTTACAAGCTACACGCTGTGTCCAAAAACAGAACAAAGTCCCTCGCGTAGTGTTGTTAGCTCTCGCATTATTTGCCCATTTTTGGGGTAAATTTTGGGAGTTTCGGAGGTAATATGATAATAGAATAAAAATTGTCCTTTTCTATATAACTATGTACCTACCTGATTATCTCAAGAAATAGATAGGTATATTAAATAAAACACGGTGTTAAGGTGGATGTTTGCACACTTTTAACGGGTGATGGAAAAAATATTTATATTTTATTTTAAAGTATTCGGAAAACTTACAGCTAGGTACAAGAGTTACATAAAAAAAGAATAATAACTTAGGGCCAATCACAATTTTTCACTATCTAAGATGGCTAATATAGAAACATAATTTTATACCCGCTCCCCCTCTCCCCTTCTCCCTCACACGCACACCAAAAATTTGTTTAGAAATCCTATAGACTAACATACTTACTATTTAATAGGATTGTTAGGTTAGGTACATAGGAGCCGCACTTACGCTTTATACTTTCTTTTTTCATGTTGGTTAATTTTTATTATATTACTTATTAATATTCTACAACGAATTAAAGCCCTCAAAAGGTAATAAAAAGAAGGGTAAATCAAAACTCTTATATTGGCAACACTAACATAGATTGACGCATCACTCTCTATGACAATTGAAATCTGAGAAAATAATTAAATATTTAAATAAGACGATACCTAAATGCGATACTTACACGTGAAATGTGATCCCATCCTGTTTCTTTTTCAGACCCACTGCATTTTTACAGGTAGGAATGACACAAGACGGCATAGTTTCGTGAAATTGGTCACGGGTAAAACACGTTAGCGCGTTCCGACGGTCACAAAGTGACTGATCGGTTGCGCATCAAACTACTCTATTTAAGGCTAGTTTGAGTAGCTACAGTATTATGCGCGCTCACGGGTTCTGGTTCTTCTGTATTCTGAGTTGTAAAGCATGACAAAGAAAGTCCAGTATCCATATCCATTTCGGGATAAAATGTATCCAATGTGTTTTTCTGATGAATAACCTATAGATTCATCCAAATCCGTTCAGTAGTTTATGTGTGAAAGAGTAACAAACATGCATACATCCATCCTCATAAACTTTCGCATTCATAATATGATTACGATTTTTATCTGACCTTTCGGCTCCTTAACAGGACCCATAGTCAAAATTAGTAGTGTTCGCTTTAACCTAAGAAACCAGTACATAACCAAACTACAACTACATAGATTTGTCCATATTCCATCAATATAAAAGCGTACTTCAAACGAGTAATCAAGCAATATTCTTCTTAATCAACCCCACCCAGCCACGGGGCGATACAACAAAGGAATTGATTAAGTAACTATACCAAAGATATTACCCCGTAGTATTATTCCACTATAATAAAGAGGGCTTGGTTACCGTGGTACTTAATGAGAGAAAACTCGATTAGAATTCGCATTAATCTCGTAATAAGTTGGAATAAGGAAAGTTGTTTGATTGGAAATCTGTTATCGGCTACGATCGTGTCTTAACTTATGCGATCGTATTAACGTTAAGGAATCAATAGTAATTATGGAAGACGGAAATAAAAACCTTTGAACACGGCACTCATTTCAAAAAACTTCTCAAACATGGCTCGGGTTTGAGATCACCAACCCGCAATTGGCAAGCGTGGTGATTATGCCTAATCCTCCTCAGTGTACTGATATTCGGTGAGAGGCCTTTGAGTGGGACACTACAGGCTTATACTTACTCAGTTCAAACATCTAAAATGATTATGTTCTACGAAGTGACGTTGCATTGTGTGACATACTAGCTAGGGCATGACTAAGGGTTTTTCAACTTATGCGGTTTTAGACGTTCTGCTGCGGTGCCGTTGTACGCCTTCCTATCATCGCGGCGACGATTAGCGTAACGCACTGTGCTGGACGACTATCAACGCTTTAATTAAGAGAGCCCTAAATCTTTGTAATTGAGTGAGATTGCAAGCGCTGAGCTGGTGAATCCTAAAGACAATGTTATAGAGATACCTATGTCTCTTTGTCTATCTCTTCCACCTTGCAATGTCAACAACGCTTAAAATGCATCTTAAATCAAACGTACGTATCGAATTATAAAGTATCTGAAATCAATGTAACCACAGTATCTGAAACCTATCAGTAACATAAATAAGAGTAGACAGTAGACAATTAGACAACTAAACTTTGTATTCTACAAGACAGCTTGTATCCAGACATTTACTAATTAATATCGCGAACGGTGAAACTTCACACAGTGTTGGAGCATTAAACAGACCAAGTTGCGCTTGTGTTGCTAAAGTTACGGCGTTATCTAAATGAGACCATCTTTCGTTATATAAGCTAACTTAATTAAGAACTAGCAGATGAGAGTGGGGCCGGCGGGTGGTGGATTGCGATGTGGTATGTATGTGTTTGGGGAAGATTTTTGTCCGTACGTATTTCTTCATGCTGTACTAGAATATGTATAGTTTTGTTTGTTGTAGCTTTGTTTCTTCATGACAAGGTAGACCTAGTTTTCTTTAAAGTTATAATAATGGCGAAGGTTTGTGGGATAAATGGTGTAATTTTTTCAATATGAAAGGTTTGATCGGATTAATATGGATAAACAAATTGCTTCATAGTCATAGTATATAAGTGATATAACCTGAAATAACTTAACAGAGATTTTTTGTCATGAAGTGATGGACATTGAAACAGGAAGGTCTAAAATAAGAATTTAAAAGAAAAAAAAAAGTCTAGTATTCCTTATTCTAAAAAAATCTTACAAAATAGAGCTAAGTTAGTAAAGTAAAATGTATAGGTACTACCGAACACAAAGACAAACCAACTTTCATTGCAAGCCCAAGGCAGCTACATACCACACCGCTCCATGAAGGCTAAACTAAGTGCCAGCACTTATGTGTGTGTTGTGAGCTTGTGTGCGTTAATACTACGTTATAGGTACGTGTGTGTGCAATGGATTAGTGTTATAATAAAAGTTTTTGTAACAGATGTCAGATATTAAACACAGCTTCATATTAATAGCCAAGAGACGCGACCAAGGAAAAATATATAAAAAGTTAGCAAATTAGATTCGCTTACAAATAACTTGTACGTTGTGTCTCATTTCGACTGATTTGTTTGTTTATTCGATTTATGGTACGAATTCCATGTCATTATGTTATTTTATGTAACATTGTAATGTATGGAATAATGAGTTATTGAGAATATGATTAGATAAATGTAATAATTGAGTTGTTTTCCTTATTTTATAAGTAGTTACTTATATATATTTAGTATGGTAATATCTTTGTATTTTCTTTGAGAGAAAAGTAAAACCACATACCTACCTTCTAGAAAAATCATTATATACCTATAACTAGCTTTTTGAGTAGGCCTTTTGAGAGCTATCTATGTACTAATTAAAAAATAAAAGTATTAGCCTGTCCCACTACTGGACAAAGACCTCTCGTCACACTGAAGATAACAGTACAAACTATTGCAGCAATACTTAAACACCACTCGGATTCAAGCAGCCCTCAATCCTCAATCCATACAATTTTGACACTGAGTCCTCAAAAATGTATGAAACTAAGTTCTAATTTGAGTAATGAACGATATAATTTCGAGTTATATTTCGTAAATTTGCTAATTCCAATATCACGTTGTTAATAACGTACCATCGAAAGACATCACATCCGAAATCGCAACAAATTATGTTTGTCACCAAATCAGTTAAGGTTATCTACACACGAACGACAAAAGGGCAGTCGGTTTACATAAGTAATTAAGTCGCGTACAGAATGAGGGGTCAACGCGACAGATAGTTGGAATTAGTTCGGATTGTATATACCATGCCTTTATTTGGTTACGTGCTACGTTGCTTAGTCGAGTGGAGTTTTGTTGAAGATAACGTTGACGGCCTGAAAAATCTCAGAACAGGACGAAACTGCAGATCTTACTTGTCAAAGATTGCTGAAGGAACAGTACAGTAAAAAAATATGTTATGACCATGCTTTTGCGTGTCATAGATCTTCCAATAATAGTAGATTTAAATTAAATGGCAGTCATACAATAATTTCGATGAATGAAATTTAAAATGTGATTGAGTCTAGTGATGCTTTAATTATTACAGCTGGGGACTATTACGTCAGTTAATTATGAGCAAAATATGAATAAAGTTAAAAAAAAACAATTTTACTATAAATAAAATAGTAAAACATAATGTGGGTGTCAATCATACAGGGTGATTACGGGGTCGTGGAGCAAGAAAGACGCATTTAACTTACTTTCTCCTAAGCATCACGATAGGTTAGGACTAACAGTACACCAGCGACTTATTTTAGTCAGCAAAAAAAACTGCGATAATTCGAGATCATAGTCACCCTACTATTTCCCAAGAAAACTTATGTCAAGTAATATTAAAAGTAGGGTGACCACGCATTTTGAGTCAATAATAATTTTTAAATAAAAATACGTAAATAACGAATCATCTTTGTTTAAATTAAAATAAATACAGGTAGCATCGCAATCATTTATTTACTGAGTCAGAAAAAAATGGTTGGGATCACGACCCCGAAATCACCCTGTATACCTATTCATAAAAAGTATTTGTGTATGTATATGTTATAGTATCAGTTAGTTAGATTTCATTATACAAGCTTAGAGCTTTGTTTGGTACTAACTATCCGTGTGTGAACTCGGTGTATTATTTATTGATTATAATAAAAGTAATACTCTACTCTCTCTATGTCTACTCTACAAAGTACATAATTTAAATTCCATTAAAACAATGTCATGAACAAAATGACTCGCATCATAAGACGTTAGAGTCACACCACAAACATCGTTATCCATGACAGATGCAACAAAGGGTTAACAAAGGGTATAATTTCAACAACTCCGAGACGTTTCCCTTTATTTTTCACGTATTTAATGATATGAATTAAGGAAGACGCGACTAATGAGGGGTGACTGTTATGATAGTTAGGCGTCAAGTAATGATTCGACATATGGTTGAGGTGTGAAATAATAAAACTATGTACAAACATGACAACGAAATGGGAACTATCATTGTCTTACTAGTATTAAAAGTCATGGCAGAAACAACGAAACAAAGTTCCTATTTTTCCCTAACTTATTACTCTTTTGTTCTAATGTTAAATATTGAACAGCGTTCTTATTTTAAATGGCAATAATGGAATCTTTATTATCACTATGCTTCGATTGTTATTTAATTGCACATCATTTTTATGAACTGACAGTACCATCGTACACATGAAATGATCACAAAATTTTCGAGTGTTTGGCTGAGAGAAAACGTGTGGTATTTTAAATACACTTTGTCATACACTCTGTCAAGATTTTTACTACCAAAACTATTTTTAATGTCAACAACTTTAAGCCAAATGAAATCACAAAACACGGTTAGTAAGCCAAAATTCACAAGCCTGTGCTAAAAAAACAATTGTAAGCCACCAAGTTTATGTAGTATCAATATCCATAGTGTTCTATCCATGTTAGGGTTCCGCGATTCAAAAAGAAAGTGTCAATCAATTTTAAATATTGCGATTGCTTCTAAATCTGATACCACCATATTGTTGTTACTACGATAGAACTTTAAATAATATATATAGATACTGTCACGTCCCAAAAATGAAATGTACCAAAAACTTGCAAGTGTCTCCAAAAAAATTTCGTTATTTAATTTTTTAAGTTAAAAATATGTAGCTGCAATTAAAAATGAGCACTACTAAAAATGAAGACTAAATTACACAAAATAGCTTTTTACCTAGGTGTAAATTATAGTCTTTCTCCCATTTCTGATACAGGAAGTCTTTGTTATTTAACATAAAACAATATTTAATATTAACATAGAAAACAAAAAATCATTCTACGGAACCCAGTCCAAAAAATTGTGCCTAACTCACACTTGTCCACTTTTTTCTATGACGCAATTAAAGTCGCCTCGAGGTGTAAAAACCAGTAGAGTAATGACATTTTAATTGTGTGAATGATTATGGTTCTGTCGCGTAGTTTCATCCTGTTATTACGTATAATTGCATTACAGTTCGTTACGGAAGAAAAAAGCAAATAAAGTTTAATTGACACGTTGCTTGCTTTCTTTGTTGTAGGTACATGTGTTTGATTCACACGAGTCGATTTTGTTGTTAGCGACGAAATCGGATGTTTATTTGGACTAATAGGGATTATGAATAGATAAAAATGTTAGTATGATTATGTTTGGGAAAAAAGGTAGTTAATGGGTTATAATTTTCGCTAGGATTCGTTGTAGGAGCTTCTTTGTATGGTGTTATCGACCGAATATGCCGCACTCCATTAAATTGACACTTAACATTTTATTCATAAATACGTCATGTTAAAACAGCTCATTAAATCTTTACTAAGGAAACATTTGAAGTCTCTGAGTACAGGAGTAAGGACGAAGTAGTAGTAGTAATAGCCTGTAATGTCCTACTGCTGGGCTAAGGCCTCTCATTTCACTGATGACATTAGTACAGTGAGGAGAATTAGTAAAAATAATTTAGTTTACATCCAATGTCAATGCAGGGTGGTCTATAGAAGGCGATAAAATTAAAAACACAATAAAACAGATACTTCTATAATTTACCGATAAATCAAACAATGACCAGTATGATTGATTTTGATCACACAAAAATTGATGAAAATAATACAATTTCATTACTCAACATTTTCTGTTATAAATACTACGATTATTTTTATTGTATGTCCCAAAAACTGTCAAACTACATAACAATCTAACACACAAAACGGAACACTTCGTGATTCTATTGTAAGCAAAAAGAAATTTAATCATGAGAAACAATAATAAAGTATTCTAAGAAATTTGACTGAGTAAGTACGGGAGCCACGCAACTTCGCTTATTTGTTAAATGAATATAAACTTTATCGAGAGAGCTTTAGCGTTGGTATTAAAATTGTTATATGGAGTGATTTCACCATTGTTAAGGCTCTATGACTATCAATTATGTCCATAGTGTGTGAGAGAGTGCATTGTGATCGAACAGTAGCTTTCATTTGGTCATTCTGATGATTGAAAATTAAAGCACCGATATAATTAGAGATAAATAGTGATGGGTGATGGATTTATCGATGTTATTATCAAAGCATTACAATAGTTCTTATATCAGTGTATTTTAAACC
Organism: Cyclophora albipunctata; assembly: GCA_963082685.1. NCBI lineage: Eukaryota > Metazoa > Arthropoda > Insecta > Lepidoptera > Geometridae > Cyclophora > Cyclophora albipunctata. Next base: position 4,566,935 of record OY720123.1, read on the forward strand.
TATTATCATAACCATATATTAAAAGATAAGTCTTGATTGAACACCGGCGCCGTATGTATTCTGCAGTATTTATTTACTTTTGTATTAATTCACCTGTCATAAAAAAAACAACTTTTTCGTTGCTTAGGCCAATTTTAGATCGTGTTGGAGGTCTTAAGATGGTCTCTCTGACTAACATTAATCTATAGAGTATATTACTAAACTTATTGTACTAATTAATCCCAAATTCTTTAGTTGCCATCTTAACACACTTAATAGAAAATCGAAATCGACTTAATTCGACCATATTCAATATCGATAATCAAGCACATCACTATCAATCCAACATTAACACGTCAATCCCACAGAAGATAATATACCAAGAGCCTGTGCCCCAGTTAATTGCTTTAATAACTTCCTGTGTCAAAATAACAAAAGAGCTATGTGGTATTAACAAAACGGGTAATGACGATGGCGTGGTAGACGGCTCCTGAACTATGTTCATAGTACGATACGGGTTTAAACCGATTATAAGTAAGTAGTAAGTGCGTTGAAAATGTGCGATATTTTTTTTTTGTATCCTAGAACATACTTTTCATAATTTTATTTGCGCCTTTTAATTTCCCGATGCAAATAAAAAGTGTTATAAAGCTTTTGTCACTTCACTTTTCTGAAGTTTCAGCTTTGTATTTTAATATTCATCATTTTTCGACACAATATTGGATTATTTTAATAGTTGTGGTTAAATAAAAAAAGTTTTTCTACGCCATGTAAGCAAAGATGCAACTTTCATGGAAATACATTGTACCTTAACTAAACCAAAAACTGCGTAATTTTTCCAATGTCTATTAATGGAATAATTCTAAGGCAACATTAAATAAGTAACGTTATCTGTACACGTCTCTTCGACTACAATTAAATTGAAATCATTATTGTGTGCTACTTCAGTCAAATTTTATTATTATATAATTGCGTTTCAAAATAAATACACACATGTAATTATATCGAATCCCATGCGCTTATATGTTAGCTACGATTATTGTTTTCCATTGTTCATGTTTATTCCTAGTCTAACTTTCTATTTATTAGAATCTAAATCATATATTATAGTTTGATTTTAATATACATCTCTAATTTATGTACAAAAAACCTTCATCATATATTTTATAAGACAAACCAGACAAGAAAGTACTTGAAAATCTTCCTCTATCTCTCATCTCACCGAAGATATCAGTACTTATAGTGAGAAATTACCACCACGTTTGCCTACTTCAGGTTGGTAATCAGAGAACAAACATTCCGAAGGATTGCAAACCTTCTTTCCTCCTTTTTCGAAGGCGGTGAAACTAAATTCTCGAAGACAGAAGCGTAAAGAAGGGTCTTCCGTCACGGTACAGTGAGTCGGTCACCGCAATTATAATTATTGCATCCTTTTCATCATGTTACGCCGATTTGTGTAGAACTTAATCGAGGTATCATTATGCTGTTCTTTCCAAGGCCCTTTTGCGTTTCTAGAAATATATTTATCATAATTCGTTCATTTTGTATAGACATGATAAACCTGTGAAATTATTTTTGAGCTTTTAATCTCATGCTATGTGGTTTAAAGGTTCGAAATATTGGTCGGTTCTCATTCTTTGGCCTATTAAAGTCTGTAGCTGACATGTAAGATACCCGCGTTCTATTTATCTGGCCAGCTGGCAACTTGTAAACTTGCTTAACTATCACGCATAGAAAAATGAACAACAGTAAAAACTACTACCCTTAGATATACTCGTATATCTATGTTTGTTTGTAAGAGCTAAACTCAGTCTACCTGTCCGATTTGAATAATTATTTTTGTAATGGATAGCCACATTCAACGGGAAGGTTATAGGCTATTTTTCATCCCAAATTCCCACGGAGACGGTTATAACGTGGGTAAAACCGCGGAGCACTGTTAGTAATGTATAAAAGTCCTGCAAGCTATTCAGATTCGCTGAAATATGTTATTTTTTAATATAAAGTTTGGTTTGCAAACAAATATAAGTACTTTATCTCCAAGCCAGTAGCTTTTACCTACTAAAGGCATGTAAGTCCAACACAAAGAGTTTCAAGTTCTCGCACGTGTTCCGACCTTGCCCCATTTATTGCCATTAATTACCTTTGTCTATCTCTACGTGTGTCCACACGTGTTTAAACTAAGATCAATTGATTTAACATACTTTGGGTACTGTTTGCAAAGATTTTTGCTTTCTTATTAATAGTGTATAGAGTTTTGAATTGCGTTGTTGGAACTATTTGTTTAAAAGTAGGTGTTAAAAGGTGGCAAAGTACTCATTAGTTTTTTAACCCATTGCTTTGAAATTGGAATGTCATTTTGTATAAGTATAAAAAACTCAACAAAACGCCCAGTTGGCAAGGTTACTGATTACGACTAATTCCTGCTCACGGTAGGACAAAAAAGGTTTTTAACAAGGTATAGCAAAGTTGGCAATCTATCTCCTGAACTATTTCAAGAAAAGCCTCTGTTAAGCCAAGAAAAACCATGTCGGAGGCCTTTGGGCGGTCTAAAACTACCTACTCTTAATGAATGAATGCCACTTCAAAAAATACATGAAGCAACTTTTGGCCAATTTAGACTTCATTTTTCCTGTTTCTGAGTTTCTGAGTTTTTACCTGTTTCTGAGTTTCTATGTTTTACCGGATTCATAAAAGAAGGAGGTTCCCAACTCCTCGGTATCTTTTTTTCTTGTCATGAAAACGTCAATGCCTTGTATTAGATAAACGTAGAATAGTAATTACTTTAGTTTCATCTCCAGCCGACCAGAAAAAAGCATGGCTACCTATCATACCTGCAAATTATTTCATACACAACTTGTGCATGTCAAACAATTACGACACTATACAATTAAATGAATACGTCTTCAAGTAATTGAATAATGACATAAAACCACAGATTACTGGCAAGTTACTAAGCACACAGACTGTGAAATTATACAAACATTACAATAATACTAATTGCTAGGTATAACAAATGTACCAACGCTATCTACTTATGTTTCATTATAACTTAACAGGCTATTAGCGCCAATTATACTACGTAGCAACTTATTTGCATATTAAATCGTTTGATCAAACAGTTATGAACTTTATCACAACTGAATAGAAGTTAATTATAGTATACTTAACAGCAAATAAGTGTGTGTAAGAACTAGAGAAAGGGGAAGGTGCATTTCTTGATAAATTACAATTGAATTCAAATGTAGAGTAGTAATGTTTTTATAATTATGTTTGTTTTATTGTATTTAAATTTTATTGCGATTAATTGGAGCTATTTGCCTGAAGTTGTTTGAGTGAACGATATTTAAATAGATTAAATTTACTAGTAGTTAATGTAGAAAACGAATTTGTACATGAGTTTATAGCTTCTCACTGTATAGTTCCTTTGTTCATTGCAGTAAAAATTAGAAGAGAATTCAATTTTCTCCTTGCTAAATAGTATAGTATCGACTCCAAAATTATATTTAACCGTGAAACCAACAACTCAAAAAGGTATTATTTCATCCCAAATTACACTAAAAACACCTTTTCTTTCTACATACGATACCAAATTATTGTTCAGTCTACAATATTAAGTACTTAGCGGTTTCCAAGCCTTGTTATTCCAAATAAAAGAACATCCTGATTGAAAGTAAACGATATATTAAAACCACATGATAAATTAACAATAGTTAACACACATAAAGGACCTGTTATTAAAACTCACAAGGATTGTAAAGATCCAACCTCTAGGAAAGCTAATTGAGGCTTTGTGTCGAATACAAAACAGCTAATTTTAAGTTAAAGTGCTTATTATTAATATTTACATTGATGTTGAGTTGAAGGATGTGGCATAGTGTTTATATTGAACAATGTGAAATTCCACAGCACTTGCGTTCTATTGAACATTATGACTGCGTTATAAAATAAAGCCCCCGGCCGCGTCTGTCTATTCGCGATAAACTCAAAAACTACTGCACGGATTTTGACGCGGTTTTTTTAAATAGATAGAGTGATTCAAGAGAAAGGTTTATATGTATAAATATTTCCGAAATTCCCACGGGAACGGGCACAACGCGGGTAAAACCGCGGGGCGCTGCTAGTATTCTTATAAAACGAAATTTCAAACCCATTTTAAAAGAATTTAATAAGTCTCATTGAAGTTTAGTCTTACTAACTGCCACTCAGAGATCTCCATTAAATCAACACTTAAATCATTGACGTAATTGTTCGTACATTACATGTCAAAATCACTCATTAAATCTCTACTATGGCAGCATTTGACGTCTCTGAGTATGGGCGTAAGTCTTGTTCAGGTGTGGGAGTTTTTTTGGGAGGATTTATTTAAGTAGATCATTGTTAATTTTTACCTGATAATATGAACAAATACACCTTTTGGTTACACGAATGTAAGTACAGTTAGAATTGATGAAAAATACGTAAGTAATATTCATGTTTTCATAATAGGCTTATGCCTCTTCCAGTATAAAGTCTTTGGTATTGACAATACTTAATTCCTTTATAAGTTTATATCCCGAGGTAAATTGTATGGGAGACCGCAAAGACATAGTAGCTAGTAGTTAACAATACTTATAACAATGAACGAAATATAACTGCATAATAACTTTAATAAAGGTATTTAATGTAACAATGTTCTGATTAACTCATTCGGTAAATGAATACTAAAGTAGTATTAAATAAATATATTTTATTCTCAAAATTAAAAAAAATATCTTGATACAAAGTAAGAGCGTTTCCACATTATCCGATCCGATATCGGTGTCGGACGCCGATCCGATATCGGGGTTAAGTAAAATGTATGAAATAAGTACCTGTCTTTCATATTGTCCGGCCCGATATCGGAACATATTTCATACATTTGACTTACCCCGATATCGGATCGGCGTCCGACACCGATATCGGATCGGATAATGTGGAAACGCTCTTACCCGTATTCGAACAAATAAATAATTTTGATTTTGATTTGATTTTGACAAAGTTCCGAGAAGCTTTCTGTGTACAAATAATCAATTTTCCGAAAAACTTATAAAATAATTTTACAAAGTAATTCAACAGGAAGGTTTGTGAGTACCTTTCATGCCAAAATTCTAAGAGGAACGTGTACAAATGGTACGGCAGTCCTGATCTTTGCATTTTTATATCATAAGTTTAAACTTTACAAAATATTTTATTAAATTAATTATTTTTGAAAATCTTCAATCAAAGCTTTTTGTATGTTTTTGACGTTACGCAAGCTATGCGTTACAGTGAAGCACTTAAAATAGTAATTTAAATAAAAGAACTGCCGTACTTATTTCGTTCTCTAATACTATCTGTTAGTATCAAAGAAAAGTAATGAAAAATAGTTCGTAAATCTCTCCCTGATTTACGAATCTGTCTAATTTGAGTAAAACATACTGACTATTAAAATGTTGAATTATGTTTTTAATACATTATATGAAGTTAATTTTGGTATAGTGACTAACACACTGAAATAAAATCAAACAGTAGAATATATATGTATTAGGTTAAGCGTCGTTAAAAAATTGCGAATTTACAAGCAAATTGGTGAATTTGATAAAAAGCAAGCTTTGCACGTCACGTTTTTTCTTTAGAATTTACCACATCGCAGTGTCAACGACGCTTTAATACCTATACGAATTACGCACCTTTCTCTATTGTAAGCTTCCGAATATAAAAGCTTTTTAACAATCAAAAACTTGTCATAAATAGTAGGAACATGTTACCCAAAATGTAGGTGATAAAACAATCCTCTATTATTACAGAATATAAAGTTATCTACAGATATCTATCCTTGAATCGCGGGGGCGGCAACTTAATGACTGCTAATGAGTGTTTTTATTATTTCATTGTAAAATAATTTCTTTAAAGGTGCCTCTTTATACCTAGATAAACATCGAAACTCGCTTCACACCTCGATCTGATAATCGAATTAATACTCTCAAACCATTTCACGCGGTTTTATTGCTTTCTTGTGCCGTTAATAGGGGGCTTTAACTCGTAATTTCGGGTTATCATTGCATTCGATTGAATCGATCTGGATTTTTTGATACAATTTCGTTGTGAAAAGTGAAATGATACGGAAGTGTTGGATTGAAGGTTTCCTTCTAATTTTATTTATGTAAATTACTGGTAAATGTGTGGTATGAAAATTATGTGTAGAAATAAGTTAATGTTTGTGGGGTTATTCTGCTCTAAATTATATGTTTAAGTAAAACGTCATTCTTATGTATTTTATTGCTTTTAATTTAACGTTGATTTAGTATCGTTGTATGCCATTTGTGGGAATTTAGTTCTACAAATTCTACCTACGACAATATTTTAAATATCTTATTAACACTGAAAATTTTCTGTACAAAAAACTACCGCTTTACTGCCGCGCTTAATTTTAAATAAAGCAAGAATGTATCCATTTCATACAACAAAGTTAAATCATCGAACTCCAATCTCAAAAATCAAAATAATATCTTTATCACCAACATCAATCAAGATGGCTCCTCGAGATAACGCGACCGAATTCAAAACACAGCATATATTAACTAAAACTCAAACATAATGAAGCACACTTAATTCTGACTGTTTATCTTTTGTGTTAAAACAACCTCTGGGTGTTGATGATGCTTAATAACATATAATTTACATTTCTCGATTTCCGAAACGTGTTCGACAGCCTTTAATATGTACAAAATTTTCCGGTTTCATGAATTTTTATGGCCGCATAATTTTGTTGTAATAAATACGTTATTCTTTTGTTTCTTTGGGGGCGAAGATTATTCTAATTTCAAATGAATCACCGATTGTATTGTGAATCGGCAGCTTTCTAATTTTATGGTACAATTTATGGCAAAAATTTTGATATCATAACGTTGATAAGGTGCTACAGATATTTTGCAGGCAACGGTTGTTTTATTATCCGAAGCACAGTTTTAACTATTGGGGGTATCATCGTTACATTATGTTTTTTGTATTCTATTTGGTTTTATTCCATTGTACTTTTTAATAATTTAATCTTATTCAAAATAAATATTAGTATTATCACTATTTCAACCATTCCAAAAACCAACAAAATCTTTTGACCACTTATCTTCCTTATTTTTTCTATGAACTTTAAAATAAATTAACTGCCCTACTTAGAGACGTCCTCGACACGACTATTTTACGAAATTTTTCATACATCACTTGTCAGAATGATCACTCATTAAACATATTTTTTCATACATTACATCACTTATAAAATCTCTACTAAGGAAGCATTTGACAACTCTGAGTACAGGCGTTAAACTGTCTTCAAGCAATCCTACAGTACCTATCCCTTACTTTTCTCAATTTTTCTATACCAACTTTAAGAACCAAATCTATCTTCAAGATCCTTTCCAATCTTAACCCATATTCTATAAATAGACCTCTAAAATACACAAATCAATTAAAACCGAAACTAGACCACCGTTACATAATTAGCTACCGATCGTATTTGTATCTGTTACTTGTACAACATTTGCTTTTTGTCAGACTTTATAAATAAAAGACAGCGTTGCTGTTGAGAAATTATGATATTAATTATTTGTGGTATGTTAAGTGTAATGGTAATAAGTTTTTGATATTATGTTTTTGTTATAAGCTTGCTTTGTTTGTACTGGCGACTTCAGTGAAAGCTTACTATGTGAATTGAAATTGCTTTTAGGATACACTTCTTTTTTATTTAACATTTTTATCTGACGTTTGGGCTCCTTAACGGGAACCGTAGTCACAGAAAATGAAACGAGAAGTTGAGTCTTGTGCGAAGTGTGAAGCGAAGTGCACCAGTAAACGTAATTTCAATTCAAAATGAGTAGTGTTGAGTAACTACTATGTGTTAAAATCATTTCCTTTTTATTTCCATTAAGTTTTTATGTAGAGTCAAAGAAGGAAATAAGCATAAAAAGTTTATTTCAGGTTGTGAAAGGAGTTTTTAATAATTATTAGTAGCCAATAATAATTATGAATTTGAAGAACATTTGAAAAGATCAAGCAGACATGTATCCGTCTAACCTAAACGTAAACAAATCGATTGGAAACCGCTAGCCTCTAATTCAAATTGATTTTAAATAACTTCAAGCAAATAAAAGATAAAAGAAGCAACCAGTAGATAAAAAGCGTAAACCCAACACTCGCTAATTCTAAATTTAAATTAGTATTTACACAAAGCTATCGGGAGCAGGTAATTAATACAATCTTTGTTAGAGGGTAATTCGCCAGAACTAATGTCGGCATGTGTAATCTTCAAAGGGGATTTAGAAACATGCGTACTAATCTATTTTAGTCGTGTTCTGAAACAGAGAAATATTTACAATCTCGAACACTTCGGCGCATCCGTCGGTCGTAACGCTAACGCATCGATACAGACGTTATTTGATTGAGATGGCTAGTGATGGGCCTTCGTAATACCCGAAGCCCATTGCATTCCAAACATCGCGATGTTACATCTTGATGCAATACTTTTCTGGCATTCTGCTGTGATTGTTGACTGTTAGATGAATTTATTTTATTGCTCTACACTTCTATTTGTCTCGTAAATACGTTGGTTTTGTATTTAAATTATCTGTTTCGCAGTTAATAAGTGATAAAAATATCTTGTCAACGTTTTTGTTGGTTTAGTCAGATTTTTATTGTCATGTTATGCTTAAGTAGAATAAGACTTATGTGTGTTCTAAGTTAATGGTTATTGACATATCGTTAATTTCATGTGAAGCAGTTAAAATTAACTGAATTAGCTGTTCGGTTTACAAAATTAGAATTTTTAAACATGAATCGTTATTGGTTTGAGAACATAATTTGTTTGATACGTGAACGATTAAAAGCCGAATGAATGACATGTTTTCTTAAATCTTAAAGACAGTAAACACCAAATTTTACTATCTTGGCATAGAAAATTCCACGTGATGATTTTTATGTGTCACTAATTCAAGTCGTTCTTTTAATTTATTTTGGTAATTTGATTACTTTCAATAAATTATGGACATGGTTTATGCAGACGTTGGTAGTGATTTAATTAGAAATACGATGAGAGAATTTAATGTTATTTGTTTTTAAAATAGGCACTCGTAAGCTGTGACTGTGTTTTACATAAGTTTTATTACCCGACTATGGCGAAGGCGAAAGATGGAGGGTACATGTTTTTCATTTGACAACAATGACGTTGGTTTCATAAAATGAAATAGGTAACTTCTAAAATCTCTGGTTTTACAAAATAATACACGTAAGTAAACTTCTTTAGTCTATGGTTTCAGAAAACAAAAGACGTGACGTGGCGTGAGTCCATGGTTTCATAAAACAAAATACTTCAGAAACTTCTATAGTCTATAGATTCACAAAATAAAAGATGTACCTAAGTAACTTCTATAATCAACGGTTTCAAAAAATAAAAGACTTAAGTAACTTCTATAATCTATGGTTTCAAAAATTAAAAGACGTAAGTACGAGTAAGTATCTTGTATAATCTGACTACATATATCTATTATCGTTTCTAGCTCTACCATTAGTTCCAAGTAAAATAATGACATGATCAGAGACAAAGTTCAAACTTAGTCGTGCAAGCCTTTACGTCTTTGTCATCTCTAATGCACCCACATCTCTCTGTCCAACATTCTGCTCTTGTTAAATGTGCAATTTCTAGCTTTGTTTTTGATTTCAACAGACTCTTCCAAGAAAATGTTCTAAGAAATATTATTCAAAATGATTAAATAAATTATGGCGTAATATTTTTTTTGTATTCCATCGTATTAACACGTTAAACGCTTTAAGAAAAATCGAGTATTTCCATTCAGGCCACAAGGCTCATCGGTGAGCCTTATCATACCGGACCGTTCGAGCCATGGTGGTCACCCGTGAGCCGCGTGACAGGTCCAACGTAAACGCTTCCCACAAGCCACAGACTGCAGCTATGAAACAAAACGCGTATGGAAGTGAGCCGCGAGGCCCAGTAGCCGGTACGGACTGCGTGGTTTTCAAATCCGATGGAAACTTACTAGTTTTATCCGGGTTTTTGTAAGAATGCTAGGGTTGTTGTTAACGATATGGTAGAAAATATTATTTAGATTTAATTAAGACAATAAAACATATAATAATAATCAAATATTTATTGAAATAAAACACATAATGAAAATACGACACTCTTATTCTAAATTTACGACGTAAAAAAATTATTCGCGCACGGAAGTGTCGCGCGTGAGCGTGCGGCGCCGTGGGCCGTGCGGTGACCCCGCGGCCCCCCGCCAACGGAAAATACAAAATCCTTTGCATGAGGCCACGGGACTCACCCGTGAGCCTTTTACAATATCTTAAAAACTAGACGGTAAAAGTCGCTAGTTTTGATTTATCATACGAATTACTTAATTTTATGAACATTGGGATTAAAATTTTAAGTTGATGAAAATTACCGATTATCTGATTACGGCTTGGCTCGAATGGAAAAGTAAGCTGGGCTCACCGGTGGGTCGTAAAGCGTGCAACGTGTTAAAGGTTTAATAACTACACACTGTGCTGATACCTTCGGTGAGATGAGAAGCTTTGCCTGGCTGTGGGACATTACAGACTCACTGCCTTCTTCATAAACGCTCTCTAACTAAAACACTGTTAGTGAGTCTTTTGTCTCTTTTGCTCTTTGGAAAATAGCGTATGTCAGAAAGGGACAACCATTTGATAGCTTAAATGCTGCTAGTAAGTGTTTATGTATAAGGCCCTTAAACTTTACTTTAGTTTACATTATCTGTCCCGGTTGTTTTAATCCTAAGACCATATTAGATTATTATAAGTTAACTAAACTCAAACACAAGGTTAGGCCACTGACGTAGTCTAAATAACTTACTTCATTCTAACACTTTCTTCTTATCTTCAAAGTGAGAAGTACAAAATTAAGATATTACTAACACACTCACAGCTAAGTCAACATATTAAAATAATCCGTAACAATAATAAATCGAGCTATTTTGTCATTTCGTCTGCAACCCACGCAAGAAGTAATTAAAAACTAAAATAAACAGAGTGGTTTGAATCGTAAAAAGTATCTATGTCGGTTATAAATGAGTACAGATGAAGGTAGAGGCAATAAAACTGATTCAAAGTCACAGAAATAAATCTTACGAGTGTTCGAAAGTTGAGGTGCGAATATTATGTTTTTGTTAGTGCCAAAGCGATTTCGACTCTCGAGGAATGCCGATAAAAAGATATCGATCTAACCGCCACGTGTGTTTCAATCTGGTTGCTATACAGGTACACTTTATGATGAAACAATAAACTTTTGGAATTCGCGACTTTAATGACGCAACTCTATTAAGTGGACACATTATGATTTAGAGCATGTTAATATCCGAAAGTTAATACGCTATTGAAAATTTAATGTTCGTTTTACGACTTTATTGAGAGCGTTTCGGAATGTTTTCATTAATGATAAGCAATTGTGGGCTCGTCCTTATTAACTATTTCCAAAGCGTTGCAATAAAAATTGGTCCAGATTCCAACATCGAAAATAAGACGTTTTTTGGTCGTCTGCCAAGTTCATTATGAGCGTTCATGAAATTTCACATTTGAATTATTTTACTGTCTGACTTATGGCCGTTGCTTAAATATTTGGTAAACAGGAAAAATATAGCTATAGATCGATCAAATTTAATGGCGTAACTAAAATAGCGAGTATAAGTGGATCAGCATTATGTTAAGAGATTGGGATACGATTTCAATATTTTAACCCATTGTTTGAAATGTTACAAGATTTAATGGTAAAATAATCAATTTGGGAAGGTTTATTGCAAATTTCGAATATTTATTGTTAACAAAACAAATTAGCACGGTTTAAATTATTCGGTTTTCAATTATCCATTAGTGACGATTTATTTCAAAGTGAAATAATTTGTTTTGTAGTCAGCCTGTTAGACGGAACACTTACCAAAGTTGCGTAAACCAACGACACAATACGTATAGTTAAACTCCACATTGTAACCACAAAGATAATGGAATTGTTTAATTCTAAACTCTACTAACTTTAATATCTCTTTGGCAAGTATTCCATATAAATTAATAAAGGAAATCGTTAATATAATAAATGATAATTGATGTACGTTGCATAATTCCAGATTGCAATACGCAATCCAACAATAGATCCGAACATTATGAATCATCTGTACTGATCCATTCGCCGGCCGAAGATTATCGAAGTAGAGCACACGCTTGGGATGCATTAAAATGCACGTGAATCTAATTTACGCCCGCAAATCTCTTCGTACAAACTTTAACAAAGTAGCAGTTGATGCATCAAACGACACGACATTTGTGGCTAATAAGTCGGAGACATTAAAATATCACAGTCCTCATATCCGTGTATAACAAAACTGGAAAACTCACTAACTAAAGCTCCTTATTTATAGTCAACCATCTGTCAGATCGTAACCGTTCCAATTTCAAATTGAAACAGTGTTCTAATTGGATTGTATTTTTGTTTAAAGTGCCCCTAATAAGCTGGATGGAATCGTACACATTGTTACACGAGTATACAAATGTAAGTGTGTTTACGCTTTCGCAATTTTATCCATTGATGTATTGGTTCGGGAGAGATGTGTGCGTGCGCAGTGTCCGATTGAGTAGTAACATCTTCTGGATCTGGAACTGATTAGCGCTTGCGTGTGTTGGTTAATACGCACTCGTGAATAGATTTCTATGTGTTGTCGGGCATTAAGTACGCTCGGATTTTATTATTTAATGATTCATCTTAAGGTTATAGAAATAGTCAGGAATGTGTGCGTTTGCGTTGAAAAGTCAGTAATAATAGAATATTGGCGCATCTGCCCCGATGTATGTATATGTTTTAATGTTATTGCTCTTCGTCTTAAGATATTTCGCTCCAGGTTTATTTCAGGAGTGTTTTATGTTTTTAATTGCGATACTCAGATTATTTTTCCGCTGTCAACTAAAATTTTTACAGCTGTTTTTATACCGGCGATGTGACCGATGACAGAATTAAGGTTGTTTATGATTATTCTGGGATTGAATTAAAATTATGTGGAATAAATTAGGTTATAAGACACGATAACTATCTTCATAATATTGTAACGTGGGTGTATAAATATTTGCGCGTCTGACGTGTGTACGCTTGAAAACTTCGAAAGAGTTTGTAGAAAAATTGTGTTGAAAAATTAATGTTGATGTTGCCTTGCGACTGATTGTTCGCTTTTTATGTCATTTAAAATACATTGCAAAAACGTACTTCATTCTATTTTAACTTCTATTTACCTATATAAAAATCAATTACTGTTTGTCTCGCTAAAGCTCCCCTCCTAAATTTATCCTAAATAAATTGGTAAGTAAGTACATAAGTATAAGTCTGTAATGTCCCACATTGGGTAAAGGCCTCTCATCTCACTGAAGATATCAGTACAATAAGGAGGATTAAGCTTAATCACCACGCTTGATGCAGATAAATAAATTGGTAAGTAGGTATGTACATAATTCGGAAATCCAGGGAAATTTAAATGACGTTGAATGCGGGTAAAACCATAAGACACAGCTAGTGAAACTAAATATATAACTAACGAACTTTAATGTACACAAACATTACAAAAAATTCAACTTATTTCTTAGACACTTAAAATTACAATAGAATAGTTTTACAATAGAATGTCCATTTCGTAACACGCACATAAATCTGAAATTAACGTGTCCATAAAAACCAAAATCAGTGGACCTCCAACATTTTCATCTTACGAACAATTTAGTATCAAAGCTTACAGAATAGAGAGCTCTATCTAACTGGTCTTTAGACGAACTGGTCCATTAATGTCGATCATTAAATATGAATTATAAATATAAAAGAAAGCGTAAGAAAGTAATCACAGACCTGTTATTAGATTAAAATATTTCCAGAGTTTCTTGGTCATTGGTTTTGATTTGTGAATGAATCGTGGGTTCCGATTCTGTTGTGTCATATCATATGAATTACTTCTGATTAGTCGGGTGATTACAAATAAGTAAGTTGGAGATATAGGAAGTAAGTTTTTATTTAATTACTAGCCGCGTCCAGCGGTGTTTTCCGCGTTGTACCCGTCCCAACAGGAATTTCGGGATAAAATGTATCCCATTTGTTATTCTGATGTATAACCTATGTTAATGTAAAGTTTCATCCAAATCCGTCTAGTTGTTTTTTCGTGAAAGAGTAACAAACATACATACATCCATCCATAAATACATCCATCCTCAAAAACAATCGCATCTATAATATTAGTATGATTTAAAAAATCCAGTTATTTAAAAATAAATCATTGTTATATAAAACATTTGTTTTTCTAATCGGAATAAGGTCAAACGGTTATCTAAGAAAGGTTAAAGAGTGCTTTATATGTAACATAAAAACTTCCTAGCCCCATACGCAAAATCGGTGCAGCCTTTTTTAAACTTCAGGAAACTTCAGTGGAAAAAACCGCATCAAAACCGATCTATCTGACATCGACTTCAAACATATTACATCTAGTGCGTCGGAGGTTAATTCATCTTTCAGCACGACAGTAAACTATACCATATCACATTGACCATATGAACACATTCACGTGCGATAATTGCATACAATACTTGTAAAAGTAAAGTTAAGTATTAGCCTGTAATGTCCCACTGCTGGGCAAAGGCCTCTTATCTCACTGAATAACAGTATAGTGAAAGATTAAACGTAATCACCACGCTTGCTTAGTGCTGGATGGTGATCTCAAACCCGAGCCATGTTTGAAAAGTAAGAAACATGTCTTCGCTCGACTGGGAATTGAACCCGAGGCCTCTGTCAATATTACACATATTTGTAGGTATAATAACCAGAGACCGCAAAAATTTGCGACATTGTTCGCAATAGTGTGGACTTCAAAATCAATCAAAATATTATTCATTAATTAATTTCTTACTTGACATATAATTTGATTCCTAGTCAATAAATACAAAAGTTTGTTAAAGTATAGGTTTATTAAAAAAAATGGTCAGTATTTTTTCCAAATTTTCTGCTGTCAGTCTATTATTTATTTATTTATTTATTGAATATAAATATTTACGAAAACGATACTTATTTTAAACACGAACGTAAAAGAAAGAAAAAACGACTGTCTGCCGAAAATGTAGAAAAAAATACTGACCGTTTGCCTTAATAAATATACTTTAACAAAATGTTGTACTTACTGACTAGCAATGAAATATATGTCATGTAAGTTATTCATTAATTGAATAACACACTCAATTGAATAACAATGTCGCAAATTTGTGCGGTCTCTGATAATAACTTAACTCCTATTCTGAAAAATTGGAAAGTCATTAACGTGCAATTGTAATACA
This sequence comes from Cyclophora albipunctata, assembly GCA_963082685.1. NCBI lineage: Eukaryota > Metazoa > Arthropoda > Insecta > Lepidoptera > Geometridae > Cyclophora > Cyclophora albipunctata. Next base: position 4,582,289 of record OY720123.1, read on the forward strand.
GTTCATTCATTCAGCTACTTCATTCATTCAGTAAGTGAAAAGCTTTCGTTCTTTCATTCAAGGTTGACGTATATATAAATCCCAAAAAATCCTAAATACATTTCTATGCTATTTGTGTACCATTGACATTGGCACAGATTATAAATAAGAATTTAGTCACTGTTGAAGTAATATATGTTGTTTTCTACTGAAAGATTGATTGCCTCCTGTACAGTTTCAAGTTTATGTCACTGTTTTGTTAGTAATGATAAAATATTGTCATTAATATTTTATTTTACGGCTTCTGTTTTTTTAATTATACTAATTTTTAATGCAGCATCTATTTTTGTGCACTTATACTTAAGAGTTTTACGATATTTTTTAAATAGATTTTGATTCTTTGGAGGTATATTTTACTTGCTGGTTGGCTGCTGCCTACACCCAGTTATATTTATTCTAACGGTGTGTGATTTGTTATTTATTTAACAATGATATTGTACCATTGACATACATTAATAACACCTTTAAAATACGTGACTACGTAAGGTAACAGACTAACTTTTATACTGACTGTATTTTGACGGACAGTTATGTGTGAAATGCTTGCTCCACACTTGTACTATCCTCTTACAGCCTTACCAGTAAAAAGCCTTTCCTTAAAATAAGTCCTTATTTAATTCGAAGTATAACTACCTAGCTGTATCAAAGAAGGTTTTAGTATTAAACCGCCAATGGAATAAAACACTATCTACGTAAACTTAAAAACGGAACGTGATGGAAAGGTTGCCAGTAGACAAAAAACTGACAAAACACTATCAGTACATTTAAAAAGAGAACGTAAAGTAAAATCAAACCCCTTAATTACCATCACAGATTAGTAAAGAGTTGTAATAACCATCATTAGCGACAGTCATTGTACGATTCGCTACGGTCTTGTTCTAATATAAAAACGTCGGGAACCCGGTATATTATCGGATTCCGTATTCCGTCACACTTTACCCCTAATGAGTCTGAGTAACGCAATAAAAGCACTTACGATTATGAGAGCTGTGGTCGTAATGACAAGCCGTTTATGAAAATAATTATTATAATAAAATTTAGTTGTATTTGTGACCTTTTCTTTGAGATTTTTTTGATCAATGAAGAAATAATGTTAACTGGCCTAGTCATTGAAGTATATGCACTCAATATCGCACTTAAGCGCAAAGGGTTTTCGGTAGAACATTTTATACGAATCTTTACTCTTTTTGCACTAGATTGATATATAGATCCGACAGCCAATAAGCGGGAACGGGCTTTAAGTAGGCCTATGAGAAGGTTAAGCACTTTAATACTTTGCCAAAGTTATAAAATTCTTACTTACAGTAGGTAGATATTATACAAGTTTGAACATAATAAGGTTGTATTTTAACGCCCTTAGGCAGAGACGTCAATAAATGCTTCCTTAGTAGATATTTAATCAGTGATTTTAACACGTATTGTATGTAACACTACGTCAATTTGTCAACTGTCAATTTAATGGTCGTCTTTGAGTGCGGCAGTTAGTTAATAAAAATATGAATATTTACGGGAGAAAATCACACACGGTTGATTAGACCCAAACAAGCACTATGCTTGTATTAAGGAATCTGACTGATGCTACTACATAAACATACACAAATACTTTATGGGCCTTATTTATAAACGCGTAGTAAGAACATTTTAGCTATCAAATGGTTTGTCACTTTCTGACATACGCAATTTTCCGAAGAGCAAAAGAGACAAAACACAGTGTAACTGTGTTTTAGTTACACCGCTTTTATTATATGCGGTATGTGAATATATAATTGACACTCAGTCATCGCCAACAACTGTCAACAGATGTCTGCACATATTGTATTGTTAGCATTTTCATATTCTGACAGTACCTTTAAATAGTATTCTATATTTCCTTTCCTCTCAAAAGGTTAACAATAGTTAACAGTTTCATACTTTGACTGTACCAACATAAATATAGGTCATAAGGAACCAAAGTTCATCAGGCAGTTATGGCCGGCATCATTCATCCCCCTACCACGAAACAAACATTATTCATTAACAGCAGCAGACAAACTTGTATTGTCTTCCACACGTCTCTAGATAACTCTCCAGTGATAATTTATTAATTTCTCCATCCCTTTTGTTTGTTCATGATCAATGTATTTCTCCCCTAACCTTGGTTGGAGTAAGTAACTGTAGATATGATGCTGCCTGCAAATTGGAGGTGGCCTTTTTTTAATATATAGAGAGATTTGTGGTGAAAAATGTCCTATTTTGTGCTGCTTGCTCGCAGAGGATGAATCCAAATCTATACCAATATTATAAAGAGGTAAAATTTGTAAGTTTATTTGTATATTCGAGCTAATCTCGGGAATTACCAGTCTGATTTGAATAAATCTTTTTGTAATAGATAGCCACATTCAACGGGAAGGTTATAGGCTATTTTTCATCCCAAAATTCCCATGGGAACGGGCACAACGCGGGTAAAACCGCAGGGCGCTGCTATAATTTATAAGACTATTGAATTAACAAAGTTGTTTCGTTTTTAGTCATAGGTTAGATTAACTTAAGCTTTATAGTTCAAGAGTTCAAGCTACTAAGTGATATTTTCGACAAAAGGCTACTAGAAACTACTGCTTAAACAAATTAGCCCTACATATTTAAACAATTAAATATGACATTTAATTTTTCAATACATTACTTGTCAAAATCGAAGCTTCTGACATCTCTAAGTACGGCGGTAACAAGCCGTAAATGAATTCAAAAACTACCCCTGATTAACCACCTATAAAACGTCTTTCCCAAAACAGTTTCTTATCTACTTGTACACCTTATCTATGAACAAACATTGCTCCTAATGATAAGACTTTTGTTTTCGTGATTACACTTTGTTAATCATACTTTCTTAATTAAAGGAAAGTTGGAGTTAATTTTGTGCGATCGTCCGATAAAAACTTTGACGTTTTCGTTGTACTAATGACTTTGTAATCTTAACACTGGCTGTTCAATTCTGTAATCGTGATTTTCATTATTTTTAATTAGCCGTTAAACTTACAGCTGGGAAGCCTTTGTCGTGTAATCTTGATACTGTTCTTTATATTATGGTTTTTAAGTTTATTATGTTTGAATAACGTTATCGCTTAATTTTTATGAACTTTTAAACGTTGCTTTGTATTATAAACGAATTGTAGTTAACTGACGTACATCCAATGACGCAATTTTTCATACATCACAGTCATGTCAAAATAACTCGTTAAAACTCCACTACGGAAGCATTTGACGTTACTGAGTACAGACGTAAGGGTGAGCTACTAACCGCCCTGAACTTAGTTAATTATCTCGTTAGTATTGACGAAACATTGTAACATAACGTCTCAGAAACAATTGCTCACAACCATAGGTTAAGCTAACCGTAACAGACGTACAAGGAAACCTACCAGAATCTCCACTTACATAATACACGCGCATTTTAATGAATTCCAATACAAACTGCATAGCTTACACAATGCAAACTCCGAAACGTTAGCCCAAGGGCTGTTCTCCTATCAATCTCACAGATGATAGGCTATCTTGGTCGGGAACCCGATGCATAATGCTCGACTCAGATAGCTGTCTCGCGCACGAAGCCTCCAAGCTTTGCAATTTATTGTTTCACGATCTCAACCTAGCTCATTATTAAAACGGTTTGATACGTTCGGAGGTGTTGCTGACGCCTCAGGCCCCACTGCGCCAATTACTAGCGAAGAATTGCCGTTGTTTGACTTTAACGGCCGACTTGACTTTTACTACGAGATCAACTCTTCCACTTCTATGATGGCCTGGTAATCTATAACTAATACATACACCACCCAGATTGATATCGCACTAACCGTTATTGATTCAAAAGTTTCATATTTATTCCTGAACCGTGTTATTGCTTTCAATAAACGATAAAGGGTCGAACGGGTCAATTCAAATGACTAGAATCCATTAATGGAACAAAACGATGTCGGTTAAACATTGGACTAAAACAATTTTCTTCAACTTCAACAAACAAAATCGATTGGGCTTAATTGCCGAGTGATCAATAACTAATTGTGTTCACCACACGTACGACGATAAAGTATAATTACTGGCTGCCGGCCAAATGAATCGATCCACATCAAAACGCGAGGTTAATCCATCATTTAGATATTACGGCCCGATTGAAGCTTACCGTTTTTAATTTCCAAAATTACACCGGCCGAGTGGAAGGCGCCTAAACACGTATACATAATTACCGTGTCGTAAATTGTCCAACATGAGTGGGGTAGCCCGAGGGTAGCCAAGTTCACCGCGCACTATCGCCTACCTGTCGTGTTATTTCAGTAATCACTTTTATTCTGAAACGCGACATTAATTAAAATTTAGTTTCAGGCCATTAGTTGCCATCGCGTTCCTTTAAGTTTCATTTTTTCCCTGTAATTATAGAGTGCGGGTGCGAGGCTAAATGGGCACGGTAATGATAAATAACATTGTATTGAAGGCAGACATGAATTTTGTATTCAAATTAGTGCGACTAATAGGTGAGGTGTGGATTTAAATGTTAGTTTTGGTGCATTGCGCTTGTGTTAATGACTTTGTTTAATTCTTTGTAAAACGTCTGAGGAACCATTAGCCGAGTTATTAGAAAACGAACACCGAAAGGAATACTGGTTTGGGTTAGTTTTGTTGGGCGTGAGTCGTGAGATTTTACCGGTAATAAGGTTGTGTATACACTGTGCGGCGAGTTATTAATTAACAGGTCGACAGCAAACAGAGTGCGGCTACCGGAGTGCGCTCAGTACACAAAGGTATTTACTCGTCGAGACTTGGACGCAGCGTCAAGAATCTCATTACTTCGATTCCCAGAAAATTGGAAGTGAGAAACGAACCTTACAAAAAATGTGAAACTTGTGTTAGTGATGTGGACATAGCCTTTTATTTTGGTCAGCATTACTATTTAGAATATACAGCTTGTGACTGTGTGTTTTGGAGAAATTGAATTTTTTACAAATATGTATCTTATTCAGATAATTGTTTCGACAAGGAAATGATTTGTTTGTTCATCGAAATGATTAACAAAATAACTTTAATAAAGGATCAGTAAGGTACAATTCTAATTCTAGTAAGATCATACCTTTGCTTAATTCTTTAGACATCCATAAAACAGAGTCTTAACAACATTTTTCACTCTAAATGAAGCTGTTAAAAACAAGTAGTACGCAAACAATAATTACCATTAAAAAAACAAACGCCAACTACACACAGAACAAGCAAATAAATCATAATACTTACCCGAGAACAACACAAAAGTCACCAGTTCATTTCAAAACCAGTCTCATATTGACATCACAAACATTGAGAGCAGCTACCAAGATTCCACACTAAAATTTGAACTATAAAATCTATAACTGAAAAAAATATATCGATAAATCACAACACTAAATTTTATCGATAATTATAATCGATTATATCGACTCGATCGCGTTTGTCGTTTGGGCGGGCGGCGTCGAAGCGTGCGCGGGCGCCGGAATCGAATCTGTATTAGAGTTAGCGGCGTCAATATCTCTATACTTAGTAGATATTTGTTAGCATCTTGTTGCATTCTGAAAGGGCGTTCGTTCTGTGTCATAATTCCTGTAGAATCACGAGTACATCATTCAGTAATACGGTAATTAGTGTTTGATTTATGCGTAATGTGATTTTGTACTGTTTGCAGTTGTTACTAATATTAGATTTAATAGATAATTTTGTATGATGGGCAACGGTACTACTTGTTATGTCATTCTACTTTACATATGCAAATTTTCGAGAAAAATACTCATTTGAAATGAAAATTCTTTAGGACTAATAACTCTGACTGAACAATCCCCTCAGTGAGAGAATAATGATAATATTATTTTTGGAGTCAAAATACAAATTTTTCAGTTTGTAAGTGAACATTGTGACACTTATTAATGTGCACTTAATCCGAATTTACGATTAACTTTTATGATTATGACAAATAATTATGGCTTCGAAAGTTTTCTATAATTCACTTACAAAAATATTATCGCGGTGCCAAATTAAATCAATAAAAAAATCAGACCACTATAAAGATTATTTCCGTCACAAATATCATAATATATAATAACAGATACGTATAAAACTTTCATATCTTTTTCATGGTTGTCTGTTGGATTTTATGTAAATTATTAATATACTTTATATGCTGTTGATGACTTAATAAAATCGAGAATAAGTTAATAAGAAACTCTTGTGACACATTGATATTACAGAAATATCAAACAACCTCTTCATCTTTCAATAGTTACAAATAAAATGTATTAATTTATAAAAATTGTTACGCAAACATAATATTTTCTTTAGCGAACCAATGACTCGATTCGTATTTTTTATCGGGACGTGAAAACTTATAATGAGATTGAGTTCTATTTTCGTAGCACTTTGTATAAGAGTCGTATAACAAACGTTTTTAATACAAACCCCGACCTTGGCTCTTAATCGAAAGTGTTGACACATCTTGATTTATATATTTCATAAAGTTCGATTTTGAACGACGTAAAATCAAATATTATTACAGTATTTAATGGTTAAAGTGGCTCCTTTGTTTTATTGGTCTAGAAATATATGTGTTACTAATTCCGCGTGTTTGTTAACGGTTCACCTTTGAGAATAATTCCTTGAAATTATTGGTGATGATTCGTGAGATATTTTAATGATCGCTGTTTTCCTTGTGCTATTTGGAATATCAAAAAAGAAGGGATAATTTGAGATTAACGTTTATTGTCTTCTGGTATGCTAGTAAGTCGTTGGCAAAGCTTCACAGCACGCGGTTGTTTTATAGACTTTACTACTTAGTGCAATGTTTTAACGAGTTTGAGTGGTATGTTTAATTAGAAATAAAGAAAGAGTGCTCAAAAATAATGTGTCAGGTTTATTTTGTTTTGTGTTCTGTATAAATTCTGTGTAAATACGGTATAAATACAATGGAATAAAAATATGTTTGTCCCAAATATATCTAAGAAGTGAATAATAGCACCAATTTAACAAGAATTCTTAACTAGATTTAGCACCTAATTACGTTTAATAAATGAATGTATTGAAGAGTTAAATTAAAGTCACCCTTAATGTCGAAATGACTGTATCCTTCATTGGCGTAATCTTTTTAACGATCATGGTGTGAAATAATAACTAAAACAGTCTTCTCAATCGCTAGTCTTGAGATGAGCACGACACACCCTTGGGCCACTTTTAATACTATATTAGGCGAAACTCAAACTATAACAGAAAAGTATTAGTCATGAATGTACTACTGCTAGGCAACGGCCTCTCATCTAACTGGCTATATCAGTACAGTTAGTGAGAAAGATAGGATAGAGGCATAATCACTTCACAAAAAACAGAATGTCTACATTGCTCTAAAAACCGTCTCACCTATACGAATCAGCAACGTTAATTGGGACAATCGTTAATAAACCGTGATCGGTATTATTAACCTAATTAGTCCAAGTGTCACTGGGGTCGCAGACATTAATTACGCCAATATTGCTTCGCTAAATCTGACTCCGGGACTAATTAGTGGTATTAGCTTAATGCTATTTTTAGCCGTCGCTCAGGTGTTGAAAGGTGAGCTGAGTCAGGCTAATCATTGTTTCGACTGAAGCTACTTTAGGTACGTATTTATTTTGTATTTTATCTTCAGTCATTCTCTTCATTCGAATCTCTCAGTCTGTCCTACCTACAGTTTTGTCTGTGAAACCAGATGTATTATTTATTTTATGCCTTAGTTTCATTCAGTTCTCATTCTATTTCTTCAGTCAGTCAGTCTTAGCCTCAGTTTTGACCGCATTGTCATTAATCATATGGTGACAATATCTCTTCAAGGGCGATATACTTTTGGAGGTATCTGAATCTAGGACAGATTTCATGTATACTATTCTAGTTGTCAGTGGCGTTGATATACACCAAATAATTGTAATAAACATGCTTACATTTTGTCCATCCCAGATTTTGCTCGTATTAAGTAAAACTACATTATCACATAAAAATCTCGAGTAAAATTGTTACATTATTTTGATTATATTAAAACCTCTAATAGAAAACATTGACTTCAAACAAAATAAACAAGGAGACAAAGATATTAAATTATGATTTACTATGGGTCAATTAGAGTTTTAATCACGACAATAATGTGCGATACGACGCGTTAAGTACTGACAGTCACTTTACGATTTTATCTTGACTTAACAATGTTGCAGACAGGCCATCAGATAAAATAACACTTTGTAACTTACGTGTTACTTTGACTATGATACTGAATTTGACATTTAACAATACGATACGAAGAAGAAAGCAGCATAGTCAAGATTTCTACTTTTAGTTACACTTTAGTTGCGATTTTGTGATGTGTGAAATAATGCTAAACTAATGTTTTGTCTTTAAAATAAGTAGTAGATATCGAAACGGTCAAATAACTACGAAACCGGGATTGGCCACTACGTGTACTTACTTATAAAGCGAGACCTTTAGTACGGGTGCGGGCCGAGCCGGTTGCGGGTCGCGAAATGTTGTATACCTTGTATTTATATTAATGTTGTCACACTGGCCCGCACCCGGCTTACACCCGTACTCTGTGTGTGTGTAGCTTAGATTTAAGTTTAATTTACAGTTTTCAAAGAATATTACCAACTTATTAAAATTATCACATAAGAGAACGACTATGAAGTCAAGAGAAGGCAGATTTTGTTTCCTCCATATTTGTTTACCAGTATCTTCTACACCATTCCACACTCTACATCAATTTGGAAATGCGGGCGTCGTCCTAATTGTTGTGAATTAATTGTTACATCCATTTAAAAACCACCAGCCATTGTATTCAAGTAACAATTGTCGCCTAATTCATCCACACAGATTGGAGCTCGCTTATACAACCAACTAATGTGTTTTAATTGGACACCAAAATTATATGGGTATGGCGTTGGAAATGTCGCTTTATGTCGCACTAAATAGGGACTATTAGTCTGATTTTCGGATGGCTGTTTATTTTACTAACTGCTTTTGAAAGTTTAACTTTGATTGATTTTACTAAATTGATCCTTTGTTTTTCTTTGCTTATGTGTTAATGTAATGCTTATATTTATAAGTCAGCTACATTATTGTTAATTATTTATCAGCCTAAACTTTTGTTAGTCAGCCATAGTAAGTAGCCATAGTGTATATTATGTAAGTAATTATTGTTAAAATTGTAATGTCGTGTAAAGCTTCCAGTTTCCGAACTTCAAGTGGGTGATTTAAGAGAGCGACCAATTAAATCATAATTTCAAGTTACAATTTGATGCTTGTAATCTCACCTAATGTTAGTAATATTTTAAGTATCTTTTCCTTAGGATTCTGCGTTATATATTGTGTCTTAAGAATCGTATCAGCTGTTTGTTATGTAGACTTCTTTCTTGTGAGAAAATGAAATACTAAAGAACACTATAAAAGTAGACATATATGAGGTTTACTAACAAAAATCTCCATGAGAAGGATCATGCTAAAGGTAGTTAATAAAGAATTAAGATTGTTTAATTTTGAAGAAACTAAAATAAAAATGTAGTTTTATCGCGCATCTTCAAACATCATTATCCACTAACAAGTAATAATTTAGTTCCTTTATCATGCAGTATTTGTGGCTTAAGAAATAATGTTTGCAAAGTTTTGGAACCGACCCAAATATCTGAAAAATTAATAGGAAAGAATATTAATTTTAATTCAACTTTTCTTCCTCCGTGTGATTTTATTAGGATTTGCCAAATTCATTATATTTTCGGGACGCTATGAATAACGCTCGTAAAAGAATCACTCATTAATCCCTTTCAACGTAATGAGTTCCGCGTCATTTTTCCGTCAAAATGACAATGTTGAACGAAAATAATATTATCTAGGCTAATTTAATTATGGTCGTTAAATTTTATTTCTATTCTTACATAGATTTTAATAATACTACTTGATATTTTATTTGTCTGAATTTTAAGACTACCAGAATATGTTCCGACTTAAAGCCTGAGCCCTCTATAAGCACAACACTCTTTAGACATACTTGTTCGATGAGAACATTGTCAACAACATTATTTAGTTTAATAGCCAAACAAGTCTGATAGGCTACAGATTAATAAATAGTTTGTATGTATTAGGCTTAGTGTGAGCTCCTTCAAATTGTTATGCTTCCACAGACCAAAAAACTGTCTTATTACAATATGTATACAGTGTGTTCAAGTTCTAAAAGTATCACAGATGAAGTAATAGTAAAAAACATATTAGCCAGTTATGTCCCACTTCTGGGCCTCTCATCTCACTGAAGATATCAGTATAGTGAGGAGAGTTAAGGACTTTATTTAATTATTTTGTTTGTTTGTCATAGTTTCACCTATTTTACCTGTATGTTAAACATATCTTTTGATTTTAGAGACTATAAATTATTTTTTTCATTAATTCTTATCTATTTCATCTTAAAATATAGAGGATAAGTCATAAATAAGATGTAATACGTTCCACGTCCTCAATTTGAGATGATTTTAGAAGTCGTTATATTTTTCAAACCTCATTTATCATTAGAATGTTAACAATGACCTTAGTTTTCTTCAAACGAACGAAAATATTTATTTCGTTAGATATTTATTTGTTGTGGTCCATCTTTACTGTCTCTTTAACATAACTATTTGTTTAATTAATTTTCTTGCTGATAAATATTGACAAGTTTTGGGTAAAACCTCAAAATATTAGTATTTACTTATGAATTACTGATATTTCAAGTAACTAATATTTTCTCGGAATACTATCTGGCTTAAACTTCAAAAATATTAGCACTTATTTCCAAGTAACTAATACTTTCTAAGAATACTCTCTGTGTCAGCACTATTCAATCATAATATAGGTTAAAATCGATCTACAAAATGACAGCCATCATTTATAGCGATCAAACACATAACACTTCTCTTTTTGCGTCAGGGAGTAAAAAGAGCAAATCTACTTAATAAGAATTTTAATATCTCTCAAACATCCGAGTTTTAATTATGATATAAAACGCGCGCAATTTTACGTCTGTCTATTTCTTTAGAACTAATTATATCGAGTTAATTGGAATTTCTAAAAATAAATGTTTGTAGGATTTTGAGCATGCGCGTCACACCTCGGAGTGTGAAAACGCGAAATAAAAGCAATTCTTTTTAATTAGCTCCTCAGATTGAGCCGTGGGCAGAAATAGATTCAACCGTAGAGTTAGAGGTGTTTAGACGTGACCGTGTTAATTTATAATTGAGTTATTTCTGAGTTTGTGTTCAGCTCTCTGATAATATCAAGAAGTGTGTTTCACTTGTTGTTTTCATACATTATTGTTATTAGACCATGTCGGAGGCCTTTGGGCGGTCTAAAAACTTTGACAACAGGTTTGCCACTAACCTACTCGAACTTACTTATTGTTAAAAGTTATTTGAATATGGAAATATTATAACTACAGTTTATACCTTAGGCGCCATTTTAAATTGAGCTAGTATACAAGCCAGGCAGTTCATTAGAGTACAAGTGTCACAAATGACAAATTATTATACGTCCGCTTGCGTTCTACCTACCTACTTAGGTACAAATTCACCTTTCCTATCTTTAACCATAGTCAACTGAACTAGGTTTTAGAGAATAATATTTCAAGTTTTGATCTCAGTTATACTCGTGAACTAGGATTTAGTTTAACTGATCGAGTTTAGTAGTAGCGGTGATATTGAGGCTCCTTAAACCTACTTAGTTATATTGACGCAGTATACTAGTTTACTGGCGCGCAGTATACTAGATCAAACTTAACGAGCGCATTTTTTATATGTGTCCCTTCTATATCTTTTGATATCTGTAGGAGATACGCCCAAAGACACACAAGAACCGGTTGATTTACGCGCCGCGAATGTTTCCGAACGCATTCGAATAATTAGTGTTCCGTATTTATGCGATTGTTTTGATTCGACACGATTGATGGAACTTACTGCGGCACGCTTCATAATATGGCTACATTTTGGAAACAACTTCATTTATAAAGGTTTATTTTCCGATAACTTTGGAAGTGATTTGAGTTTGTTTGGATGTTTACCTTTTTGACAGCTTTTTTTTTCATTTTTAGAGATGGTTAGGTCGATTAACAAGAAACTTAATGTCAGTTAGGTAATGATTATTAACCATAATTAAGCTTAATTTCTATTGAGTGAGTTAACAGGCTACGAGCCGATGAGTCCAGTAGAAAGCAAGCGTCACACATGTCAAACTTTGGAATCCCTTGACTTGATTATAAAATAGTTAAGTGTAAACTGTCATATATTACCGATGACGTAAGATTAACACCCATCTTGTTATTCTATGAGTCTAGAAGATAACTAATAAAGGGTTCTACCTATAGACAAGATCTTGCTCAAAAACACATGCAGGTATGTTCAACCTTAGCTAATAAATTAAAGAATCCAAAGACAAAAGCTGTCAAAAAGATACATCAAGATATGCTCAAAGTTAGCCCGTGTAACATAGTCAGTGTTATTTTAATAACAAAACCTCAAACCCCATCATAAGCCCAGCAATAAGACAAAAAGGTACTACGAAGCGTAACTAATGAAATACCACAAGTTGATTAAGCAGCTGCTGTCAACGAAACCACCACTCACAGCGAACCATTGCCAAGACCATTAATTGACCGTTTCATCGCAGTAATGAATCATTAATATTCAAACTATATCGAGAAGCTATGGAACTACTACAGGTTTTATGTTTTTTTAATATGTTCGTAATGAGATCAAAAGGTCTGTAGGTTTCTTTTAGTATCTATTAAGAGTATTGTGAAATTCTCTAAGCCTATAATCAGGTGATTTCACCCACATTGATGTAAATGGTAGACAAAATCTAGAAGTTCTCATTCGTTTGTTATTTGAGCAATATGAAGATTGGCAGTCCAGACGTTAGACGACAATTCGTTTACTCTCTTAAAGTAATCTTCTTCGGATGAATTAGCCTTATACTTAAACTTTTTCATTCTTCATACTTGATTCCTGGGTACAGCAATTAAGTCTAAAAAAGTGTCTTGCAAATAACCTGCAAATGCAGAAAAAGCCGTATTTAAACCGTTATTTAAACATAAAATATTGAAACCTCCATCACATTTGCATCAGAATAGCAGAAACATGAAATTTGGCACGAAGGTTCTTCAAGTGACGTAAGTGCACACTAAGAAAGGATTTTCGAAAATTCCTACGGGAACGGGCTCAACGCGGACAAAGCCGCGGGGCGCTGCTAGTTACATGAAAAGTGTAAAATTACGTGAAAAGTGATTGCACATTCTTTAGTTGTAATAGACAAAAAATCTGTGCACTCATTCATACATTTTGGTGTCGGAGTTTTTAGACCGTCTAAAGGCCTTTGACATGGTCTGAAGATTGCAACCAGGAACAATTTGACTTTACCTACTAAAAAAAGAAAAAATAAACCTACTAACTAACTAAATATCTTTAAGGAACAAAAGCTGTTCGTTCTATTTGGATTTTATCATGCAAGAAATAAAACACTATTTAAAACGCTCGTCGTTTGTTTATTAAACATATTTAGGCGTTAAATAAAATTAAGAATGCTTGAGCAATCCGCCCTTAGACACGTAACAAACATCACAAATTGTTTTCGTATACCTATTATCATCACTTCCATTAGCTTTTAATCGTAATATTTATTTGCTAGTTGTATCATCGGCCTACGCGGTGCATTTGCCTACTTGACGAAAGCACTAATCTTTTACTGATACCTAATGTTTGATTGTATCCACTTTGCTAGACGGTGATCAAAGAGTTATGATACATTGTTAATACGATATATAAATGTTCCTGGAAATGTCCCAAATTACTTTTCAGATATGTTTTTACAGATGATGATATTGTTTTTGGATTCTTAACAGTGATTCTATGTTATTACGTTTGCTTTATAGTTCAAAATGATATAAACAAGATGGAATGGGTAACCCTTGTTTTATCGACGAACGTTTGACGGAAAATCACTTGACCGAACACGATATGACTAATGTCTTGTTTCGCCGAAATTTAATATGCCTGGTGTTATAACAATAGGTAAAGGAAATCACATTTATTTGTTGAATTGGACTTTTTATCTGTCTTTTTACAAGTTGAAAGCATGGAGTTGAAAGTGACAGGATGACAATATTCTTAAATTAAGGTTCTTTAATTAGATTTGGGACGTTGTGTTGTATTTCGGGATGAGGCAATTCAATAAAGGTGTAAAAAACATCCAAAAAAATATACATCCAGCATCATCCCGTTACTTATACGTAACACTATTGTTATCTCCGTATTATAAATTCTTAAGATAAATATATTTTCAAATCGAGACATTTAACAGTGATATCGGATATTAACGAATATACTCGACAATTTTGTCTATTGCTTAGTACCAATTGAACTTCAAATGATGTATTAAATTGATATCGTGTGGGTGTATATTATTCTCTTCACACCTACCTTAATGACCGCAGTATCTTCGTAAGCTCGCGTACTCCGATTACCCGTATTTTGAACATCGTATAACTCGAAATCTGTTCACGTGACACTTTCATTTAATCTGACATCTTAAGGGCTCCAAAAGTAATATTTTCTCCAATATCGAATTACTAATCGATTACTAATAGCTTTAAAACGTGTTATCTTATTACTTAGTGTGTTTCGAGCGTGTGTGGCGATACATAATGGTACTAATTTGCATCAATCTCGAATCTAATTTAGGACTGAGTGAGATATTAATCCGAGTAGTTCTTAAGTATTCGATGACATATAATTAAACAAAGAATTTGGAATAAATTATGAATTAAAATACCGTTTTTAGAATATATTATTAATTTATGATTTTAATGCGGGTTTAATTATTTATGAGCAGATTAGAGACACGTGTTGGGGTTTTCTATTGGAAAATCTTGTCATTCATACTTAGTGCCGTTATCCTTGGTTTGGTATACTCAGAATAACAAAACATACTGTAATACCAATACTATCTTAGTGTGGAAAATAATTGTATTAAGGATACACTGAATAAGTTTTATTAAAGCGCAAGACATATATAGTGCGGGTGCGGTCCGGTTGCGGATCACGTGACTTTATAGTCCTTGTATTTGTAAGAAAGGTGTCACACTGGCCCGTTGCGGGCCACAACCGGACCGCACTCGGCCCTATCTGTGTTTTGCGCTCTAGGATGGTTGTGCAAGTCCTAATAATTCAACAATCATTGACTTTAATCAAAAAACTATAATCACCTTTTTCAATATCAATAAAATGAATAATAGTTTTAAAACAATTATTTAGATTTATTAACACGATCTAAAGATACATTTGACGATGATATTTTGATACAATCTCTTGAAGAATAAAAAATATTACCAGTTCCAATCTAACTACAGAGACTAATTATGTACGCGTGTCGGCCATATTGGAATTCGATAAAATAACAATTAAGGCAACCATTAACAAACGTTACAATGGCGTCGCGCGCTGCGCCTGCGCCTCTGATAAATGACCTCTCCTTTGGGACGCTAACGGTGTGTATTTGATTTATAACATTATTTTTTAAATAAAACAAAAAAGTATTGTTTATTCAAACGTAATCGATACGAAAGATCGCTTGGAATGTTGTACCTCTCTAATTACGTGAGATTATGCTATTGTTTGATGAATGATTGGAGAACTTGTGTTCTTTTTTTGTTGAACTAAACCTGCTAAGTGAAGAATTTATATGTTTATAGATACACACAGTTTTAAATTATATGCATTGTTAGTTTATAGTGACTTTAGTAACGAACCGAAGAATTTTAATGATAAAGTTTTAATATAAAAATATTTGATCATTTCGGAGCGGTGAGGAGCCCGATTCACTAATCACATCAAATTGGGATTTTCAAACAAGACTTTGATTGTCGAATTTTTTCGCAATGCATTGTGATTGGTCAATTTACAGCCTCCGTGGTCTTGTGGTTTGAACGCCCGGCTCACGGTTCGATTCCCGGTGGCGACAACAATATCTCACAAAAATCTCTTTGTGAGACTGTTCTCAGTTTGGCTAGGGCATTGCAGGCTGAATCACCTGATTGCCCGGGAAAGTAAGATGATTCCGTGCTTCGGAGGGCACGTTAAGCCGTCGGTCCCGGTTAGTTTCTACGAATAGTAGTCGTTACATGAGCCATGTCAGAGGCCTTTGGCGGCTCAATAACTCTGACACCAGGATTGGTCTGGTTGACCATCCACTCGATGAAGAGAAGAAGATTGGTCAATTGAGCACCGCACAGCTCCACTCCGCTTCGTTAGGAACCCTAATCTATCTATATGAACTCGTCACGTATTCCATCGTAAACTTTTATACAAAAATATCCGCCTAATACTATACGAGTATATGCGAAAGTTTGTGAGGGTGATGTATGTATGTTTTATACTCTTTCACGCAAAATCAACACAACGGAATTTTAATGAAACTGTACAGTTATATAGGTCATATATCAGAATAACACATGGGATACATTTAATCCCGAAATTCCCGCGGAAACAGGTACAACGCTGTTAAAACCGCGGGGCGCGGCTATTTAATTAAAATAACAATACAAGCTATAGTAGTCAAATTGATAAAGAAAGTTTATCATCCAATAAAGTACCGTTGTAGAACAATAATTTAGTTATAATAAAATTAGCGAAAATTAAAATCGAGTTTTTAAGTAGTAGCTTCGTTATCAAACTGCGACACCTACTGTTTTATAGGTTTAACGTTTAATTAACTTCTTATTTATTGTGCCCCCCTGTAGTGGACAAGCCTCGATTACCTTAGTGCGACCAATTTAAATTATAGGGAGAAGAATAAGGTTTCCTGTAAATTATTAAAGAGTTTATGGATCTTATTATTTAATACTCGTATTAATAACAAAGGATTTTTTATCGATAAATTGTCAAGATTCATGTTTTTTTTGTGCAGCATTTTGACGAAATATTAAACTTTATTATTTGCCTCATCTAAGGTGTGTCATTCGGCGAACGACTTACTGCAATTGAACCTTAAGTTTTCAAGAAAAACAATAATTCTGATAATCTTTTACACATCATTTCTCAGTGAAATATCGAGGAACAAAGATACAACAAAAAGTCTTCTGTGAACAAGGTAAAATGGCCGAAACGTCAGATAAAAATTTAAGATGCAAGCCAAGTGTATCTGTAAAAGTAGTTTCAATTCAAAAATTACAACAAAAAGCTTGCCGTGACATGAATGAAGTAAAATTACTTACGTTAAAGTAAAATAGTGATGTCAAGATCGATTCGTCCCTTTGGAAGAGCCAAGCCACTGCACTACACTATAAAACAACTATTTTTACATCAAGCGTAAAAAAATAAAGCAGTGTATAACAAAAAGTAAATGTAATAAGAGCAAAGAGTATCAATAATAAAGTACAAATACAATTTTTCAAAATAACCATACCGGAGAATCCGAGACAACTTTTTAAAAGGGTACTGGCACATTTTATGAAGAACATAAATGCCACATAAAAAAGGATAAGGTGTTTTAATTTCTCGGCTCAAATGAAACCGTGTTAATTTTAACTCCAAGATGCAAGTGACATACACACACACTAATTCCCAGTCATTATTATAGATTTTTTATTCAACATTCCGTATAGGTGGGGACCGTAAATAACGGCCAGTTATATTTGTTGGTTTAACTTTAATGTGTTTCATGTAGATTAAATTATAATTTATTTATATGGAATCTCGGGTGTATGGATTAATTTTATAAGATGCCTTTTTTTCTCTCGTTTCTAGTGTGAGATGACCTGTTGGGTCAAGTGGAGAGTTTGTCACATTTTTTTTGTATATTGAGGTGTTATTTTGACTGTGTTATTGTTTTGATTAATAGTTCTGTTATTGGTTGAAAAATCCCGATTCCAATCCGAATTCGAGACTCTTGTTTTAAAGCTGATGAAACTATAATGTATATAATTTTAGTACATTATTATTGTCAATATTAAACTCTACCCTTACTCAGAGACGTCATATGTTCCTTAGTAGAGATTTAATGAGTAATTATGTCATGTAAAAAGTAAAGTAAAGTATAAGCCTGTAATGTCCCATAATTACGCAAAGGCCTCTCATCTCACTAAATATATCAGTACAGTACAGTGAGGAGGTTTAGACATAATCACCACGCTTGCCAAATACAGGTAGGTGATCTCAAACAAAATATTATTTTAGTATAATATATGACCAATATTGAACTCTACCCTTACTCAGAGACGTCATATGCTTCCTCAGTAGAGATTTAATGAGTGATTTTGACATGTAATGTATGAAAAATTACGTCAATTAGTTAAGTGTCGATTTAATGTACTTCTCTGAGTGGGACAGTAAGCCACTTGGATTTATTTAGTAGAATTGATATTAAAAATTTCTGAGAATGTAATCTTAATTATACTCTAAGAATACCGTTACCGTTAGCCGATGAGTGAGCCATTAAATTACGCTAATCAAAATAGACACCACACCTAGAAATGTTATATTAAAAACCTCCGCTATTATACATAATTTATTTTCAATTCAAAATACAATCGTAAAATACGCTGTCAACATATATGTTCCAACTTATGCAACTAATCACCTAATTTATTCCAATACAATTAATATGATAATCGAAGTAATATAACTTAATTTATTAAATTTATACAAAGATATGCACACAGACAAAAGAATTTAGACATTCAGAATTAATCACCTAAAAACTTCCGCATTCTTCGACAAAAAGTAAAAACTGACAAATATTTTAAGGTTTTTTAAATGTATCGATAAAAAGTATCATCCTTTGAAGTTGTCCCATATCGGGTCAGGAATAAATGTCACAATAAAGATAGTGACAAAAATCCAACAGTAATTAGTGACAAATTGGTGACAAAAAAGTTTTTAAAAGTTAAAACAAGGTAAAGGTGAAACAGGTTAGAAAATTGATCTCTTATTTTTATTAGTTCAATAATACTTATGAGGGTATTTGCATATTAATTAGGTTTGATTGCAACGTGAAACTAAATATTTTTTTAACGAAAATACATTAATATAAATATCTTTGAATGTTTAGATTGTTATCGCACAAATTAAGTGGGTTTTTAAGATTTAGGATGTTATGGTATTCTGTGACCTGTGGCTTTTCTTGTTCTTGTTTATTGACAAAATGGCAATTCTTATTTATTGCTTTTCTGTCTTTATTAACTGATACCAACTTTAGGAGTGCCTTGTGTAAAATAGAACAGTTAGTGGGAAGACTACATTTCTTTAACAAGACCATTATCCCAAGTAGCATTCGGGGTTCTTTATAAGATGTCTAGTCGTCCACATGTGCTCCACAAGCCGTGTAAGTCAGCTGTATAAGAACTGTATAGCTTGCTATAATGCTCTATAATCTGGCTATCGAATAGGGAAGTAAAATTTGAACAGAGGTTATCATTGTGTACTTTTTTGTGAAAGATAATTGAACTCTACATAAATATAAATAAGACACACCAAATGTATTTAATATTAAGCTAATAGATAAAGAAATTCATTTATTTATCATCTATCTCACCAAATAATCCTTAACTCGGAAAATATTCATATAAAAATAGATATTTAAACTAATCAAAGCATTGACTATACTTTCCTTCAAAAATCTGTGCTTTTATCTCTCAGATAACTTTATCTTCCGATTGGAAATCCGGCCCTTAAACAAATAGTAAAACAAATATTTACTTCAAACAAGACACGAGCCCTACAAGTTGTTCCCATATATTAACTTTATCTTGTCCTATACATTTAAATACAAATTAATACAACCCCGCCTCGGACCTTAATGGAAGACCTTTTTAACGACTTAAGATAGAAAAATAACGCATTACTTCGTTCTTTTTTTTTCTTAATTCTTTGCAAGTCGGGATCTGATGTTTTTATTTAGGTTTGGTTACATTTTAAGAGGGTAATGTACTGTAAATAATGTTAGAGGTAATTTTAATCTTATTAAGAGACGCCAAATGATTCCTTAAGAGATAAAGCAGTGATTTTTGAAGTATAATGTATGACAAATTACGTAAGTACTTACATTAGTAATTGGAGATTTATTTGACGTCTATAAGTGCGTTAAAGTTTCAATAATTTCCTTAATTGTTATCTTTTCATATTTTCCTTAATTGTCCATTAACTTAATACTCTTATTTAACCACGCGACATTCAGTCAGTAAGACAGTTAGCGCGGCCGAGCCCAGTCTTACAGACTAATTAGAGTGACTAACTGGCTAACTCTTATTACACCGCTCTGAATCTTAGTAAGTCAGACTAAATATTGTGTGGTGTAATAAGCGCTTAAGGGTTGTTCATATTGAACTTATTTACAAACCTTAGTTAGCAAGTTAACACCACACAAATAAAAAGTCAAAATTTAGCTTCACACTCTTACGCCTATGTTTCTCAGACCTAGCACATGAAAAAGTACCCTTACGACCCGTTAACCAAAAAGCGGGTCATACGGACACTTTAAAAAACGGGTCGTATGGATACGTAGCCGAAACTATGTCTTTAGATTGCCTCAGTAGCTTGAAAGCTCGCTTAAATTTAACAACCCCTACTTAATACTACATGGTTAATAATTATATTAAAAAAAATACTCCCATCTACGTATCCTTAGCTATTTTTAACCAATCGAATTATAAATTAAAAAGAAAAGTTAGTCTAATCGTTTAGTACAAGCATTACAAACACTTTACTGACGCCAAAAGCTCAATGACTATAAGTTATGTTAATACAACTAAATATAAATAAATAAACTCACTTTGAATAAAACAATAGTTGACTTTAATTATTTATTACTGTATTATACAAATTGTTCGTTTATCATGTGTTAAATATTCAGGTTTATTCATCGATACTCATTCATACACGCAATATTTTAATTTGTATTCTATGGTGCGACTGACGCGGACCTACGTACTACGTAATCGCAAGAATTTAACGTACATTAGTTTATTTGATTAAAATATTAATATAATAGCATTATATTATAAAGAGGTAAAATTTGTAAGTTTGTTCGTTCGAGGTAAAGTTTGGAAATACCTGACCGATTTGAATAATTCTTTTTGTAATGGATAGCCACATTCAACGGGAAGGTAATAAATATTTCCATCCCGAAATTCCCACAAAAACGGGCACAACGCGGGTAAACCGCGGGGCGCTGCCAGTATCCAACAAACAGTATGTAATGTAGCTATGTTCTACTAAAATATATTGTAAGTTGTACTTTACTTGATTATTTAATTGACAGTTACTAAATTGAACTTTACCAGCATCACTACATAGTAAAAAACAAAGTCACTTTCTGCTGTCTGTCTGTCCTTATGTATGCTAAGATCTTTGAAACTACGCAACGGATTTGACGCGGTTTTTTAAAACAGATAGAGTGATTCAAGAGGAAGGTTTATGTGTAAAAACATTTCCGAAATTCCCACGGAAATGGGCACAACGCAGGTAAATTCGCGGGGCGCTGCTAGTTAAGTTTAAGATAGCAGGTCATGTTCATGTTCAAATGACAAATTTTAATCTGTTTTGTTAAGTGATACAATTTGTTACTTTCGGCATTTTTAAAAGAAGAATTTACAGTGGAAGAAGGCTGGAAGTTTAGAATAACTAAAAAGTTACCAACAACAATATATTATACACATCGGCAAATGTTTTCTATGTAAATAATCTCACTTCAATTAGTAAAAATGCAAATACGATGTATCGTATCACATATTATTGATATTAACATAAGTAATCGAAAAATATTGTCAATGCGCCTTACTGGCCGATAAAAGTGTCGGGCCACACGCAACAAGTCATTAGACACCTCCCAAAGGAAAATAAATTAAAGAAAAACGAGAAATCTCGATTAACAACCTTAATACTAAGCTTTAACGTACACTATCGCTATATTCTTCAACCATTGACGCTTTTCTAAAACTAAACACACTGCTACGGTTTTCTTTGATAAAACAGCAATGGTTGCGGTGTTAAGGGTGTTGGTCGTATAAAAGTGTCAATGAATAGGGATATAGGGTTGGGATCAATTAAATGTTATAAGATACACGCACTATAAGTCAAGTATGAAGGGGAATCTAAGAAGTAACGAGCTATGCCCTTATTTTTATTAGTTTGAGGTAAAACTGAATATTAATGTATTATATTTTATTACTTTTTTATTGATTTGGTGCTAATTTATTTTATTGGCTTATTGATAGTTGAGAAAGTTGTCAATAAATGGCGAAATTAGACATGAAACACATTAAGGTATTCTGACATCATGGCGTTGTTTTACGAAGCAATATTATTAATTCATCACGATTGTTAAGCAACGTGCAGCTTGGCGAGTACTTGGATGGGCTGATAATGGCACTAACGAGCACTAACTTTTTAAGGCACGTTCAATTGTCGGTCTTGGATATTTCAATCGTTAGACCATGTCGGACACCTGTAGACGGTCTACTCTACTCCAGTTTACTTTGCTTAATCATGGTAGAGTCATTAAATTAGTTAAAATACTCTAATAACTCTTATATTACGGAAATGACACCTGTCATATACACATTTAATTTATTTGGCATTAATTTGTGACAAAAAGTAAAAGAATGACGCCAGTAATTTTGGGACCTTCTCTAAAGATATTACAAGTTAAAATTACTTTAACTTAACATTACATTACTCGTAGTAAAGTATTCTTCTTCTTCTTCATCGAGTGGATGGTCAACCTGACCAATCCTGGTGTCAGAGTTATTGAGCCGCCATAGGCCTCTGACATGGCTCATGTAACGACTACTATCCGTAGAAAATAACCGGGACCGACGGCTTAACGTGCCCTCCGAAGCACGGAATCATCTTACTTTTCGGGCAATCAGGTGATTTAGCCTGCAATGCCCTAACCAAACTGAGAGGAAAGTATTTGATTTCCGTCAACAGTTTTATGTTCTTATTTTATAGCTTGTAAACAAAGACATCACATATTAAAACCAAACATTTTACAACGTTGGAATTAAAAGTGAACTGTCATGTTTGAAAGAACAATTAAAATACTATTTAGTATGCGCACACGCTGTTATCCGCTTTGTGGGTTAGTTATAAATGTTTTAACGTTAACCGAACAATTAGAATTCAGCTCAGATAAATAATATAAAATGGAACAAATGAGTATTTCAATAAAGTTGTTTATTGGTGTAAGCGTTATTTTTGAATGTTTTAATTGTGTCAAGAAATTACGCCTAACAATTTTGAATTATTTTTTACTTAATCACATCTAGAAATACTCGCTGTATGAGCATCTTAATTCAAACAATATACTTATTATAGTCAGTCCAATTGTTTTTATTGATCAGACAACACTCCATAGACAACAGAGACAACACAGACACGTCTAACTTATAACATACCTCTCGGATCTGTTTCCCAAAATGTACGGAGTCTAGCTTCAATTTCTGTCAAAATTTCGCGTGCTTCTAATAGTAATATTTTTATAGCCCTGTTTTAGTTTCGCGTAAAAACTCTTCACTATTGCAAATTAACAACATAAAAACTTTTTACCACACAGTAGAACCTAATTTGAATACTCTTCAAAACCCACAAAATTAATAGTCCATCGAAATGTTACATTTTTTAGGTCTAACCTTGCGTTTTTTAGAGGACGCAATTTTATTTTTTTGATCTGTAGGGGGGGTCAGTGTAAAGCTAAAAACAAGTTTGTGGGGTCGCCACCCTTGTCCCACGGCCGCCATCTTGAAAATAGGGGTTGAAATGGTTTTTACGATATATCTCTTAAACTATTAATTTAATAAAAAAAAATTGTTAACAGTTTTGTTGTAAATTCAATTCTCTACAACTTTGGTCCACTAACTTTTTGTCGTAGAACTATAAATAAAAAGTTATAAGCGAAAATGTTCAGAAATTCGAGAAAAAAAATTATATTTTTCGATGTAACTTTTTTTTTAAACATTTTACGAGAAAATGATATCAGACTATTTTTGTAGATCGTTTTTTGAGGAACAACTTTTATAAACAAATTTTTTCATTAAGTCAATAGCTAAGGTTTTACAGCGCTCCGAAGTGAGTACAACTATACCTTTATTATACAAGCCCGTTGGCACAGTGGCAGTGAGAGCGCTTACTGTGTCGGGGGTTGTGGGTTCGATTCCCGCCCGGAGTCAAAAATATGTGCAGACATAGTTGTTGGCGACGATGTCTGGGTGTTAATTAGTTAATTATATTCTTATAAAATATTTGTGTATGTATAAGTAGTGTAATTAGATTCCATAATACAAGCTTGGAGCCTACTTTGGGTCTAATTAACCGTGTGTGAATCTGTCCAGGTATATTTATTTATTATTATTTATTTATACGTGTGTACTTACTAATAATGTGTCATCAGTTATTGTTTTTTTTTATTTATTTTGCTTTTTATTTTTTTTTAATTATAAATTTTACAATATTATTAATAATTAATTATATACTCTTTTCCCCACCACCCACGAGCTAGAGTCTGGAGGCGCGTTTTTTTTACGTGGTATCCCCAATAGGCATAATCCACAGTGATTTTCTAAATTAGTACTACTCCGTCCTCAGTCTTTTCGATGGACCAGGCTGCGGCTCAGCATCTGATCGGCTTTCTGAATTAAATATCAGTGGGAGAACTGGAGAAGGAAGGGGTGTTATAGTTTTTTATATACACAGCTCGTTTTCATACTTTCCGAGTCTACCATCAGGTCCAGTCGTGGCTTAGTAATTATAATGATCTTGAAGACTGGGGCTGGAAAAAATGTGGAAAATCATTAATGCCAGTGCAGAACTCTAAACATCCAGCACCCCCTGAGCTTCTAAAATTGATCTTTTGCAAATGCAAAGGAAACTGTGGAGCAATGTGTGGATGTCGAAAAGCAGGGCTGAAATGTTCTGCAGTGTGCTTCCATTGTTCTGGAGAGACTTGCAGCAACGTAATGGAAATCTCAGAATTAATAAATGAAAATGACTTTGATGAAGAACCGCCGACATTAACACCTTTTCCTTCTCCAGTTCTCCCACTGATATTTAATTCAGAAAGCCGATCAGATGCTGAGCCGCAGCCTGGTCCATCGAAAAGACTGAGGACGGAGTAGTTCTAATTTAGAAAATCACCGTGGATTATGCCTATTGGGGATACCACGTAAAAAAAACGCGCCTCCAGACTCTAGCTCGTGGGTGGTGAGGAAAAGAGTATATAATTAATTATTAATAATATTGTAAAATTTATAATTAAAAAAATTTAAAAAACAAAATAAATAAAAAAAAACAATAATTGATGACACATTATTAGTACACACGTATAAATAAATAATAATAAATAAATATACCTGGACAGATTCACACACGGTTAATTAGACCCAAAGTAAGCTCCAAGCTTGTATTATGGAATCTAATAACACTACTTATACATACACAAATATTTTATAAGAATATAATTAACTAATTAACACCCAGACATCGTCGCCAACAACTATGTCTGCACATATTTTTGACTCCGGGCGGGAATCGAACCCACAACCCCCGACACAGTAAGCGCTCTCACTGCCACTGTGCCAACGGGCTTGTATAATAAAGGTATAGTTGTACTCACTTCGGAGCACTGTAAAACCTTAGCTATTGACTTAATGAAAAAATTTGTTTATAAAAGTTGTTCCTCATAAAACGATCTATAAAAATAGTCAGATATCATTTTCTCGTAAAATGTTTAAAAAAAAAGTTACATCGAAAAATATATTTTTTTTTCTCGAATTTCTGAACATTTTCGCTTATAACTTTTTATTTATAGTTCTACGACAAAAAGTTAGTGGACCAAAGTTGTAGAGAATTTAATTTGCAACAAAAATATTAACAATTTTTTTCAATAAAATTAATAGTTTAAGAGATATATCGTAAAAACCATTTCAACCCCTATTTTCAAGATGGCGGCCGTGGGACAAGGGTGGCGACCCCACAAACTTGTTTTTAGCTTTACACTGACCCCCCCTACACATCAAAAAAATAAAATTGCGTCCTCTAAAAAACGCAACCCCAAATGTAACTTTTCGATGGACTATAATGGTTCTGACCGAGTTTAGTATTTTATAAGTAACAAAAGACGGTGTCTTCGCTTTCCAACTATAATTTAAAAAAAGAACAATAATCAGATATACTATCATAATATTATGCAAATATTTTCAAGGCAATAAAAACTGTGACGATATTCCGTTGTCAAAGCTTACTTAATAGGTCTGTTTTAGTAGTTAACCCGTTAATTTACGAGCATCGTTTGCCACACGCAAGAATAAATCAAGATGAATTACAACAATGATCGGATCTGGCATTTGATGTCTAATCTCGCATATATTAAGTTGTACAAAGTAGCGCTGTCGCCTTATCCAATTTGATTATTTAATTAGAACATGCAACATTATTCCATGTTTCTTGGGAGAATCGTTTAAAAACCACTACGAATAACGTTAGCTGTGGAATTCCATTTTCAAAATAATCGAGCATCTTAACCACATTGTACAATAAAGATTGATGTAACATAATTGATCTCATTAATTATTTCGTTGCGGCTTCAACGAAGTGTGTAGAATAGGTTGTTGCGGTAAACAACGGATCTGATATTCGCAGAACAATACAATTGGAAACTACTAATGAGTATGTGAAGCAATGTAGGCCAAAGTTGCTTGCATAGAAAGGTGTGATGATATTACTTATGCATTTTCATTATATGCTGAGAATTGGTGATCAGATGACATAAACCTTAAAGTTAATGGAAATATTCTGTAGAGCGTCGAACTGGCGAACACTTAGTCCATTAACAGACGCTAAGCTATGTAATTGGAATATCTTAAAAATGAGGTGCATTCGTAAAATTATATTGATAACGGAAAGGAGCTTTGAATTTCATGATGGTTTTAACATTAAGATAGTTTGTTAATCCTATTTAATATTGAAGGTAAATATTTGTTTCAACGTGCTAATTTATGGAACTATCAGTTGTATTTAAAAATAATACTGGCTGCTTTTTAGCTTGAAAATAAAATCGCGAAGAATTGGTAGGTTTTTTTGTATTAAGACGGTTAAGCATGATTCTAATAGCTCTTTTTCTTTTCAGTGAGTCATGAGAACATAAAAATTTTAAAAAAAGTTTTAAAAAGTATTAGCCAGTAATGTCCCACTGTTGGGCAAAGGCCTCTCGTCTCACTGAAGATATCAGTACAGTGAGGAGGTTTCAGGCGTAATCACCACGCTTGCCTAATGCGGGTTGGTGATCTCAAACCCGAGCCATGTTTGAAAAGTATGAAACATGTTTTTGCTCGACCTGGGAATTGAACCCAGGACCTCAGTCTTAGCAGGCGAGTGCACATACCACTAGACCACCGAGGCGTTTAAAAAATTAAAATATAAGTGATAAACCTAGCGTAGAATATCGCTCCTTCAATACCACCTAATGAAACAGCGCATCAATAAAATAAGAACAAACCTGCTAAAATAATATAATTTTCGTACGGTCAATTTATTTAAAGCGCTCAAAACGACCTAATAAAGCCCACGTTAACAGAAAGTATGATTCGAGCATGCCACAGGCCTTACGTCACCCGTACGTGTTTTACCGCTAACAAACATACATTAATATGGAAAGCCTGCCTCTGCCAATGTGCCAGCCAACGCTGCCCCCACGAAGATGGCCATTGTCTTTTCAAAACGTGACTCCAAATGTTAATTGGACTATTAAAAGCCGAATGCGGGTCATTCCGACCATTACGACCGTAGCCCTTTTGAATATGTATATTAAAATTATTAGGTTCAATTTGTGTTAGGTTTCTAATGAGGTTATGCGCTTTCTTGTCACAGTGGCGCTTGCGAGGTGAATGCGCAAGCGATGAGCCCGGATGCGCGAAATGGTTATTGTTGTAACTGTGAGTATCCGATGGGGTATAGCATTCGTTTCTAAGAGCCTGTACACACTATAGTCAATAGTTAAACAGTTTTCTGGTCTAGGTAAATATACAGACTGGAACCCAGAGTTGTGGGGTGTAACAACCCCGTAACGCACACTGTCGGCCGTACTCAGAGTCGTCAAATGCTTCCTTAGTAGAGATTTAATGAGTGATTTTGACTTGTAATGTATGAAAAATGACGTCAATTAGCTAAGCATCGATTTAATGAACGTATCTAAGTACAGCACTGAGTTTGTCCTCTACACCACTGTTAGAGTAGTTGATTTAAAGTATTTATGAAACAGAGGGCTGAAAACCAGTGGGGTGTTACAACATATGGTTAATTGGACACTGAGTCTATCCTTCTACTGTCACAGAAATTATATAGTTCATAGTGTTTATGTCTTCCTTATTTTTAAATAATTTTGTCATACTTTCGGATAGTAGTCGTTACATGAGCCATGTCAGAGGCCTTTGGCGGCTCAATAACTCTGACACCAGGATTGTTCAGGTTGACCATCCACTCGATGAAGAAGAAGAAGTGTAGAAATAAATGGCTTCCATCATATGAAAGAGCGTATACTAGAGGTATGATGTCTTACATACATCCAAATGGCGTTGAATATGTACTGACAACTGTTTGTTAGACTGCTAAAGACTGTTTTATCCACGACAACCAAGTCAGTTGGAAGACTGTGGTGACTATAATGGACTAAGGTTCTAAGTGTGGGAGCTATTGGCATTAATCGGTTATGAATTTATATCTATGGTAATAAATAGGGTACTAGAATAATGAGTAACTACGCTTCGGAACGTCGAATGAGCGTTAGTATCTGAATAATGGCTTCACGCGTATTTAGCATTTTATTTGTGTGTACAAGGTATGGCGAATAAATTACTTTAAAGCACCATGTTTTAAATGTTCTTTTGTTACATGTCAAATATACTCGTATGTTATTTATTGTTTCTTATTGCATAATAATAACTACAAGTGAACTTACAGACATAATAGATTTCAGGAAGTTTCGCGACACAACAAATTGTTTTACCAAGTAAAAACACTTACTTTGATTTCCCGACGTTTTGAGCAGATTGCACCACTTGTAGACGCAGGCAGACTGAAGACTTTGGAGTTACCGCTGTGATGCGAGGGTAGGCGTTCTAAGAACTGAAACTACCCTCTGATGGTCAATATTAGAAAAATGTGCATAACTATTAAGCTGACACACTACAAAGTAGCCTGGAACTTAGTGTTTTCGGCACATCGCATTTAGAGTATTTATGTCTTTTGCTGTACGAAAAACTATAAAGATGAAAGACCCTTTTTCTCTGTATTCGTAGTTTTTCAAGACGATTTTTTTATAAAAATGCATTGTATGCGCTCCCGTACATAAACCATTAAATACAAGTATTTATAAAGTCCAGCTGAGGTGATATGAATAAAAATTTACATAACAAAAGATAATCTATCAGCAGCTAAAGCACCAAGAATTTGCATGTTTTGGTTCATTATACTCCGAGGTTCCTATTCGGTGAAAAGCTTTGTTGGTTTTATGCCAACAGTGAATATACTTACGTAGCTTTTGAATTCATTAGGCTTTTATGTTCGCGCTTAAATACTGAACGCTAATGATTGCTAGTGTTCCTTTCTTTTCATAATACAAGCACTTAGGTCGGGAAGTTAGTCAATTCATTGACTTTAAGTTCTAGACTAACACTTTTTTGGACTAATGTGTACTGTCTGCAGTAAACAATAATTTGATGTTGAAATAATATTCGTTATTTCGAAATAACGATCGAAATTTAATCATTACATTTTAAATTTTTAAAACAACAAGGTGTATTTTATTACGTCCAAATCAAATACATGAGTTAAGTTAATAGAAGTTTGTGGTATCATCACTACATAGTATAAAACAAAGTTCCCGGCCGCGTCTGTCTGTTCGCGATCAACTCAAATACTACTACACGGATTTTCGCGCGGTTTTGACCAATCGATAGAATATTTTTTCCGGAAGGTTTCTATGTATAAAAATTCCCGATACCTCCACGGGAACGGGCACAGCGCGGGTAAAACCGCGGGGCGCTGCTAGTGTTAAACTAACGTAGACGATTTTGAATAACTTAAGTAAGGAACCTTTTCTACCCGAGTGCACCTCACACTTTTCTTTTTTTATATATTTAACCGATGACAATATTATACCAGTAATATTTATGGTTCTGTACTCATGTACATGTACTTATACGTAGGTATGTATAAGTACATGTACATTAGTACAGACTGGCGTATGCCAGTCGTGTCATTAAATAACTTAAAGCCTTTTAGCTTAAGCAAATACCAATCAAACTGACTAATACAAAACAATCTTTTCCAAGTAAACTCCGTGACATTGCTAACAAAAACAATAAAACAAAACCTCACGTCACGGTAAGAATTCGCAATTGCACCCACAGCCTTTCTTAAAATGCTGTTAAAAACAATGTGTTTTATGTCATATAAATTGTATCCGTCCAGTCATCTGTCAGGTAGGACGGAGCATATTTTATAATTATACGAACGCGTACATGGAATAGCAATTATTTATTTATTTTGTAAAAGGATTTTTATTGTTTTTACACCGAGTTTCTGTTAAGTAGTTATGATCAATATTATATTATATTGAATATCTTTGTGTGTCAGTGTCAGCATGAGTGCTGCATTTTAGCACCTTTAGAAAGTGCATCTAATCATTTATTTAGTTGTAAATCTTATTCATAAGTTTGTTCTAACATTCACTGGATATACTTAAATAAACAAAATAAAATAAGTACCAAAGTGTGTTTTGCATTCATTTTTATTGTTTGCTATCAAAATGTAAGGGAACGTTATTAGGAAATCATACTACTATTACAATGAGGTGAAGTTTCTAACTTTGTTAGTAAGGGTTAATCTCACTCAGATTTGAATTTGGCTATTTTTCATCCCAAAATTCTCACGGGAACGAGTACAATGCGGGTCCAAATATAAAGGAGCTAGCAGCGCCCCGCGGTTTTACCCGCGTAGCAATATCCTACAGGTTCATTTCGACGGTCAACAAAAAAAATAGTACTCAGCGATCATCTAGAAAGCAGATAGCTTTTATTCAACCTCCAACTTTTCCACCGATTCTTAATATCCGTGTTTGTTCATTGGATTATACATGTGTCAGTGAATTCAACGCGCCTTGCATATTCGGTACGAATGCGTGCGTTTGACAATACTCGTACGATCAAGATTTCTGTGTCGCAATCTAGAAACAGGTGCAGGGCCACACGTGATTTATATGAACAATTGATTTATTTATAGGTTTATTAGAATTTAAAAGTATTTTAGAAAAATAAATAGGTTTATTACTTAATAAAAGTATACTTTATACTTTCTCAAGAATACTTTAAAAAATTTAAGTTAAAATGGAGAAAACTACTCGCAAATCTTGCTGGTTTCATCACTTGTTACTCGAAAACAGCTGGACCGATTTTCATCATGTTTTTTTAAGGTTTAATTCACCCCAATAGTGGTATTTCTTACTAACGCTAACGCGCTTCCGCAGTCCGTCCCGGGTTTTCCAATACGCATACCTTGTGGGACGCCATTAGGCGGTCTAAAAACTCCACAAACTCTGACACCAGGTTTCCCGCTAACTTACTCGAAATGAAATGATTTAGCACAAAAAACAACAAATTCCCACGTAAACTGCAGATGAAACCGCAGGGATTCGCTTGTATAGTATAAATGTAACTGACAATCATTTAAAAGATAAACAGTAACAGATTCCTTTCAAGTCTAGTCTAGCAACTTATAATTCACGTCATGCTACCATCGGAAATCTAAACACATGCTTAGCGATCGCTTAACATTGTCCTAGTGCCAAATATGCAAGCTACGAGTACAAACAATTTGTCGCCGTTTACGGGACTCAAAGAGACCGATTGAATAGAGATTGTGTTTTGTTTTTGATAATACTCTATTTAGGAAGCCGATGCTTTGCTTTACGCCTGAAGTATTAGATATAATAATAATATAATATACCCGGACAAATTCACACGGTTAATTAGACCCAAAGTAAGCTCTAAGCTTGTATTATGGAATTTAACACCAGTAACATACTACTACATTTACGTACACAAATACTTTTTAAGAAAATATAATGGACTCAGATACGAGCTTTCTATCTAAAGGATTTCGAATAATGTTATCTAGGTATTAACTGTCTGCTTCTAAAACCATCCAGACTTTCAAACTAAGCATACATAACCCACCAGGTAGCTAACCCTGATCTCATTAGTACTTAAGTAAAGTGATCTCATTGAGGCATTTTCATTACATTTTTATCATGGGTAGAGAATAAGTATGTTGATCCTTCCATATAGTGATATTGCCATATATATATTGATACGGCTAACATAGTATATTACATGCTTACTGTCATTTAATGGAACTTCCAATTACTTAAAAATATTGGTACTATGAAAAACTGGTGTAGGTAGGTGGGATTTTAACTTCCAACGTTGGCATCTAGGAATCTTCGTCTTTCCTCGTACGTGAGATAATGATAAGAAGACCAGGGTGTCGCGAATCCAACTTATTCTTAACAATACACATAGTAATAATGATCTGGTTTCACCCGCGGCGTATCACAGGCCAGCGGTACTTTTATAAACAAGATATTCATCAGGTACGTGAGCGTCTTCGTAAGCACACCAAGGCACATCTATGAACAACTTTATTACATTATTCTTAGTCATTTCAAA
Organism: Cyclophora albipunctata; assembly: GCA_963082685.1. Taxonomy (NCBI): domain Eukaryota; kingdom Metazoa; phylum Arthropoda; class Insecta; order Lepidoptera; family Geometridae; genus Cyclophora; species Cyclophora albipunctata. The sequence goes on from OY720123.1 coordinate 4,615,110, forward strand.
GATTTTCTCATAATGATTGTCCCAAAAACGAGTGTTTGTGCCGTCAAAAGGCTTTTGTCTAATCGCTGTCATGACTGTAGTGTCACGTGTTCACTTATTGTTGTTTTAATGGATGTTTCCGTTTTTTTGTATGACTTTTGGGAAAAGCTTAAGATACGGCTTGTTAGACGCTTTTCACATGTTTTGATGCGAACTCGTTTTTTAGTTTCTTGGTGATGAGACATCCAATTAAGTCAGAAGTAATTTTATAACTCGTTGGTACCTGCCGGTTAAGCATCAATTCGAACTAATCTCCTGAATTAAGCTCGCCGTGGTACCGCGATCTTAAAACCGATACCTTTGGTACATAATTAAATATCTAGTTCAAAGTATCAAATGCTTGATCTTACGCTTGTCATTTTTAATGCCAGTTTTAATATATTACAAATTCATATACATTCGACCCTGAAAGAATAAAGTTAAAGGTGGCATAGAACAGCGGGTTAGGCTCTATCTAAGAACTTTTTCAGTTTTGCATTCTGTCCGGTAAAGGTAATAAAAAACTTAATAAATAACGAAAATGTTTGTAAATAATATCTCCAAACAGTTCTCACCGCCAAATCAAATCACGTAACCGAATGCCGCGTTTGGACAATGGCCAAAAACAGGATGCCATTATAATGGGTAACGATTAAACACAACAATAAACATGGTGTAAGACAAATGTATTATCGGATTTGTAAGTTTGGTATCAATAATTCATACCGCGACTGTGGTATGCATCGCCAACCGTTACTTGGAAGTCTTGCTTATGTTCATTAGTAATTTTATGGAGGTACGCTTTGGCAAAACCGCTGGGCTACATAGCAATTGGCGTAGATGTAGAGAAAAACTGGAAGCACCATTACGTTAACTTTTCTTTGGTCAGGAAAAAAGAAAAAAGTACAAGAGTCAGATATCATATTATAGGGCAAATACCTCTTATTGCACTGAAAATATCAGTACACTAAGAAAGGTAACCCGTAATTACCTTGTAAAAAATCTCTAATACTTTATGAATCTTTGTCCTAATTGACTGACATATATACAATGCACAAATATAGCAGTTATGTAATACAATTTCGGACCCGTAGTTCCTGAGATTAGCGCGTTCAAACAGACAAACAAACTCTGCAGCTTTATAATATTAGTATAGATAAGCAACGTGTCCTTCTTCTAAAATCTTCTAGTCCTTTGACTTCTCCTCTTGTCAAGAAAACTCATAAAAATAAATTTAAAATTAGTATAATTTGATATGAAATAAAATATATCAGTTATTGTTTGTACAGGTCGTCAACACGCAATAAATTGAGTTGTAAAATAAGATTCATTACAAACATTAAACAAACGTACTTATAATTCCAAACAGTCACCTACAAGTCATACAAGCGGCTAAAAAGTGAATATCAAAGTATTTTATTAAATCCTGTATCCTATCTTCCTATACATTCGTTGGGCAAGTGCAATGATAACTCCTTATTGTTATTACTCTACTGCTAACCTCAATGAGAGTCTGTAGACTGTAGACTTCTGCTCTTTACCAAGATATTTATAAACAACTAAAACGAGAAGCGTATTAAGTAAAGTATCAAACTCTATAACAAAACTGTCTCTTCCAAAAACTTTATATCACAAACATTACGTGTAATCTATTCATATAAAGTTCGTGTATTGACAATTTAATTACACTATGATCCGGCTATCGGTCGTATCGATGTGGGTGTCCGATATATGAATGCAAATTACTAATATCATAGTTTTATTAGGAACGGCTAAGTGTGAAGACGAAGGCTCTTTGATTCCATTTTAATCAACAAGTGGACCACATTAGCTTAATGTCACTTCCATGCTAATTTAATTAACTCTGCGTTAATTTTTGTAATAACCTATCTATTTTATTCGAAGTGCTAGATATTAAATGGGATTGACGATGATTGTAGTAAGGGCTTAGGATTATAAGTGTTATTAAAGTCAATTTTCATCAGGGTAAATATTAATTTATGTAAAACTGCATCCTTTATGGCCAAGTGGCAATCGTTTTGCATTCTATTTGGGTGTCTGCTGTCAAAATGGAAAATATGTGGGAATGTGTGTATATAGTAAGCAGTGGGATTACATTAGCCTGTTTTATCCCACTGCTGGGCAAAGGCCTCTCATCTCACCGAAGAGTGCAGTAGTACAGTGAGGAGGACATACTAACTGGACGCGAAACGATAACTATTTTGCTAGTAAGGCTGTAGATTTACCTAATTTGGCTGTAGGTAGGAGATTTAATGAGTGATTGACATGTAATGTATGAAAAATTTCGTCAAGTATCGATTTCTGAACGTTTCTGAGTACGGCAGTAACAGAACACATTGTGTAGCTGAAGTTAAAGGAAACATTTTACACAGAAAATAACATGTTGTTTGTTCATATTTGTAGGCACCTTGAAAGCACTAGCTTTCATTATTAAACTGTAAACACAACATAATTACAGGCCTTTACCCGTACACTGCCTAAACATCTGCTTAAAATTTCACAAATACAGCAAATAAATCATAACCCTGTAATTCTTTGGGCGTGTCACGAACGTTCGACATTAGATTTTCGCCAGCGCATATGCATTTTCCTTACACATTTTAATGTTCATGTTACCGCAGTAATGTACCCTACATTTAACTTAATTATAGGATCACAACGGGTTGCATTTTAAGTAGTATTTCGGTAATATAATAGTCAGATGGCACGCTCGATAAGTAAGTCTGATACTTGGAAAGCCTTGCTTATTAAGAATTCGGGCCGCGATTTGTGTGTGTTCGGTCGCGAAGAACAAATGAATATAATAATTATGAGGCGAAGGGGTTAAACGGAATTATTTATAGCTTAATAAATATATAACAAGCTGGAGAATGTATACTGCTGTGGATAGTACAATGTATTTCTGGTACCTAGTTTGTTAGCAAAACATGTATTGTACGAAAGCGTAATTTAAGATATCCATCATGTTACGAGTCTAGTTTACATGTAATAATCTTACTAGTACACACTAGTAAGATATATACACACGTATTAGACATGTTTTTATTCGCTTACACCATTTTTCTTGATCTACCGCGTTGTCACTTGCCAGATACTACCTATTATGAGAACCTATCCGTTTTAATAAGAGTTTCGGGATGTAAAAGTGGCCTACAAACTAACTTACAAGAATTTTGAAAATATCTCTTCAAGTCCAAATAGAAGTGCCAGAGATAAACGCTTTTGAATAAACAAAATTAACTTTTCGGCTTTTTGATATCAGTATAGAAGTATTTATACCTGCTTCTCTGCAAATACTTCATGTTGTACCTCAAAGTTCAAGTTTTCTAATTCAGAACGTAACAAAAATAATAACTTACCAGCAACTTATGTGAATCCTCTTCAGGGCATCAAAGAAGGCCGCACATTAACTTATGTGAGACAAACATCCCATCTGGATTTACATCAGAAAATCATCAAATTATTTCATTTCAAACTACTGTTTTAGACATACGGTAGCCCCTTGGCCTTATGCATACAAATATTGACTAATCAATTTTATATTATTCAATGCATTTCTTATTCATGGCGGTGGACTTTAGTTCAAAGACGACATACAGTCTGCGACTTAAAACTTTTTTTAATATAGTTTTTTAAGTCTAATGTTAGTGGGACAAGAGTTCCCATAGAACTGTTTTGTATGCTTCACCATGTTACAATCAATTTATTTGTTTTTTGTTTTAAAACTACTATTACGTGCGGTATTTGAGTACATATATTATTAACTAAAACTTAAATCTTAGAATTGCTATAGTAATTTTGGATAAACTGTTTGTTATATTTTCCTATCACCTAACTCTCTCATTGGAACATACTGCAATCCACTGTTTAAATCTTATTGGTTGTCACCAGAGAAATGACAATCAACTTATCTCAGAGTGGATAAAGTTCACTTTGACTTATAAAGCGATAAAGACCGAAACTGCGTTAAGCGGGCGCACGGTTCACGTTTATATGAACCGCGCGGGCACCCGCTTAACGCAGTTTCGGTCCTAAGGGTCATAAAAAGTTTGAGGATAGGAAAAAGTGGAAGGAACTCCAAGGACAAGAGCCCAGCTCCTAAATTTAAGAAGACTAGAAGGTTTTAAGTCACAAGACTTGTCACAGTCACATGGTACCAATCGATTATAATTCACAAAGAGTATCTACTCACTTTACCTCGTATCGTATTACAAACTCTTTAGTTGGACAATACTTACTGTAAATTTTAACAACCCAAAGTTTTTCCTCTAATAGGTTTATTAGTAATTCGACTCGTGTAGTTAGAAATTTTGACCGGGATTTAACTTTACATGAGTCATTTGTTAACCCGTTATGTGGCTATAAACTTGTGACAGTCGGCACATAGTTGGCAAATAAGATGTTTTATAGTAGACTAGCAGCGCCCCGCGGTTTTACCCGCGTTGTGCCCGTTCCCGTGGGAATTTCGGTAATTTTTTTACATAAAAACCTTCCTCTTGAATCACTCTACCTATTACAAAAAACCGCATTAAAATCCGTTGCGTAATTTTAAAGATTTAAGCATACAGACAGACAAACAGTGTGACAGACACGAAAAAGAGACGACTTTATTTTATACTATGTAGTGAAGACGATATCTCTTCGTCATTGTAGCCTATAGGGAGATAGGCGCCTTAGTTTCTTAGTAGGCAGTGCGATGACTTTGTCACACAAGCTATGTGAAGTAAGTTTGTCGCTAGTCTGTTTGTATGCACACTATGTGAAACTTGTTGGCCGTGTCATACTACACCACTATAAAGCTTGTTGCTTGTTTGTCAGTATTCCCATCAAACTTCACTCACATATTGGATAGTGTGTGACAAAGATGACACTCTACTTACAGTAACGAAACTGACCGACTATCTCTTTCAAAGGCCGAGGAACAAAACATGCTGGCTTTTGCTATACTTTCTTATATGTAACGTTAATTGGAGGCAATTCTTACCATTAGTGAAGAGTTAGAAAACAGTAGTCTTATTAAGTTGCACAGTTATGATCATATCTTAGTCTTACTTGACTTGAATAAAACATATTCTGAAGAAAAGTAAAAGAAAGTCTCACTGTGACATCACCCTGTATTATATGTGTTGAGTATAAGTACTCTATAGGATTAGTGTCAAGACTAGCTAGACTATTAAAGTAATACTGGTGACCGGCAGTCCCAATACAAACTTTTCTTAACGGATGGCTGCAGTGATGCAGCAAAACTGCAGTCACCCTGTACAAAAGCACAAAGGAATTGCCAGACTTTTTTGCTGTATTTTAAATACCCGTGTGGGTACATATGGCACCGTTACTCCAAAACATTATATTAAAACTGTGTTCCGCCAACTAAATGTAACACAATCGTAATTACAATAATAAGTAATGTAAAGTAAGTGGGTGGGGTCGTTTAAAAGGCAGTAAACAAAATTATATCGACCCACGGTCGCAATTAGTTCAGCTAGAATTAAATCGGATATTTCTTAACGGTCTTTTACACTTGATAATAATATTATGTTTCGATGAAGCTCTTCTTCGGTTGTGTTGGGAGAACAGACTGTATGTATACATAATCGTAGATATAAGAAAAAATTAGAACAACTTCGGATTGAAAATTCAGTACACTCAGACTTACATAAATAAAAATAGTAGTCGTTACATGAGCCATGTCAGAGGCCTTTGGGGGCTCAATAACTCTGACACCAGGATTGGTCAGGTTGACCATCCACTCGATGAAGAAGAAGAAGAAGACAAATAAAAATAAATATTAGCCTTAAACCCCACTGCTGAGCAAAGGCCTCTCATCTCAAGACATCAGTGCAGAGTCCACACATATAGGTCAAATCTAGAACCTTCTTATTTGAAGTCGGCGAGCATGCAACATTACCTAGGCAATGAAGATACACGGTGTATTAAGGTGAAGTAAAAATACCACTTTATATGCTTGTAGGACTTAATCAACAATTACTTAATTACATGTGTATCCCAAGTAGTAATATTGTTTCACTTAAAAATACTTGTTCGCATTAAACAGCTCTACTTGAAATAGTATTATTAAAATAATTTGTGAGCAAATAAAGGATGTTACTCATTTACTTAAACATACGACGTTTGCACAAAAGTATCTATAATTAACGTACCTATAATTAATTTTAATAGCTTTAATTATACCAGTCAGTAACAAACTAGTATTTTAAAACATTGTGTGTGTACCCTAACAGAATTAAAAACGTGGCACGCCAAGTAAATGTGAATAATTACGTATTTAATAACGCTTTTGTTCTCGGACAGTCGACGAGGAAATTCGAGTAATTCAATTGTGTTTAAGACTGTTTAATTTGAATTGATGCACTGCCGGCTTGCTTTCTAGATCGCTTTTCGTTCCGGCGTATTAGGGTTACGCATTCTTTACATTAACACCATGAGAACCAGTTTGAAAACATTATTTATTTATATTACAAAAAATAAGAGATTATACAGTATAGGCTCCTCGATTTCGTTAACTTTCAGCTAGCTAACTCGTAAACTCGCTGTCTTTACGGCGCATGCGTACCTAACATAATTATTACTACAGTTTCTTTACGTTTGAAGGTTGATTGAGCGTAGCCGTAATGGAACAATTGTTTTCTAGGAATTGTCCTTTAGGTATAAACCACTGTTGGTTAACAGAGCAAATAACATTGGCAAATAATAACGATGCAAAACTATCAAAATTAGTTAAATTAACCATACAGAACCATCCAAAAATAACCGTGTCCCTCTTACGAACAACTATTTAGAATGTTCTTATAAATTGTTAAAGTGTGAACGAAGCGTGAATTCAAAACAATTTAATAATTATCTCTACCTATCTGTACAAGTATATATAAGTGAGTATAGTAGTAATATTAAGAAACAGTTCAATGAGATTAAAACATGGCTTGAGTCATGTTGACTGTGACTCATTTACGACATCGTTTTGATTGTTAGATGCAAAATAGTGTTTGGATGGCCTCTGAGCCAAAGGCCTCAGACATAGCTCATGTAACGACTACTATCCGTAGAAAGTAAACGGGACCGACGGTTTAACGTGCCCTCCGAAGCACGGAATCGTCTTACTTTTCGGGCAATCGGGGATTCAGCCTCTAATGCCCTAACCAAACTGAGGGCAGTCTCACAAAGAGATTTTTGTGAGATATTGTCCCCACCAGGAATCGAATCCGGAACCTCCGGATCGTGAGCCGAACGCTCAAACCACAAGACTACGGTCGTTCAAATGCAATTTTGATAACTATTCGCCTAAAAAGAGGAATGTTCATTAATTAGTATTAAAAGCAATCACTACGTTTTTAAGATATCAAAAATATTAATATACCTAAACGATATTTTGTCTTGAATATAATCCGAAGCAATCGAAAGTCGGAAATGATCACAAAATCAATTACAAAAATAAACAAATTCAGTAAATCAAATTTATTACTGAAAGGGAGTCTAGTTAATCGAAACCAGGAAATTAAAAGCGGCATTTGCATAATTGATACGTTTCAAATGAATCCGCGTAGAAAACTTATCGTCTTTATTTTGAATTTTTGTAAATGTTTTAATGACTTATACGATTTTAATTAAAATAATGTTTATGACATAGCTTTTGGAAAGGCCATAAATAAGCACCCTAATAATACGGAACATCAGCATTGGTGAAGTGAAGTGTTACTATTATTATTTTTGGAAAATTGAAATATGATAAAAATAAACACTTCGGCTGTCACGATTTGATTAGACCCGAACTAAGCTTTTAAGCTTGATTTAAGGAATCTAACTAACTGATACTATTACATATACATACATACACAAATATCTTATAAGAATTTATAATAGACACACAGACATTGTGTCCAACAACTATGTCTGCAAATATTGGGCGGAAACATAACTCGCAACCCCCCACACAGTAAGCGCTCTCATACGCTACTGTACCAACGGCCTTGTCAATGGAAACTTTAAAATGAACATGACCTTATTTACTTGTATAAAGCAATAAATAATTCATATTACTAATCATCATAAAACATAAGTATCATGAAATACTTTATCAACACTTAACCCTTCAAACAGAACTTATGAACAAAAAACACAAAACCATTAAAACTTCATTAGCATAAAAACAAAATTATTAATAACAATAACCCATTAGATTAATATCGACACGCGTCAGCAGTAAAATACTTAACCCCTTAGCTCTCTTTGTATTAAAGGTTTGTAAGAATTAATCAAATCATTCTAAAGATTTTTATCTTGAGGAGTGTACCTTTGAAATTAGAGCAAGATAGAACATCAATTGTTTTCTTTCGCCCACTAGCGCATGCCATAGTTGTTATTTTATTGTGAAGCATTATAGATATATATATAGATATAACGGATTGTAATCAACTCATTGTGTGAGCGAAGATGCATCTAAGCAATGGTATAGGAGTGAAAAAGTTGCGTGGACAATATAATATTGAAAACTTGGATAAAGCGTTGATGTCAAAATTGGATTGACAGCATGGGTGATTTTAAGTTTTTGTCGTTATATACTTACCTGTAGGTAGCAAAAACTTAAAAATGTATACTCTCTCTAAAATCATGTTCGTCGACTGTTCTTAACCCATTTAGACCGGAAACTATTTTTGTTAAAATGTTGTGTTTTTATTGCTGATATCTATCAAAGGGAGTCTTATGATCAGAAAAATCACATTAAAAAAAATCTGTAATAAAAGGAGGGTCGTAGGGGGGCCGTACCCTATGTGGTACGGTAGGACTATACGCATACAAAAAGTCCGATATTTTTAGCAACTAATTTTATTCAGTTTTTGTATAATATTTAATAAAACATTTTATTTGGGTACATATTTCGCACTTGGCACATTTTGTCAGGCATAGTTTATGACATTGTCCACATCTCATCCGTTTTTCTTGCTCAGTATCGTGGTGTTCTTCGTCATCAGATGATCAGATGCTATTGAGTGTGGACGAATAAGACCCGATTTTTGGCAATAGTTCATTTTATTTCGGATATATGTATAATAAGACATAGAACAATTTGCAAATCCATCTTCCCACCAGTATCTCCGCACAGCAGCCACGCAATTTGCTCAGACATGTCAATGCAAACGATGGAAATCGCGTGGAAATCCATAATTTGCCTCTTAGTTTGCTTCGAGCACCAGCTGAAGTGGCTAGAGGTTCAGGAGATCCAGAAGTTGATGAGGACGTAGCTTGTGGATCTGAAGAGCCCTTACAAAAAGAATCCAAGATTTATGGGTGAAATAGGCAAGACTTACCACCAAAGTATTCATTACGAATATGCATTCAGGGCAAAAAGTGGTACATGCCTCTAATCTTGCCTGGTCCACCTATAAATCTTCATCGGTCTGATCGGCATTAGCAGTTGCAGGTGGCAGTACGAAAATATCATATTCTTGCTCATGACTACTGGTACTCGTCTTCATCTTCAAAGTTTGTTGCAATATCGTGCAGAGTCAAAGACCTAGAATACAAATATATGAATGTAATAATAATTTTTAGCAAAATAGTACCCAAGATATTAGTTTCCCGTAGGAATTGCAGGATAATTAACAGCGAATATTATGTAAAAAAGTAAGAACCTTATACATACCAAATTCTATTTAAATAACTCCAAATTTTACAAAATATGTCACTAACCAAGTATTTTTCAAATGTATGAAATACTAGTGATTTTAGATGTCGTATAGGCCTACTGTACCGTATATGGTACACCTACTTTCAAACTGTATAATTCATACAAAACTGTATTTACCGATCATTTTTAGTTGTTATAGTATTTACTATATTATAAACTTTAGGATATAACTAATAAATAATATTATTTACCAGAAATAATTCTGTACTTACCTTCTTGAAAACATTGCAATTATTTTTTCTCGACTCAGCTCCATATATTCACAAGTATTTTCAAAATTACTAGTAAAAACTATGTTTTATATTTTTTTACATAAAGCTAACAAATCAAGTTAACTAATAAACAAGTTAAACTTTAAAAAAAATATATTAGCAACGAATTATATTTTTTTAAACTTACTGTACCCTATGTGGTACGGTAGGTCTAAATGGGTTAATATAGATAGCTATGAATGCTCTTTATAAAATTACCTTTCAAACATAAAAACTAGATCGATCCAATATATGAGGACTTACCAAACTTACCACACAAGATCCCATCATCACTGGTACTTCTATGAATCTTATAAACCACTTTCTTCCTACCCATACCTCAAAAGTTCAGATAAAACAACATGTGTTTCTTCACCTAACGAATCTTTCCCGGCATAATGAGAACGACAATGTAAAGTGGGCTCGGTATTTACATAATGTCAACTAAGTGTAGGAGTGTTACTATATGAACCTACTCGAATCTCATTAATCGAATCAGAGGTATTCCTTTGTGTTCCTTTGTGTATGTTTTATATGTTGGTTTTGTTATTAACTGTTTTGATATCGAGACTTTCTCGACCATTTTTCGATCGTTAGTGAAATGAAAATAAATAGTAGGATTTGTTGTTGTTCAATTTAAGTATTTTTAATCATGGGTCAGGTTTGAATTACCATTACCAACAGCGCTACAGGCGAAGTCAGATCAGAAGCTTTTGTCATGTTGTTTTCTATCAGCAGACGGTTAATAATGAATTATGCAGTGATGGCCAAAACGACTAGATATAATAAAAAAAACATTGAATCAATTCAGCTTTTAAAAAATGGCCCGTCCGCACCACAGCGCATTAAAATGGCCAAACAACGCATCGACATTGTCAAAATCTTTTCGTAATGTATTGTGATCGGTCAATTGATCTTCACTCAGCTCCACTCCGCTTTAAAGGGAACGCACCCTTAGCCATTCATTTTATTTAAAAAACACCACATCCTACGAAAGAACCTTTATCGTATACATTCGAACACTTTCAAATACAAAGTTTCCTATTCCTATCTACAAGAATATTCGAAATACAATAACACAAACCAGTAGTAGACGATAAATAATAACTCTAGAAGTTCTGGACACCTACGTAAATTGAAGTCGAAAAAGCGTAATATAAAATAGGTGACAAATCAAGGCAACACACATTGAAGAAACGAAACAAAATTAGTAAATGAATCATGGACTGTGTAGACGAGAGACTTTTATTCTGCCTGACTTTATCAATTTTAATATAAGATTTTTGAGTGAAGTAACTCACGTCAGAATGACGAAAAAATCTCAAAATTTTGCCAGCGAGAATTTTATTGAAAAAAAAACTGCCTTATTCCTAGAAGAATGACACGATCCAACCGAAATGCAGTAAATTCCGATTTGAAACCAAAACCAAAATTGATAGTGTAAGAACCCAAATTGATAGTGTAAGCTAATAACCTATATTCTTTTTTCAAATCAATATGTCTGCAGACGTCCGATGCAGTAGGCACTCTAAGCGCAGCGAAGAGGTTGAGACCGCTATGGTCGGCATCAATATTTTAGTGTAAGATCTAACAACCAATATTCTTTTTTCAAATCATTCTATTTGCAGTCTCTCCATGTAGTCAGGCACCATCCCTAAGGATTTTGACTTCTACATGGACCAGTCCTTCGTCTGCACGATCATATATACTTAAATTTACAATTTTTAGAAGCGAATGTCGAAGAGTAAAATGATCGGATATGAATACAATGGATCCCAGATCACCGGTATTGAACACCCGCTGTGCTCAAACGCATACACCACACAAAATGAGATAAAAACTTTAATAAAATCCTTATGTAAATTAAATTTGTGGATCTTTGTGTGTCGAAGATTATAAATATTTTTAAAATGACAATACAAGATCATTTATTCGATTTGGAGCAGACTTAAAAAAGAAATACCATACGGAATACAAACAAATCCTCTAATACCTAACATTAGTATGAGTACCAGTTTTGTTTACTTAAGTAAGAGCTTATTTACGAAATTGGACAGTAAAAGTACTTAAAATAATAATGATTTAGGATTATGGAAATTGTTTTGAGGTATCAACTCACAAATGTTAGTAAAGAGATTAAAATGAACTTAAGTTTGACTGTGAAAGTGTCATAAAAATATTGATGCCTTACACAAGAAGAAAAATATTCTTTAAACCATACTAATTTTTGAGCTAAATATAATTCCATCATTACCTCTATTAACAATGAGAAGTAAAATTCGTGGAATGGGTTGATCCAAACTTACCTCTTACTGTACAGCCCAGCCCGGCACGACATCGATAAATACTGTTACATACCGTCACATAGGACATAGCTTATAGAACTTAAAACAACATACAAAAATATTTAATAATATCTTTGGACGTGCCTTAACTAGGTACTTAAAAATAAGATTGCTATATAGCAAAACAGAATGAATTAAAATCGCCTTTGTAATTTCTCAAAGCACTCTTTAAATCACTAACACATCCCAACTGCAAATAAAATTATATTGCAAAACAGAACACAAACAGGCTGAAAACATCTTAATTACAAGATTAGGTTGTAACTAATCAAAATAACTATAAACCTGATGTTATATCGTTATTTCTTTACACATCACTATAACACGTTACATTATGAGTAATCCAACACTGATCAAAGTTTGTTCTAAGTGATTTATATATCAATAAACATAATAATTTATTACATAATGTAAACTCGACTAGGTATCGATTGTAAATTATTATTTTACAACTTGGATTCGTTTTAATTAAAAGATAATTGTGTAAGAGCCGGACAGAATATAGTGGAGACTGTGAAGACTTTTCGTTTGACAGTTTTCTGTAGAGCTAAGATCCTGGCCCAGACAAATGTTAGTCTTCGTTTTTTTCTAAAGACATCTCTCTCGCTCTATTTCTATATGAAGAAAAGAGATAAAATATAGAAGATAGTCTTTACACATTAGAGTATAGTCGACTATTTTGACACGTAGCAGACTATTTTGTCAGTCATATACTTATTTGTTTGGTAATGCAAAGAATTTAGACCTACTTTTTTTAATAGATTAATAGATAATAGATAAACTGAGTGAAAATTGATCTGTCTCCGTCGAACAAGTCGTTCAAAAACTGTCTAAATTTACAATTGTATATTGTGCTCCGGCTCTTAAACTATTTTAAATGGTGTTGTAGGAATTAATATGATTTATGTTTGTCAATGAGCAATGGTTCTTGTTCAGTAATAAGTTAAGTTATTTTCATTGATTAGGTTAATTTAGATGACTTTCGCTTTGGGTTTTAATTAAAATTGAAAGCTTATGAAGATTGATAAATGGAAGAATGTTGAGATAGAATGATTTGAATGAAGCTAAAACTTGGTTGAAATGAACCATATTATACGTACTTGCATTATTATTACACATAGGGAGAGCCACGTTGACTTGGGCAACGGCATTGTAGTACAAGAGATTGATGTTCTTTTTTTAAAACAAATGTGAAGTCGTCTTTGCAAGCTTTGACTCCGAAACATAGTGTTAGTGTAAACAAAAACAAATGAAAGTTGACCCGATCACATGAACATAACTAATCCAGCTGCAACACTATCAAGATAAATTAATTTAAAATATTGCACAAAACTACATTGAAACGCAATGTTATCAACATTTTAAAACAACAAAAAGCTCAGCATTTTCAAGCGAACTTATCTCATATGCAAATACAACTGTTGATACGGACTAATGGAATCAATAAAGTACAATAATTTAAAAATAAAACGGTGATCACATTCCAATTAAGATAACACACAAACTTAGAAGTGTCAAAATCAATAAAAAACTGACAAAATACTCATAAAAGTAATCGGATACGTGACAAAAATATCAATTTACACGATGAAGTTGAATTAACATTTGGTTAATAAACAATTTTTATGCAAACATCTTTGAGTTATGTTTGCTAATAAATTTCTAAAGCATTGTACTTAATCTTATTTCGTGAAATCTCCATTATGAGCTATTTAAAAAAAACACAAACATTTTTAAAATTTCACTACCTGTAAAATATTAATTAATTTTATTAATGTAATTAAAAATATTTATTACTTAATTATTAAAAACGATCATTCAACACTGTCATGGTCATAAGTATCCATATTTAAGTAATTAATTTTAGTTTAAGACACAAAAGACCACATTTAAAACAAATGAATAAATCAGTTGCTACTCAAAATTTTTGGATTTAGCTAGTTAATAAGCGACGAGCCCGATTGTTCTATTCAACCGGAGCGTCACACAAATGTCAAATTCGCTTACACGCTCGCTCTTGCGTTCACCGGTTTGCAGCTCACAATATCAATCTGTAGTAAACGTAGATACTCATACGGGTTTCTTCGCGGTAGAAACCGCTTAACCTGAACGACACACCACAAAGAAAGCCCGAAGTAAAAACACTTATGCAAATACCGAATTTAAATAATCAAGTTAAAATACCTAACACACCCTAATTAAATAACCAGGTGTAAACAATCTCTAAAATATGAATATTAACAAGCCGTCTTAAAATAATGTTAATTAAATTCAATAACGAATGTAAATTAATACAGAAATAATGTATAACAATAATGACGTCTCGGTGGCCATACGGACACCTCTGTTTGGAGTTTTATTTATTGTATTGAACCTTTTCTATAAGTACCAAGAGACCACCGAGAGAGTTTTATAGGTTTGCTACAGGTAGGCCTTCCCGTTACTTCTTACCTGAATGAATTACCAATTCAATTATTGTTAAAATAATGTTCTTGTAATGGTTTCAGTTCCTATCTGGTACCAAAAAGTTGGTATAAAAGTAGAAAAAACAGCAATTAAAACATATTATGTTTCCTTCAGACCCCATTTTATCGACTAACTTTGGTGATTGGGCTAAAAATGGTTAAGTATTAGTTACTGACAGTAGAAGATTAGTTTTGTAAATGACATTCATGTATCAACTTCCTATTTCTGCACGCATTATTTATCCAATCCATTATTACAGACGAAACACCTCAGCTACAAGATCATTTATATTAATAACAAACCAGACACTAAAATCACATTTATTTCAAATAAATTTGTCACTAAACGTAACATTGTAAGGCATATGCAATAAATTGACCATCTTTATTACTAAGAACCAACGGGAAAATACCAAAATGAATGAGTCGCCCTTAGCATCCACTTATCAGACGTTTGTTTCCGATAGCGTACACATTATTACCGGACTCTCAACGTTCGACTACTAGCCCCATACATAAATAATTATTAATTTGATTGACGGAGACACTTGTCTTAGTAACAACAAGTTATCGAATTAATCTTGTGTTGGTTGGATTCGGTTCTAATCTTGGTGATAAATCATCTTATTTTATGGTTAATTGTGTATAGGAATTCTATTTGGTAGGTCTTGGCTGAACTTGAAGCACTTCCTACTGATTATACTGGCTCTTTCCAGGTTTTTCTAGTTGTGTAGTCGCTTTATAACATTAAAGCTTCGATGGTCTAATGGTATGTGCACTAGCCTGCCAAGACTAAGGTCCCGGGTTCAATTCTTGGGTCGGGCTAAAACATGTTTCTTACTTTTCAAGCATGGCTCGGGTTTGAGATCACCAACCTGCATAAGGCAAGCGTGGTGATTATGCCTAATCCTTCTTACTGTGTACTGATATCTTCAGTGAGATGAGAGGCCTTTGCCCAGCTGTGGGACATTACAGACTCTTAATTTTTTAATGTTTTTTAACAAGTTTTAGGTGTTGTTTAGGTAGATTAATCGTCACACATCCTGTCAAACGGCTTGCTCTCGTCAATTTGCAACTCGCCAAATAACTCAATTTCATTGACGCTCATATCTGTACTTACTTAACAAAGCTGAATAGTTTGATTTTTTATTTTTTTATAACGCGTTTATCTCAGAAACTTCTAATCCAATTTAAATGATTATTTTTTTAATGGATAGCCACATTTTACAGGAAGGTTATGAGCTATTTTCTTCCCGAAATTCTTACGGAAACGGGCACGACGTGGGTGCTGCTAGGAGATTATATTTACTCCTTGATGACGCCTCACCCAATAATTTAACAAATGACCTAGCTATTATTATGGTGACTATTGCTAGCAAAAACTTATTACCATAATTTTACGAACCAATTTGATGATGAACCAATTTGAATTTATATGATGAAAAAAAAAGCCTGATATTACCAAAACATACTTGATTACCAGTATATCACAACATCTGCCCTCATATTTGCATAGCCACTGATTGGGATACAAGATTAATTCCTATCATATTTTTTGTCTTGATCATCATTTAGGTGCAATCAGGCACGAGTGAAGAAAAAATTATCATTATCATACTTCAGCCCTTAAGCTATTTTTTCAGACGGTAACAAAGGGGTTGCTTGTTTGTTATTAAGTTAGGGGCGATAATGTAATGCAATTACTTTTTTTAAGTAAAAAACTGAGAAAATTATTATTCAAATCCGCCAGCTGAGCTCAGGAATATTGATCAGGGATTAGGGGCACGTGCTATGTGAATCTTTTTGGAAATATTACAAACGTAATTTTGAAAATTAATGAATGATGCGATGTAACAAAAAATCATAGTCTCTTATACTATGATTAATTAACCCTTTACAAGCTTTACTGTTTAAGATGCATTTATTCTATATGATGGTATTTATCTAGAACTCGAATAATTAGGAAGAAATAACTTTAAAAAAATCAGGTTATTACAGTCGGGATAAAAGATTTACATGCTTATCGTCTTATCAGAAGTAGAAAAGAGGTAAAACCTGTCGCCACATTAATAGGGAAAATATTAAATTAAAAAATTTAAGCAGTTTTCATCATTTTTAGTTTAAAATATACTGTAAATACTAAAATATCTAATTTAGCCTTTTGTTCCAAAACAAGAGAAACGACACAAAACATAACCGAAACAAACCCTACTAATAAACAAGAGAAATTCATACAGTGACTTATCACTTCATCTGGTAACAGTAACGACCCTTCGCAAAGGCATCATTAAGCGAAATAAGACCATTAACAGTCCTTTCTCTTAGTTGCAATGAAAGGGTTAAATCGGCCCTTCTGGCGCAATGGCTTTATTCTATTAGGAGGCCGCTTACACGCGCGATGTGATAAATATGAATGTTGAACAACGTGGATTATGCTCCTTTGCCGGGGGTCAAAATATTTGAATATGCGTCAGTACAATTTGTGAAGGGTTAATTGGCATTTGCGTATTTGCGTATTCGTTGGCGTTGCGAGCGGTGTCTGATTGTAATTTTGATAGCTTTTATATAATTTTACAATTATGTACTGAACTGTCTTTGGTAAGTTGGAGAATTTTACAATTATGTACTGAACTGTCTTTGGTAAGTTGGAGAATTTTACAATTATGTACTGAACTGTACTGATCTATCTTTAGTGAGATGTTACTCATCAGTTTCATGGTAGACCATTTTGGAGGTTTTTAAGCGGTCTAAAAACTCCAATACAAGATTTGGCTTCCTTACTGTTAATGTGACTTTGTGTGTGATTATAAATAATATGATTTAACGCTAATAAAATTGTTATTCATTCTTATATTTCTCCGTTTCCTTTACTTCTGCATCTATACTAAAATTAAATTTATAAAACCGTACACGTCTTACATAATGACAAACACAATCAAATCCCCAATCCCTCAAAAACTCAATAAAAACCTTTAACACTTAACAAAAATTAATACAAAGAACTCCAATAAAACTAGTCTAGTGCTCTCAAATCCAGGCTTAACACGGACTGGTTTAGCATAATAATCACTCACAGAATCAACGTCATTGTTATGGCTAATTACAAAGCGGTGAATAGGGGCTTTAAAAGGAATAATAAAAGCAAAAAAAACAATTATTAACGATACAGTGGTCTGGAGTGGCCCGGTGCACGGTGTCACATCTGTTCCTAACCCTGCGGATTAGAGTGATAATTATTCTGCAGTAATTATTGGATTTGAACGGTTAATAATAGCATTTGGTGCTTTGTGTGTTGCATGGTATAGGGACAGTTGTTTTGGTCAAATATGGGAGTTTGATGTGGAGTGGGTAGGCTGGTTTGATGAATAAAATGTTCTGTTTGGTGCTACTGGCCCACTCTGTCCTCCTTTTGCCCACTCTGGCCCACTGCCGACTCTGGCCAACTCTGTCTTGCCCACTGTTAGTCTACTTCTTGCAAAGGGAAGCAATAACTTCGGCGTTTCAATCCTGTAATAAGATTTCTGAACTACATAGAACTAGAATTTCTTCTTCCATTTGTTCTTCCAGAAATACACCTTTGTTATCCCAATAGCCAATAAACCTCAATCAGTTAGTTTTCTAACTTTAGTACGAGTTAATTAAAATTTTTTGAATTGACGGGATACTGTGCTACAGATACACATTTCACGCTAAACTAATAATATACTATACCTCTTGGTAAAAGATACTGAACACCTAAAGCATGATATCAATGATGATCGTCATAATCATAATCTTATAATTCTTAATAAAACTAATAAATACAATTAATAAGAACTCATAATGAATCAAATCGCCTATAAACAGAATTCTACGATAACCGTTTTATTGTCTAAAGGTTTTTTTCACCCCAACCATTGCAGCATACGCAAAATACAGTGGGCACGCGCCAAAGGGTTGCCTATTGTTTCATTGCTTTGAAACAAAATAAAAGGAATTAACCCCAAAACGATGGTATCATTTTCAATGTCGCAATTACTATGATCCGACTAATTGTTACTCAAAGGGTTTCAACATTTTTTTTCTGTATTTTAGAGTGTTTTCCCTTTGGCAGTGTTCTCGCATGCCATATTGAAATTGAAGTGCTCTGTTCATTCTTTGTAGCACATTTTTATTGAGATATAAAAGTTATATCCACAGGATTTTGAGCTTTAACGACATTTATGTATCGACGGTTTTATTCCCAGTGTTTTTATTTGATGCGAATTTTTTCAACCGAAAATGTTTGGTTTACTCGTTCGCTGTTGGAGTAATTTTGCTAATGAATATATTTGTTGAAAAATGTATTTTTTGAATGAAAAGCGTTTTTCGTTTCCAAATTGGAAAGGATGTAAAGTAGTTAAGGCACCATGAGCCTTTTTGAGACCAATAATTGAAATAAAAACCCAAAAAACTGCGAATTAATAAAACAAATATTAACACGGGTGTGAATTAACATTAGTTACATGTTTATTATCGTTAAAATTACTTTAAAATAAAAATTCTTTTCAAGACCAACATTTTTCTCGTTAAGGATTATTAGGGTTACGCCAACGCAACGCGTTAAAGATTTAGTCTCGAAATATAGCGTTTTCATGATATTCGCACTTAAAAGTACGTTACCCTCAATTCATTCACAAAAATACAACGAGAATTCATTGAGAAACGAATTTTTATACCAACCAAGTTTAAAACAGCATTGAATACTATAGGGCTTGTATCTTAGTACTTAGTATTCAAGTGAAGGTATAGCCTAGACGTTTAATTACGTATAGAAATGCTAATACGTATTTGAACTTGACAACTCCATTCATAGGTACGTTTGATCCATTATTTATTTATTACGTCAGTTTTTCTTGTTAGTTAAGCGTTATTGACATTGAGCAAGTTTACGAGCGAGTCGGCAAATTCCAGAGAAAACTATTATGAAAGACATGTGTGACAATCGGTCATTATTGAGTTCGTCATCCATTCATTTTGAGTAGGTTTGTATTATGGAGGGTAGAAGTAAAGGAGGACCATCTCAGTGTATTAAAAAGTGTCCGTTGAAAGGGAGCAAATTAAGGTGGCGCTATAGTAGCAAGTGGAAGAATTTTGAATTTTAAATAGAGCGCGCCACAAATTATTAAAGTACTAGCAGCGCCCCGCGGTTTTACCCGCGTTGTGCCCGTTCCCGTGGGAATTTCGGGATTTTTTTTACATAAAAACCTTCCTCTTGAATCACTCTACCTATTACAAAAAACCGCATCAAAATCAGTTGCGTAATTTTAAAGATTTAAGCATACAGACAGACAAACAGACAGACACGAAAAAGAGACGACTTTATTTTATACTATGTAGTGAAGATACTAAATTAAAACAGGAAAGAAACATTTCCGCTTTGTTACAGCGCATTTTTTTTTAATACTGCATATTTCTTAACTACAGAAGTCAAGTGAAATATTAAATTTTTCAACACAGCACACTTGACTATGCTTATAACTGCTAAGTTCATATCATTTCCACTTGCTACACTAGCGCTATTTCGGTGAGAGTTCGAACAATAATTTGCTGTTTACAAGTGGACACTTTTTCGACTAATCCCCCATACGAGACGGTCCTCCTTTACTTCTACCCTCCATAGTTTGTATTAAATTCGCCGAAACATAGATAAAATATAGAGTGACGCTTGGTGACTATTCCATTTGATAACTAACTGCCACACTCAGAGACGTCTGTTAAGTCATTAAATATCTACTAAGGAAGCATATGACGTCTCTGAATGGGGGCGTTAGTGACATTGTTTAAGTGATAAGTAACATCGTTTAAGTGCTAAGTGACAAGCTGCTTTTCGTTCGCTTATTGTCAACAATGCATTAGTTTATTATATATTTTGTGAAGTCAAAAATGGAATTTTTAATTTTGGGTTTATGACAAGTTAGATCAAGAACCGTACAATATCAATGTTTAGCACAAGATTAATAATATTCGTCAAGTAAGCGCTTTATAGATGTAATGAATCCGATTCAAATGTAAACTAAAGGTAACAAAATTAACACTTGGAGCGTTAAAAGCAAACATAATGTACACAAAAAACCACTTTCTACACGATAATGAAAATATTTATTCCAAAGTTAATTTCAATGTAATTTTACACCAACGTAATTGTTCCGGAGTCGATTACAATTTTATAAAAAACAAATTTTATGCATCGATGGCGCTATAAATGTAGGCGATTGGTTTTTCGTTGTCATGTAGGTACGATCGAAGTTCGAGATCCAAATGCTATGCTTTGAGCAATAAAATAAATCTTGTTTTAAGAGGTATACCTGATCCGGGCCTTAAAGCTGCCCCGAGCCTTCGTTACAGGCTTAATTAAAAAACAAAATCAATTTTATTAATTGGAAGTGTTAAAAACGGGCGGACGATGCGTTGAGGCCCGGTATCTCGGCCGTATCTCTTCTTTAATCCGACAGAGAATGTGTTATTTTTACTCTCCTCAGTGGATTTCGAATAAATTTTATCGCTTGGGACTAATTTGGTTACAAATTTATTTGGTTGTGGGATCGTTAACAAGGGGAGTACATCCACATGGTTATCTGGACTGCACTCTTTAGTACCAACGTATGGCCGTTATAACAATATATGTATGTAACTATAATATACTTGATACTTGATAAAATGAAGACGACACCTCACTTAGGATTAAATAATACGGCCATTTTAAGAGCATGCGCCGAAGGGTATAAAAATTTTATTGTTATGATATGATACGACACGATAATTTTTTATTTTGTATTTTTTGAAATTATAAATATGTTTACATTCGTATTTAATTGTTTATTACACCTGCTTGGTTAAGGGTTAATATTAATTGTAGTGTTTTTAGGTTTATTTAGTTTTTATTTTGTACATTATGCGTTAACGTCCACTTACAATTATTCTTTTAAGTATAAAATTACAAAATTCCGTTTAATCGTTACTATTTACAGATTTAATTTTTATTTAACATAGCATAAGTAGTTACTTAATCTTTCAAAAAATAAGACAAATAATAAATGTAGATACATCATTGTGAATTTTATTCTAAACAAAGTTAACTTAATTAAATTTAAAAATCCAAAGTTACGTTTTAGAGTCAACTATATTTATATAGTTACGTCATTCTTAATTTTATTTGGCGCCTAAATAATTCATGTAGGAATTTTGAAATATTCAAAGTATGTCTTAGGCGTGCAAGCAATACATAGGACACTTCTGCAGATTTGGAGAGAGATAGTCGGTTTGACAGTTCTACCTTGTGTCTCTTATTTTCAAATCTCCTTTCAAATATGAAGGGATAAAGAGATGTTTTCAGAGAAGAAAAAAGTAAACCGTTGTCCACCATAGCCCAACCACGAAGAAGATTGAGTAATCTTTGGCTTTGGATTTTTGTTTAAAGTAAAGGTGACATGTCCTGTCATCCTAAATTAAATATAGGTAACAATTAACTATACATATGTCATAGGTCACCATCACACGTCATTAAATATATGTCGTGTCACCCATACTTTATTTAAGTACAGGTGACATTTAAGTACAGGTGACATTTAAGTAAAGGTGACATGTTATGTCACCTATATAATTCAACCCAAACCTTAATGAAATCTCAATAAAATTAAACAATAGTAAAGGTGTGAAATGATCGTGTATCGGTGAAATGGTAGATGGGCCGGCCCACGTGCCGAGATGTTGGGTTGCCCCCGCGCAGTATATCACCTTAGCTCTGCACAGACAGTGTTTTGCACTTCGCATTCATAGGGGGCGGACTAAGGATGGATTTTTGATAAATGCTGGTTCGTGATGACTCAATTTGAGTAACACTGGCGTTATATATTGAAGAGCAATGAAACTGCCGCACTCAGTGATATCCATTAAAGCGACACTTAACTAATTGAAATTTGTCATACATATCAAAATCACTCATTAAATCTCTACTAAGGTAGCATTTGACGTCTCTACGGGTGAAAGTCTAAAGTTGTAGTTAGGTCAAATTGGCTATTGATTAAATCTTACGACAGATCTATATTTCCATGTCAATATTATCTAAGTATAAGTACTTCATATATTTGAAAAATACGTTGATATCCAAACTAATGTAGTGAATCCCCAACCAATGGCGATTAATTATGTAAAGAAAAATATTAAGTAAAAATATAACTCTTTTGCTTACAATCACATTAAACATAATGCACTTATTACTTACCCTACCTAATCCGCCCCTGTCCAAATGGAGCTGCGAAGAGTTACAATCCGCGGCTGCGCCGTGTTCACTGGCGGCCCACACTCAGATACCGCTTGATCTGTTTACTCTGGCCCACATTGACTTACGTATCACTGGATAAGCTTTTTGTACTAATCTCTTAACAATAGACACACCTTAGCCTTCAGTGTCGAAGTTCATTGCTTGGGCTTTCCATATTTTTGTTATCTGTGTCCGTTTCCATTTTTAATTGAGATGAATTTTTGTGTTCTAATTTTAAATGATTGACCCATAGTTCTAATTCATCCTTATTTTTGTGTTCTAATTTTAAATGATTGACCCATAGTTCTAATTCATCCTTATTTTTGTGTTCTAATTTCAAATTATTGAACCATAGTCAATTCATAAAAATATTCCTTTTAGGTGACTGCAGATAATCATCTGAAACCATACCGTATTAGCTGAACTGCTTCTCTATGCCCCGATGTCCTGTTATCTGATGATACAGCAACCCTGGCCAAGTTCTAGAATGGTTCAAATTAGTACCAATGACAAATAAAGAAAAAGAAAAAGTAATAGCGTGATATGTTGTTTATGGACATTTGCTGAATAAAATTACCTAGTCTGAGACATGTAGTTTCTATGACACCAATCGAGTTGTTGAGGACAATACAAATAATATGAACTCTAAAAGTAATCAAGCAGAACTGAATAAAATAAATCTTTATATATAGGTACTTGAATTTCATTAACACCTAAGCGCCCGCCTCTTCCAGATTCCAAGCAGTCTTCTCATTGTTTCATTTTACGATATGTCCACACTATTGTTAACTTTACAATAGATTTCGTCTACTCTTGTTTGCCAACCGGTTTGTAGTTATGTAGAAAAATTACCATTTGATTGTGATTGTTAAGAAAATAGTAAGATATGGCACGAGGCTCATTGAAACCAAATAATTGAGTCCATGGACAAACTTGCAAAGATGTTTTATTAGAGACAGTATTATGTATAGCATCTTCGACATAGTGCGAGTTGCCAGTACGTAGATAGTACCATCAACCGTCACATATGCCTATTTCAAGTATTTCTTTCAGAATTTTCCGGGTCGCCGCTTCTAAACTCGCTCAATATTAATAACGCTTAATTGGGAGATTATATTTACTACTGATAAATGAAAATATTGATAAGAATATGTTTACCTACAAACATAGTTATGCTGGCAATTGTGAAAATTTTGATGCATGTACACGCATTGCCAGTAAAATTCCAGTTTTGTTAGCAACGTTTCATGGTACCATATCTTCATCTTTTTAAAACAGTTCATCCCATTTGTTATCTTCGCTAACGACAATAAACCGTTCCGGTATGTCTGTGTGGCCATTTTGAGATGTTTGATTTTAATCGCGAGAATAATATCGTTGAGATAATTTTATGCTACAATTGCTTTTGTTAGTTCTGATTGTTAGTTCGTGGGTTAATTCACAGTAAGAGTATAGCAATTTGGGTTTTTTTTTGTACTTGAGTTCAATGTTTCTATTGATTCAGTTGTTTTGATAAATTTGATGGAATACTTAGATTCAAATATTAAATTATTACTTAAATTCGGGTCAAATACCGTGGATAGTCAAAACTCCTGGTGCATACTTCCATAGGTATGTACAATCGGCTTATAAAAACTATAAGCACTTTTCGACTTGCCCCATTTAAAAGGATAGAGATGCATGAAGGAAAGGGGAAAGGCATTTGTCTAACAGTGGGACACAAAATGTCTAAGACTTACTAATAAAATATGAAAATCTTCAATGCCATATCAGCTGACATACTCGTAACAGAAGATTGAAAATGAAAAAGTTCAGTTCTTAGATTTAAGCGAACACATAAATTTAAAAATTTAGGCGAAGTATATTATGCGACCTATGTGAAGTTGAAAACTGAGTTTGCGATATTGTAATTTAATAAGTACCATTCGATTGTACCTCGAATGTAATGCGAAGACTAAAAAACAAATTCATTTTTTTAATAAAAAAGTTCAAATATTAGTAAGTAGTAGATACCTAACTACTAATATTTGAACTTTTTTATTAATACCAATATTATAAAGAGGAAAACTTTGTTTGTTTGGTTGTAATGAATAGGCTCAAAAACTACTGGACCGTTTTTAAAAATTCTTTCACCATTCGAAAGCTACATTATCCACGAGTAACATAGGCTATTTTTCATCCCGAAATTCCCACAGGATTGGACACAACGCGGGTAAAACCGCGGGGCGCAGCTAGTGCTTACTATTTTTATGGCCGATTTTGTACAAAATGTCCTAACTTCTAATATCAAAAGCTATTAATACCTCCAACAAAATAAGCCTAAGGAAATAAAATAATCATCAAAGATGAAGAAACAAAGTAAAACATATAAAACACACCGTCAAACCTATAAATCATTGTAGGTGTTATCTACAAACCGATGTATAAATTAACAAGCGTGCTAAATCAACGTTCAAAGCTACAAGTAGTTTGAGCTTTAACGTGACGTCACTCAAGCAAGTTTTTATTTGAGAGTTTGACCTCTCCCACACACGTCGATATTAACTAGTATTCTAAATGTAGGATAGGCGGAAAATGTAGACAGCTCTTGAATTTCAAGTGGACTATTCATTCATGTTTTGATCCACATATTGAATGCGTTGGCAGTATTGATTCAACTATCGATGAATTCAGCAATAAAATGTTTTATGAATTAATATTTTATAGTATGTAATTATTTAATTTTTATCAGTTGCTTAATATTCGCCTTTGATATAAGATAAATACTGCTGGATTTGAACTATTTTTAAGAAAATATTTATATTGTAAAATTGTCCATCTCCATCATTAATAAAATGTGTGTAAATTCAACAGCAGTGTCTCTAACCTATGTTTTTTTGAATGCTAGAAAGCTCGAATTTCAAATATTTCACCAATCAACACATAGTATTTTATCATCTAATGTCTTATTACATTCGTTACGTCAACGCGTCTGATTGTTTCTCACATTCTTTCTATCCTATTTTCCACTTCCCAGCGAAACATCTACAACCATATTGGTAACTCAAATTAATATTCAATTTAGGCATATATTTTGAAAGTATTTTCATTTGTACAATTAAATATGTAAATGGTGCTATTTGTTATACTGTTCTTCTTGTGTGTTAACATTTAATTATGGTAATGAGACCCTAACACATTCTGAAGTTAGTAATTTGTATGTTCAATTGTTTTGTTATTAGATTAACATGATAGTTTTAATATTTCTTAATTATAAGTTATATTAAGATCTTGTTGAGTGAAGTACTTATTTAATACTTGCCGCGCCCCGCGGTGTTACTCGCGTTGTGCCCGTTCTCGTAGAATTTCGGGAAACTTTATACATATACGCCTTCCTATTGAATAACTCCATCTATTTTATAAAACCGCAGCAAAATCCGTCGCGTTGTTTTAAAGTAAGTCTAATCTTTAAAAAATTATTATTGATATTTATAAGTATTATATTCAAATATAGAATTAACATTTGACGTATCACAGTTAGTTAAAGTAAGTCGAAGAAAATTATTAGCCTGTGATATACTACGGCAAAGGAAAGGATTTCCATCTCGTTGGAGATATCAGCACAGGAAATTTATATTCATTATTCTTCAAATATCTCCAATATATACAATTCTCGTGTCACGGGGTGCGTGGTTGAACTCCGCTGAAACGGCTCGACGGATTCTCATGAAATTTTAGTAGTATTTTAGTAGGTCTGAGAATCTGACAACATCTATTTTTCATCCCGAAATTCCCGTGGGAACGGGTACAACGCGGGTGAAACCGCGGGGCGCAGCTAGTATTAATATAAAGGAAGTCCTCATGACTATTAAATCATGGAAAAAAATACAAAATCAACCCAACTCAAAGTCCATATTGAACCCATGAAAAATGCCTTCAGCTTGTGAACTCTTCTAAAAGTCAGGCAATCTGAGATCTTCCTCCTTTTTATTTTTCGTGTTCTCCTTTTTTGAAAGTCGGTTTAAATAAGCAGTAATTTCTCAGCAACCAAAATTTCTAGCCAAATTCGTTCACACGCAATTCTAAGATATTTGGCAGTAAAAACAAACACTTAGATTCATAATGAGATGTAATCAAAGTATCTCTGTTTGAATCATGTGCCGGTTTGGGGCCCAGATGACCTGGGGTCGGCCTCTCACCCGGCGTATCATAATTACCAGTGAAATAACCTGATTGTGATCATGACACGCACACACGCACGCTTTTGTGTTTGTATTTCGATGTGGTTGTCAAAGTTTTGAATAATGCTTAGTCATATTAATAAACGCGTAAAAAGAACATTTTAGCTATGAAATGGTTGGTCACTTTCTGACATACGCAATTTTCCGAAGAGCAAAAGAGACAAAACATATTA
Source organism: Cyclophora albipunctata (assembly GCA_963082685.1). Lineage (NCBI taxonomy): Eukaryota > Metazoa > Arthropoda > Insecta > Lepidoptera > Geometridae > Cyclophora > Cyclophora albipunctata. The sequence continues at coordinate 4,642,587 of OY720123.1, forward strand.
TAACAGTGTATTAGTTACAGAACGTTTATTAATAAGGTGGATAAAGTATTACTCAATCATAATGAAGTCAGACAGTTTAGTCACATGAAGTGATTCTTCAGGCTCTGTCGTGTCTCTTGTAATGTCTGATGTAAAAGTAATAATCCTTCTTCCTTAGTGCTTTTGAGTTTTAAATTTTGCGGCCTACCTATGAATGGAGACCATATTATTATATAGTATGTTAGTAGAACTACCTGGTTGTTGATCTAGCTATTGTCTTATATTCAAGTTCCTGCTTCCCAATTGTAGCCTAGATCATCTATCACTACCACGACAATTAGATACGGCACTAAAGTTAAGTTTCTGAATAACGTTTTACTCTAATCACAAACAACATTAGTTCATGTTATTCACAAAAAAGTCAGAACCAAAAAAATGTCACCCGAACATTTGAGAATCCACTCGATACCCATACAAGATTCTCTTGGTAAGGCACCCTGACGTTCAAACGTACCATTTTGTCTATCCGTTTGTTAAATAGCCGGTTAGAAACATCGATACATCAATCATACAAACAAATACTTTTCATTTTAGAATAGTGCCTTTTTTCGCCTCAATTAGATCCTTTGTACGCAACGAACATAACTCTTGATGTGAAATTAAGCATTTAGTATTGTTATGACTGTCATGTTAGGCGAATAATTATCTGTATCTGTTAAACTAGTTGCACCTCGTGACTTTGGATATGTTATTAAATGTTTTTGAGCTAACTTTTGATTAGAATAATTGGTTTATGATAAAAGTATATAGTTTGATCTTGTATGAAGTCTGACACTCCATTCGTGCGCATATTAATAAGTATGTACTTAATCATTCACATAAATTCTATTGCTTCATTTACTCCATTTTACATTTACTCTATTGCTTTCTCTTGGGTTTATTTATATCATCCATACACACGGTTGAAGAAATATGTCTACCTATTAAAGGGCCTGAGCTGGTATACGGGGAAAGTATGGGAAGAACCCTGTGCAGGGGTTTTGGAATTGCACAGGCTGTCGGAGTAAGACGGAAAATAAATTCTGACAAGTGATTTGAACCACGTATAAAAATAATGAACTGCGTAAACCGGAACGTCCTCTTTTATGCTACTGACGCTTGCGCAGGTATACTCCAATCAACGATGGGGTGGTCGGTCGCTGAAAGGCATTTGGTAGATAACATAGTGTGCAAATAACATTTAAGTTATTCAACCACTTTAATCATACTGTGATAGACCAAGTATTTTTGAAAATGTTATCTTTTAAGGTCCAAAAGGGATAATGACAATGCCTGACTATACTTAACATCAAATCAGCATATTTATCTCATAAAATATGAATATCATTGTAATCCCCGATGCATTTGGATATCAAATCAAACGTGTCGATCAACTTAATTGATCATTCAACATTCAACGAAGCAAACGGGAAATATTTAAAAGTCTGTTTCTTAATCAATTCTCTGCGATCAATTGTAACACTCAATCATTCCATTTGTCACAGACTAAGAAGGTTCATGAATTGCAATTTTAGTGTGCACTTGGAAAGCTATTTTTAATTTTTGAAAGATATTATAATTTATAGTTTGTTTTACTACTTTTGTTATTATATGGGCTAAAAAATATTGCAAAATCTGTAAGCTTTGTTTTGCTCTAGTTTTTCATTAAGACCTTTAACGAAAGACTGGAAGGAACACCCAAGGTAAAGTGTTAGGCCCTCAATTTTTTCATCTACACATAAAAGACTCCTCATTTATTAGGTCGGAATTTAGAACTGCAATTGATAATGCAATAACAAAACTTAATATCCCAAATTGTACCACTAAAGCGCTTAAGTAAAATCAAGAACCTAACGAATTACAATCAAACAGAACATCGGCAATAACTAATCGAAGTCAAACCGGCAGGCAATTCGTCAGCATCGCGAATACACAGGATAAGCTTCAACCGATTGGGTGCGACCTTATCTGCCTTTATGGTACGATCTTAAAAAAGATTTATGATAACGCACGGCCCAAGCCCACAAACACTTTAAAATAAATGACAAGGAGTCACAATCGAATTGTGATGGAAATGCTTTCTGCAGTAAAATTAAACGATAACTCAAGTCGTTTAGCGAGATTTAAACTGTTTTACAGTTTTATAGACTGTGCCCACATTTTGTTTAGGGTAGTTTTTTTGGTGTAATAAAAATTCGCATTTTCAAAGTCTCTTTCTTTATTATATGGTCTTTCGGTTGTTTCAATCAATAGAAGGTGTAGGAGGCATTTAGTTGAGCCAAAGTTAGTGTTCCTCCCGGGTTATTCCTGATTCTGTAAGATTTTTGGGATAAAAAATATCCTCAAACTTCATCTTGAATATGACTATCATTTACAGAAATAATCTTTCAAATGCAACTAGTACACATTGAAATGAAATACAAACTCTTCACCTTTATTACAGATTTACAATTTTAATCGTAAAACTGTTACATCCCGACATTATCTCCAAGTCACACGTTCTCTTTAAAATTACTTCACTTCGAACGCTTCGGGTTATCATTAAGAAATAATAACATTACAATATTTTGTACATTAAGTGCATTTGGGGTGTAGATACTCGAATAAGTGAGACGATTTAGCTCGAAACGTAGAGTTAAGAAAGTCATGGTGGCTTAGAAGTGATTAATTATTTTATTCAGTTTTATATGTTTTAAAGAAGACGATTGTTAAACCTTCGGAAGAGCAAAGTTTATTTTTCCAAAATATGGCTTTTAAAAGCAAATGAATGTAGCAATACATTTTTTTTCTTATTGTGAAGTAAGATAACGAAAGTGGCCACAACTCAATAAAAAGAATACATAAATAGGTAATACTAACTTATGACCTAATCTATAACTGCCTTCAGAGATTTTTGACATAAAATGTATAGAAAATTTAGTAAGTTAGTTATTTTTCGAATTAATTGATGTCTCTGAGTAAGGTAGTTAAACTTCTTCAATATTTTTTAACTATATCCATCACTTCTTAACTCTGCATTAACAGTCGTCTTGTAGGCGTCCGATAACAATTTCACAAAGGTAATGTCGCCAATAAGTACGCATTATTGACCACTCTGACTGACTATTGAATGTTTATCCAAATAAATAGACGATACAATCAATAAAACATTCCTTTAGGTTCGTTTTTGGAGAAACGAATAATATAATTGTTCGATTTGTTGCTTATTTGAATGTGATATTTCAAATATATTAGGCCCATAGGGGCCGAAACTGCGTTAGGTAGACGCACGCGACGGGCGCACGTGACGGTTCACTTTTGTATGAAACCGCCGCACGCGACGGGCGCACGCGAAGGTTCACTTGTGTATAAAACCGCGCGGGCACCCGCTTCACGCAGTTCCGGCTCTTACTCCTTACTCAGAAACGTCAATTCAATTGGCACTTAACTAATGAAATGTAAATATACCCGAACAAATTCACACATGGTTGATTATTGCCAAACTAAGCTTTAAGATAAAATATATAACTGCAAAACATTTGGCATTAAACTAATATAAGTAAGACATAACATCCGAAAAATCACTAAGGAATTGTAATATGCTGTCTCTAAGGACGGTGAATAGTCAAGTGGTCTTCTAGCAGTCTATTTAGTTGCACTACAATGTTTAAGAAGGCCTAGTTACGCATTTCCATATTAATAATAGACAACTAAATAGAGTGCGAAGCGATAACCACCTTTTCTATTTATAAGGGCACGTATTATCAAGTTATTATAAGCAGTGTCCTGTACATTTTATCTGAGTCTAGTATACAAGAGCAAAAATTACTTTTTAGTAGTATAAATAAATGCATTAAAATGGAAAATTTTAAATGGTTGCAGTTAACCAACAATACTATCCTTCATTAGATTTTTCAATGTTCAATTTCACTTTATTTTTCTTCTCTCTCTATTCATCACTATATCTCTTTTTATTCATGTGCCCGTATTTCACTTTCTTTCATTGTTATTGAAATATTTTCAAGATATATTAATCACGTCTTTAATTGACCTCTCATTGACACAACAGAGTCAAACTCATCACGAAACAATTAAAGCAATCGGCCTTGAACCTGGATGACTACATCCGCATTCTTGTAATCAAAGTTACTTTCTTTACTGAGATACAAGACATGTCGAATTTATTTATTATGCAATTGTAATTAATCATTTTCAGTGGGCAAAGTGACTCACTAGGATTTTGCTTATTTTGTCACCTCAATACCTATTATTTTAATAATGTTGGTACTAAAAATACTTTAAAATAAAGAGGTAGAATCCATCAAGAAGATGATGTTTTAGGGCCGAAACTGCGTTAAGAGTGCGCCCGTCGCGTAAACCCGCCGCGTGCGCCCGCGACGGTTCACTTTTGTATGAAACCGCGACGGGGGCACGCTTAACGCAGTTTCGGCCCTTACGGTTTTAATTTGGCCATTATAATAGGAAACTTTTATTATTGTACTACTTTTACATTGCATTCGGTATATTATTTTATACCAGAATGATTTTCGCACTTTAGTAAAATCACTGAACGTTCTGACAGATTTCATCGTTTTAAAATTGATAACAAGTCAAACAACTAAAATGTACCAAAGAGTTACATGTAATTTTCGACTTCTTTCATTGAAGATAGTTTACTAAAATAAAACCGATAATCTTCAGAACAATATACCATTAAAAGAACGCGGTTCAAACAAAACATTAACAGGTGAGTAACCTATCTCTAATTCAATATAACGGCTTGTTATTTGAAACAATATTCACAGCGGTAAAGCTTCGACTTAATCAGAACGTTAAAGATTGTGTCTTATAAAAAAACAATCATAGCACAATAGCGCAAGTCATATAGTTTACGAGTCAACTTTTGTATAGATTGGTCCGATAGTCCATCCTGGGTGTTTGCCAGTTCAATTATCGTTATAAGACATATTATGCCGAGTCACCTTGTTGTGGGTGACCCGCATTAAATCGGTTAATTCAAACTATTTATCAACTGTATTCGTTATGCATAAGATCAGATTTAGAAATTGTTTGATGATGTTATGGCTGGTCCTATTGTGTGCCGCCTGGTTTAGTTTGATGGGAGTGTACTATGTTAATCGGTGTAGCACTGATTGAATCTATTGAACTGTTTAGTTAAATATAGTATCACGTCACTGGTTCTGTTGAGGCAGTTTAGAGCATACTAAAGCCATTGATTGAGGTACAAAAGTATATACCTACAGTATTACCAATAAAACGTTAGGTATCGGGATTATACAATTTATATTTTTATTCTCAGTACCTATATATTTTGACATTACTCTCTCCATAAATAATTAGACAATATTGATATTACTCCTTTTTTATAATGAGTATAATGTACTAACGTTTTATAACTCAATGAGTATAACTTTACCGAGGATATTAGTTTTATTAGTAAGGTTAGTTTGTTAAAACTCTCATATTATCAGTTCATAGATTTGTGGTCTATTACATTCAAATTCCAAGTTAAAAATCATAATATTTGAACTAATATTCACAATGCGTGCATTGTACTTATTATGTTACACAAAAAATCGTGTACCAATTACAAAAAACTTAACATAACTAATCAAATCCATTCTATTTCATTCGTTACTAGCATCAAATATAAACAAGGTACCTACAATACGATTGTTCACATTCATTGAATAGACACACAATGCACGCTTGACACAAATGAGCAACTAATTGGAACATTGCAACATCACTTACCAAAACCGTGATTCGATCGTGTGATACCGCAGATTCACACACTCAACAAGGACTTAATTTACTTTGTTAGGATAAGTGGTGAATGCCATTTAGTTTGGATCTTCTAGTAGATGTTTTGGGTAGGTTGAGGTCAGTTGGAAACAATAGTTCAATCCGTAATCACTGTTTTTAATCGAACATTAACATGATAGATTTGTTTTGATTGTTGGATTTTTGGAATTCACTTAGATCCGTATGATCATGGTCATTAGCCCGATTAAACAATCACAGCCCACTGACATTGTCAAACTACGCATTGACATTGTCAAAATCGTTTCGTAATGTATTGTGATTGGTCAGTTGAGCTTCGCACAGCTCTTCTCCGTTTCAATGGAAACGCACCCTAATAGTCATTGTACATGTTCTTCTTTATGTTGTTTTCACTTTTGGTCTAACCTTCAAGAGTTTGCTACGTTGCATGAATAGTGAAGGCAGGTAGCGATTTTGTTAAAAAGACTACGAAATCGTATTTTATTGAGAGATAACTGTTCCAAGTTCTTTTAAAAAAAACTCGCGTCTGCACCGTAAAAACCTTAGTCTTTATGTTATTTCAGTTTCGGCCTAACCTTTATTAATCAGTAGTCTAGCTCAAACATTGAAGAAGACCTTTTAAACAATTCTGTGAACAAATCCAATCAAGTTTTGTCAGACAATACCGGTCAAAGGGGCGAATCGGTAGCGATAGCCTATAATCCCGAGGTACAAAGCTGTGATGACATTTTGAAGTGTGTCATTCATTGGGTTTCTGTCGTGACACCCCAAGTGGCGACTTCGTGATCCAAATTAATTAAAACGAAGACAAAGTAGCTATCGCGATTGGTAAATGGCGTAGTAAAGTTAGTATGGATAAGGCTTAATTAGCTAATTAATAATAGATTGGCTTCTATGAACTTATTATTGGATACTTATTTAGTGTTTGGTACTTTTTTGATATTCTGTATTGTCGTTTTCAAGTTGGATGAATCCATTGAAGCTCGTAGACTTAACTCTCTTATATCTTCCTTTGTTTCTAGCTTTATGGGTTCGTCTATTAGAACCTTAAGGTATACTATAATTATCAAACTGGGTTCTTAATTACTGGTTTCTTAAGTTCAAGCGAACATTACTCATTTTGGTTCTTAATTCAAAATGGTTCTTAATTCTCCACATTAATACGTTCTTAAACTGTAGGTTACAATTTAAATTAGTTTTTGGCGCCTTACAATCTTTATTCACTCATCAACGAAAACTTAAGCACCTATTAAAAACATCTTAAAACAATAAACTTAAAATACGAACTTAAAATTGAAATTAAACTGAGCATTAAATCCGTGAGATCAATAAGATAAAACATTTAGCAACAAATACTTAAAACGCCTCCACATAATAAAATCTGTTTATCATTTTAAATCTTATTGTAATTACACCATATCATCGTGATTGAAGGTGAAGATAATTACACTTTAATAAAATAAGTTACAAGATAACAAATTGGACGTATCCATACATTGAGAGTATCATAAAAATCCGGACATGGCCCACCGCTGAGTAGCATGAAACAGCATACGCGAACCGTCACATTTCAAAATACAATATGCTAATTAGCCATTTCTTTTTTAGCAACAAGCTCTCAGAAATGCAAATTCTCCAAGACCTTTAATTACGCTTTGGACACGACTGACGAAACGGTGTTAAAGCACTTTTAAGAATTGTCAGTTTTTTACTCGGTCACAGATTATTAATCAGTTCCTTCGAAGCTTATGGTAAGAAGATTTAAAGTATCACTAGCATGAGTTAAATATTTGTATACATTATGCATTTTGATTTAGTACTTTGGTAGGGTTGATACTTACCTTTTACGTTAAATATTTTATGTTCACATACTCTATTATAATAATTAATAATAATAATAATAAATCGTTTATTTCTCACCATAATCATACAAAAGACGGTAATATTAAATTTGTTCAATGTTTGATTATGGTGGGTTGACATCTGAACTGGGGATAACCTGTATCTCAGAGTATCAACCCTCCACCTCAACAATTAGGACACTGTTGGTGCCTATGCACGGTGTGCTTACATTTGTAATCTTAAATTATGTATAATTAGTGTTGATAACTACTTACAATTATTGACTTATATATGCTATTCTACTGTTCGATGTATACCTACAGAACATAAGCCACCCATTAGGCACATAAAAATGTCTGCTCATATGTCAATTTATTCTGATTGTCACTTTATTACCAATCTAGCACAATCGCCCATCAAGATCCTTCTACGAAATCCGTTTCAATTATCAATCTTGGAATCAATGCAATACAATCAAGGTAGATACGAGTCCCAAACCATTATAAGTGTCCCCAATCAACAATGGAAGCGACATTAATTCTATCCATCATGTCGAACCCAAAAAGGGTTGAAGTTCATTAAGAGATGCATTCCTCAAGTATTATTCTTTGAAAACTGGTAATAAAAATAATAACAAGGCGGCCACCCTGCCAAGTGCTATCAGCTCCATCTGTTGTCGCTGCGGACAAACTCGCCTAATGAACGATGATAAATCATATTCGAGAGGCGACTCGCTACCTTGTCCATGCGATTCTTTCGTTGCGGTGACTTTTAAAATTTTAGGAACCATTGCGTGTTTGACTGTCCTTTGCTTTGAAAATTTTGTTTCGGTGGAGGAATGGTTAGCGTGTAACTTGTTTAAATTGCTTCAGGTTAAATATTTAAAGAGCATTTTGTGAGGTGTCTCTGCCCGTGTCCCTGCCCGCACTCCATTGTGCTTACTAATGATTTTATGCAAATGCAACCTCTTTAGATCGGAGTCTTAGCGCGATCTCCAACAGTCAGGTACGAAGCTCATTATTAACAACATGAAATATTGCTTCGGAAAATGTAACAATCGTAGGTTTATTATGATTAAATTATAATAAATTACTGTCAATAAAGCGTCTTTTTAGAAGAATGTAGACAAAAACCAGACGTTTGCCCTGCAGTGAGACATTGCAGGCTTCATTACCGACCCAATTTTTATTTCTCATTCTTCTATTTGTCTACTGAGTTTAGTTAACTAGTCTATCAGCGGTGCCCCAGTGCAAGCAAGAGCGATGGCGTTTTTAAAATAATAAAGGTGTAGAGTTTTTTTGTCTTATTTGTTTGAACGAGCTAATCTCTAAAACTGCCAATTGGGTTTGCATTACTCTTTTTGTGATTCAACGGAAACAATTTTGTGTTAACATTCGTTAGATCGCTTTCACACGTAGCAGTGGTCTACACCAGGGACACTCTTACAGTTCTCGTTACAAACGTTTTTGATGAAAATATTTTTCCATTTAATTAGAACATTCAAATATTAGGTGCTAATCATAAACATGCTTCTAATAAGACACGTCCAAATGAATAATTGACACATCTATCGTGTGACACTCATTAGAAGCATTATGTAAAAAATATTCATTATTCTGTGTACTAATCACGTCATATACTAATAAGTATGATGCCAGTTATGTTTGTGGTTATCACACAATTACTAAGTGAAGAAATACTATAACCATAGTTTTACTATCCAATGGTCGACGTTTCACCTACGAGTGCGGAATAGCTTATAATAAACCTTCCTGTTGAATATTGCTATCCATTACAAAAATAATTATCTATTCGAATTTGCTACTTCTTAAAATTAGCTCGAACGTATAAATGAATAAAATTACAAATTTTACCTCTTTTTAGGTATGGGTAGAAAAGGAAACTAAGTACGTTATTCATTTTCTATTGGCGGCAAAAAGAACTTATATCAGTTTAAATTTAGAATTAAAATTGTCACTTGTTTTAATTAACTGACAATCATGTTAATAATATATGAATAGTCATCGCCTCTATCAACAACTTAGTAACATGTCTCTCCATTAAAGTACACAAAGAACACAAGTACACACCTATTAAGCAATTAAGTTAAAAATTCTCGTACAATGATTCAATTTTCTCACACTCCCACGTAGAACAAAGGAAACGTTTAATTATAACTTAACCTTAATTGCAATAATTACCGACTGACCAAAGCTGCTGACAAAATGATTTATTAACTGTTCAACTAAACAGAAGCTAAAACTCTAAATATTTAGCTAATGTTCGCTAGAGCGTGGGAAAAAGAAGATATTAATGAATAGCTCTAAACGTTGTTAATGAATTGCCAACGAAACGCTAAATAGGAAACAACCAAGGTTAGTATTATTATGTGTTCTATTGAAACGTAATAACTTTATTTTTAGGCGTAATAAATATCTTCGATGTAATTAATCACTATTAGGTGATACATCAAGGTGTCTGTCGAACAGACAATGTCCTTGGACAAATTTAATTACAGAAAAAACTTTAATTTAAAAGTCAAATAGTACATAATTTCACAATCATAGTTGACTAATTTAATCAAAACAGGTAAATCATGTCAATTAACAATTTTATGACAATTGCCGTAAAATATTAACAGGCCACAAAATTACTAATTAAGCATCTAATCAAGAAGATTCCAATCAGTATTATAATGAATTATGACATAGCTAAAGATGTGTTCTCACTGGGACTCGGTTCAATAAATGTATGACTTTTACTTTGTTAAGGTATTGTTGTTGTTCAGTTTTCATAAACGTTATGTCTAGTAAATATAATTTGATATGATTGTGTAATATAAAATACAATTTTAAACAAACAGTTTGTGTTTTTCAAACATATTTAGGTACTAAGTAGATTTAAGTATTTTTGTTCAAGGCGCCCTTAATGTTTGTAGACATTAAATCAAATAGTTAACAATTTTTTTTTATTTAATTGACATATCTGAGTTCTGAGTACTGTAGAAAATCTGTAAAAAAAAATTGTTTCTTGTTCATATTTTAAACGCCTTATTCTTACTGATATAAGACGCATAATCCTCCTCACTGTGCTGATATCTTCGGTGAGGTGAGACGCCTTTTCCTACAGTAGGACATTACAGACTAATATTTTACTTTTACTCTACTATCTATATATATATATATATATATATATATATATATAATTCAAAGTTCTGACTGACTGATAATCAACGCACAGCCTCAACCGCTACACCTAGAAACATGAAATTTGGCAGGAAGGATCTTCAACGTAAGTGCACACTAAGAAAAGATTTTCGAAAATTCTTACGGGAACGGGCTCAACGCGGGCAAAGCCGCGGGACGCTGCTAGTGTAATATAAAGCTTTTTACTAATATGTTTTGGTCTCATAGTGAATGAACCTTTATTACAGTTGACTAATTTATAAGCTACGACACTTACGACTATCAAAATGTTAAAACGAAGTTGATTAATAACACACTCGAAATTCATGTCGATTTATTATATCACTGCGTTAATTGGAGTCTGTGTTGAGAGTAGTTAGGCTCTTATTATTTTTATTCGAGACCAGGGAAAAATTGCTAAAACACACATGTAGTGAAGAGACAAGTAACTTTAAAATTCACAAGAAATTAGTGAGAAATTTATACTAATATTATAAAGAGGTAAAATTTTTAAGTTTGTTTGTTTGTATGTTCGAGCAAATCTCGGGAATTATCAGTCCGATTTGAATAATTATTTTTGTGTGTAATAGATAATAATGTAATAGATTAGATTAGATTAGATAATAATAAATAATGTAATAGATAGTCACATTCAACGGGAAGGGAAGGCTATTTTTCATCCCGAAATTTCCATGAGAATGGACACAACGCGGGTAATACCGCTGGGCACGGCTAGTACTCAATATGATGGTAATATGCGACGATTGAAAAATTAGCAAAAACACTCACATTTACTGTGAAATTAGTAGAGATAATGTGATGGTGCTGTAATATTTCATTATAATCATTTAAACAACAATGGTTTAAACTCAATTTACTTGAGAATAAGTACTTACGTGGTTGGGTCAATTTTCAGGATTGACTTTTCGAAAATATACCTAGCTTTTATTTGTCTATTCTCTTGAATTCTCTTTTATTTTCCGAGTTCCAGTTTTCCTGAATTATAGGTTTGAAAATAGAAATCATTATTAGTACATCGCTCTGTTACGACTTACGACTGAAATATTTTAGTATTTTTAGTTCTATAAATTAATGAATAAGCCTAGTACATACACAAGATTATTGTGTTTGCGTCAATGACATTCCATCGGCTTTAAATCGCAGCCAAATTTTATTTAAGTAGTTATTTAATTGTTGGAAGGTAATTAAACGTTTATTGAACTTATTCTTTTCATTATTTCATGATGATATATTTATAAACGATTTTTTCAAAAGTTTCCGTTAAATTAGTACTTCGTTTTTTGGCTCTAGTGATTATATTACTGTTGATTACTGTTGTAAACTAGTAACACCAACCTAATTATGATAAATAAACAAATGACTGAAAATGAAATGATATTAAATGAACACCTTTTGTTTCTCGAAGATAATTAGGTACTTAACAGATTAACGTGTTCTTGTATAATACGGACTTATAACGCAAAATATTATATAGCACTTACTTATATAGAACATCGCTCATTCAAAATTAGACGCCAGTGTGTAGAGTGCTTTAAACTTAAAAAAACAATCACCAATCACAGAGCTCATAACGACTGTCAGTTATCAACCCACATTACTTGGAGGCAAACAAAGATTCACAATTGGAAATCTTTTAATTGGCATTAAGTATGACGACAGAGAGTGACTTGCCTAATCTGTCAGTTAAATGTATGGGTATAGAGATGGTGATACTAATTAAAATATTAATTGTAATTTATTTTTTAAGTTAACTATAAACCTGTTGGTATATCACAATGTAACGCAAAGGCTTTTTTTGATTAATGGAATTATGACTTTTAAAAGCGAGAAATAATATAATTATACTGTTTTTTGTCAAAAGTATTCAAGATTGTAATTTGTAGAATAACGCAAGGGCAGTCATAAATATGTGAATTTGACAATGTTATATTAACTACCTTGATTAAGTTCTAGTAAGTTAACTTCTTATTTTGTATCAGTAACAACAGTTTCAAGATAAATCGACTTTCACTTACTACGGCAAAAAAACATATGTTGCATCAACTCAATACAATTCCAGGCTTAGATTCCATTCTAATCTGTCACGTCTAAGAGGTCGGTCGGTGTAAAGTTCATCAATACTGAATTCAATTATCGATTACACCATTGTATTCCGTTCTATCGATTTATATTTTAAATACCAATCGTTTATGAGAAATGTATTGTGAAATTACAAACGGCCACTTAAATTTAATTGTGTTTGACGAAACGGACCGCCCGCCTTGTCATATCTGTTCCATTTTTGAAACAAATGTCAAAATGTTTATGTTTTAATGCCACTTTCTAAATTAATTTTGAATTTGGAAAGACAAACTTCTTTTAGCTAAAGCTAGTAGGTATGGCACTAAGACTGGGTTATCAGGGAATGCCATATATTGTAATATACTATAGCAAAAGCTTATCATTGTCCTTCATCATCAAAATGTTCACCACCAACTAAATAAGTCATGTACTATCATCAGATTGGATGCCGAAAATCCTGAAATGTTTGTTTCAGGATTTTTTCATATAATAGACCAAAATTACATTTTGTGCATCAGCCAAGATTAGCCATACATAAACATATGAAACTTTTCACCAAACTCTGTACTAACCTAAGCATAACTGTAAAAGTAATTAAAATTAACCTATTCCTATAAAAAAAATCAAAGACAAAAAGCCAACAGAAGCACACCAATTAAGCAAGTGCGTTGTCAAATAAACTAAAATGTATGGGCTTGGTGTAGCGACAATTTTCCTGGTGGTCTCTCAGAGCTATCGTAATCTGTCATCCGAGCTGTCAAATTACTAACGGACGGACGACCGATCGGCTACTGAACTTGTTGTAGATAACATATGCATTGAGACATGTTATGAATGCCGATTAGATACGGGTCGATTTTATTTTTTATATCGCCCACGGCCAATCGGTTCGATCGATTTTTCATGTATTATTTTTTGGTATATTTTTGTATATAGTCAAATGTACAGTCTACTTTATAAGTATCAAATTTAATTTGACCTTTTACATAAATAACCAAATATTGGCTAAAAAACATAGGTATGTGTTGTATTGAATCTTCCTACGGTTATTGAAGAATAACCTTTTTTTATTGATTTAACTAAGAAATGAGATAAAAAACAGTTTGCGTGAATTCCTCGTTGGGTTTAATTACTTATTTAGGTAATAAAAACATTAAGCAGTATTTATAATACAAGTACCATATAAATATATACTTGAATAAACATTCCAAAAGGCACTTATAATCAAAAATCTATAAAAATAAACATAAATTAAAAACCATTATTTTTTTACTTTATCTCTGCCCCTGAGTTTATACTTGAAGGAGCGTAGGTGTAACACTCGTGGACACCTTTGCTCTTATTGTGTTTTTTACATGGAATGTTAATTAAATTTTGCTGTCAATCGGAGTCAAACAAAAATTATGATTAATTGTGTATTTTTTGTCGCCGCTACACTGTGGGTCTATCTATTATCTTATTAAAAGGAAAAGGTGTTTAAGTTTATAATAAGTAAGGGTTTGTAACCGAAATAAAATTGATTGAAGCAATCGTGTGGGACACTTTAATGTCAGATGCAAAAAAACATGTTATAGATACCTGCGTTTAACGTATATAATTATACTCGTCAGATTATTTGTGGCTATTATTTTAGTGTAATGCGTGATGATTATGGATAAATCTCCTTACTGTACTGATATCTTCAGTGAGATGAGAGGCCTTTGCCCAGCAGTGGGACGTTACAAGCTACCACTTTACTTTACTTTTATGCTGGTTTGGTCAGTCATAATAGTTTCTCTATTTTAAGAAATTTAGCTTTAAGTCTTTTCTACTCTGATTATTATTACAGCACTTTTATTGAATAACTTTAACGAAGTTAGAGCATGTCGGAGGCCTTTAGGCGGTCTAACAACTCCGATACCAGGGTTGACTATTGGCCACTAACCTTCTCGAACTTACGTTACTTATTTTTTAAAAGTTAACAAAAGCAATATTATCTTCAATTTTCTCATACTTTTCTAAGCACCAACAAAGTAATTTTATATTCAAAGTGAAATTGTGAAACCAAATCCATTTCAAAACACAAAACTGTCTAATTCTGTAACCTAGTTGGGACACCATTAATTATATCTAGAGATAACGAACTGGATTCATTCAACTATTGTTCCGTAGCTCTCAAAATGTCACATTAATTGATTTAAGTCTTGTTACTAGCGAGCTTAGTTTAAATATTCTGTTTGGAGAGATGTGTTTAATGTGATTGCTGGGTTATTTTATTGGGTTTTCGAGAAGCTTAATTTTGAAAGAGTTTTTTGAAGATGAAGTGTTCCAATTTGGTACCTATATGAATCAGCTTGATGAAATTTTTACTATAATTAAGTCTCCAATTGGCCAACTTAACTGTACCTACTTTTGACCTGTAGTACTTTCACATCGATATTAGTTGATTTTTGGTGATTACGCCTAATCATCCTCACTGATATCTTCAGTCAGATGAGAGGTCTTTGCCCGTGGGACATTACAGGCTAATGCTTACTGACTTTTTATTAGATCGAGCCCAAAAGTCTAAGTCTAAAAGTTTCTAACTCTTAGAGCCATATTAATAAACCTGTATTAAGAACAGTTTAGCTATCAAATGGTTTGTCACTTTCTGACATACGCAATTTTCCAAAGAGCAAACGAGACAAAACACAGTATAACAGTGTTTTAGTTACACCGCGTTTATTAATAAGGCCGATAAAGTCCGAGTTTATACATATATAGTAGTAGCATAGTTTGTCATTGACCTTCTAGGTGTATTGGTCTCTGCTACAGGCTTTTATTAACCAAAAGACTCCTTCAAAGTAAGCAAAATAACAGCCTCCGTGGTCTTGTGGTTTGAGCGCTCGGCTCACGATCCGGAGGTCCCGGGTTCAATTCCCGGTGGGGACAATATCTCACAAAAATCTCTTTGTGAGACTGCCCTCAGTTTGGTTAGGGCATTGCAGGCTGAATCACTTGATTGCCCGAAAAGTAAGACGATTCCGTGCTTCGGAGGGCACGTTAAGCCGTCGGTCCCGGTTACTTTCTACGGATAGTAGTCAATAACTCTGACACCAGGATTGGTCAGGTTGACCGACTACTCGATGAAGAAGAAGAAGTAAGCAAAATCAATACATACCACGTAATATCTTAACACCCAAACCATTAATAACGAAAGCATTAATTTAATTAATGATAAAGGCTTAAATTAAATAAACTAACAAAACACTGTTATCCTGCTGACATTTCCAATCCATCACGCCGTGGAATGAACAACTGTAAGGTCAAAGGAATCTGCACACTCATAATTCCAATGATTTCTTGTCATTATTCAACTTCCAATAATAGTTTGCACCCTATAGTTCATCTGAGAGAGATTCCAAGACCATTGCTACAGCAAAGTGGGTAAAAATAAATTGTATGCTGATTATCGTAATGGTATTTCTATTAAGTTTATCGTTGGTGCTGTGAGATCAGGTTGTTGCTCTTATTGCGGAAATTATTATTCAATACGTGAATGCATAGAGAAAAAAACAAGGTAGCCACCACTGGTCTACTATCGCTTATCAGAAACGGTCAGTGCTGATAGCCGGTACCAATTTTGAGTAACCATCTTGTGGCGAAAGGATTAGCGAATCTGTATTACCGACTACACTGTCCTCGCAGGTCTCCCAGGGTTAGGAACAATGTTAGCCTCTGATGGACACCAGCGTCCACCAGCATTCTTTCCTTATGGGACCTTTTCTGATGAGGCCTGTGTAAAGCTACTTCCACAGAAATTTTAATAAAATCATAGGTACGTGTTAAAATACCTTACCACAGGATCATTGGCATAGGATACGCATTTCATACCTCATACGTAAAAATCTTCAGTCACGATGGGCAATTCTTAAACTCCTATGTATTTGTAGTTTCAGACTGGCCCATAAAGACCGATTCCAATTTTACCCTGTGCAACTTCCGTACGCAACAAATAAAAAAAAACCTGAGTGCAGTTTTTAATGTAGCTAAAATCGATGACATGTTTTAAGAACCTCAAGAACAGATCTTCTCTTGCATTTTCGAACTTGCCCATACTGACCAATTTAAAAAAAGCTCCCTAGTACATCACCATACAGTCCCATATAAAACCTGCACCACATTACTTAATTTAAATGAAACATTCCTCACCCCTCTGTATCAAAATATTCAATCAAACATCAACCAAAGGTACCAGTATCCTTCGAAGCTCACAGCGAGGCATCACTTCCATTAATTATTCAGTTAGATAAGACACTGCGACCATAATGACTCGCCGAGAACGGTCATTGCTCATCGACGTGTGATACTCAAAAGTACTTGCTTTTATTTTCACAAGTGGAATCATTAATGGTCTCTTGTTTGAGTGTACTCAAACTGCTTTGTGATTAGTTCGTGTGTTGTTGTAGTTTATAGCTGTAGTTTGTCTCGTGTGTTGTTGCGATTTTGTTATTACAATGTAAAGTTATGGAGTTAATTAGTTTTGAGAGCTAAGCTTTATCTTTTATCGTATTTAATACATACTTTTTAATGGTAGTAATTAATTATGAACATAATTAGGTATAGGTTACATTATAATAGGTTATATTAGGTACATACATTTTATTTATCTTTTGATTTTTAGTAACCGACTTTTAAAAATGAAGGTGGACTTGTAATAATGGAGGTGTAATTGGATAAACATTATTTTATTCATTTAGCTTCTTTTCTGTTAAATGCAGTGTATATAAACATTCCAGAGATATTCAGGTATTTCCAACTGTTCATCTCTATCTCCGCCAAACAAAAGAGATAGCCCACAGCTATAAAATGTTTGTATTAGATACCTACTTTAGAAGCTTGACAATTAATTACCAAGACCTTAAGGGGTAAACCAAACAAAAAGTTCACCGTATGCCCTAATAAAGAAGAGATAAAACCTTTACCGACATCCAAGAAAAAAGGTATACAACATTAAAAGTAAAATCCTCAGCTTTGATTGACCACAAATCAATATTAATGATCAAAAACAGCGGGTGCTCTAGCTTATCTTCTATCCTTTTCTTTGTAAAGCGAAAGAAAGGGACGGAAAATGTTTGGACATAACGCCCTTATAACGTTTTAAGTGCTAAACGAATAAGACCATTAATTACCTACAATTCAATGTACATATTGAATTTATTCAAATGGTGATTAATGGACGGCCATTTAAATTTATTGCGTGAAGGAGATGAAATTAAATCAACGTTTTTATTAATCCTAGAATACATATTGTTGGAATTTTATGCTGGAATAGTATCATGTTAAATCTCTTTTTTCCATAATACACAGTCATAAATAACTACAATAATAATTTATTACAGTAATCATTTTATCTTCATTATTGTCATCTCTGTAAAACATTAACAAAATAATCAGTTGTCCAAATGTTGGGCAAAGTCCCATAAAATATTTCACTTAAAAAGCATATCCAAACAAACCAAAAACCAAAAAATGTAATAACCTTGTTATACTTGAGAGAAATGCATACCATTGAATTTATTTAACTTATTTATTTTCTTACCTATTCCTTTCCATGAAAGTTCTTTGACCTCTATAAGAAAAATAAGTTAAAGGTATATTACCTACATCAATTGTTTTGCAGTGAATGCAAAGTTTATTGATAGAATGTAAACTGGGTTTTTAACTACTACTAACGCCATCTGGTGGCGATGTTTTGTAATTCATTTTTGTATCAAGGCTTTTTATATGTTTACTAGCCGGGCTCCGCGGTTTTATCCGCTTTGAACCTGTTTTAATGATAATTCCAGGGTTAAAACTGCCTATCACTCTTCTCTTGAATATAGCGATCCAATACAAGAAGAAAAATTCAAATCAGACTGGTAATTCCTGAGATTGGCCCGTACAAACGAACAAAAATCAATTTCTTCGGCTTCAATAATATCACCTACGTCGATGGACTTAAAAACGCGTCTGCTCTGTTATCTAAATTTAATTATGACTGAGAATGAGACGATGTCGACGACGATGATAAAGTAAGTGTAAGAATTATCTATATAAATATATAAAATTCAAAGTCCTGCTGACTGACTGACTGATAATCAACGCACAGCCTCAACCTCTACACCTAGAAACATGAAATTTGGCAGGAAGGTTCTTCAAGTGACGTAAGTGTACACTAAGGAAGGATTTTCGAAAATTCCTACGGGAACGAGCACAACGCGGGCAAAGCCGGGCAAAGCCGGGCGCTGCTAGTCTTACATAACTTTTGGGTAGGTATTTAGGAAGCTGACTTAGATTTTACGCCAACTATAGTCACAACTAATAGACGTCTTTTTTAGTGTGCACTTATTTATGTTATTAGTTTAACAGACGGAAAGACTGTGGCTGCAAAATTCTTATAGGTAGTACGTCTTTTCTCAAGTGTGCGATTCTTCATGTTTTTTGTTTGAAAGGTGAAAAAGTCTTTGGATAACAAAAATCTTTTACACGTATTATCTCTGGTATACGCTCCTTCATTATGTTTTCATAGACCAAAAGACTGTTTAACTAAAGTAATGACTGTAGCGTACTCTGGCCTCTAAAAAGGTTTCCAAGTACAAAAAGAAAAAATCTTCAAGTTACAAACCACCCTTAAGCGGAATTAAAACAATCCACACGATCCCCTTAAGCACTTATTAATCCCGTTCTCTCGTTAAGGACTCGTATAAATCTTTAAGAAAGTCCGTGTGACAAACACAAAAACCATAAAATTAAATTAATGTCCCCGTACCACTTCCTACGGGAGATAGTTGAGGCAGTTAAGGAAACTTAAGGATGTATTTTCTCTCTCTGATTTTCTTTCTTGTCGTATAATTGTAGATGTGTCAAATTATTTGTTGATTGACGACTTGCAGCTTTTTTATTGTCTGTACCTAAACAAAGTTAAAGTATAATAGCCGGTAATGCTCACTGCTCGACAAAGGCCTCTCATCTCACTGTAATTATAAGTACAGTAGGATTAGGATTAATATTTATTTAACATTTACTTGCGTAATCACCACGCTTGCCCAATGCGGGTTGGTGTATTCACCTGCCAACCAAATAATTTATAGGAACTCATTGGATTTATAATACCTATAGCATTTTACTAGACCTATCTTCTAAATATTTATTTTTAGTATATGAACAGGGAAGAACATAATAATCAAGCCCTTTTTACCCTGCGGGAAAAATTTACAACGAAATGGTTTCAATTGTTTTACCTCAAAGAGGTAAAAATAATCATTAACAATGTCATTTTTGTCCGTGTATATAATGATGATAACTCGAACAATAAAAATGTAAAACATTAATTAATAAGAAGTTATGTATGAAGAGAAAGATAACGATAATTTAACTTTATATAAAACAATATTTTTAAGGTTTAATACGATATCAAAGAGAACTTAATTTACTCAATATACATAGGTACCTAATCCAAAAGGTATTCATTACACAGGCTCAGCAATTCATCCAAAGTAATTTTCTTTGCAAATCACAATTATTATTCTCGAAAAAGTCCCTTATTATTAAACTTCGGAATCAATATGAAACTTTTAAATGGAAAAGTGCGCAGATTGAACTTTCTTCATTAAAACTGAGGAGTTTTTCTTCTTTCAACGGAAAAAGAAAAATATTGTTTCCTATTTTAACGGTAATGTAAAATTTTATCAATCAGTATGCTTCATTCTATATTTTTATCATAAAACGTTTATAACATAATTTTATTTTTAGTAGAACATAGGTAAAGTGACATACGAAGTCAAGATCTTTTAAGACGCGTAGCGACATCTAGCGGTGAGCGGCAAAACTATACAACGACACGTTTCGTTACTTGTGGCATTTTTTAATAATAATATTATTTTAATAACCATATTATGGTTTTAGGAACTCGATTGACTCCTTATATATCATTTTTTGTTTTAATAATTACTGAAAAATTGGGATAATACATAAATCAATTTTTATACTTACTCAACCTAAACCTCACCTATACCTATATAGGTGTTTATCCTAAAACTTGAAAATCTTTGGGATATTATAGAATAGCTAGTTAGCCCATTTTTTCATTCACATACGTATATGAGCATATCCAGTAGGAAAGCGTAGTCATTTTGCCTAAATCTCCTTATCGCACTGATATCTTCAGTGAGCGTAGAAGCCTACAGTGGGAAATTACGGTATAATTTACTAATACATATAACAGGCATTGGACTAGAATCAACAATCTTATCATTAGCAGGTAGGGCCCTGATAAAGTGCCGTCTTCTTTAATTAATTATGAAGCCAAACCCACACATTAAACCTTTACGATCGCCGATACAATAGATTCAGACTAGTTAGCCGTAGGTATCAGTAGGCGAATAGGTGCTTTATTCGACTTGAAATTAATTTGAAGTAGATGCCATGAAAATGTAGGGGTATGAAAAGGTTTAATATTATGTTTGTTTAAAGCTGGAATATTTTATGCTCTAAATTCATATGTATAAATATCCTTATCCTATACTTTTATGTCGTGTAAAAAGATTGTACCGATTTAGACACTTACTCGACAACAAAAATAAAATAAACACTATCATTACATCCTCATCATACATAAGAGTCTAGTTATAGTGAAGACGATCGTTTAACTTCTCGGTATTGTATCATAAATGCGACAAAATTACGTTTTACAGCAGGTACGAACATAAACAGCATCGCCCACATGTTTTGAGGACATAACAAAAAACACGCGATTTCCTTTTCTGATAACGTCTCTCACTCCTTTGTTGGGAGTCCTTTAAAAAGATTCCCTACACCTCTTTACTATGAAGACATATTGCGTTTCGCGTTTTTGAACTCGCGATTTCGACGCGTATTTACGTATTCACACTCGCATTACTCCTAGTAGTACGTCGAGATGAAATGTAGGCGTGTGTGAGATTTGTGTATGTTGGAGTCAGCTTAACGATACCAGTATAAGTTGAGCCCACCCACTCCCCTGTATCGTATGCAAATGGGAGGTCCACGTCGGTGACGTATGCAAACTAAGAGATCTGAATTGGATGGTGATATACGACGTAGGCTCCTGTAGATGTGTGTGCGTGTGTTGGTATGCCAGTCGCCTCTAGGCGCGCAATAGACGGGGGTGGGCAGCCCGAGAGGATGGGGTATAAAGGAAAACCATTTACATTTGAGCGATTCGTCCAATTTAAAATTCCTACAAGATAGTTTAGACACGGGTGCCATTCTTTTGAAGTGGCGATCGTAATGCAAAGGACATTCGTTCTTTCAAATATAGTTTTTTATCTTAAATCTATCTCGTACCTATTCAAGGTTCTAATTCAAGTTGTATTAAGGATTAATGAAATTTTTCGGGGATGATTTGTCACGTCCCAAAACGTAGATTGGTTCGGGATTCGGGAGAAATATGTCACAGTTCTGCGAAGGTATCGTTATGAATATGAATCTAGGGTGCGTCAAATCAGTCGAGAGCGTTCCATCAAAACGTCATAGGTCGCTCTCAGGACAAATTTGCCCGCTTGCCCACGTCCCGCGTTTTACGAGCCGCTCCGACGAAGATTCAGCACCCAAGGGACACATTCCGCCTCCAAAAACTTTACCCGTTACAAATTTGTTTTTTTTTCTGCCTTATATGCTCCCCGCGCTTTTGGCAAACCTAATTCCGTATTCAAAAATATTTCTGCAAGTATTGTGCTCGTACGGGAACGAACGTTTTATTGCCGCCCATATAACGTTTTAAAAGTTAGCCAGTTTTGCCACGCGGCCGCGTTTTGTTATTGTTGCGTACTGTGGTGTCACTTTTGTGTTTAGACTGTAATTATTATTGTTGTTTGATAACTGCTTGTGTTTTATTGCTCTTTGAAGTTGTTAGTTCGGTAATATATGGCGATAGACGTGACATAAAAAGTTTTTACTTCGGTTATTGCCTAATCGTAAATAAAGTGGTGCCAAATAAGCCTGTTTGTTTCATGGTAAATGTCCCTCAATTCCGATATATACTGTACTAGATACTGCGTATGTTTAGTACCTAATTCATTCCTTTATTGGGAAAATTTTGTACGTAAACTTAACTACCAGCATCGTAGACTATTGTGAAGACATAGGACATAAAGCACCATGCACACAGCTCCTGCCCTCTAAATCACTATTCAAATTTGGAATCCAATTGGGCCCGTAACTTTAGGCCTCTCTATTAATGCTTAAAGCGATTTCTATAGGAGCTGTAAAGCTGTTGCATCCTAATTGATGGCTGCTTTTGTATCAGTACGACTATAAACTTTCCTATGTCATTTTACTCATTACCTTTAGGAAGTAAAACGCATATTTACATTTGAAACTTTATTAGCTGCTTTTCTGCTAGAAGCTAGAAAACTAATTGGAGCTCAAATGAAGAATAGAATGTTGAAAAAAAATTAGCTCCCATTACTAAAAAAGGCATCTCATCTCAATGAAGGCACTGTAAGGAGGATAAGGCGTAATAATTACGCTTGCTTAATGTGTGTTGATGATCTCAAACCCAAACCATGTCGAGCCAAGGATGTTGAATACACGGAAAAACAATTCGTATGTTAACTTGTATAAGGTCGAAAATAAAAAGTCAAGGAGCAAAACTTTAGGCTACTTCTGATTTTTTCACGGTACCACGGGTATTCACGAGGCATCATTAGAAGTAGCAGTATTAGCCTGTTCTCACTGCTGTGCAAAGGCTTCTCATCTCACTCAAGATATCAGTACAGTTTGATATGTAAATAGATACACATTAACGTATAAATTCAGTTATTTTTGCCAAAGGAGTCAAAACTTTCTGAATAGTAGATATTTGTTCAAATCAAAGAACAAAGGACATACACGAGGTTCTGTTGCAGGATCCTCATCGATTTGTGAACATCTAAAATTATTATTCTAAATATACCTCAAGTTGCATGTCAGATCGTCTGAGGCGAAATTTTCAGCATCTACGTATCGTATACAGTTTCAATTTGATTTGCAACACGCCAGCGTTTCATTTTTAAGTAGCAATCACGATGTCATTTCCATTTCATATCTATTTTATTATTTTCTGTCATAGATTTTTTCAAGGAGACTCTGAAGGTGAAGTTTTTTTCTTCATTTGATTTAATAATGAAGTTTGAATCACTCTTTACTTCGTAGTTTAAATTATTAAGGACCAGACATTGTATTTCGAAATAAGAAGTACGTCATTGACTAGGAACTTAGATGCTCCAATATAAAAACAAAGCACTAACAGTTACTTTATTGTTACTTCTCTATGATATTTTGGATACTTTTATGAGTTAAAGAACTAACTACCTTACTCAGAGACGACCTTTAAATTTCCACTTAACTAATTGACGTAATTTTTCATACATTACATATCAAAATCACTCATTAAATCTACACTATAATCTACACTAATATTATAAAGAGGAAAACTTTGTTTGTTTGTAATGAATAGGCTCACTACTAACTACTGGACCGTTTTTAAAAATTCTTTCACCATTCGAAAGCTACATTATCCACGAGTAACATAGGCTATTTTTTATCCCGAAATTCCCACAGGAATGGACACAACGCGGGTAAAACCGCGGGGTGCTGCTATCTCTAATAAGGAAGCATTTGACGACTCTGAGTAGGGGTGTTACAGAAGTGGTATATATTTTGTTTAAAAAGGGGTTTACAGATTTACAACGCTAATTATGACAAGGATACATTCGGGAAAAGTAGTTTGTTTGTAGATTCATCATTACAGTAATGTTTGTTTATACCAAAAAAACCTGAAGCATTAGAAAGTGACAAATTAGTATAAACATCTGTCACTGGTGCTAATAAATCTAGAATTTACGTTTAACTAAACGTCTACTGACGTAAACTTGTTAGGTAACGTGCTGTCTATTAAGTCTCTTCACTATCACTACATAGCATAAAATAAAGTCGTCTCTTTTTCGTGTCTGTCACACTGTTTGTCTGTCTGTATGCTTTAATCTTTAAAATTACGCAACGGATTTTGATGCGGTTTTTTGTAATAGGTAGAGTGATTCAAGAGGAAGGTTTTTATGTAAAAAAATTCCCGAAATTCCCACGGGAACGGGCACAACGCGGGTAAAACCGCGGGGCGCTGCTAGTCTTATATAATAAATAACTAGTTACATTATGTAATTTGTCATTTCAATTAGTGCCTACCAGTCTTGGATGTAATTTAATCTGAACAGTATTTAAGACCTATTATACTAAATGAAACGGGTCTGTATCGCGTTAGATAATTTAACGTATTTCACTCAAATACGTACCCGACGTTTCGAACGGATTACACCGCTCGTGGTCACGGGATAACTGGCTGAGTATTTAAGACCAGCAGCGCCCGTGGTTTCTCCTGCGTTTCCCGTAAGAATTTTGGGATATTAAAACTTATTATCCCAAAACTACTACGGGAATGGGTACAAAGACTTTTTTGCACTCTTTAGTCTACTTAGTAGTCTGAAATAACACTTTGTGTTGTTTTCAGACTCTAATCTCTGTGCCAATTTTTATCTAAAACCGTTCAGTAAGAAAGAGAATTACATACAAACATTCATACATTCATTTTCAGTAATACTCACCAACTTTCACATTTATAATGTTACTAGGATTATAAATTCGTCATCTAGAAATTATATTTTTCATACATATAAACTGATTTTTATATTAATTTTCCTCAAACAATTCCTTAATGTCATAGCCCATCAATGTAATTCAAAACATGATTACAGAAATGAAAATAAAAGCAATTCGTTTTCAGCTAAGCAACAATTTACAAACGTTCGAAAATCAAGTATTTATTAGATTAAGGTTTCTTGGAGCGAGCACAAATTCGCTCGTTCGCTGTGTCGAATTATCATTTGAATGCAAAATCAATTTGAATTTACACAGTTATTTTGTCCGCAACTGCCTACTGGAACATAAAGTATTGACGATGAAATTGGTTTACTTTCTTTATCAATAGATGCTCTGTCTATTTTCCTATATACTTATTTTCCTTCTTTAGTTTTTTACTAGCAGCGCCCCGCGGTTTTACCCGCGTTTTGCCCGTTCCCGTAAGAACTTCGGGATTTTTTAAATATATAAACCTTTCCCTTGAATCACTCTAAACCAACTAAAATCTCACAAAAAACCGCATCAAAATCTGTTCCGTAGTTTTTAAGATCTAAGCATACATAGGGACAGACAGCGGAAAGCGACTTTGTTTTATACTATGTAGTGGTAAGTTAATAAAAAGTAGTCTATAACGTCCAACTGCTGGGGAAAGGCCTCTCGTCTCACCAAAGATATTACTAGAGTAAAATACGTTTTTTTTTGACAGTGATGACATAATTGACACTTACTTTTCCAATTCGTTGAAAGCAAAATGGTCCTTTGGCCATTACTTCCTTTCCGTGAAAATGTATTAGGCTTAATTCGTATTACATTATAACAGAAAAATGCCTAACTTTACTCAAAACTTTTACCAATACTTAGCAGTTACCCAAGAAGTAATACTAACAATCAAAACATGTAGGCCCTTATAATTCATAGATGATTTAAACCATAAAATCTATTTGTGATTCTAACTTCATAATCTATGGGTGATTCTAACCTTATATCTATGGATGATTCAAAAGCCATAAACTCGAATCCAACCTCATCCGCAGAACACCACCAGTACGAAAACCATGAAAGCCTATTACACGAAATTGTTCGCAATTTCCTTACTATCCGTTTAAACGATTTGCAAATGTCGATTTCGCATACGTCATAATTCTTTGGCATACAATAAAATTGCAACTCACTACTTAGTACCAATTTCCTCGTGTTTGTTCGGTTGGAACTGTGCGGTTGTATAATGAACGTAATTTTTATTAGCTTTTCTCATTTGAATGGCTTGTTATTTAATTTGTGTGTCTTGTTACTTCACGTTTGAAGAACAACTCTATTTAGCAATGTTCAAGCGAGAATTTTCGTTATTTCCTATCGAGTTTCTATAGTTATAATGAGTCAATCGCGAACGAAATTGTTTAATAACAAAACTACACACTAGATACCTCCAATCTAATAGGGAACATTAACTAAGAGACACGAAACTAAGTCCCCACTAAAAAAGTTGAAAAACTAACGACTCCGAATCACGCATAAGAAAAGTCGGCCGAATTAAAAGTTGCCGGTAATAAACAATAAAAAATGCCGAACAAGCTATTCTGATAGGAGTTTCAGTAATCGCAAGTTGGCTAAATAGGTTACATTACAATACTTTTTGTACTTTTATTACTAATTTTACGACTAAAGGAACTTCACAGTCGGCGTAATGGGAGGAAAATTAAACGGCTATCTTTAATTTTATTTTGGATGGGCATGATTTATTGAAACTAGTTTTCTGATTATATAAGAGACTAGCAGCGCCCCGCGGTTTTACCCGCGTTGTGCCCGTTCCCGTGGGAATTTCGGGAATTTTTTTACATAAAAACCTTCCTCTTGAATCACTCTACCTATTACAAAAAACCGTTGCGTAATTTTAAAGATTTAAGCATACAGACAGACAAACAGTGTGACAGACACGAAAAAGAGACGACTTTATTTTATACTATGTAGTGATGGTATTTTTAGTACTGCTGGTATATATTTGGCTTATGTGCTTACGGACTTTTTGTTTGATAGGCCTTCATAATTCGATAAATCCAAGAGTGAACATATAGATGTAAAATTATATTTAACTTAAATATTTGAAAAAACATGGTTGTTATTTATGGGAAGAATATGTATTTAATGCCTACGTAAGATACAAAAGTCTATACTTAAGTCTTAAACCTAGACTTTTCTATATTATCATAATTCCTACTATAAAACACATTTGTATACACTACACCACAAAGTAACCCAATTAAAAACGTACCATCATAGTTCACATACCAATAAACATAATTCATAGCAAGTTATTATTACCAGACAATTACCAATTACAGAACAAAGCGCCCACGTGACTCGCGCCGATCATTAGCCAAACAAAACATCCACTTAGACAAAGAAAATAAAAATACCATGTAAAGGTTGCAATTACAAAATGCCCATAATAACCCTAGTTAGACATTCACAAACGATGTAGGAAATAATTCTTAATACGACATTTGTTGCGGACGACGAACCCTCTCATTAAACCCCCTTGTAAATATTGTAAAACTATTGTAAATAAACCCCGTAGTCAGTTTAGCTTAGATTCTCTCTTTTGTTTGTATAGCGCTATCTCGCTCACTCGCGCGTGTTAATTTAATCATTGTATGTACAGCAAGTTGCGGGCACTATTTGTGTATATATTGAGGCGCATTTCGCCAGTAAAAGTGGACCAACAACGGTGCTCGCAGCTTGCTCAAGAAATCTGGAAGAATACACAGAATCAGAATAAAGAAGTCTTATTTGTTTATTGGAAAGTTGGTGTTTGATTCAAGAAAGAAACCCCTCGTAGGCAGGCAGGAACTACACTACACGTACACCACCAACAGTTTATGGTCCTTCGAGCCGGATAGCAAGACAAGAATCCGTGAAGACTTGAAGATCTGCAGAACAGCTCCAGCATTACGTCACTAGTGGTGCCGTCATACCCTAGTGAACGTAATTGTCACTCCACTGGCGTGTGACGTCACGGCCCCGCTACACGGGTCGAGGTTCCAGTGAAGAGGCGCAGCCGGGCGTTATAAGAAGAAATATCTTCGAACAGGAGGCGCTGGGTTGTTTTAAGAAGATATTCCAAGGAGGATTGAGAGCAGCTGGGCGATTGAAGCATCATCGGGAAGCTGACTGAGTCAACGAGGACAAGACGTCGCTTCAATAACGCGTGTTACGCGGCCCGAGTACTACTCCACCTAACGGTGTCAAACGGGGTGGTACTTTGGGTTAACGTCTACCCAGACGGTGTGGTGTTGTGCGGCGCCACCAACCTGAACAGGTTGAACAGCACCTGACGCCAGTACGTTTATAGCCTGGGTCGAGGGCCGGACTGTAGGCACTGCTGACTGTGTCCGGACATTCCAGCCGGACATTTAGCACCTCGATCCTTGTATAGACCACTGCTGGGCAGACCCCCCCTACCTCATCCCCCCGCATTCCATCCCTGAAGGAGCATATCCCGGCTCACCCCGGGCCCTCCTGACGGACTGTTAGGGAATAGGGACTGTTAGGGAACGTTAGGGACTGTTAGGGGCGTCAAGTGCCAATTATGCCCACAACGAGGAGCCCACCACGAACGAGGCAGCGGACTGCGGCGTCATCGACGCCATCCACCACACAGCCACCACCATCCACGTCCACGGAACAGCACCGTCCACCGCCGACCACAATGCCGACCGGGCTTGGTACGTCGAGGCCGTTCACCACAGATCGAGCACAGCATGAAGAGGACCAGCCGCAACAAGAGGTCACCGAGAGACGACGAGCGCCCTCAATCCAAACTGTGAGATCAAACACAAGTGCAACGGCGCGCATTCGACAAGCGGAGTACGAAGCTGAGGAGAGACTAGCGAGGATACGGAGGCAGCAAATGGAAGTCGAGGCATCACTCGTACGCAAAAAGCTGGCAGCTGAAGTTGCGATAATTCGAGATGAGACAGACAGAGATAGCCGCGCCGGGTCAGACAGAAACAGCGATACACAACAGCGCGTCGATGAATGGATGCACCGGAGCGCGCCCCGTGCCCGCAGGGAACATTTTGTTGCACGGGGGGAGCGCAATAAGGAGTATTTTCCTCCGATGAGGAGATACACTGATGGAAGACAGGAGCGCACACGTCAAGACAGATCACCTAGCTGTGGAGGGGTTATCGACCATCGAACTACGCGTAACCGGACTCCGAGCCGAGAAAGGGAACCGCGGCGTCACAGGCGATCGCACAGCCGGGACGGGATTGATCGATTAGCCGATCGTTTGGAGCGTATGACGCACAACAATCGGCCGTCACGACAAGCGCAAGATCTACCATCATTTTCGGGAGCCCTGAATGAATGGTTGCCGTTCAAAGCTGCAATGGAGGAGAGCACCGCCATCTATAACTTCACGCCTACTGAGAACTTGTGTCGGCTGAGGAATAGTCTACGGGGGGAGGCGCATCACGCCGTTGCTCAACTATTACACGTAGCCGCGAACCCAGACCAGATAATGTCAACTCTGGAGCAATGTTTTGGGCGTCCAGAGATCATTATGGATCAAACTATCAACAGTTTGAAGAAAATGCCACGCGTGGGCAACACGGCTAAAGAGATGAACCGTTTCGCGTTGAAAATACAGAACATCGTTACCGCATTGGAATGTTTGGGTAATGAATCAATGTTAACGAACGAGTACTTGATTCGCCACACATTAGAGAAACTGGATTATAGCACCCGCCGACGCTGGTGCGATTTTGCAGCGGAACGAGGACGCGCACGGGAGCCGCAAATGATAACTTTGGCTCGCTTTCTCATGCGAGAGGGAGACAGAGGATTACGTTTCCTGCATGAACCGGACACGCAGCCTACATGTATGGAGCGGCCAACATTGGACAGGCGGGTCAAAGTTAACAAGAAGTCAGCCGCAGTTTTCGTCACTATGGATAGCGAAGCGATTAGAGACGAAGTTTGTTACTGCTGCGGCGAGAAACACGTTACAACGAAGTGCCACAAGCTGATAGCGATGCCCACTAGTGAACGTTGGGAGTGGGCAAGGGAAGCGCGCATGTGTTATCAGTGCCTTCGAAGTAAACATCGGCGCGATAAGTGCACGAATGCACGAAAATGCGGAATCGACGGGTGTAAGAGAACTCATCACACATTGTTGCATAGCGATAGCAACAAGGAGGCTAGTGAGCGAGTCACCGTGTCCGCCGTTAACTTCAAGGGTTCGAATACGTTTGGGAGAGCTCTATTGAAGATTTGTCCGGTAACTCTAAAGACAGATACCGTTGAATTGGAAACCTACGCGTTGTTGGATGAGGGATCGACGATTACGCTCATAAATGAGAAGTTGGCGCAAAGCTTGGGAGCCAGCGGGCCGCAGAGATGCCTAAATATATGTAGCGTTACCTCACAACAAAAGGAGCCGGCGAGCCGCGTAGTACAATTGGATATTAAAGGACGACAACAAGATACCTACCACCGCATGACTGCGCGGACCGTCGGTAATCTCGTTTTGGGAAGTCAGTCCATTAATAAGGAATCGCTCAACAGACCGCACTTGCGAGGACTGCCTATCGAGGACATTTGTTACGAGAATGTCAAGCCACAGATTCTGATTGGAGCAGACAACTGGCATCTCATAGTCACGCGCAAGTTAATGGCCGGGCCGAGGAACGAACCCGCTGCATCGCTCACAGAACTGGGGTGGACGATACACGGGGCGGCGCCCCGCCACGTAGTCAAGAACGAGCAGATTTATCACGTCAGCGAGCCAAGAGTGGATTTACACGAGCTAGTAAAGGCGCACTTCGACATCGATTCAATAGGGATAACATTGCAATCGAGACCGTCAGCAAATGACAAGCGCGCGCTGACGATATTTGAAGCCACCGTACGCCGCACCGGGGAGCAGTACGAGGTTGGTTTACCATGGAAGAGCGATGACGTCATACTACCACCGAGTTATAATATGGCGTGGACTCGCTTGAAAGGAATTGAAAGAAAAATGGATCGTTCAGAAGCATTCAAGACCGCATACACCGCACAGGTTGAGAGTTTACTGGAAAAAGGTTACGCCTCGCTATGCGATAACCCCGAGGAAGGAAATGCACGGAATTGGTATTTACCTCACTTCGCAGTAACAAACCCGAACAAGCCGGGGAAAGTACGTATGGTGTTCGACGCGGCGGCGAAAGCGAATGGAGTTTATTTGAACGATATGCTGTTAGACGGACCGGACCTGCTTCAAACGTTGCACGGGATACTGTTCAGATTCCGCGAGGGGCCCGTAGCCGTGACAGCCGACATAAGGGAGATGTTTCTGAGAGTGAAAATCAGAAAGGAAGATCGCGTGGCGCAGCGTTTTCTGTGGCGCGGAGAAGACCGCCGGAACCCGCCACGCAAATATGAGATGAACTCGATGATATTCGGAGCGAGAAGTTCGCCGTTTTTAGCACACAGCGTGCGCAACAAAAACGCGGAGGACAACAAGGAAAGTCACCCCCTCGCCTACACGTCAATCACGTCAAGCCACTACATGGACGACTGGGTTGAAAGTTTTGACGACGAGAAGACCGCAGCGCGAACAATGGCCGAAGTAATCGAAGTACATCATAGAGGAGGTTTCGAGTTAGCCGGCTGGGACTCAAACCGACCTAATTTATTGCGAGATATCTCATCAGATAGCCGAGCACGAACTCCAAAGGAGCTGGGAGCGAACGCGCACCCATATGGGAAAACGCTGGGAATACTGTGGCTACCAGATACCGACGAGTTGAGTTTTAACACTGCTTTGCATAGAGTACCCGATGACGTCAAAACTGGAAGACGAGAGCCCACCAAACGCGAGGCTCTAAGTACCGTCATGTCTCTATTCGACCCGCTGGGATTGATAAGCCCGTATACGATCACGGCGAAGATTATACTTCAAGGTTTATGGCGCCTGAAACTTGGGTGGGATGAAAAACTGCCCCCTGAAGTATGTGAAGTTTTCAACCAATGGCAAGCCGACCGCGAGTACATCGAGCGTCTACGTATACCGCGCTGTTATCAAACTGGGAGAGCACAGCAGAGACAACTACACGTATTCTGTGACGCCAGCGAGCTAGCTTACGCCGCCGTCGCATATTGGCGTTTCAAGAAGCGTGACGGCACAATCGAGGTGTCCCTGATTGCGGCAAAAGCAAAGGTGGCACCAATGAAAGCTCAAAGTATACCGCGTATGGAGTTACAAGCGAGTTTGATCGGCGCCCGATTAGCGAGAGATATTATCAAGGAACTTAGAAAGGCACTAGAGGCTTGGAAGCCTACAAATAGAGATTTTTACCTCAAAAAGAGAATTAGCTGGAAGTTCATTGACCCGGGGGCGCCTAATCAAGGAGGCGCGTGGGAGAGATTGATAAGGACGTTCAAATCATCTCTGAACACTATTCTCAACAGAAAAACTGTACGGGAGGAGGTACTGTCAACATTGGCCGCCGAGATCGAATACACGATGAACGCGCGACCATTGACTCACGTGTCAGTGAGTCCCGACGATCCCGAGGCACTGACCCCCAACCATTTCTTGTTGGGTACTGCAAACGGAATGCCTCACATTGGAACATACGACTCGGCGAACAGGCAGGTGTGGAAAGCCGCCCAGGGGTTGGCCGACGAGTATTGGAGGCGATGGACGCGGGAGTACCTGCCGACATTGACAGCGCGAGGAGAGTTACATCAAGACACCGGGAACATCACGCCGGGAACAATCGTCCTAATCGTAGACGGAACGCTGCCCAGGAACGTATGGCCATTGGGAAAAGTCATGGAGACGTATCCGGGCCCGGACGGTGTTGTGCGAAGCGTGGATGTGTGGACAAAGGGTGGCATTTTTAGACGCCCTATCAGGCGTCTAGTCGTCCTGCCGGTGGAGAAAGGCTGCGGGGACCTGCGCCGGGGGGAGACTGTTGCGGACGACGAACCCTCTCATTAAACCCCCTTGTAAATATTGTAAAACTATTGTAAATAAACCCCGTAGTCAGTTTAGCTTAGATTCTCTCTTTTGTTTGTATAGCGCTATCTCGCTCACTCGCGCGTGTTAATTTAATCATTGTATGTACAGCAAGTTGCGGGCACTATTTGTGTATATATTGAGGCGCATTTCGCCAGTAAAAGTGGACCAACAACGGTGCTCGCAGCTTGCTCAAGAAATCTGGAAGAATACACAGAATCAGAATAAAGAAGTCTTATTTGTTTATTGGAAAGTTGGTGTTTGATTCAAGAAAGAAACCCCTCGTAGGCAGGCAGGAACTACACTACACGTACACCACCAACAACATTGATTAGCTTGTAGTTATGAAAAATCGAGCTGCATAGACATAATGACAATTTAAAGACGTAAAGGTCGAATTTATTATCATATTGTATGATTCTTGTAGAACTATTAGCCCTTATGACAATAGCATAATGATACGTTGACACGCGAGCCGTTTTTCTTATCGGTGAGTTTAGACAAATATTAGTTTTTATTACGCTAAAATGTTGGAGTTTTTACATTTTATTGGCGTATTAAAGGTTGTATAAGACACTTATGGGTTTGAAGGGTTGTAGGGTAGGTTAAGGGTTTGTTTAAAGGGGGAAAATATAAGGGAATCCAATAGAAGTAGTTTAGTAGTTCTCTTTTGAAAAATGACGTATGTTTAGAATAGAAATATTGTACCTAGCATATTTACAAACAAAACTATAGAAAGTTCTCTCCTTTTACATTAAAGCATCTCAAGAGCTGATATTAAGCATGAAACAACTGCATTCTAAAAGTGAGTTATAAAAAGAAAAGTTTCTCAAGAAAATATGCGTTTAAAAGATAATATAAAAATTACTTGCATCGAAGTAATGAGAAATCGTTCGGTGGATGTTAAGTAACTAGGGGGTGTATAGGGGTGGGTGTTTCACTAATTTATTAACCGCAACTATCGATGGACCGACCATACAGAAATTAACTTCACCCATATTACCATCATCATGCACAGTTTGTAGTACAACTGCATTGTTTTGGTACTTTTCTGAAAAATCACCAGTTTAATTACAATTTCATAAAACTTGTAGCTTTATTTACCTAATGGTCATATGATCTTTTGCTAATTTAGAAACTTCTAAGCGTCGTAATGTTACTTTTAGATGCATTAACTTTAATTACATCTTATTCATTAGGTATTACGGTACATTTTTGGTTAGATGAAAATAGCTATAATCCACAATTTTACGTCAATATTTCATCGATCGCATGGATATAGTTGCTTTGATAAACCTAGACATTTATAATTATATTGCTACTTTATTGTTGAAATAGGCACATTACTTTTGCTGAAGGTAAAGTAAGGTATAAACCTGTAATGTCCCACTGCTGGGCCTCTCATCTCACTATAGACATCTGTACAGTAAAGACGAAGGTGTTTGACCAAATATCAAAACAATTACATCCATATACAAAAGTTACGCCACGGCAACTCATAATAGTCTTGAAATTTTCTTATAGCACAACTTTAACATGGATTTCTTTAGGGGTGGCTGCTTACATTAACCAATACCAACGTACCAAGGTAGGTATGTATTATAGGGCTATTACCACACTAATCTAAATTGATGGGGCGTCCGAAAACCGGGCATGTTTTCATAACATTAGTAATTTTTCGCGTAAAATAATGTAATAAACCAAAGGTTTCATTACTTAAAGGCCGTATTAAGTTACTGACGTTATGGCAACGATTACATGCCTTTATAGCCTAAATATGGCAAAAATAGAATCAGATTTTTTATGGTACACTTTATTAGTATATTTTTTACTACTTAATGTCCATTTAATCATTAATGATCAATCTACTTTAGGTAATCTTTAATCTATCTATATAAATAAAAATGAGTTGCTGTTCGTTAGTCTGCTTAAAACTCGAGAACGGCTGGGCCGATTCAGCTGATTTTGGTTTTGAAATGTTTGTCGTAGTGGGCAGGTTTTAACGGTAAGTATTCACTGAATTAATACGGATGAAACCGCAGGGCACAGCTAGTTAGGTTATATAAAATTCAACGTTAGGGGCATTATTAAAAACGCGTAATTTAAACATTTTGGTTCAAATGGTTTGTCACTTTCTGACCTACGCAATTTTCCGAAAACCAAAAGAGAAAAAAAGAGTGTAACAGTTTTAATTACACCGTGTTTATTAATAAGGGCCTTGGTGTATAACATATAGATGCAGCGCTTTACTAACATACGAGTAACTAGTAAGTTCGGAGTTATATAATATAGGAGCTTTAATATTATGATAAGAAAGTAATTATTTCTCCTTTTAACCACTCAAACGTCCGAGTGTGACACCTTGTACGAGTACGTTCACGCGCGCGATCTGTGTTGAACCGCGTCGAGCGCCCCATGCCATTACCGATTCAAAGTATTTTTTCTAGCAAACTATTGCAGCAAAGTAAAAAATACCAGTTTATAGCTGAATAATTAAGGAATCAAAATATGTACTAAAGAAAATACTAATTCAAATAATACTTGATTTACCTAGTTCTTCAGTGTCTGTTACAATGAGCAAGTTTGTAAGCTTCACACAGTTCACAAAAAAATGTGCGAATCTCGCGGTAATCTCGCCCACTTGTTCTTATTATACTTGATAAATGTCATCGACCTTTTAATCACTATACTTATTATAAAAGTAATGATTATTTCCTGGTATAAGTATTTGGCATAATAATATGTACCAGTAGTCGTCCATTCATTAATTGTCACAATCATTTGTGATTCAGATCCATTGGCGATCAATTATAAACAATTTGAAACACGTCACGACGACAATTCCATCAATTATTTTCAACAAAAACAAGCGGTTAACAACCTTATTCAATAGAAATACAACTTAAATTAAATTCACACGTGATTGACAGTCGAATAATTTGTATGTCTGTACTAATTGCGCACAGTAGCGATACTTTCTACTAAATATGTTTTTGTTTAGCAAAGTATAGATAATTATTTTAATTAGAAATGTTTGATAATAATATGTTGACCCGGATATTACTGAGATATTACATTTGAATTTTATTTGAATTGATATTTTGATTAATTGTTAGCTTTGATTAATCATATCAGTGGAAGAATATTGAAAATGGAGAGGCAATTTCATAATGCAATGACATTCTACCAGTTGTTAAACTTGTCTTACACTAATTTTGGACAATAAGTTTATTTGAGTGTGATATTAGCGAGATAATATTAATTAACTGTTTAATTTTGAGAGATGCCAAGTTTTGGTAGTATTAATACTTTTGGCACCAGCAAGATTTTGCCGCCGATTTTCAAAATGCTCTTATTTAAAATTACTTTTTTTTAAACCAAAACGCAAAAACGGCTCGACCTGTTTATACCAAACATAGGTATTCTTACCACCGTAAGAAAATTGGTATTGGAATAAAAAAAACTGCAAAGAAATCGGTCCATCCGTTTGAGAGCCATGATGCCACTGAACACTCACAAATACACCCCATTTTGCATCGGGGGTTAATAATGACTTCAAACTAGTTTTAAATCTTAATTTTACTAACCAGAAAACACCAAATTCAAATTTAAAGTCACTTTCCGTATTAAAAAGTTACACCACTATCAACGAAATAGACGAAGCACAATCTACGCACGAACTCAATTCGTATGCTCTAATAACACAAATTAGTGACTATTGTCCATTAAAACCCATCAGAGATTCATGCAAATGACCCCAGATACATGCACACATGTACAGGGACAATCAGCACCAATCAATAATCTATTGGCATGCTTAATAACTAGCCAAGGATGTCCGTTGACGCTGACGATAATTGGGTTCATTCTAATAATCAGACGCTCCCAATAATAACCGGTATAATTAAACATATCAGCTGTGATCGGTACAATTGAAGCCTATTTGATTTTGATTATTGGACAGACGTCATTAGAATATTGAAGGTGTTTGATAGGGAAAATTTGATATTGATATTTTTTCTATGAGAATAATGTTGTAGTAAGATGTTAATATGACGTTACCCAAACTAGAGCTTAGAGAGGTTAGAGCCCAAACTAGACTTAGTTTGGGCTTTAATTAACCGTGTGTAAAGTCCTATAACTGTTTATTTATCTATATAAGGTGGCTCATGGATGAAGGACACGGAAGAAGAAAACGTTAAAACATTCGATTCTAGAGTGAAGTTGGTATCTTTTCAAAAATATTTAGCTGTATTGCGTTCCTTGTTTAAATAATAAAATTAAAGTTCCTCTGACGAGTGTTACGAAAACACATATCTTATTATTAAAATTAAAAGGCCAACCCACGCCACTAGTTGGTCATAAACAAACTATTGAAAACATTGGACCTCCATGAAGAGATGTCAAACCTACGCCACATCAAACTCTCAATAAAATGGGGAACCGAGGAATCCCACACTTTAAACCGCAATTGTATTGTGGTATTAATAAAACAACGTATATTTTAGATATTTGACAGTTCTAAGCCGTTTAAAATATATTACTACTTACTGATAGAAAAGTTTACTTTCTTTGAGAGAAACACATTTTAAAGGTTTCCGCAAATAAAGGGGGGTTGGCCACTAACCTACTTGAAATACATGAATAAAGAACTTTTTACGAGGAGGATAAAGTCCTTAAAAATCCTTCGTTTGCGTATTAACGCAAACGCATCAGTTGGCATTCGGTGAGCGACAACTGCAGCTGTCAACTACAGATGTCCGCAGTCAGCGGTTAGCGAAAACTAAGTTCGGTGGCCGAAGATTGAAATAAGTTCGACAACCGCAATAAAGTCTAATTAATCGGATTAATAAGGGCTAAACTCCGTGTCTAAAATGAGATGTCATCGTCTCGTATTTTCATCCTGTCTATGCCTTTCTCACCATATCTTTGACGTTCGACAATTTATTTAGAAGTGTGTATCATCTCGAGTATGGAAGCGACTATAACGCCTACGATTTTGTGAAAGAACGTCTTGATTTGTTATTTCAAAGATTATTTTGCTTGTTTGCTTATCAGTTTGAAATTATGGATTACAACAGATGTATGCTGGCTACTTTCTGACATATCGAGATACCGATTCGACGTAGAATGTTGCTTCTTTATTGTTTAGTTGGTGTATTTTACTGGCCATTTTGAGCAGGAGAAAATAGTAGGTATATTATTATGATAAAGTTTAAGCCACTTTTATGTTGAACTAATGTTTATTCAGCTTATTTTTCAGGCAAAAATTTCAAATTAATCAGTCTAACCGAAGTCTATTCAGTGTATTCAAAAATGTACCTATTTCATACTATAGATACCAACCTAATAGATAAAACAATAAAAAGTTATAATGAAATAAATATCTTGCCAAAATTAGATAGACTATTTTAAGAAATGGTGAACTTTTGCCAAAGGGACAAACATGACTTTTTAAGTTTCAAATGTTATGTTCATTGGATGTCTTAGTGATGCTGTTGCGTATTTAATCGAAATGCCTAAATGTTGCTGAACAATTAGGTACATAATAGCATATTTAATGTACAAGCACATTAACACATTTCTAACACAACAACATAGGTACATATGTACCACACAACTCCGTCTTTATTACTGCGCAGTCGGATAATTAAGTTTCCACAAACAAAGAAATGTAATCTGCTTCTACGTGACACTATACAAAAATAAAATAACTCCAAGAATGTCAGATTAAGACTTATTTAACTATAAAGCAGTTAATTGTGATTCGGC
The DNA here is from genome assembly GCA_963082685.1 of Cyclophora albipunctata. Lineage (NCBI taxonomy): Eukaryota > Metazoa > Arthropoda > Insecta > Lepidoptera > Geometridae > Cyclophora > Cyclophora albipunctata. Next base: position 4,681,929 of record OY720123.1, read on the forward strand.
CCACGCCGCCGCGCCTTTACGCGAAGAATGCATTAAAATTATTACTAACAGACCTTTTTTCGCACGGGAAATATTATCATGTACTTAAATAATTGAGACAACAATGTCGCCTGATGTCATTGTGTTACTTTCGAAATGTACCTTATTTTTATTTCTCTTAGACGCGACTGCTACCGCCATCTGTTGGTGACCAGAGAGTACTAAATTAAGTTCGCTGGCTTGGTACATTAATAATTCGACTGTGATTAGTTCATTATTGATTGAATGAAGATATATTGATGTTTAACATCGCTTCAGCATTTGGTACGAATATTAACCCTTATGTAATGTTTGTAGTTAAAATTCTAACAAAAAACCTTTTGTTTCATAATCTGAAAGATGTAAAAAAATAATTTAAGTATTAAATATATTGAAAAATAAAAATTAAATTCTACCCACGAAACTAAATATATTTCTTGAGAGAAATTCTACATCTAACATTAAATTCTTCACAAAGTCACAAAGAAAACCTGTGCAAATAAAATTAATTTGAAGCGAGATAGCTTAACTACCACACTTAGTAGGTATTTTAATCATAAGTTATCTCATTAAAAGTTGAACCTTTCGGTTTTAATCTACTCATACGAAGAACAAAGGATTCCACACATTTCAATTAAGGATTAAACCGTCGCGGTTTAAGCTTACGCAAGTACTGGCGTTGAGAAAAGTGTTTTAAAGCTCACTCATATTGCGGGCGGATTGCACAAGAACTCTTATTTATTAAATACCTATATATGTATAAAAACAAAATAATATGTTCTATATAAATAGAATTCTGTTTTGAAATAAAAAGGAAACTATTTAAAACGAACAGTCATTTGTTTTTTAACATACATATTTAGGCGCTAAACAATCCACCCGGAGTGAACTAACAAGCTGTAATTTTTTAGATAAAACTCTGAAACTCTCACGCTCACTCGCACTCGCTTGCAATAACTACTCGCCGGCTTGCCATATGAGTGGTCATTCGATGTCCAATTTTTTTTAGTTTTGTTATATTATACTGCTGAGGCAGGTCTCTTGTATGTGAATTAGCTACATATTATAATATTCATTAAACAAGACCTCGCTGAATCGAAAGATGTCTTTTTTATACTTAATACGTGGCTTCAGCTCCCACTATCAAAATATTAAACCGACTGACTCGGTACTAGACAAGCCTACTTTATTATTTTAATTCAATTCAACTAACATGTCATAAACCATTAACCGAAACTAGGCTGCTTAATGCATTGCGCAATACAATTGGGCAATTCCAAAGCTAACAATACTCACAACACAGTTAATGCTACAGATAAACCATAAATTTTATTACAAATAACGTTATGCTTAAAATATTTACGCATAGAAGTAATGGCTAATTGTTTGAGGTTCGTGCATCGATCAACCAATAAACAAAGGAATTAATGATTCGTGCCGACGAAACACTGATTTTAATACTTCGTGACGCGAACTGACATGCCGTCTATTTATTCGTTAGTGAATTACGAGCATGACTGTACTTTGCTTTGTACACTTTGAAGAAGTTAAACAATTGGTTTTGGGATTAAATTTATTCTGTTATCTACTTATAGTTTAATTAATTTAGGTTAACTTTAGGTAATTTACACCTGAATATTATTAAATCATTTCAACTAACTTCCATTTATAATATACCGTCAAGGACTCTGGAACTCCTCAACTCATTTGTTTTATTTGTTTCATTATTGCCTATTTCAGAATATAAACTAGCCTGTATCCCCAAAGTCTAATCTCTATTCCAAAAATCATCAAACTAGGTTCATTAATTTAGGAGTAAAAGCTTACAGTTAGTTAGTAAGCAACAATATGAAACAACTGAAAATATCTTACTTCTTTAAAAAACAAAATAATTAAGACAAATAAAATACTGAGTGACAAATATTTCCGAAAACATTCAAAAACTCATCCCCAAACTAATTGAACTATAATTTATAACCACTCCCATATTTTTCTTTCCCACAGCGACGGTAGCTCATTTCTTCAGAAAATATCATAATATTCATATTATTTTTTTGTTAAATCACGTGTTTGTATATTATTAGGCGGTTTGTGAACTAAGTAATAGTGTTTTAGTACTTAATATTCGCGTCAGCGCGGCGGCACTTATCCGTGCGTCATGGGCTTTGGACGTGAAGTTAGAAATGTTGTGGATATGGTATTACCGATGTTACAAATAAAATAGAGTAGGTATTAAAAAAAATCACATCATCTTTACTTCACAAAGTATAGAGAAAAATCCCCCGCCAAGTTTGCTCTAATCTCAAAACTTACTGAATGGATTTTCACGTGGTTATTATACCGACGCACAAAATAGTTCAAAAGTCTAATCCAAAATTTCGACAAAAAAAATTAATTAACTAAGGCGATGTCTAGTTTCAAGGTTTTCCAGCTGGAAAAAAGTTAGGTATTCAAAGCTCAAAAACTGATAAATTTTAATATATGATAATTTTTTCACTGTCTTTTCCAAACACCGCATCCAAAGCTTCCCACCTCGGTACACCCCAACATTATTCATGCGTCTCGCTATTTGTATTAGTTACAAATGAATGGTTACCGAAATAATTTAAATGCTAATTCAATAATTAAGCGGACCCGCCCGTAACTGAGCGTGCTCAGTTTAACTACGATATTACCTATTACGATGTTAACATAACTACTGTTTTAGAGTTCACTTCGCATTGTGTGGTATTAGATACGGGTGAGAGATATTGTGCGTATGAGGGAATTGAGTGTGAAGTAAGAATTAAGCCTTTTTGTGTATAGAGAGTTTATCTACCGTTAGAGGTAGAAATTTAGTATTCTACCAATCCTACTAATATTATAAATGCGGAACTTTGTGCGGATGTAGGTAAGTATGTATGAATGTAGGTGTATGTATGTGGACGGATTTGGATGAAACTTTACAGTAATTACATTTTACAGGTTATACATCAGAATAACACATGGGATACATTTATCCCAAAATTCCGCGGGAACGGGTACAACGCGAGTAATACCGCGGCTTGTTTGAACTATGGTTAAATAACTAAGAGACCGGTAAGGCTAGCTTAGGCTTAAGGTTAGATGCCTTTAAAATTTAGAACAAATTAAAGTAAAATAAGTAAAACTTTTGCCTTAATCATAGCTGTAACTTCTGACATATTTCATTGAAGATCGGTATATGTATAGATCGGTGTAACCAAATAAGTTTTGTAATGAGTGACTTAACGAGTTAGGTTAGGTTGGAAACTATCTATACAAATATTATAAAGAGGTATCTAATATAAACATATTAAGTGAGACTTATCCAATTTGCTTTTGGAAGAAACTCACACATTGCAAACACATTCTTCTTCAAAAAACCACAACGGAGATGGACATGGAAAAGCCCGGATGCTTTTACCAAAAATGAAATAGACTACATCATTAGCTCAGATATGCAAATTATACAGGATGTATCATGCCTCAACAGAATTAAATATGGATCAGATCACAGACCGATCAGAGCCAAGCTCAAGTTCGATTTCAAAATCCACCGCATGAAACTTTTTACAAAAAATATTAAAAGCCATTCAAAACTCACACTCTTAAAATACTCAGACCAATTTAACTTAGAACTTTCGAACTCTTTTCAAGCCCTTAATACTGAAGATACCGATAATGTAAATACACAATATGACACAATAGTAAAGGAAATAAAAAATTCTAGTAAAAGAATAAAGTCAGAAAAGAGAAACAAACCTAAATTATCTACTAAGTCCATTCAATATATAGAAAACAGACTAGAATATGAAATAGGCACAGAAACTTATAGAAAATTCGATAAGAAAGTGAAGCGAAGTATTCGTTTTGACTTGAGGAGACTAAATTGCGATTTGGTAAAAGCAGCTATCGAACGGAACACATCTCTCCGGATTGCGAAACAGGGCATCACTAAAGGAAAGAAATGGATCAACAGTTTGCAAGATGAAACGGGAAAAAAGCGCCATAGTAGAAGCGAAGTTATAGACATATGCACAAAATTTTACGAACACCTTTACAGCGATTGTGACAAGACTGACATTAACCTGCAATATACCAGACCAAAATCCATACCTCGCATAACGGGCAAGGAAGTGCATGACGCCTTAAAGACCATGAAATATGGCAAAAGCCCCGGAGAAGACGGAATCACAACAGAAGAACTAAGAATTGGCTCTCAAACTCTCATACCACCTCTCACAAACTTGTTTAACTCCATTATAGACACAGGGAAGTTTCCCAAAAATATGTGCCATTCTAATATCGTACTATTGCACAAAAAGGGCGATACATCCGATATAAATAATTATAGACCAATTAGTTTAGTATCACACATATATAAAACCTTTATTAAAATCATACAAAACCGAATAGCTTCAGCGCTCGATTCACAACAACCACCAGAACAAGCCGGATTTCGCCCTCATTTTTCGACAACTGACCACCTTCACACGCTCAATCAGATATTAGAAAAATACAAAGAAGTAAAACGTCCACTGTACATAGCTTTCGTAGATTTCAAGAAGGCGTTCGACTTCATAAAACATTCAGCTATCTTTACTGCACTACACAACCAAAATATTGAAAAAGCATACATAGATCTTTTAGAATTAATTTACAACAATAGCACTGCAAATATTAAATTACACACTACCGGTCCTATTTTCAAAATTTTCAGAGGAGTAAAGCAAGGTGACCCGCTCTCTCCCAAATTATTCACCAGCGCTCTCGAAGAGATTTTCAAATCTCTGGCAGCATCATGGGCAACAAGGGGTATCAACATCGGTGGCAAACTCCTATCGAACCTGAGATTTGCGGATGACATTATCCTTTTTGCCCACTCAGCAGCCGAACTGGAACTCATGCTCCAAGACCTGAGCAGGGCTAGCCTTGAAGCGGGTCTTCTGATAAATTGGTCTAAAACCCAACTGATGACCAACAGCACGGAACGTAGGGTCGAGGTAGATGGGCAAGTAGTAAGTTATGTCAATGAGTACATATACTTGGGCCAGTTAGTGTCTTTCGGCAACAGGCAAGATGCAGAAATTGCTCGTCGCATAGACAACGCCTGGAAAAGCTACTGGTCCATGAAAACGCTAATGAAGGGAGATTTACCAATCTCTCTGAAGCGGAAACTCATTGACATGTGCATCTTGCCCATCCTAACCTACGGTGCGCAAACATGGTCACTTACCAAAGGACAGAAGACCCGACTCAAGGTTTGCCAAAGAGCAATGGAACGTAGCATTCTCGGTATTAGGTTATCAGACCGCGTCAGAAACACCACGCTACGTTCTACAACTGGTGTTGCAGACGTGGCGATTAAAGCTGCCAAGCTGAAATGGGACTGGGCAGGTCATGTCTCCAGAATGCATCCGGATCGATGGGCTAGGATCTCCACAGAATGGGAGTTCCAGAATGTTCGGAGACCTCGCGGTAGACCCCCCACGAGGTGGCGGAAGGAACTGGAGGACTTCGACAAAGAGTGGAAAGAAGTGGCAAAAGATAGATCCAGGTGGAAAGAATTGGGGGAGACCTTTGCCCAGCAGTGGGACACAACAGGTTAAATAAAAAAAAAAAAAAAAAAAAAAAAGTGAGGTTAGAAAAGATGATAGAAAACATCCTAAAAAATAACAGAATCTGCCTTCTATAATACTAATACTAATACTCTGACACCAGGATTGGTCAGGTTGACCGAATACACTCGATGAAGAAGAAGAATACATAAAAATATGCGGCCCCCAATCTAATTTACGGCACTCTCTTAAAACAGTCACACAAATCAGATTATCCAACTACCCACCGCCTTTTCGTATTAGCATCTGAAAGTTGGCACCTCGTTACACCGAAGCGAGCATAAATAAATTAAACTCATCGCTCGGACTGAGTTGCGGTGGCGAATTAGTCGGCTCTTTGTGCAATCAAGCGAGCCCTTCGCGCCCTAATGAATATGAATACGGATGAATACGCTCCGAATACTGGAATACCCGACCGTCGACGCAACTCATTAAACTGGCTCTGTGTTACACCGATACATTGTTTCAAGTTTAATTAATTTTGTAAATGATGCTAGTCGTAACTAATGATAGTAGGTTATAAATAAGTTTATTTGTGTTCATGTATTTATAGCTTGGGTTTAATTTGATATCTACTCTGTGTAAGATAACGTCTGAAAAATTATAGAAGAATGAATTTAGTTTCGAATTTAATTCGTAGAAGTATGAAATAATCAAACTGTTCGTTATAAATAAATAAATAATAATAAATAAATAAATAATAAATATTATTTATTATTTATTTATTTATTATTAACTTCATAGAAAATTATGAAGATATACCAAAATTTTCAAAAGATTAACGTACGTCAAATGCTTGCTTAGAAGAGTAGTTAATGAGAGATTTTGACATATAATGTATGAAAAATAACGTCAATTAGTTAAGTGTGGATTTAATGGACGCCTCTAAGTGCGGTAGTAAGTTATGTATCGTTAAAATATTAAGAAGTAAACCTTGAGTGAGACAGATAGATTTGTACTCTCCAGTTTGAACAATCAAGGCTTTTCGGTGTAACACAGGGAATTCTTACAGTTATGAATACGCAAATTCGGCTTCTGTTCCTCCCTAACTATTGCACGTTCATTTGGATAGGTTAGTTCATCAAATTCATCATGAGACATGCCTATCATGTACTGAAGTTATGGGTACATTAACTTATTAATGTCATTTAGTTGATTTTTCCAAAGTACAGTGTACTACGAAGGCTTGGAGGTATAAACTAATGTATTCACATACATTTTTTGTCATTTATTTATATATTCAAGGGGGTCATTTTTGCTATAGAATGGAAATCCATTGTACTTATTCTGGTTTATAAATTACGAGTCAAAATATAAATACTATATTTTACCATCCTCTAAAGTCTAAAGCTTTTCGATACATATATACAATATCAAGCTTCAGAACTAGACTTAAATTTAACAAAAAACATTACAAAACAACAATAAAAACAAACAAAAACATTTCCCACAAAATTACAACTCTTATCTAAACAATAAACGTTATTAAGCACATTCGTGTTAACATTAACAATGACTAACATACACCGTAATGACCCGCGGTTGAAACAACAAGAAAACGCGATACAAAGTCACCAACTCCATTCATTATACCGAGAAGAGGATGGGTTTTACGGTAAAACCGACAAAGAGTCAAAATGGCGGACATGGTTTCCCATGAAGACATTGATACATGCCACGATAGTGGGATAACAATTAACGTTCGTATAAAAAACTGCCTAAGTGTAGCGCCACATCTGCGGAACGTACGGCGCCGAACCTTCCGCTCTATGACACATCAGTCGAAATTACGCCGCGTACTGATGTGTCATAGATAACTTGAAATACACTACGAGCGTATTTAGCGGAAGGTTCGGCGCCGTACGTTCCGCAGATGTGGCCCTACACTAAGTGCGAATCGCACTCGCGTAGGATCGGTTCCGTATGTACGTCCTTTATTATACTATAAAAATCACCACATCTATAAAAATTGGCAAAAATAATGTTTCTTGTATGAAAGCTTACTGAAATATTTATTTTATTTTGTTTTAGTATTTGTTGTTCTAGAACATAAATACATCATGAGTGAAAATTTTGAGCTGTCTAGCTATCACGATTTATGAGGTACAGCCTGGTAAAAGATAGATGCACAGACAATCGGATAGTGGAGTCATACTTCCGCAAGTAGAGATGTCCATTAAATCGGCACATATGTAACTAATTGGCGTAATTTTTCATACATTATATGTCAAAATCACTTGAACTACAAAGGCATTTGACGTTTCTGAGTACGGGCGTAGTATTACTCGCGTTTTTACTCTTTGGGTACGGATCCCTAAAAAAATATGATAGGACCAGTAGCAAGCGTGTCTCTAATATTAAGCAGTCGGTTAGACAAAGGTTTAAAAAACGGATGGTTATCAGTTAAGACGTCATAGTTGACTCCGCACGTGTTCTAGTTAACTAACTGGGTTATTAAGATTAACTATTAAGTTTGTCCCGTGTCTCATTAAATTGAGCATCTCATTTCGGTTGAAGGCATGTATGGTTTAAGGTGTGTTGGTAAAATGGGTTGTAACATATATTACTTAGGTTTCTTAATTGAGAGAAAAACATGAAGGGCCATATTAATTAAAGTGTATTAAGAACAGTTTAGCTGTCAAGTGGTTTGTCACTTTCTGACATACGCAATTTTCGAAAGAGCAAAAGAAGCAATACACAGTGTTTTAGTCACAGTTAACAGCCTCCGTGCTCTTGTAGTTGGAGCGCTCGGCTCACGATTCGGAGGTTCCGGGTTCGATTCCCGGTGGGGACAATAGCTCACAAAAATCTCTTTGTGAGACTGTCCTCAGTTTGGTTAGGGCATTGCAGGCTGCACTTGAAGCTTGACCATCCACTCGATGAAGAAAAAGAAGAAGTTACACCGCGTTTATTAATAAGGCTCCAAATGCTTCCTTAGTAGATTTAATGAAAGATTTTGACATAATATGTCAAAATCAACAATGACATAATATGTCAAAATCTTATGTCAAAAATTATAATGTATAAAAATTACGTCAATTAGTTAAGCGTCGGTTTGACGGCCGTCTCTGAGTGCAGTAGTAAGGATAATACTTAGAATTTTAATAATTATGCTCATGTGAATTTATAGTAACATAATTCACCTATATACACAATATTGAGAGTTGTAGTTATATATTAGGTATTTTAAAACTTTATTTCTTCAAATACTTCCTTTTGCTTGCTTCAGGTTCCTATGCTTAGACCATTTACGTTACTTTTCTTTCTAGTTATTAAATATCAGGTACAGTTCAAAATTAGAAGAAATTGTATATCAGGTGCATATTTTTGACGAAACATCTTATTTAAATGGTTAAATCTATGCACGTTTTATCTTAATTGCGACATAAGCTCATCCTAGACACAATTTCTAAGTAATGACGTAATCTTTCAAAAATATCTCGTTTTGAACGTGTCCAGTCCACCCACGCATCAGACGGAGGTGATCTCCTAAATCTACTTGTCAGAATTTTATGAATTAAAACCTGTATTTTGTTTAGAACTTCTCAATCAGCAAACAGCAAACTAATCGTGGATGGCATTTTAGTAAATTTTAATTTTAAACAGGAAATCGATAATTAAAAGGTATGATATAAATTGAGGTGTGAACTTGAAGTTAATAATTAGGAAGTCTTTAATATTTATAGCCTTCATTTTTTTTTTAAAAACACTCATTTATTAGTTTGTTAATCATCTTACGGAAGGAATCTGGACTAACTAAAGTGACCAACATAGCTGACAAGCAATTATAAATCTAACATATGACAAATATCTTCATCTTATCATTTACTAGCAGTGCCCGGGATTTTACCCGCGTTGTGCCCGTTCCCATAGGAATTTCTTAATGAAAAATAGCCTATAACCTTCCCGTTGAATGTGGCTATCTATTACAAGAAGAATTATTCAAATCAAACAGATAATTTTCGAAATTAGCTCGAACATACAAACAAACAGACTTGCCAAACTTTTTTCCTTTATATTAGTAATTTAGTTACCTCTTTATATAGTCTAATATTAGTACAGATAAATAATCACAAAATCCACGTTAACCCTAAAACGCCCATCCCAACAAAATATCCAATTAGATAGCTCTTCCACTCCATATACATACTTAGAGAAGAGCAATATCAATTTCGCTTTCAGACTTTAATGTCACAGACAAGACAAAATCAATTTCCAATATATGTAGGTGTACGTACGGAGTATATGTAAAGTCAAGGCGGGGCGATACCTAACACATTATACTAAAGGGTGTCACTCGATAGTGTTGACTCGACGATAGTGAATCCTTCGCTTTGTGCCTTCTTGGAAATCCTATTTTGGACATCTTTTATTGATATTAGTTTCGTTATTAGGATTTGGTTTATGGATACTTAGATTTAACTGTTGAATTAATAGATTTGTATCTATTTCATTCAAAGTTGTGACTACGAATCAGTTTTGTGTCATTTTCCTTTTTATTGCTTCTGCATATGCATATGCATATTGTACATAATAGCTTTCAACAGCGTACACAATAGCTTGTTCATAGAAATTGAATTGAACATGGCAGATACTAGGATAAGATGATTATGTACTTCTAATCATCATAATTTATTAATCATTCTCAGTAAAATAAAAACAAAAAAGTATAATTCAGTAACAGAGTGTCACAATAAAAAAGGTCAAACTTTTATTAAATTAAAACTATTACGATGAAATGTTTGATTATCCCGAAATGTTCTTAAACTTATTATTGGAATTGCGAATTTCTTTTCTGCGTGATATCGGATAGATCGGGGTCGAATCGTCCCAACCCGAATGTTTTTAAGAATATTGCAAATGTCTCCCGCGGACCGCTGACTGGGTCGGTAAGGGATTGCTTAAGCTTTTAGTGTTTGATGACCGACCGAATTCAATATTCATATTTTTCATTTAGTTAAGCTATTTATTATAGTTATTAACTTCATTTTATTTGAATTGAGTCGTGATCACAATCCTCAATGGGCAAATGAATGAATGTATTTATTTCAATAAGTCTTAACCTATGTTTCTAATCTAAGTTTATGTCTCCGTTATAGGTTACTATTGAAGATCCGTAATTGTGAGACGAAACATAACGTGAACTATCAGTATTAGTGAGATTCAAATATCATAATCATTCATCAAGTTGCTGGAAGAAGATGTAATACAATAACAAAGGTCTTCAAATTACAATATCCAACCCATAAATTACAAAACCATACCTCAACCCAATCAAATCAACGGAACGATCCACCAAAAGGGATCAAAGACAACTCCAAAAGCTCAACAAGTCATCCCAAATTCTCTAACAATTGTAATTAATACAACTCTTAATCCGGAAATATCTGCGCACTCCATCAAACTCCGATCACAAAGGCAATCAAACGAAATTAAACTGTACAAATTCAGAGTCTGAATGTTCCACATTCCTTGTACAAGTGCCAAAATTACTGGGAACCCTTGGCTTTTAACCCTTCTTGTCATTTGCGAAGAACAAATTAATCATCATCATTTAAATGCGGCACCAGTAGCCAGATTTGTTTCTGCGATTATGCGACCCTTGCTCGTTAGTGAGGGGCGGACGCGGAACAGATTTTGAATGACTTGTTTTAATATTTCCATATTCCTAATTATATTCGAGTAGTTATAGTCCTTTCTTATGATTTATGATGGCAGTGATGGTGGGATCATTTAAGAAAAAATTCATTTATACTCAGTTTTACCTTTCTTCTTCTTAAACTTAAGAGCTGGGCTATTGTTGATGGGGTTCGCTTCATTTTCTCCTTTATCTTTCAATAAAATATTAACAACTACTACTAAATCTTATATAGGTAGGTTAGACCTTAAAATATCATCAACTAATGCAGCAAAGAGAAATACTAAATTAAGAGAATACTACGGAATACTACAATAACATTCAAAATAGTCCGGACATCTCCATTCCGTTTTGTTCTAAATCCCGATTATTCTCGCACCGGGCAGTGACAATTATTACTTTCATTTGTATTTGGCACACCGGGCCCTTTTGACCCGGGCGTGGCGGGCGAAGGGTTGACAGCGGCGACGCGTGACCGATGATCGTGTGGAGTGTTATTAGTTCGGATTTTGTTCTTATAATTCTTGTAAAAGTTGTTAAAGGATGTGTACATTGTTTTAACTGAAAGAGATATAAGTCAGTTATGTGTGACCAAGCACTTTGGTACTTAGGCTTAGGTGATTGAGTCCATTGACCATTGAATCAAAAGTATTGACAATTAAAACATTGTTCAAGCCATATTAGTCGATAAACTTAACAAGGAACTAACATTTTATTCTATACACCCATTTTACAAAAATGTTAATCATTTTATCATGTAAAAGCAGCAAAAAGCTATTCATATTTGTATGAACACTGTCTCAAACTTTAGCATCTAATTATATACACTACAATTTCAAAAGCTCTATCCACGTTATACAAAAAACACAATCTTGAAACTATTTTCTATCCCTTAAGACGCAACCGGAGAACATGACCTAATTTCTAGTAATCTTCATAGTAACACCGGCTTATAAGTTTTCAATCTATATTATTCGTACCTTTTTAAGCCGGAACATAAATTTTCCTCCCTTTGTATATTTTTCCTGAATTAAGTTCAGTAAAATAAGGAAAGATTTGGAAGATTCTTAGGAGAGTTTACGTAATGATGGAAGAGTTCACCGGTTCATTAGATCTCACCCTATCACTCGGAACAAGTTTCAAAGAAAAGACGCCGAATGTTTGCCGTGATCTAATATCGATGGATTAACGACACCCTTTATTAAAAACGAAATGAAAATTCTGATGAATTTCTCTTCGGAACTTTTGAGTTCACAATGTTTGTTAATCTAAAATTTATTACCTGAAGCAAAAATTATATGCTCCTATTGTTCAACTCTTAAGAAATGTGACCCGAACAATGCCATCATAATTTACTTTTCGATTCGTTCTTCTTCTACAGCCGATAAAGTCGTGATAACAAATGGTAACTAAAATAATAAAATAAACCTCGGCTCAGCAAGCGACATATTTCATTAATAAATACAAAACAAACATCGGAACATCATATGGGCTCACTTGCAGTGTCCATACGTTACAGAGATAAAACAAAAGATTCGAATTCCGTTGAATTTATGCGTTATCGGTTGGAGTGATGTTCGAATGAAACAATGGGCGATTGAGGCGCCCCATGCGGCGAAGGGCCGCACTAACGATCCTAGTGTCACCAAACTATACACACAGTGACATCTATCGAAGAGTAGCGCAAACATTCCTTACAAGGAAAACATTGAAAACATTATAGTGGCAAAGGTTGCATACATTATACATGAGAATTCTATCCAAGTCATACTCCCCAGACTAAAATGTTTTGTTTTATTAACAGAAAATAGTTTTGTATTAAAATACTGAAAGTTTATTCAACGAACACTATAAAAGATAGGGCCGATACGCAAAACTATAATTTAGGCGAAAAAGTCGAATATGAAACATCCTTCGAATAGAAAACCGACGAATTTTGCCAAAAATATTCATAAGTTGTCATCAGGCGACTGGACCCACGCCAGATGCGGGGAACCGACGACAAAATATTTCGCTGCAAAATACTTACTCAACCAAATCGCCCCTCTTTAAAATCACTTTTGAGAAATTGAGCGGCAATTTCTTTCTTCAAAAGTTAATCTATGACTCAAGTTTTTCGGTTAAAAGAATTGCTTTACCTTAGAAGGTTTATTTATCTTCTTACCTTAGAAACAAAACCTTGCTTATTACCTAATTACGTAAATTGATATCATGTTTCTTATAAAAAACGTATTCTAAGAGAGTTTATTTTCTTACGTGATCGTGTTTATATTAGAAAAAGGTCTATAGCCTTCAGTTAGGAAATCCATCAAAAAGATCCTTACTTTATATCGAAAAAGTTGTCTTAATTTTTTGTTGAACAGATTAATTTTTCCTTGTTGAAAAAAATTCTGTTTTATGAATAGTACTACTTTACTGGATCATTAATATTAATAACGTAGATCCAGACATAGATTCCGAATCAAACTGTACTTACATTCCGCAACGTTCCCAAAGTGTACCATTACTAAGTCTCTGACTGGCCCGGGATATTTATGTCTCCCATTAAAAACAAAATGATATGCCTTCGCCGCTGAAAATCTAAAAAGAATAAGCAATAAAACGATAAAACCCAAATCTGATACATACTAGGGCTGCAGACCCCCGCTGGGAGTGGGAATGGGATAGAAATATACATCGGCGAAATGAATACGATGCTACTGTTTCATCTCTCACCTCTATCAGCTTGTAATCTCTAAACCGTCCTAACTCTGCACCGCAATAAAACTGAAATAGACCTTAACTCTAACATGGAAACATCTAAATTCAAACGTGGATTACAACAAATGGATTTGAGATTAATATAGTAGCGAACGCCACCCCGTCTCATACCACCCCATTCGGCGTTCAGCATTCAAATAGGAATCGAATGGATGACCAAAACATAATATCTTTGGAAGATTCAGCCGCCATAAATCAAATGAGAAATAATCTGTTTCGGGACGAGATAGTCGCCGATTCCGTGCCTCCATAAAAACGCAAAACGTTTTGTTTGATTGAAATCGTTATGGGTTCGCGGCTTTTTCCTCGCACTATTTCTTTTTTTTATTTTCCTTGATGTATAATCAATGTGTTAACGGATGGCCGCGAGCCGGGGGCTTGAGTGTAGATTTGCCACACAAAAGATTCTGATATTGAGTTTGAAAGTAGTTTCTCTTTTCGTTTTATGTTAATGGCAGTTTTGGTGGAGAGCGGTAATGGCTTGCGCGAATAAATGTCGCATTTTAGTCCGGAACACATGCGACCACGTCCTTCTTGTTTACGATGTGTACCAACTCATTTTTATGGTTTGGTAATTTTCGAAATTATCATAAAATTATTTTATTACTTGAATTCCAAAAGTGATATTTTATGGCACTTTACATAACATTTACGTTCTTTATTTTAAGTATTACCCATCCTTTGTATCGTATCAAAGTCTCAACAAAACCTAATCGCAGAGTCCAATCAATTGTTAATTTATAAAATACACCAAAATATCAAAAACCAATATATCAAATTAAGCAGCCGATAAAATACATAACAGATTGCGCCACATGTGGTCAACCTGTCCCATAAGCCAGGCACATGCCATGCTTACCTCCTCCAATTATTACCCACTAAACGTAAAAAAACACTTTCCAGAAATTGTATCAAATTGGAGCCATCAGGGCTTAAATACCGAGAGAATAAAGATCATTTTCCCTCACCAAGGGATTCGAATTTGACCATCTGTTCCGGATGATAGTTATCAAAAAATTAACAATTTGTTTAATATAAATGAAGCGAGGTCAACCCGTCAATAAATTATTGGTACTTTTAGCAATTCCTTAAGACTTTTATGCTCACCGAATGTCACCTTTCCGGTGTCGAGTATTTACTTATCAGCTTTATCGGATTAAGTAAAATTTAATAGGTTTTTGATATTTTATTTACAGGTGTATGAGTTATAACTTTTAAAAGTTTTGTGTTTCTAATTATTTGGGTAAATTAATTACGATACTTAGTTATAAGTACGACAAAGTCAGACAAAATCTTTGTTAGTAGATACAACGAATCGTTAAGCGTCGTTTAGACTGAGAGTGTTTATAAGCTGCGTGGCTGGCGAGATCAATAGATAGCGAGTGAGCGAGTATTTTGACGTGTAACACTCGCAAACTTGCCACTGCACTCCGGCACTTTAAAAATTCTTTCAATGAAAACTTCACCTAATTAATTTTAAACCAACTTTCTTTTTTCTTAATTAAGAACGAAACAAAATCACTTACTTAATAGAAAACGAAGTTATTAATTCGCCAGCAATCAAGACGACTCAATTCATTAACCACACAAACTTCAGATTTTATTGTGATTTCGGTTCGTGATCACTCTTCATTTAGGTGTCATTAACAAAATGATATATTACGGCAAATAAAGAACGCAAATTAACTGATCCCGGCTCCCCAATAGACAGTCGCATGTTGTCAAGTAATTATTGAAATCGTTTATTTCCAAAAGTTTTTTTTACAGTTTCGTGACTATTTATTGTAATAAATCTTTGCCTAATGAGATATTTATGCGAGCCAAAGTCTTCCTGTCAACTATTAATCCTTCTTTCGTAATAAAATGTTGTGCATTTCTGTCGATATCGGCTGTAAAAGCTCACAATAAACTGAATAATGGATTATCGGGTTGAATTATAGAGAGGGTAAATGACGAATTTCCTTCAGTTACGATTTGGTATTCAGTAGCGGTGTAGTTATTCATTTTTGGCGATACATTAATAATCTTTAATCATCTGTTTCTGATAAACAAATCGTATGTTAAGTAAATAAAACTCCTTTTCCGTTACCCCCTTAAATCATTCTTAATGATGCACGAAAGATGACTAAACTATTCAAAAGAAAATAGAGACTTATAGGGTTAAACGTACTAAACTATTTATACGAAACGTAAAATGTACTGTTTGTGTGAACTAGCTATAACATACCTATATTGAACAAAGTTTTAAAGTGGTGCAAGTAAGGGTCCTTTTGCACCAAAACCCAGCTTTGCAACGGTCCATATCAATCAATCATGTTATATGAGTACATTGGCATCATCACTGGAAATAATTACACTAGCTTAACACTAGCTGCGCCCCGCGGTTTAGCCCGAGTTGTGCCCATTCCCGTGGGAATTTCGGGAATTTTTATACTTATAAACCTTCCTCTTATCTATTTAAAAAACCGCGTCTAAATCCGTTGCGTAGTTTTAAAGATCTAAGCATACATAGAGACAGACAGACAGACAGACAGCGGAAAGCGACTTTGTTTTATACTATGTAGTGATTTACCAAAGTCTACACAATACATACTAGAACAACAGACAGGTAAATTTACATAGGTCCATGAAAATCATTTAACACAATAACATAACCTATTTATCAACGTTCGTACTTACAATTTACAATCACATTAATTATTTTATCCCCTATAATTGCTACCGTAAAACAATAAACGGCTGTCTCATTGTACTAGACCATAAATTCACTCAACTCGAATAGATTACTTGAAAAGTCTACACTAATTAGCATAAGGGTGCATCGTATTAACAACACGAGAGCTTAATTGCCGTATAATTGACCGTTTAAACTTATCTATTAGATACATATCTGTCTCGTTATCTGTTTTATGTTGAAAGCTAACTATTAACGTGGAATTCAATTATAAATGCTGAGCTAATTTGAGCTTTACGACATTTTTTTACGATCTTGAACTTTGATGGTTTTTTGAATGTTTTGCATTGTTACTGATTGAGGGTTATGATAATGTCTATGCGTTATTTTATTTTTACCTACTATATAAAAGCGAAAGTAGATTGGCTTGTCCTATTATGCTTTCACACCTAATAAACTTTAAATAAAACTGAGCAGATTTTGAGAAATTTCGGAATAGATAACATAAGGTAGAACTTGGAGACGTAATAGACGGATATAAACACGCTACAATTCAAAACTAGCGGACTCTCAGAAACTGACGATCTAGTAATGTCACCCTCAGTCTTTCTGTCTCTATATCTAATAACCCTTTTCTTGAAATCGAGTAAACATTTATTACCTAGAAAACGAATGCTATCTTAACTAAAAAGAAAGTATTACCCCACACAGCATGTAATGTCTCACTGAAGGGCAAAGGCCTCTCATCTCACTGAAGATATCAGTACAGTGAGAAAGATTAGGCAAAGCCACCATTAAACGTTTTTTAAATAATGTATTCTATGAGACGTCACTAGTACATTAAACCAACAACAATGACAACGGAAAACATTAATTTCCGCTGAAACCAATCACTCATAGATGATGCCGATCGATAAATTTAATAGTCAACAGTCAACACAATTATTTAAAAATTCAAACAAATGTACTTATCTATGTGTATCGTAATTCAAAGTCATTGAAGCACACATCCTACAATTAACATAAGCACCGTTTAACATATACAAATAGATGGTAGGATAAGAATGTAATGTTGGCTATTCATTACTGCAATTAACACTTTTGACTATAAATTATCAAGGCACTGTACCGTAGCAGACACGCCTTCTGTTAAATGTTGGATAAATATTGGATATGTATAGCTTTTTCATAATACTTTTTTGATAGAGTCGCGTAAAAAGTTCAAAGATGTACCTAAGTATGTGTTTAATTAAATCATTAGATGAAGAGTTTTTGAATTACTCGTAGTTTTCAGTTTGTTTCTTTATCTCTTGTCATTGGTTCAATGTAAGTTTTAATATTTAATTTTTATAGTTTTGAAAGTTATGAAAGTTAATTGTTAACCTCAACTTACATCAACAAAGTACCATATTTTAATGCAAATAACAGAAAGAGATAAATTGTAATGGGATAAAATAATCATCTTTTTTAAACTTACACGATTTGAACACATAATTTAAACGTACTCACACGGGTTTTTTCGCCAGGATACTGTGCCAGGATATTGTCAGTGTTGTGTGTCTGTCTAATGTGAACGCACCGTTAAACTCTAACATTAACCATGTGAGGGTACTTCCAACACTTGGAACGCCTACGCTCCCATCACAGCGGTAACTCCAATAATATCTTCAGATCACCCGCGACCACAAGAGGTGCAATCCCCTCGAAACGTCGGGAAATAAAAAGCAAGTTATTACTTGCCTTATTAACTTTCTAACGCGAAAAAACCCGTGTGAATACGTTTAAATTGTGTAAAACAATCATTTCCCTATATAGACAAGACATTGACACCATCTATTTGCTTACTCTATTTGGTTCTGCCGGACTCAGAGACTAAGTAGTAATTATTTATTACAAGTTAAAATCACTCATCAAATCTCTAATGAGGAAGCATTTGACGTTTCTGAGAACGGGCGTTAACCGTCAAAATATAATATATGTTATAGATGCATAGATGCTATGTCATGACTTACTTATACATTTTAATAGTATCAAATTAAATAGAACAGTAAATGATTACAACGTAGAACACGAAACCATTGTCACTTATCTAGAGGGTCTTGAAAAACTTCCCTTCTAACATGCCTTAACTTACTTATTAAGAAAGATAATGTTTCCCCAAATCAAGGCTATATTAGATACAGCTCATCAAGCACTGCAGTATTACAAAAATTACCGTAATAAATCCAAAAATAAAATCCTGTTACGACCAAACTCAGGTAATTTATTGTGGTACTCGGAATAATCACAGAGGTGTCGTATAAATCGTGGACCATTTGTAAAATAGGAATTACGTTTCATTGTTTGAGAGTTGCACTGATAACAGGAAGAATTTGATGGAATAGGGAAGAGACAAAACAAGTAATGAATTACTCGTAACGATTTCATAAAATAATATGTCGTAGGTACTTGGAGACGCCAATTAAATAGTTAACTAATTAATTCACTTACTGCCGCACTTACAATTACTACCTAATGTGTGAGGAAAAGTTAACGAAGGATTTTGGATATATGCCTGATGTATGAAAATATACGTAAATGTTTGATTAGTTGATTAAGTTAACGTTTCTAATTAAGGGAGTTTATTTTTCCTGTGAGATAATAAATCAATTAGTAAAATAACGATTTAATTGACGTTTCTGAGTACTTATAACCTTTATTAAACAAAAATTACTGATTTATCTCGTAAGGAATCATTTGTGGGTTACCTTTATTACTTATCAAACATAACTGATTTACCTCGTAAGGAATCATTAGTGGTAATACAAAAATAATGGGTGCTAATTAAACAGGCTTCTTTTTAATATCATATTTCGCCCCCAAAAATGTATGTTGCCTTCTAAATTACTAAGTCAGCCACAATTAACGAGTATCTAAATAATACTATCTTAGCCACTAGTTATCTTCTAAATAAAAAAAAATAACCCTAACCTACCGAATAGTACCTACGCCCGCGGGCTGAATTGACCCTTGGGTCGAGTTTCTATGGAATATTTAGTGGGCGTTGTAAAAAATACGAATTAGTTTATTAGAGGCTAGTTATGTCATTTTCCCGTTGCTTAGTTATAAAATTAGAAGTTTAATCACGTGTCCAATAAATAATTTTGTGGCTAGACTTATAATTTCCCAAAAATA
The DNA here is from genome assembly GCA_963082685.1 of Cyclophora albipunctata. Classification (NCBI taxonomy): domain Eukaryota; kingdom Metazoa; phylum Arthropoda; class Insecta; order Lepidoptera; family Geometridae; genus Cyclophora; species Cyclophora albipunctata. Next base: position 4,701,811 of record OY720123.1, read on the forward strand.
ATTATTCAAATCGGATTGGTTGTTTCCAAAATAAGCGCGTTCAAATAAAAAATCTAACTCGTCAGCTTTATACGAGTATATAAGTACATAATAACAAAAAATACTTACCAGACAACATTCTAAGACAAGCCAGGAATATACGAAAATTTTCTAATAAACGTGTCATGTACTGAAGTGAGGATCCTCGAGTATACACCACAAGAGTGCTCCAGTGGAATTTTTAATAGTTTCACCCTTCTGCGGCGAAGCGTCACTGCCTAATGTATTTGAAATCTGTCTCAAAGCTATCTATTGAAAATGGTTGTTTCGAACTACCGTTGGCCTCCCAAACTACTTTTAACTACGAGTAATAAATCCATTGTAAGGCCGGTTACAGTTTCTGCGATGCATGAGGGGATAGTGAAAACAAACGGAATGGGATCATTTGAATACCTTTATTGTTTTTACTGAACATTACGGTTTCGTTAAGTTCGCATTTGAGGTTAATTCGATACCTATAGGTACGAGTCTTTAAAAGTAGACATTCCATTTTTAAAATTGTTTAGTTGATAAATTCCCGCGTGATACTTTGACTAATAAAATCCTGTCTATATATAGGTTACCTTTGTTATATGTTTTTCCTATTTATCTACAAAAACAGGCTAAATTTTTGACAACACAAAACGTAATTCAATTGTAACTATTTTCCATTCATGCCAGTAAGAACATAAAAGAAACAATTTCCTAGGCAGTTGCATAATTAAAATTTAAGCGCATTGTCCATTCTAGCCCGACTTCCTCTCGGCTGTATCGCAGACTGGGGGCTTTATACGAATCTCTCCACGAAAATGCACATTAATATTAAATGGCTTGGAAATGCTGCGTTGTTGGGGGGTGGGGGGAGGGTGGGCGCAATAAAAAAGGAACGGGCGTCGATGATACACCGAAGGTGTTTTAAATTTTATTTGTTTCTCTTTGGTAAAATCTAATGACCATAAATATAAATATAATTACTTTTTAGGGCGCTCGGTCTTTTGTTTGTTGTTGGAATGCGATGGTGATAATATGTACCTATTTTCTATATGTAATATAATTCTGAGAGTTAGATTATGATCTCCATACATTAGCAATGCCGTAGTGCTCATGCTTGGATATAAGCGAAATATATGAGATATTTACTGATTGTTTGCCAAAACTCTAAATGTCATTCATAGACGATATGTAGGTTTATTGAATTACTTTCCCGTTATAACATAAACAAATAATTTCCAAAGAACGCATCTGAATATATTTTTTATTATGCCATAAAGTGCTTCAACTAACTTATAAAGGAACTAAAAACGTCAACCGAGCCATTTCCCTTACAAAGCTCACCGTACGTGTTTTCCTTATATTAACTACGTAACACTATTCTCCCTGCCTCCCCCGCCACCCCGTTAGTGCCAGCATCCAATAAGAGGTGGTGTTTGAACAAAACTACTGCTCTCTCTCGAACAATTTACTCCTTGCACTAATTAAAAGAGCGAGTGAGATGCCACGCCTTCTCCGAGAACAAATAGAAGGGGGGAAACCACCGACCAATCAGAAGCGTTGATTATTTGTAATTAGAACGCTCAGTTCTTCCTCTACCGGGGATGACCAATGGGATTTTGTATTTAGCAGCGTGATTACGTCACGGAGGAAATTCTCTTAGCGATTTAATTAAAATTTCTCAGCACCGGGACGGTTTCATTTGTTGGAAGCAATCAGTGTTACGGAATGGGCGTTCTGATTGTACCTATTCAATTTGAATAATTATTTATTCTGATTATGTTGGTAATGGAAAGCTTTTTAATCATTTATTTAAGCTGAGTGAGTGGGCTCGCAATATAATAATAAATTTACTTAAGTATATAGGGAGTTTTATGTAATCAACTTTCTGGCGGTACAAGGGGCTTTATGTAGTACCTTATACTACTTGGTTATTATTGTACTTAGCTAACTTTTTCTTTTATGTGACGAAAGCATGACAATCAAAATAAAAACTGTTTGTTGCAAAGCATTGTACAATGTATGTAGTGTCTTACTAAGAAACAAGTTGAGTAGTACTTACTCTGAAGGAGTACCAAAAACTTTTTTATTCATGAGAATAACTTTTGCTAAATACAGTAAAATGTTGCTTATTTTTCCTGTTTGTAGGCACGATACTTATTAGTAACCGTACACCGCTACGTCATTTTATGCTGCTGTAAAATACAAATATTTTTAAGCAAGGACTTAAATTACTCGGTTTATTGTTCCACCAACAATCAACAGAAGGCTGTAAAACCATAATCTCCAACAATGAGGAACCTCGCCTCGAAACAAGACAACTAAAAGTCGTATTTTCATAAGAAATCTAGAACGAACCGAACAAAAACTTCCTCATTCCGTCCATTGAAACAGCACAATCATTCACGGGGGGAGCTGGAAAACTTGTAAGAATCAAACGGCCACAATGAGCGGACGAACTTCTAGCTGCCAGTTTGCATATAGAGATAAAAGTGGGGAATATTAATGTGAATCGCTGTCCCCGACGCCCCGCGCCCCCTCTCCCCTCGACGTCAGGGGGTGGGGAGGGGGCACTTTCTTTCAGAGCGAGTGGACCACGGACCAGTCGTGATTTTAATTATATTGCGACGTGAGACGCCCGAGAGTTATGGCCCCTTGGAAACTTTTGAATGTTGTTTGATATTATATTTCTTTTGGAACCCATTTATTATAAAACTTAGCTCGCAGAGTTGGAAAGACGCTTAATTAATTGACTTTAGGAAGGTACCGAAATACTCCGAAAGTGTACAGACTATATCAATTATCTTTCAAAGTAAATAGCGGTTTCGTTGATAAATTGATATTCAAATCTGGTTTTTTGTTTGTTATCGAATGTAGCAAGATTTGTAGGTATGGTCAGAAATGATATATTAAACCATAGATCACGGGATTTGTCACATAAACTAGACAAGATAAGCAAATAAAACTACCGATAAAGTTACAACAATACCGTCCAATAAACTTAACCCCTTATTCGACTAAACATTCAACTCGCATAAATTTTATTCGACAAACTAATGTCAATGTAAGAACGCCATTATTTGCGTTAAACAAATTCCTTAGGAGAATCGTTGGAAGTGTGCGATCGGTTTGTTTGTGTGCGCGCTACGTAGCTACGCTACTACGAGACTACGGCGCTACGGAGCTACGCATATATGCATATGTGAACCGTATGTAAAATACGTAAACGTTAAATTGTGAGGATGTGTGATGTTCAGACTCCAGAGCGAGAGGTCCCTCTCATTATCGACCTAAGGTCACGGCGCATGCTCCGAATTCAGTCTGAACATTGCTAACGAACGTCTTATTGCGACAGCGGTTCATCTTAGTAATTGAGTTACGACTTTTTACGTAGCAATTTCGTTTTTCTCTTAGAACCGGGTCGCACGCTAATTGGGGCGAATTTTTTTATCTTATGCCTCTTTCTTCTCGAACAAATATTGGATTAGGCGTAATTCGCTTCAAATAGGTTAAGCTTTGAAGGTTTTTCGGCGTAGTGATGGAAGTTTTATTAGACATTTACATTAACTTTAGTATTAAAATTTCTTAATTTTATATTCGTTTTATGTTTTTATCTTTTTAATGTTTCTTTTTAGCTTTTTGTTCAGATATTTTTAAGCTTTTAATTTGGTTTTTCTCCATAGAATAATTTCGACTAATTTCGTTATAAATGGGGAGGAATAGTCCAAAATTCGATGGAACAAAACTCAAATAGGTACTTAAGTTCACATACAAAATCTTTCACAGAGAATCAATACCTAAGTATCTTATATTTATGAAGCTACTTCTTGTTGTGAACCAGACGTATAAAACATTGGGGTAGGTTGCGTTGTGCGTCAAATGATCGATATAAACATAAAAATATCTCGGTAGCCATCTTTAGTAGTTCTAATGTTATTTACGATACTCGTAGAGACAATAAGTACCTACATTATATTGGTGAATGCATTAGGTATAAGTTTTTAAATAATTTTGACAAGCGTGGTGATTATACGTAATCCTCCTCACTGTACTGTACTGAATCTATAATTATTTATATAATTACAATTTGTAATTATCACCAAATTGGATCAATTTGTAATTATTTATATAATTACAAATTACATATTTTTAATATAGACATTTATTAAGTAATTATTTTCTAGCGTATGGTAGTAGAGGGCGGGTTAACCCTCTTTTATCTAATTATGTTTATCGAATCAAACCTAATTTATCATCAAAATATGTTCATGGGTCCTTTTTTTGTTATGGCAAGCACTTATTTACTAAACAAAGGGGATTTCCAAATAAAATACGAACCATATACTTAGTTAATATGGCTAAAAGATATTTTTGTGACTAAAGTTCCAATACTATACTCGTGTTATATATTAAGTAGTAGTAGTATATGTCCCACTGCTGGACAAAGGCCTCTCATTGCACTAAAGATATCTGTACAATGATTGTGTTTTAAATTTAATAATAACTTTTGAAATAGATAACAAATCAAGTTAGTACCTAATAGGTATTCAAGGTAAATTATTATATTTCTTACGTTACCCAGGAGGTTGAACAAGGAACGGGGGATGAGGCAGTTCGTTAACCAGCGACGAAAGAATAGCAGGGATTTTACTGTGTACTAAATAATATGATGAGTATATATCGCCACTACATCTATAAATATAAAAATCAATGCCACTTTTCGTTGTAATTTTATAACTCAAGAACGGGCTCACCTATCTAAACCAAATGTTTGCTTCGTTGAGACTATTTAGTAGATAGTTTATGTGAAGTTTCCACAAAATCGGTCGAGAGGTTTTTAAATTCCCACGGGAACGGGCACAACGCGGGTAAAAACGCGGGGCGCAGCTAGTTAATCCATATAAATAAAAATTAATCACCGAAATTTTGGTACGCGCATAAGTTCCAAACGACTGCACCAAATTGGATATTTTTTTTCTTTAGTTGCCGCCATCAGCTCAATTGGAGAAGCAGAGAAATGTCGCAAGGTACCTCAAGAGTCTTCTTGGTTGTCAGTAGACCTGAAATGATTCCCGTAATAGAGTGATGGCGTTAGGACGAGGTTCACATACCCTGGTCATCTGGGGGCACGGCAGTTCCCCCGCCAAGTCGAGCAAAAAACCATAACCAACGGCCGTACCATACTTTTCTCGATGAAGTTCGGGCCATTTTCGACCCCTTTTAACTTCGTTGTAGATTAAACTAGGAGCCTGTATTTCTAGTAACCAAGCAAAGTTTAAACAATGTTTAAACACGATATATATCAAATTTCATTCAACTTCAGTATCGTAGTCTGTTAGACTATAGAGTATAGTAACAAGGAAGTCAATTAAGCGTGCGTCGCTGTACGGGCGTTGATTTTTCAGTAAGCGCAATACTTTACCAATCTTACTGTAATTTAGGATCTTTAGGTGATCAATATTTTTGATTAACAATTCTATTGTCACAGAAAAAAGAAATACTATTTCTGGAATGTCCATAGTTTCCTATCGAAGGGTGGGTGCCTCTATACGGACGGTCAGTGGGGTTGAGTGGCGTAAATTAATCTCAATGCCCCACTCCACTGCTTGTTACTTGACACCCTTTGTTATTGAACTATGCAAATTGTGTAATATCCCTATTGATGATAGCTTCAGTATTAGGTTTAGGTGTAGACAGCTAGAAAGCTAGAAACCTTTTAGTGGTATTAAAGTGATTTTTGTTAAGGCTTTACTTAAAAGGCCCTTTTCGTTAGGCAAGTTTACAAGCTGCATTCCGAGTGGAGAGTTTAGAGAGCTTGAACATCCTACAAAGAACTGTTTAATGAAAATAATTCCGGTGATGATATTATTTGTCCTAGCTTAAGAATGGCACGACCACTCAATCATATCCTCTACGTTCAGTTCGAATGCAAATAACAACAATACTAAACTAACTTGATTGTATAAAACAAACGGACCCTAGTACTGTCAAAACTTAAGTCTCAAGTACCATTTATTTGAGCAATATCCACGGATAATGTATGGAGATTAGGTAGTGGACAGACGCGGCCGCGCGCTGATCCGACATGATACATCAACGTCCGAACTGGACTGTGGACACTCCCCTTTAAAACAAAGAGTATCAAAGTTATGGACATGCATTTTACTTTGCTACGCCGATCCATAAGAGTTTAGGCTAAGAGGTCTTCAAGTCGTTGTCAAGCGCCTGTATAGACAAGTGGTTGTTTGCAAATCTATTTTGTTTTCTTGGTATTATACGAATGTGTACAAATATCACATGATCTTCATCATGGTATATTTGATAGTATAAAATAGGAGTCAATTGACATTTGTGTGAGAGCAGACATCTGTTCTTACTTTCATCATTTGTATACTAACTTTGGGTTGTGGCAAGCAATGGCGGTAGGTCTTTAGCCGATTTCTTCGAAACTTATTTCTGATAAACCTTGTTTTTGCTACATTGTTTTTTAATTTTTAGGCTTTACTTATCAGATATACCTACTTTGAAATCTTCAGTTCAATTGTAACTACTTGATTGCATTATCTCCATATATAATAACGCATCCAAATATTTTCATACATCTACGATCAAGACTAATAGCAGAGTAGATATTTGGACATCCGCTTTGCATAGACCGTGTCGGTTGTTAAATGAAAAATTAACGTAAACTGTCCCTTTTACCTAACTCCTTCTATTTTGACGTTTATCACATACGTACAGTCGGCTACTAAGCCTTTTAGTGCTTTGTCAAACTATAAAATAATGAATTATCATTAACATTTGGGTAGTTATTGCAAAAGTGTTTAATACGGCAAGGTTCCTCATGCTCAACAAATCGACCCATCTAAATGTTGTGCACGAGAACCTTGTCATTTGAAACTTCTACAGTTTTCCTACTTCAACCTCAATGACAATTTTCAAATATTTCATTTGACAAAGTACCAAATGACATAGCAATTATTGCCGACTTTAGCTTAATAATGCTACTTACTTTTAAAAGCATCTACGTTGTATTAGGCTTTTCAAGTGCCTTAATATTTTTACTGCCAAGATCCTGAACATGAATCTATCAATTTATTTCATCGTACTCAGAAAGACGTTCAATGTAAACTCTTTATTAATAAAAATATACGTCGTCTCTGCGTGTCATATTACATGGATATAGAACAGGCTGGATGTGACAAGACTACCGCCCGTACTCAGAAACGTCAAATGCTTCCTTAGCAGAGATTCTTCTTCATCGAGTGAATGGTCAACCTGACCAATACTGGTGTCAGAGTTATTGAGCTGCCAAAGGCCTCTGACATGGCTTATGTGTCGACTACTATCCGTAGAAAGTAACCGGGACCGACGGCTTAACGTGCCCTCCGAAGCACGGAATCATCTTACTTTTTCGGGCAATCAGGTGATACAGCCTGCAATGCCCTAACCAAACTGAGGACAGTCTCACAAAGATATTTTTGTTTGATATTGTCCCCACCGGGAATCAAACCCGGAACCTCCGGATCGTGAGCCAAGCGCTGAAATCACAAGACCACGGAGGCTGTTTGTTTTAGCAGAGATGTAATGAGTGATTTTGACATGTAATATCTGAGAGTGGAAGTAAGTTACATAACTCAACATGGATAGTCCAATAGCATAAAACTCATAATCGATGTTTTTCACTGAAATTAGTGTGAGTTTGCTCTCAACAGATTAACGAAAAGAAAGTTCTTTAACCAGGAACGGTACAGTAATAAATAATTTAATAATACTATGTATTTTTCTGGCAATAGTAGATTCAAATCAAGAAGAGTGGCGGGAATGGCTGGCCTTTGCCCAGCGATGGGATGATACAGGCTATTAGTAACAGTATGTGATTTTTATTTGGTGGCAATAATGACCACTATAGTATCTTCAAAAACTGTTAGTTGATGCCAAAGTATCTATCTAACTAATTATTTCTCTGTAGAGTATAGTTTTTCTTACAATACATCCTTAGGACCATCCAGTAAACCTAACTCTTCGTCAGGTAGTTACTAAGGACATACAACAATGTTTTCGTTCGATCAGAGACTCGTGCCTCTGAAATGAAGTCGGGTATTAGAAACGTAGCTATCTCCTAGACTATTTTCAATTTGTTTGTTAACGATTTTCTTCGTAACCTTCTCTGGGCTATTACAAGCACTAAATAGAGTTTGTGTTAGTGGAGTACTATTGGCACTATAGGAGTGGGTTGCACAAAAAATCTAATATAAAAATATTTTAATTAATTTACGCCTACATTATGTTTAATAAACAAATGACGTTCGTTTTAAATTATGCTCTATATGGTGCAAAATAAAATTCAGTTTTGAAAGAACAGCAGCTTTTGTATCTTAAACATATATAATTCGACTGTCCGTGTGTATGTCACTGAGCTCCTGCTAAACGTCTGGACCGATTTGAATGTTTTTGGGTGGCACCCAGGATGGTTTAGACTCTCACTAGCGACATCTATTGGAGCGGGTGGAACCACCGCGCGGGACAGCTAGTTTAGGTATAAAATTGTATAAGTACTTGGATGGGAGGCTGAAAGTGACATTTATCTCTGAGCATTACCCTGCTTTGGAGAGCACGTTAAACAATCCGTCCCGGTTATTTCAATCGTTAGACCATGTCGAAGTTCTTTAGGCGGTCTAAAATCTTTGACACCAGGGTTGGCCACTACTCGAAATAATGATACATGCGCGCATGTTTCTCTATCTGTCTCTCTCTGGCGTGCGCATGTTTCTCTGTCTGTCTTTCTCGCGCATGTTTCTCTGTCTGTCTCTCTCTGGCGTGCGCATGTTTCTCTGTCTGTCTCTCTCTGACGTAAAAAGTGTCGTTACATTTTTTTCCGTCTAGCCCCCTTTCGCAACGCGCGATAAGGAACTTCGTTCCAATAAAATATATAATAATCATTAGAATTATTTTTGCCGAGACAACTAGCATAGCGAGACTGGCGAAGTTGCGAACAACAGAGAGGACTACTGATAAATGGAACAGAACTACAAAGAGCTTTGAAATGCTTTGATAGAATAAAGGCAAAATTTTACATTCTTTTCAAACAATGCCATTAAGGATACCTACTATATTACCTTTTAATACTTCACCTTTTACCCTCTTTAATTTCATTAAAATGATCCACTTATAATCAGGTAGGAACCCGTCATCACAAATAATCGAAATTAGAATTTATTAGTATAGGAGTAGGGGTAGGTGCCGTGTGTAGCAATAATGCGTAAAAAACTCATCTCCGACCCCACGACCCCTTGGACCCCCCGAACACAGGGATGGACTCAGGATTTAGTATTGTACCTGAAACAATTCTTAGTGTATATTATTAATTACTAGCCACGCCCCGCGGTGTTACCCGCGTTATATCAACTTATATCCGTTCCCGCAAGAATTTCGTGATAAAATGTATCTTATGTGTTATTCAGATGTATAACCTATATTACTGTAAAGTTTCATTCAAATCTATCAAGTAGTTTTTTTCTGAAAGAGTAACAAATATACATACCTCTTTACATCCATACATACATTCATGAATGTACAATTATTGTGTTGAAATAATGTTGGAACCCTTATAAAAAATCCTTTCAAATAAATACAAAAAAATTATTGGTTTAACAAACAAGATTTTATATCAATAATCAAATCAAGAACGTTTACGGATACGCTTTTATTTTCATTTTTAGGCTGCGGCTCCATTGAGGCGGAGACGAGCGGAGCTGAGAGGAGCAGAGCTGTGAAAAGAGGTATGTGATTCCACTGAGGCGGAGACGAGCGGAGCTGAGAGGAGACGTGTGGGGATCGACCAATCGTATAACATGAAATCCACATCTCGTCTCCGCTTGACTGTTTCCATTGAAGCGGAGCGGAGACGAGATGTGGATTTCATGTAATACGATTGGTCGATCCCACACGTCTCCTCTCAGCTCCGCTCGTCTCCGCTTGACTGTTTCCATTGAAGCGGAGCGGAGACGAGATGTGGATTTCATGTAATACGATTGGTCAATCCCCACACGTCTCCTCTCAGCTCCGCTCGTCTCCGCCTCAATGGAGCCGCAGCTTAACTGACGTTTCAGCTCCGCTGCAAGAACTATAGCAAAAAAAGTATTCTGTGACCACGCGAAGTGTATCCGTAAACGTAGCTTTAATTCAAAACGATTGCATCTATCATAAAAGAAGTTTTCCTGAATCCAGCCCTGCGTCAGCCCTCTCCCACTAGCCTCCGGTGAAATATGATGTTTTCCCATCCCAAGCGGACGCGATTAGAAAATTCGTCGCGAGATATGTGTGGCCTACACTCAACAAACTTGATAGTTTTCTGCGAATATTGGATAAGAATATAAAAGGATTCTTAGAAAAAATCCAATTATATGAAGGAAGGAAATGGGTGAATTAATATAACAAAATTGGAAATTAACATAATACTTTATAAGTTAATATACGTATTGTCAAATTGCGATATGGAATATCTTCTAGCGTTATTCAATCATGACGTGATGTTCCAACAGTAAGATAAAATTAAACTTTAAAATACTGTAAGAATAAATATTGCCTTTAATAATGTTAATTTGGCCATACTATTTTACGCAAAGGCCCGCATTAAGTTAAACAATAATTATGTGCTAATGCCTATATTAGCACATCACTATCTATCAGTAAAGTCAGCCTTACTCAGAAATACTCATTAAATCAACAATTAACTATTTGATGTCATTATACATACATTACATGTGAAAATCACTCATTAAATCTCTGCTAAGAAAGCTTTTAAAGTCTCTGAGTACGGGCGTTAGTAATTTTAATTTAGTCATAATATTTTATGTAAAGACCTCTATCTTAATCTCCACATAAATGATTTTACGATAAACACCAACAGATTAACGGGGGCTACTTCACTATCTACCAGTAAACTCGCCCCGCTAAACCAACATAGGTCAAAAGTAAATTACCTACAGATCAATGCTATCCATACATCCTTGACGTAATCAAACCGAACCAATAAATAACATTTTGTTATTCATGAATTATTCCACTGTGCGATGACACCTCTCATTTCTTCACATTTCGATATATAAATCATCCGGGGCTCATGGCCAGTCCACGTAGGCTCAGATCCTATATATCAAGCTAATACTGATGTGATATGTTGAATAAATATTCAAACAGGATATTGGGTTTGTATCGGGAAATGAATAGGACGTTACGGTGTTTGTACTGTTTGAGTTTTTTCCTTCGGTTTTAGTGTGATAATATATTATGTGTGATATATGTGTTTAGTTTTGATAATATTGTGGTGTATCATGGGTTATGTATGGGGGTTACTTTTTCTAGAGCTATGGCAGTATGCTTACTGCCGCACGCAGACATAATTGATTCCTTAAGTTAATTAATGTTTTTTTTTACATGTAGTGTATTAGAAATTCCGATTATTAGTTACTAGCAGCGCCCCGCGGTTTTACCCGCGTTGTGCCCGTTCCCGTGGGAATTTCGGGATTTTTTTACATAAAAACCTTCCTCTTGAATCACTCTACCTATTACAAAAAACCGCATCAAAATCCGTTGCGTAATTTTAAAGATTTAAGCATACAGACAAACAGACACGAAACAGAGACGACTTTATTTTATACTATGTAGTGATTTTGAATTGAAACTACGTTTACGGATACACTTCGCCTTTATTTTACACTAGCAGCGCCCCGCGGCTTTGCCTGCGTTGAGCTCGTTCCCGTAGGAATTGTCGAAAATCCTTTCTTAGTGTGCACTTACGTCACTTGAAGAACCTTCCTGCCAAATTTCATGTTTCTAGGTGTAGCGGTTGAGGCTGTGCGTTGATTATCAGTTAGTCAGGACTTTGAATTTGATATATAAATTATTATCTGACGTTTCGGCCCCTTTACAGGAACTGTGGTCACAGAAGACTTAAGAAACCAGTGAGTATTAGTTAATTATCGGTTTAAGTGACGTATGTGCGTACGGCAGATATAATATAGCAGTAAGCATAATATGAAATAAAGTACTTTGTTGTACTGCAAACTGTAGCAATCTACTATAACCTACTAATCTACTAATCACTTTAAAAATACCATCTTACTTTTACATAACACAAAAACACTATACACTACCATTACTGGATAGATAAGTAGAAACTCGAATAGCCATGTTCATACCAAGCAGTGAAACCTAAAAGCCCTTGGATACTCATAATAAGCCGTTAAACCTAAACCTAACTATAAAATATCTTCCTCTAAAAGCAAGCTCCATCTTACAGAATATTACCTATGTTGTAGATACGTAATTTTACTGAGATGACACTACAAGTGGCGCGCTAGTCTCCTGAGACGGGCGTTCATTAAAGTAACATCTTGCTACACTGCTTCTAACTTTGTTGGGACACCCTGTATGTTGAGCTAGATTCAGTATAATTTATGTTTTTAAATCATTTTGTTCTTGTTTTCTTTGTGTGGTGGAATAATGCGATTGGTTGTGTAGGTGTCAAGTTAGGATCGTGTAAGAAGTATGTAGTTTTGTTAGTATTAAGATTATTGTAAATCTAATGATACAGTTAGTTGATATCATCAAAATGTACTTTAGTACTTAGTCACATTATACAATTTAAAACATAATATTCAGAGTTACTAATGATTCCTTAAGAGATGTTAATAACAGATTAGCTAATTACATATCTATAGGTATTAGCGACATCTCTGAGTACAGCTGTAAGTATATCTTCTTCTTATCATGTCAATGGCCTTCAAACTTTTCCTGTCCGGTATTTAGCTGACAGAAGGGCTATGCTTAACATTTTCATGGTATGCATAATTACTATTATTTCGAGACATATACCTATGAACATATTTTCAAAAGAAAACAACAAATACTATCATCACATTACGTTATTAGATAGGAAGGTGATATTGCATACACACCTGAAGAAATCCATCAATAATATTGTAAAGCATGTAAATACACACTCACACTACAGATGTCCCAAATACAATTTTCAATTTACTCGCGCGAGGCGCAGCCGTACCTGTGTGACGTATCACTTTACCTTCCCATTTCCATTCGATCCCAAGTATTGGAGTAGATGCTAATGATATTATAGAAAAATTGGCTCACGACACTACTAGTGCCGTCAACATGATATCGATAGGGAGAGTATCGACAAAAGAAATTACATGCGCCTCTCTATATAGGGAAGGGGTGACGTCACCGGCGCGAATAAATGTGATGGAAATAGAACAGGGTTTCCCAACTTGAGAGTATGATAACAAAATTATATCAATTTTCTGCTTAGTTTTGGAATTAATCATGAGTGAATTGTATGTATAATACTGCCCATAAGGTCCTGTTGGATATTTTTTTTTTTTATAATTTGCCTATTCCAACATCAATGTCACGAGCTGGTTTAAAGTTTTCCTTGGATATTCACAGAAGCACTATCAGGTCAAGCAGCCGTGACTGCAAGCAGAAAGCGTACAATAAGTACATAATATACAACACGTCGCGTCGCGGTGGGCCTCAGGTTTAGGCAGCGTCTGCACGCGCGCGGCCTCGGGGCGAGGCAGCCGCTCAATCCGAGGTTGCCTCTAGTCAATTACAGGAAACTAGTTACTAAGTGTACTTTTACAAAAATATTAAAAGAATATGCTTAAAGAAATAGCCGAAAATTCTTTCGCGCGCTTGTGGTTGGTGGTAACTAGGGTGGTTCGAAAAAAAGGTTGAGAAGCCCTGAAGTAGAAGGATTTGTTTACCCATTTCTTCTCACACATTTGACGTTAAAAGGTAAAGCGTACGCTGTTAGTAGGCATTGTTTTTGTTAGTTTTTGTAATGCGAATGTTCTTTTGATGCTTTGTATGTTCAGTTTCTTTTGGAATAATAATGGGTAAGTACTAGGTGTCGATAAGTTTGATAGTGATGGGATGCGATTGATTTTATTATTGGATATGGATTTTTTGTGATAATTTACGTTTTTACATATAGTTTAAGAACATCAAGAGCTGTAGCAGATCACTAAAGTCAAGACTGTATTAAGACTGTTTTATGGTCTATGCAAACGTATGAAGCAGCACACACTACAGACTAGTACAGATTTTTCCAGACGCAGACTTTTCTGTATGTTAGACTCTTGTGCAGGCCTGTGCCGGTAAGTGCCAGCCATTTATATTAAAATAATCAACGAAATCAAACGAAAAAATAATACTAAAATAAAACAAAATATAAAGTACCATTATAGCCTAAATCTACTAACAAATATTTAACAGACGTATGTAACGATAACCGACCGTTTGAAACACCCCACCCCTAGTAATAACACATGAAATATTTCACAAGTTCTTTGTGACATTCGCAATAATATCACGTAAACTAAAGGACCTAATAAGAGGGCCGGGCAGCTGTCCAAGATTATCTGAAAGAGCGTAAAATTTATGTTAATGACATCCTCGCAGCGGAAAATAGCATAACGTTAAACCAAAGGAGAAGAAAGCAGCCCCGATAACGTGTCCTCGTTAAATGAACGCAAGAGTGGATTATTACTGATAGCGCTCGATATTTTTTCGAGTTCGATATTTGATTTATTTAAATATTATGATTGGTCATAATTTGATTACAGGTTTGTAATTTGTATTTGGAACTTGTAGGTCTGAAAACTGAAACGCTACTGATGATAAATACTGTTATTATGTTATTTGAATGTTTGTTGAATTGAATACCTTTCTATTTGAAAAACGGACGGTCCTAAATGTGAGGTTAGTATTCATTCTTACTCCATAGTTGAATTTAGTTGATCAATTGTTTCAAACGTTATACCTAATGCCGATACAAGAAAAATAGCATAGCATTTTAAATTAGCACTTTATCAGTACAACTTACAGAGCTTTCTATCTATTTCATGTCGTATATATTCAAAAAAATTAAAAAAAAAATCAAAAATTCTTTATTGTTAAAACAGTTTACATTCAAATACATAGGTGTGGAGGTTCCTCATTTAAGTAAAACTTGTGTTAGAAGAACCCAAGAAGAAGAAGAAATATATAGATACCAAGTTAGTCTACTTAAAAGAAAATATCGAGTGCTTACAGAATCGCACCAAGAAAACTACAAAAGTACGCAAAAAACGTTGCTCGAAGCTACCAATTCATTCGTCCCCATATCCGGTTATCGTCGGTTTATCATACGCCCCGGGGCCCACTGTTACTCCACCGAGATTATTTTAAGTATCAACCCTAAACGTTTGATTAAACTACTATTCCTTGCTCGCATTTCAGTAGGCGTAGTTTCTGTGCAAGATCTGTCACTTTTTCATATAAATCTGATTGGATCGCTGAAGGGGAATAAAATAAATGTAGGTATATCTTCCTAATTTTTGGTATAAGTGGATGGTATTTCTGTCCTTTAATTCAATGACAATATTACGTATTGATCAGTAATTGGTATAATCCTACGCGAGTAATGATAAATATCAAATTATGTTTGTGATAATATAGAGTCAAATTAGATTCAACCTTATTATTTCTACCTAGATACTAGATTAAGTTGAATGGGATGGGTCCAGTTATTCTTTGAATTCTATCGTTTATTCTGCTGAATTAAGGCTAGACTATACTAGAGCATTATGAATTAGTTTGCCCTTACAATTTGACGGTCACAGGTGCTTCATTATTTTACCATATGGTACACTTTGAATTCAGAATATTAGGTACTTGGTTTTAATAATGACTTAATGCAGGAATAGAGCATATTTCGGAGTTTAAATGAACTATGTTTGTCACCGCTGACCTTCTTGTAATTTAATTAAATATACCCAAAACAGCCGTTTATATAAAAAAATACTTTTTATTATTTTATGGCGTAAAAATGTGGTGTAAAACCATGTGCAATAACGAAAGTTTAAGTGAATCTAAATGTACCAAAAGTTTATCCTATTTTACTGTGTTAAAAATTGTGTTGTAAAACCAATTGTATTTCAATGTACCGATAATTTAAGTGAATCTGGAAATACTTTCCAACGCGTCGATGGAAACGTTGTTTTATAAAGACACTTGTGTGCCAGCCGCCCGCCCAAATTCCTTTAACGCCCAAAGAGTGCAATCATGCGATGGTTCAAGAGGCTTTTGTTCTCGCCTCCCTTCCGGACATCCACTTTCTTTTATAATTTCCATTGTGCTTCAGAAAATATGCAAGCCCCGAAGGTTTTCTGGGGATTGCGGTCGATTGCAGTGTTTCACGTTTGGAGTCAACGTACCTCCTAGTTGTATTGTTTTGTTGTTTCCTTTTCTTTTATTATTAAAAAGATTGTTTGATTTTGTAGATTACTGTGCTTTTACTAAAATACTTACTTATTATATTGGTACCCTGTAAATAACATAATTATACTCGTATGTAGTACATTGGTAAGTAATCACTGAAATAATTACAAGAAGACGATATTTTCCTGTAATTGCCCTAAGAAATAAAAGTAGTGCTTGATGAAATGAAAGTCTATAAAGTTTTTTGATAGCCAACACTTTTATAGTATTTCCATGTCCCAAAATTCCTTTTGTTGATTTACAACGATAACCCATTTCCACTGAATCCATTCATAATAGTCCCGCAACTTACAAATAATAGGAATTTCTCGTACAAAAGGGAAAACCTGAGGCAACGAAATAAAAAAATGTAATAATTCAAAATGGCGTCTGGCCACTTAGGTTGGATTTCACCGTTAGTATCTAAAAACGCGTTTAACTAAACTCGTTTATATGTAAACGCGTTTATATATCGAGTAAAATCTCGTTTATAGTCAAACCGATTTCACCGGCTTTTTGGAGTTAAATTTTGATCGTGTTTACGTAAACGAACATTTACCACAGATTTACATAAAATCATAGACAATAACCACAGAGTGCAACACTCCCGCGGCGGGAGTGTTGCACTCTGTGGTTATCCGCCATTAGGATATGACAGTTTATTATATTATTCATTCCGTTTCTTTCTCCTCGTCTTGTCGTCGAGTTTCGTGAGTGTGCTTGTGGTATTTTCGAGTGATTTTCCTGTAATTTTACAACTATTGCGTGTTTCCTGGACTCCGAATTCACAACAGACTGTTTTACTTGGCTTTGCATACTGGACTCGATTTCGTGCGCGATCTATTTACCTTGGCATTGTTTACTGGACTTTTGGTACCCTTGCGGCATATAACTATGTCGAAAAGGAAGGGCGAAGTTATGCCGAACATTGGCGCGAAAAGAAAAAGAGACCCAACTTTTGGCGCCAGCGAAAAATTGACGCTTATTTCCCTGGTGGAAAAACATTTCGACGTTGTGGAGTCCAAAAGAACGGATGCTGTCAGCATGCGTCAGAAGGCAGAGGAGTGGCGAAAACTTGCTGAAACATTCAACGCCACATCCAGCATCCATCCACGAGAGCCGATTGTACTAAAGAATTGTTGGGAAAATTTGAAAAAAAAAGCAAAGCAGGAGTTAACCCGACAAAATCAAAGTTTTATAGCTACAGGTTAGTCCAGATTATATATTGTATGTATTTTTGTTAATACTCTCCATATTGCATGTATGAAATATTTGAAATGATCAATATTTACTTTTATACTTAGGAGGAGGACCACCAAAAAAGCCCAATGAAGACCCTGCTATTGATCGTGTGATCGACCTAATTCAAACCAGGGTATCAGGGTTCACCAACATTTATGACTCCGATGGTACAAATATTGGTGAGTTTTATGTAAATACATAGATTACAGAACTAGGCTCTCCTACAGCTTAGATTTAAATAACCTGTTATTACTTCAATTCAATTCACTTTAAACACATCAACAGCATTACAGATTTAATTATATTTTCCAAAAGTGTGTTGTGTTTGTATAGTAGGTACAATGATTAAAAACATGCTAATTAAAGTTGTTCTTTCAGCCTCCAGTAACACTGATGAAGCAATGGCTGGGACTTCTCAGTCAGTGATAGTGATGAGTGGTATGTATTATTCTTACAGCTTGAGATATAAATCTCCTGCATGTATTTGTTCTATAAAAGAGTCTGAATTAAAAATTTCACTAAAAATCACTTGTTTACTTGCATTTGTGGCATTTATCTGAACTAGCTTGAATTTAAAATTTAATTTGGCAAGCATATTAATATTTTTGGTTTTTCAGATGCAGTCATTGAAAACCTGCAAGCTACAGAACTTGTGACCACTGTGACTACTGTAAGTACCTACCTAAACTTGGTGAGAGAATTAATTTTTATTTATATAGATTTTATAAAGTTGTGCTATAAATATACTAGTGGTTTGCTTTGGGCCCCAGGTCGGGTTAAAGTCCAGATCTAACTTAAACCATCCAGGAACACTCAACAGCCCTTACGGAACAGTTCACAAAGTACAGTTAGAAATAAAAATAATTGTAAAATTTTGATTAAGATTTCTATTTGCAGGACTGGGCCGAATACACTCCCACAATGCTGAGGAATACAATAAATTCCAACTTAAGAGCCCTGAGCCCAAGGCAGGTGGAATTCGAGGATGCAGTGCAAGAGGAGCAACAGCCAGCGTCTGCAACTCCTCTCCCTAGTTCAGACTACCCAGTCCCAACACCCCAGTAAGAAATTATTTTTAATGGAATTATCTACTAGCTTTGCCCCACCTTTTCATCTACATGAAAATGATGATAAGAAGTAGTCTGTGTGTTGTACTCAACATATGACAGAAACCAATATCCATCTGTCCTCACAAACATTTGCATCGCGATTTGATTCACATTCATAAGAACAGCAATTTTAAATCACTTTGCAGAGTCCAACACCGTGCTCCATCAACAAGTCGCAGGAGGCCAACGCTGAGGCGCGATGAGAATTTATCGGCTCATAGGATCGCGACCTTATCTTTGGCCAACACCCAGGCTACAGAGGAGCATGAAGTGAAAATGAGAATTTTAAGACTCCAGGAGGAGAAGGAAAAAGAAATTTTGCAACAGGAGCGCCTAAAAACCAAGCAGGAAGAAATAAAATTAAAAATTTTAGAATTAGAACTTTCTAAGAAATAAAAGAGTTTGTATACATAAAAGCTTTTTGCAGGACTGGGCCGAATACACTCCCACAATGCTGAGGAATACAATAAATTCCAACTTAAGAGCCCTGAGCCCAAGGCAGGTGGAATTCGAGGATGCAGTGCAAGAGGAGCAACAGCCAGCGTCTGCAACTCCTCTCCCTAGTTCAGACTACCCAGTCCCAACACCCCAGTAAGAAATTATTTTTAATGGAATTATCTACTAGCTTTGCCTCACCTTTTCATCTACATGAAAATGATGATAAGAAGTAGTCTGTGTGTTGTACTCAACATATGACAGAAACCAATATCCATCTGTCCTCACAAACATTTGCATCGCGATTTGATTCACATTCATAAGAACAGCAATTTTAAATCACTTTGCAGAGTCCAACACCGTGCTCCATCAACAAGTCGCAGGAGGCCAACGCTGAGGCGCGATGAGAATTTATCGGCTCATAGGATCGCGACCTTATCTTTGGCCAACACCCAGGCTACAGAGGAGCATGAAGTGAAAATGAGAATTTTAAGACTCCAGGAGGAGAAGGAAAAAGAAATTTTGGAACAGGAGCGCCTAAAAACCAGGCAGGAAGAAATAAAATTAAAAATTTTAGAATTAGAACTTTCTAAGAAATAAAAGAGTTTGTATACATAAAAGCATTTATTTCATTTTAAGTATTTCCTTAATTATAAAAAAAAAAAATGAGGTCATTAATTTATAGTCCATTTATTGATAACATTGAATTTATCAAGTTGATTGATGTGATAATATATAATTATCATTTAATAAGTACTCTATATTCCATGTTAATAGACTTCATCTTGATAATCTGAAAAAATAATATTGATCAGCTTTTTAACTATAAAAGTTACTGAAGTGTTTGGTGAATCAATCTGAGATAGTCATTATTATAATCTGACGTATGGCCATGTCTGACTATCCCAATAAAATATGATTTCCTCATAGCACTGAACTAACTGACTGATAGTATTACAACTACTTAAAATGATTTTACAAAAGCATTTATTTATAGAGTTTTTATAATATCCCATTTAGGCACAATAGGATAAAATGTGGGGGTTGGAATCTAGGAGGGTGTAAGTATAATCAATCAGGGAGGTAGGTAGTTTGAGTAAACTTACCTAGCAAAATAGTTGGTCACTATCTCACTGCGCCTTCTGTAATTCGGGTTTATTCTTTGTGCTCGTTGTATATTTCCATTATTAATATTACCCAAGGCTAATAGAGCATCCCATGAAGCTGAATTTATTATTTGGTTATCATTAGGAGGCATACTTTCCCCACTTCTTCTTGCAATATTGTGCAAGATTGCTGTGGCGATGATTATTGGAAAAGAATGCTCTACTGTAACTCCTAAACCAACAGCCATTGCTGGGAATCTTTTTTTCCAGACACCAAACAATCTTTCTATACAATTCCTTGTTCTTATTTGAGATTCATTATATAAGTTTTCAGGATCATTATTGCATTGTTCCAAAGGAGTCATCATGTACCTATTACATGCATACCCTGCATCGCCTACAAGCACTGCATTTCCATATTGGCCCTGTTCAAACATGGCTCTTCTATAACAATTGTTGAAAATGTATGAGTCATGTGTACTTCCTGGCCATCGAGCAACTATGTCAGTGAATTCCAATTTGGCATTGCAGATTGCCTGAATGTTGAGTGAAAAATAGTGTTTTCTGTTACGAAAGATCTCTGGGCTTTCCCCGCCTGTAATAGAAGTATAGTAAGTACTACATGTTACCAAAATGTTATTGGGGTTTGACATAATAATACATATTAATCTACCAACAAATAGGTAAATAATCTTAAACTAACCAGGTGATTTGATGAACTTCACATGAGTGCAGTCTATTGCACCTATAACATAAGGAAATCGAGCTCTCTTATAAAATTCAACTTGTGTCTGTTGGATCTCGTTTGGTAACTCAGGAAAGTAAATGTGCTGCGGTCGAAGTGAAGCAATGGCAGCACTGACTCTGTGCACAATTCTATGTGCTGTAGAAGTACTAAATCCACATAAATCGGCAGCAGTCATTTGATAACACCCAGTTGCGTAGAAACGCAGAGCACAAAGCAACTGATTAATAGGAGACACGCTATTGTTTCTGAAATCAATGTGAACATCGAATTAACTAGTAATACCATAATACTTACGTAAGTATCTGATACAGAACGCATTGTTACATGAGTAAACATATGTGTTGATGCTTACATGTTTGAAGGAAACTCGATTTTATCTTCAATAGACTCCAATACCGACAGAACAGTTGGTTTTGTGAGACGAAATCTTGTAACGAAGTCTTTGTCATCAAGAGTATCAAAACATTCTTCTCTGACACGAATCCACCTTGGACGACGAAAAAATAGGTCCTCATCATCACTACTATCTTCGAAGGTTATTGCTAATGCTCTTTCCATTGTTGATGTGCGCAAAATTATTGTCAGTCCATGTTGTCAGTATTCTCCAAAACGTATACAAAAGAAATGCAACGACATTGACAGTTCTTAAACACGTTTAGAGACGTTAAACCGCCAATATCGGGCGTTCAGGATTGTAAACGAGTTTAGCGTTAATTGCGTTTTGTTCATGCTGGTGAAATGTAATATTGCGAACTAAACTCAGTTAAGAGCTTAAACGTGTTTATACATCAATTGATCGCGTTTACATTCAACGGTGAAATCCAACCTTAATAACTGGCTGACACCATTGGGAAATATAATTTAATTTTTCTCTATCACTGTCTCTGTTTCTCGTGAGAGGAAATTGTATTTGCATCTTTGTCTTCCATTTCCTCGGGGCGCCTTCTCCCGGTAAGTTGGAGGTACTGTGTCACCCAATGTTCTGGACAAGAAATATTTGCGATATTGTGTATTAGATGATTTGTGTATTCGAATGTGCGTGGTGGGAATTTATCGCGCCATTACGTTTCAGCGGTATCGAAATCGTAAAACAAATATTTGTGCTTGTTAATGTTTTATGGTATAAACTTGAGCCGTTACAGGAAGCTTAATTGTTTGACGGAAAGTCTAATTGGACAAATGAAACTCAAGTATTTGGACAGATTGAAGAAACCTTTGGTCTAATTTGCACAGCTTTCAACAACGAGTACACAATTTTATCTTTGAAATAAATGCCCATACAGAAGATACCTTCTTATAATGTGTTTGTATTATTAGTACTGATAACATTTAGAATTGGAAATTACACAATAGAACTTAGATTAAGACATCGAGTGCCCAATATCGATGTTCCGTTTCTCAGTGCATAAGAAACTTTGAAAATCTTCGCACACCTTTGACATAAACCCTTAGAACCACAAAGTAAGCCATACCTCATCAGTTTGTTACTAAACATAAACAACAGTACTAAAATCAGCATCCAAAGTAACCCAGTGACAACCATAAAACTACGCAAAAACTGTATTTACGATACCCAGTGGGACAGGTGTGAGAGTAATATTCTAATGTGGGTAAGCGACCCTCCATCCATAATAATATAGCACCACCCTTTACGTAAACCACACAAACTAGGCGAAATGTAGATGAGTATACATTTACCTATCTATGCGAGGCAGTACATATTCATCAAATAGAATAGCATATACATTTCTATATCCTATGTGTAAGTGGCAGGTATTTACGATCATAGGGCTTTAGGTGATCCATTAAATTTCTATAATTTTGTTAGTATTTGTTTTTGTCAAGCTAAAAAGGCTTGATTGATCTAGAATTTTAATTTGGAGGCATTTGATTGGTGCAGTTTTGTCTGATTGATTAATTAGTTCATGAATAAGGATTGAGATGATTTTGGAGAGCGGATTTAGGTTGAACTAAATTGCCTCTAACGGCATTTGCTTAGAGATAATTTAAATAACTTTATACTGAGGGTGTTTCATTTTGAAACATTGTTTAATAGTACTGTTGTAGTACTGTTGTTGTTTAACTGTACTGTTTAATAGTACTAACATAGGTTGATTTATATAGGTTGTGGGTACAGATATTCCAGTAAAAAAAATGTTAAATTTATTACAACGCTATCTAGTTCGTTATCATAGTACCTCTACAAAGATAAACCTTTTTTGGGGGCAACTAAGTTACATGTGGAGGAAGAAGTACTGACGACTTCTAACAGATGGCGCTATTATTAAAAAAGGGGTTTTCTTTTGTTTGGCTTGAAAAAAAATTTTTTTTATGCACAGTGCTTAGAAGACGTCAAAAGTATTTTTAAGAGGAAATAATTAATATTGTATGTAAATATTTATTGTAATAAACATCTTAGAATGGCCTATTACCACAACGAATTTCAGTATACTTTTTCTTAGTGTTGTAATTAAGACCAATTAAGACACTTAAAACACCGAACAGTATATTTTGTTCCTCATCTATTACCGCATTTTTCACGAAAACCTTTATAAAGCTAAACAAACAAAATCCAACTCTATTTTGCGTGACTATTTGCTGAAAGATTGAACACAAATCCATTTTTATCTCTACTATATCTCTTTTATTGTTGTTGGAGTAAAATCAAGATATCAGGCACCATTATTTCAAAGTAGACATTGGAAGAAACACGTTTAAAACATTTGTTAGACAAAATGAAGAACATAACTTCTTTGTCTCCTATTTATTTTAACGTTGCCGAGTATTGTTTGTTTGGCATTGTGTTAGGTGTTATTATAGGCATTATCTTGTATTTTAATTTGGTGAATACTAGATATAATACGGTTGCCGGTTTCTTGTGCGGTGGGAAAAATATGTCAGTTATATCTATTTCTATTGCTCTCATATCTAGGTGAGTATGATTTGTTTTGTTATCAGCAAAATTCAATTGCAATTTATTTGCCAATACTTTATCATTAATTCAGCTTTCAACTCATTTTGCGCAATATATTATGTATAGCTTAGTTAATAAAACTAGGTTAGCGGAAGAAAACTTCAGGTACAACGCTAAATGTACAACCACCAACAGAAAAATAAAACTTTAAAAAAAAATCTCCCGCGTAACAAAAAATACAAACAGCCAGTCCAGGATGGATTGGTTTCATTATAAATTTCAAATTTCTCAATGATATATTTTTAGGTATTATACAAGTTTGATTGAATATAAACTTCTTGGTATTTTTATACGCAGACTGTACAAACCACAGACAAACAATACAAACCCCTAATATATTAATTAAGATTAAAACATTTCAGCCATTTAACCAGCATTACTTTACTTGGAGTTCCAGTGGAAATATACCTAAGAGGCACACAGTATTGGGCATCAGCTTTATCCCTTATCATAGTTACTTTCCTTACAGCAGTCATATATTTACCAGGTAAATATTTTCATTGATAAAGTTATTATTACATACTACAAGAAGTCATTGTATTGTTGAGCAAATAGTAGATTCAGCTGACGTATAGATTTCCAGCGTACTTTTCAAGAATTAGTATTTGTTTGTAAATATTTTATTCTCATTGTATGGGAGTTAAAAGTACCCTTCTTTATGAATGAAGCCATCATCTATATTTTTGAAATCCCACAGGTAGTTACCGAGATGAGTGCTTTCAAACCACTTTTCATACACTTTATTAGCATAGATATTGTGGAATAATATTTTTCAATTTTCTTTCAGTGTTCCACAAGTTACAGCTGTCTTCATGTTTTGAATACCTAGATATAAGATTTTCAGCTCCAACCCGAACAATAGCGGCTTTATTATTTGTCGTTAGTAAGCTGATGATCTTGCCTATCGTGCCATATATACCGATGATAGCATTCAGATTAGGTATGTACACACAGAATAGTAACAAAAAATATTATTTATCTTCTTAAGCATTACACTTACCCAAGCTTAAGGTGTGTTTCTATTGAAATGGAGTGGAGCCCTGAAGAGCGCATCTGACCAATTACAGTGCATTACGAAAAGATTTTGACAATTTCAATGCGTTGTGTGACAATCCCAATGTGCTATGATTTGTTAACCTACGCATGTATGTATGGAAATGCATCCTCAATAATTATGTTACAAATATACGCTCACTACTTTAACTAAAATTCATCGGACCATCTAACTAATTTAAAAGTGATTAAAAGTTACTAAGATTCCAACGTGTACCTACAACTTTGTTAATTTGCCTACCCTAACCTATTTCAGTAACAAACCCGTTGGCTGGACGTATCACAGCAGTTATATGTGTTGTTTGCGCGACTTTCGTTGGGATAGGAGGTTTACGAGCAATAGTAGCTATTGGTATAGGAACGACTTTTTTGGCAATAGCTGGAACGGCGTTACCAAGTGGTTTGGCCGTGCTGCCAATGGGATTTACTAGAATGTGGGAGTTAGCGAGCGATGGTGGAAGATTAGTACTGTATGAGTAAGTAGAGACTTTGCTTTATGATAATTTAAATTATTAAGTACGTAAGTTAGTGTAGGTTACTGGCCAACCCTGATGTCGGAGTTTCTAGATCGCCCAAAGGCCTTCGACATGGTCTAGCTAGTCATACAAATAATTTATTCAAAATGAGTGTTTTAGATAGATGATATTTGTGGTGTCTTAACATTGATCCGAGTGATAAATCATACTGTTAACCCGTATTGTCCCACTGCTGGGCAAAGGCCTCCCCCCACTCCCGCCACTCTTCTCGATTTTGGGCCACTAAATGCCAGTTGCTCTTGTAGGCGTCCAGTTTCAGACGTTTTGAATAAACGTTTAATTATTATCAGATAAATGAAGATTTTGATGGAATCACTGTATCATAAATTTTTGTTTATTTTTTCAGTCCTGACCCAGAACTGGCTCACCATACATCATTCTTCGCAGTTACTCTCGCACTTAGTACAAACTGGCTTTGGAAAATAGCTTTAAGTCAATCTAGTTTGCAGAAATTATTAGCAGTACCAACTATAAGAGAAGCTAGAATATGTTTAGCTATATCTTGCGTTGGAGTTATTTTGATGAAATTGCTGTCCTGTTTCCTTGGGTTAGCTCTTTATGCTTGGTTCGCCGGTTGTGATCCATTGTTAACTGGACAAATAAAGAAACATGAACAGGTGAGAATTGTCTTAAAAAGTCAATTCCTTAAGTGAAACAAGAAGCATACTTACATTATACTTTCTTTTTTGCAGTTGGTACCACATTTTCTGAACAGTCTATCAATAATGTTTCCTGGCATTTGTGGTATCTTCATCATTTCCATATTCAGTGCAACTACTGGGTAAGATTTGACAGAAACCTTTTGGTGGAAAATCCTAAAAGTGGGAATTGAATAAAATGTTTGATCTCATTTCAGATGTATGGCATCGTTGATCAATTCCATAGCCGGAATATTGTTTGAAGAATTCATTAGACCGTGGATACCTCAGAGTACCAGTGAGGCAGCATGTTGCAAAATAATGAAGGTACATATTAATGATATCTGTGCTATAATTTTTTTAAGAAAATTAACCACTGCGTTTGCTCAAAATTCCACCTTCCTATTACCGTAGTTGGTGACGTGACGGAACCATCAAATAGTTAAAAGTTAAAAAAAGTATTAGCCTGTAATGGTGTAAATGAAATGGGTCGAAATCAAAAACCTCTTTTAAGAAGTCGGTTAACTGTACGAATATAGTCACATGTGTGTAAAGTGTGTAAAAAAAGTATTTAAAAATACCAACTAAAAGATTTTTGTAAGGTTTTCGTTCACTTCATAAAAATAATTTCTATAAATGGTTTTAGGTACTCTGTGTTGTAGTTGGTGTTTATAGTGGAACAGTTCTTTGGTTTTCGAAAGATCTTGAAAAGCTTCAGCATCTTGCTTCAGGAGTCACTGGAGTCACCGCTGGAACACTACTAGGACTATTTACGTTGGGTATAGTGTTTTCGAGAGCTAATTGTTCGGTAAGTGCTTACATTATGTAGGAACAACACAACTATATGTCTCAAATTATTTTTAAGGGTTTCTCAATGGTTTTTCAATGTTAATTACTTACATTAATTAATAAATAAGGTCAAAGAAAAAATATAATTAAGATAAGTCTTATCTTAATTATATTTTTTTCTTTGACCTTATTTATTAATTAATGACGCCATCTATCCAAATACTTGAGTACTAAGTTGAACTGCTTTGTAAAACTTTTCCACACTGGTTTTCTTACTTTATCTACTATAACTTAGTTCAAGGTAAATATCATAGATGGCGCTGAAACAACTTAACAAAAACAACTGAAGTGCAGCCAAATTAAGATAGATGGCGTTAAAAGATAGTTGTGGTTTAATGATTTATTTTTTATCTCCAGGGTGCATTGAGCGGTTGTATATTGAGTTTATTACTTTGCGGTTGGCTTTTGATTGGAGCTGCGAATGCATTGGCTTCGGGCGCTTTGACTTTTCAAGGCAAACCGCTGATGGCTTCAGGATGTGGAAAGGGGAATTTTACGCATCCGCATACTAATATTTCAACTGATTTTAACCACTCTGTGTGAGTATTACTTGACTTCTTTGACTAAAACTTGAATACACTAAAACGGCTGAAACCCTGTTCAGACGCCTCGCGGTACATAAAAATCATTAAAAAAAAATTGAACTGAAAAACGCATATGATTTGACAGAGGTTCAATATAAGGAATAGGTATTTAAGTTAACCATATTTATTTACACATCCTTTGTGTTATAATAAGTCAAGTGAAAAAACCCTCAGAATAGAATAACATCAAAGTCTTCAAGATATTGAAAGCATTTTCAACTATTTATACTGTACTCTATGAACTACCTACATTATTCAGCATTGTTTCCAACAAAGTTAGTAGAACCATGTAGATATTAGAATACTGTACTAAGAACAAGACGGAAGTCCTAAGATACTGTAAATACTGTTCAAACAGTTTTGCACTAAACGTATTTAGACTATGTTTAGTTACTTAAAATACCTACTTAAAGCAGTAATGGTATGTACTTTCACGGTATCTAGGTAGTATGAAGATAGAATTGAACATAGATCCACTTATAAGTATTCATGTCCGTAATGCGTCCGCGAGACGATCAAGTGCACTTGACAAGTCGCAAATGAATAAAACTTGTCAAGTCGCGTCAAGTCGCATCAAGCTCAAGTTGGTTCAAGTGCCGTAAACAAAAGTCATGTCCAGCACGTTGATACTTGACGGGAATTGTCAAGTCAACGCTGTAAACGATCAATATTCACTTCAAGCCCGTAGACTTGTCAAGTGCACTTGATCGTCTCGCGGACGCATAAGAGAGAAAAAACACGAGATTAACAAAAGTGTCAAAAAGGAAATAAATACCTACTTAAGAAATGAAAAACGATTGTTGCAGACTTTGAAAAAGCATAACTGCTGAAACCTTATCATATTCAAACTTTGTATCAAAGTTTGCATCAGTGAGATTTTCAAGTTTTTTAAAGCGACATAGCACTAAAATGCATAACTTTGTCATGGGTTAAAATGTCATATGGTCCTAGCTAGATAGTGTCATTTAACGACTGGTACAAATGCAAGCAAGCTGCCACCACATATAATCATCAGTTTTACGATAGATTCCGGCGTTTTATTACGATCACAATGAGTTCACACTCGGTTACTCCGGTCTAAGTTTTAATCTTTCTCCGCAACTTTGGTGATATCGACTTTAACCTCTTTTATTTCCCCCCTTATTAAAACTTTGCCCATATCACTATTGGGGTATTTGCTCATTGCTTTGATCCAAATTCTGTTCGAATCATCTGTACAAAACTTGGCAACGTCACTAGTTTTTCTTTAGTTACCATTGCTAGTAGCACCGTCTTACGTATTCGGTTCAGAGAAGTGGACGAACAGTTTTTCTTCATTCAACCACTTTTATGACTTTTCTTCGTTATTTTTTCTTGAGATTAAAAGAGCATGCTCCCGTAATTAGTTTAGTTAGTTTAAGTTACAAACAAACTGATCTACTTACTGTCCCTTGCAAACAAATGTGGGAGAAGTTAGAAAGTTTGAATTAAGATTAAACCACATTTACGAGATAGTTTAAATAGTTGGTTTGTTATTATTTGTTTCTAAATTTAACCCCGAAAATGTTTCGGTCTTGTCGTAAACTATTTCGTGAGAGTATTTTAGTATAAAGGAAGTTTTAGCAGCTTTGCCTGTTTGTGTGGAAACCATTACATTATGTTAAACATTAATCAACTTCGGTATCCTAATATCGACGGGGAAGTGCGAACAACTCCTAACTTACATTTTTTACGAAAACGACTTTTGAATGCAGTTCGATAGAGAATGAATTTGCGCGTCTACTGATATATGAATTAAGTTGAAATTCGCAAAATTGACGTAGCTAGGCATCGAAGAAACATCTCTTAAGTTAAGGTCCAACATAACCTGATTAATTTTGGCAGGAAATATATTCTAACTTACAAATGGAAACATCTCGTAACTTCATTTAAAATAAAACTTTGAGCTAATATCTCCTATCTTCATATGCAAGTACAGTGTTCCCGCTCTAGAGCGAGACAAAAACGGTGCGTCTCTCGCAGTGTAAAAGGGACACCGGCTTACGTGCGCGACGTCTCGTCACGTAGTGCTGTGTTTTTAATCTATTTGCAGCGTTTTTGATTGTTTTTGAGTAAATAATAGTCAATTACTATGTACATTGTGCTGGACGACAAATATTTTACTTGGATTCAACAACCTACCTCATAGAGTTTTTTTTTACGTAACCTCGCTGTTCCCCTGCTGGGCAAAGGTCTCCCCCAATTCTTTCCGTTTATCTCTTTCCATAGCCAACTCCTTCCAATCCTTATTAAAATCGCTCAGCTCTTTCCGCCATCGAGTCGGAGGCCAACCTGGGGGCCTGGGGGCATCCTGGAATTCCCATTCCGTTGCAATCTTTGCCCATCTGTCCGGGTGTATCCTGCTTACGTGACCAGCTCAATTCCATTTGAGCTTGGCAGCTGTAATTCCCACGTGTGCAACGCCTGTCATGGAACGCAGCATGGTGTTTCTGACGCGGTCTTGTCTCTTGATACAATGCTGCGTTCCATTGCACCGTAGGTGAAGATGGGCAAGATGCACAGTCATGTCAATGAGTTTGCGCTTCAGAGAGATTGGCAAATCTCCCTTCATTAGCGTTTTCATGGACCAGTAGCTTTTCCAGGCGTTGTCTATTATTATTATTATTATATTAGCCTTGGGTGTCCCATTGTTGGGCAACGGCCTCCCCCCATCTTTTCCACTTCTCTCTATTTAGAGCTTCACGACGCCAACCAGCCAAAAATCCGTTTAGTTCATCTCGCCATCTCCTTTTTGGTCTGCCGCGGCATCGCGTCTTTGGGTCTGGGTCCCATAAAGTGGTGATTTTTGCCCAAGACTCATCAGGCCTGCGACAGACATGTCCAGCCCAGTTCCATTTTAGCTCAGCAGACTTGCGACCTACATCGGCGACTTTTGTGCGGGAGCGCAGTTCGGTGTTTCGGACTCTGCCCGTCAGCTTGACACCCAAGATGCTGCGCTCCATCGCCCGTTGGCAAACCTTGAGACTGGACTTCTGCGAATCTGTCAATGACCAAGTTTGTGCACCGTATGTGAGCACAGGAAGTATACACATGTCCATTAGTTTTCGCTTAAGCGACATTGGAAGGCGTCCCTTCAGGAGTTCCGCTAGGGCCCAATAGCTCAATAGTTGTCTATGCGACGAGCAATTTCTGCATCTTGCCTGTTGCCGAAAGATGCTAACTGGCCCAAAAAAATGTACTCATTGACATAGCTTACTATTAAACTATTAGGTATCTATAAATAATTAGAGTCATTAAAGAGATTTTTATTTTTTTATGCCGCTTTCTCATTTTGTTCTCGTTGATTTAGTTTTAGAAGTGGGACTGTTTTTATTTAAGCTTATCTTTGATTTTTTAAAGGATGTTTTATCAATAAATGTTACAGTAATTATAGGATTATATGTAGTTTCAAACACTACAATAAAAATTGCAATGGATAAACATTGATTTCTCAGAGTTATAACAGTGTTTCATTTTGAAAATACCTCCTATCTTAACCGATATAGTGACGATGATGTTGATATTAGAAAGCCAATAACTCCTATCTTCAAAAAAATCGCCTAGTTTGAATATTTGGTCGATGTTTAGTAATTTTTAGATTCCTTTGTTATATTATTACCTAATATGATTGAAAACTTCAACGAGAAATGATAATTTTAAATGATTTCTATTACTTTTTTGAAGTATGGAAAATACTCCTATCTTCAAAATTTCAGCCACACGAGCTTGGTGATACCTCCTATCTTACATTATCTCGCCAAATACTTATTCCAAACAAATTTTGATTATTACCTTACAAGGGGGTCCATTTAAGTATAAAATTGCCATTTACACATTTTTTCTTAAACATCTGGGAAAAATAAAAAACGGTTTTTTTCGCCTCCTGTAAAATTTGGTTTTTGTAAGTTAGGAGTTGTTCGCACTTCCCCGTCGATATGTGGGTAATATATGGGACAAGCTATTATCAACTGAGCTCATTAAGACTCGATACCAATAGATTAGGTGCTAATAGATACAAAATTTAACTAAGCAAAGTTAGTCCATTTAGATTTAGCAACGTGCAGCTTGGCTCCTACTTGGATGGAGGCCGATGTACATTTCTATGTGAACGCGTTGGTCTCGGTTGTTTCAATAGTCACCAGACACCAGGGTTGGCCTCTTACCAATTCAAAATGAATGAAAAAGATACAAAGTAATCATGGACATCGCATACGACATTATTTAAACTAAATATACATTATTTTTTCAATTGATAACTTTTCGTAAAATGTAATAAGTCGGTTTCGCATCAATTATGACCAAGATTCCTCCAAATGAAATGTAGCCATCTAGCACTTTGTTCACAACTGTTCTCTTTCATTTCATACGTAATTTCTTTACTTGCAGAAACCAACCACCAACAAAGCCCCTACAATCACTGTTCAAAATTGCGTTCACATACTGTCCGTTCGCTGGTGCCTTATCAGTGCTAATCATTGGCATACCCATGAGCTACCTGACAGGGAAATCCCGAACAGACTCTTTGAACCCTGACGTATTCTGTCCGCTGACACAGAGTATATTGAACAAATCTTACAATATGCGAAGTCTGACCGCTTCTGTGGAAGAAAGACCTTTGAACACACAAGAAGTGTATGTGGCGTTGGACGAAGCCTTAAAACATTTGAAAGAGGTTATTGACCGATAAAAGAAATAAAATGTTTCTATGTTTTTTAGTGGATTGTTTTATTTTTATGTTTTATTCAATCAATGAGAAATTGTATAGGCTATAGATGATGGCTTCTCGAGAATGTTGGACATATTTTTAACATTTAGGTAGCTCCATAGGAGGAATTGAGCAAAAGAGCTCTACTTTTTGGTAGCACACAAAGACACACCAAAACCTAAAAAAATGTCGAAAGGAGATGAATTCAGGCTAATAGTAAAGACCCTTTTAACTTTAACGTTAACGTTTTCTGACGTCCGTCTACACACAATTGTGAGCAATCGTCGGTGTGCAGAGATGTTCATTTGTTTTTCATACAACAAGCAAACTAAAAGCTTAATTTTAAAGCCCGCAGAATTTAATTTAATTAATGCCCACTAAGTCTCTCTCTTTATCTATCAGGCGTAGGAAGAGCGATAGAGATAACAATTATTTTTAATTTTCAGTTATAAATGATTCTTTTAACGCAGTTATATTATCATTGTAACGATTCAATGCGGGGCAATTTAAATAATAATTCAAGAATCTTAAACCTCCTTTACATCTTTTAGAATTTACAATACCCACATTAAAGGTACAAGACAAAAACATATTAAGTAAACCAAGTTTTCCTTATGACGAAAATTGCCACTTAATATTCAAGCAAGATGTTAAAAGAATTTGTTGTTTATCTTGGTGTATTATAAATATTATAAAACATAACATTATTACCATACTAGGTAATTAAGGCAAAGAGTAACTACAGGACTTTTCAATTCGAAAACACGATTTGCACTTTTATTTGTAATGTTTAAACTATAACGTATTTTCAAAAATTACCTACCTTCGGACGTTTGGGTCACCTTGAATAAATATTATTGTTTTTTTTTATACAAATAATGCAGAATAAGACTTCACTACATAGTATAAAATAAAGTCGTCTCTTTTTCGTGCATGTCTCTTTGTCTGTCTGTATGCTTAAATCTTTAAAATTACGCAACGGATTTTGATGCGGTTTTTTGTAATAGGTAGAGTGATTCAAGAGGAAGGTTTTTATGTAAAAAAATTCCCGAAATTCCCACGGGAACGGGCACAACGCGGGTAAAACCGCGGGGCGCTGCTAGTATTATATAAAATCCTAAGAACTAATAAACGGAGAAGCGCGACAGGTGTAACAAATGAAATCATTCTTCAAAGTGAAACAAAGAAAATCTGTTCAAAGGTGTACAGTAGGTTTAGACATGGTGCATTAATTTTATTCTAGACCACAGTTCAGTAAGAGCCTCTGTCTCAAGAACTCTCTTCAAACAAAACAGGCGAATAATCACTTCAACACACACCATTTTCCACCTTATTTACATCTATAACAAGGATCAAAGTAACATAAATACGAAAACAGGATACAGTCTCATTTGTTGCTTTTTAGACTAGAAAATTGAGAGAGTATTTGAGTAACTTGTAAAAGGAAAATGTGGAATGGTAACGAAGGGTGAAAATCACTCATATTTTTCTTTGACACATTTTTTCCGTATTTAACCTTGTATTGTGCTGCCACAATATTTTCTGTATAAACGAACTTACGGCATTAAATGACGTTTTAATACCTATTCAACATCTTTTTAGGGTGATTTGCCTAATCCTACATTATAAATGCAAAAGTTTTTTGAGGATACATGTATTTTATTTTGTTACACTTTCACGAAAAAACTACTGGACGGATTTGGATGGAACTTTAGAATAACATTGGTTATATATCAAAATAACACTTGGGATCCATTTTATCCCGAAATTCCCGCGGGGACGGGTACAACGCGGGTAACACTGCGGGGCGCCGCTAGTCCTCCTATATAGGTTTGGTTTACCTCTATCTTGGAAAAATACCCTTTTACACCGTCAGTATAGGGCCTGTAACAAACTAACTGTATTTCATACATGTCTATGTCTAAACCTATTACATATTACAAAGTATTGGCAACAATGCAACTTTTAATCCCATATAAACTTGCCGACAAGGGTGACAGTGGTTTCATGTTACAGTAAAAAGATCGAAGTGGCTAGACACATACGTCACGTTAGCAAGCCCATGAATTAATGTCGATTCCAATTTCGCATCCATACAGGCCGTAAAAGGCCTGTCACAGCACTAATCGTTGGACCATTAACATTTATGAAATATTATGGACACACCATTTCATAGGCTTTTATTGACATCATTGTATGCGTTATAGCGTAGGAATTGATATTGAATTCAAAATATAATTCTCAGTTGGTTTATGAAATGAAAGTATTGCAAAATGTATTTTAATCCTTTTTAGGTACTGTTATATTTTGTACGCAGATAATCAGAGACGTCAAATACTTCCTTAGTAGAGATTTAAGAAGAGATTTAAATATCAAATTAGTTAAATGTCGATTTAATGGATGTCTCTGAGGCAGTTATACTTTTGTGTAGGAAGAAAGTCCCTGGAATTTTTCTCCTTGAATAAAGTATATTTTTGTTTATAAACAGACTTATGCAAATATTGTAATAATAATCTAATCCCTTGCGTGATACGTGATGGTAATCATTCTAATAATCTCAATATGTGAAAGATCCCAAATATCTCTTTTAAGCCATAAATGTATAATATGTGCCAAAAGAATTTCCAAATGAACTCCATCGGCTCGTATTTAATGCGAGCACTTTAGACAACGGAAAGGGAATGCCAGCACAAAGGGCAATTCAACAAAATTAGTCCCGAGTCACTTCTAAACATTCCGAATTCTCACGTTTCAGTTACGAATACCGCGAAAAAAGCAATTTTCAAAATAAACGCTTAAACGTTTCCTGCAATTTACGCCTTCTAAAGAGTTATTGAAGTTCATTATTGGATGTGAAATAAGCTTTATAAGTTTTTGAATATTTATTTCGTCTGAATACCTATCTTTTAAAATGAATCTTTTAATATTACTCGCAAAAAGTTGTTCTCGTTCAATAAATTAAATTAAATGAATGTATTGATCTTTTGACGTTTTAATATTATTAGGTGGTTAATAAATATTAAAAACAAAATTAGAGCTGTCGTAACTTTATCCTAATCCCATTTGCAACTTAACCTATGTATGTATGTATGTTGAATATTTATAGGACTATTTAAAAAATAAATAAAATCATCAAATTTGTCTTTAAAAATTCGCACTATACCTACAAAACCATTTTTCCACAAGTTAATTTGAAGGACAATCCATTTAAGCTTCAAAACTAAGACTTCAGAGGCAGCCGAAGCTTTCCTCTAAAAGCATTTGAAAGAATTCGTTTCAGAGGAGACTGAAGAAATCGAATTGATTCCCGTAATTGATTTAAAGATGTCCTCCAGGATCGAACTCTAGGCTACAGCAAATGGATTACCTAGAGTGTTTACTTGATATATCTGTTTACCCTTCTCTAAATTGAACATAAGAGTCACGAAATTTTCGCAGTACCTTCTACTCAATAAGAACAATTTGACAAATTGTTTCCCTTTTCTTGTATTCGTCTTAGCTACGTTTGATATCTCTTAGATACTAACAAAAGCTCGAAGTGACTTTGACCGAGTAAGAGTCTCCGTTTTAGCTTGGGTAAAAATGCTTTCGTATGTCGGGTCGGATGCTCTCTTCAAGTCCTTACAAACAACGAAATAAAGTGAATCTACCTATACAGCAACTAGTAAATGAATAATTTATGAGTATTTCTTGAAATTGATATTTCAAGAATTAATATATGCATAGTTGAAATCCAAAAAATGTTATACCTAAAATGATTATACAACGCGTCCGGTCACCGGTGTTGGAGACTTAAGGGGGGTAAAAAATGGTGATTTTATCGTCAAATCAAATCTCAAAAATAATCTCTACCCCTCCATAGTATTTTTTTTAAAATTTCTTATCTTGAAGTTCAGGCGCCTGTACTGAGCACTGCTAAGGATACGAAGACCTTTTACCGGTCATAAAAGTCTAAAGCCCTGTTGTTAATTACTAACATTTGTACTAACCTGTACAATGTATGTAGTTAGAAAAACCACTACCGTCTGCTAATCAATGTAATTAGTAACAAGATGGCCCGAAGAGTACAAATGGTAAAAGAGAGACGGAGGACAAAAAAATCAAAACCAAAGCTAATTAAGTCTTGGTAAGTGAAGTTTAAATTGTCTGATCATTAGGTAATCTTTTCTAATGGAATTGAGATTAAACTAGCTGCCACAATTGTTGCTGTTTCTCTACCAGTTTCGTTCATTTCTCGTTACAGTTATTCAGACTATCTTCCTCCAAAGTCAAATATTTTTATTTAGTTTTGGCCCCATATATCTTATAGAGGCTCCTTAACAACATTGTATTGTGCAAACTGTGAGAAAATTGTAGACTAGTTTTATCCCCATTGCACCCGTTCCTGTAGGAAATTCAAAACAAAAATGACCTTTCCGTTAAATCTATCTAGGCTATCCATTACAAAAAGAATAATTCAAATCGGATTGGTAGTTTCTGAGACAAGCGTGTTGATAAAAACAATAAAAATCAAACTCTTCATCTTTATTATATGTATTACTAGCCGCGCCCCGCGGTGTTACCCGCGTTGTATCGGTTCCCGCCGGAATTTCGGGATAGCATGTATCCCATGTGTTATTGTTACCTATATTACTGTAAAGTTTCATCCAAATCCGTTCAGTAGTTTTTGCGTGAAAGAGCAACAAACATCCATCCTCACAAACTTTCGCATTTATAATATTAGTAGGATTGTAGTTATATGTTGGGCAAGCATAAATAAAAGCATAGTTGACACGATAGCTGTAAACTGGTAAATTCTGAATCATATGTGACGCTTGTTTTATTTTTAAACTCGCCGGCTCGGAGCATACTCTCAATGTCAACAAAACTTCACTTATTACATTATCAACAGAGTATACATTATCAACGTATCACTACTGGTTTTTTCGAGTATAGTATGTTTGCCCAAAACTGCATTATTTTGTAGTGCTCTTGACGTAGTTTGACTATGCGATGTTTACTCATTGCGATTGTTAAGCAACGAGCAGCTAGGTCCCTACTTGGATAGGTGCCTGATAGTGGTATTTCTGTCTGAGCGCTACTGTGCTTCGGAGGACACGTTTAACTGTCGGTTCCGGTTATTTCATCGTTAGACCATGTTGAAGGTCTTCAGGCGGTCTAATAACTTCGACGCCAGGGTTGGCCACTTACTCGAACTCGGGGTGAGTTACTCACTGCATTATTTCACCACTAATAGGTAGAATAACACGCACCAGAAAATAATATTAAACATACCTAATACTTTCCTGGACTTTTTCATCTTTCAAGCCAACCGGTTCATGGGTGGTACTCCAAATCACATAAGTATGCCAACAATCTATTTTCCTCATAGTAATATCTTTAACCTACCTATAATGATGATAATATTATGATGTACTCGTACGAAGTCTGTTCAAAAAGAAAGTTCTGTAGGCTAGACATCTGATTTTCGACAAGATATTGTTTTAGATGTAAGAATAAGAGTATCTAGATTGGTTGGTTTGATTGGCTCATATCTAAAATATGTTTCAGTTTGTTTAACTTGTAACGTTGTGCAAAATTGATAGTCAGAATCCTTGGGCTAGCTTAAAAGTAGCTTGTGCATCAATTTTGAACCAACATTATTATAATAACCAATCTCAAGCTACCAAATTCGACATATTTCATTTCCATTGATATTTTCCTGATTAAGAAATGTCAAAATCTATAAAAAACAACATTTTGCCACGTTAAAGGAGATAAAGATCGCATCGCCAGAAGCGCTCAACTCTTATCAAAACCGGCTTGTCAATAGTAATTCGGGTTTTAAAACTGCAAAAAATTGTGTTATTATGCGTTGGACTACTTTACTTTATACAAAATAGATAATGATAAATTAATAAATAATAATTTACGAGAAAACAAAAACATCACCTCACTTTTTGAACAGACTATGTACGAGTACGTACGAGATGTGCTTTAGAGTCTTGTTTCCTGCTCAAGTCATTAAAAGTAGAACATCACTACTGTGCACACGTCTAGTTGAATAAAAGACAATTTAAAAATGGAGTGGTATAGAACTGAGTGTGGTAAGGATTTTGCTATTTGATAATTAAAAATATAGCCTAGTGATGCCTATGTGGGTTTTTTCAAGGCCTTGTAATTGATGCTCTCAGGCAAAATACATATATTAGTCTACTGGTACACACAGTTTGATGACGATATTATCCGTGATAGAACGCTTATTCACTTTGTACCTTTTTACAGGTAAATACAAAGTAATTTCTATGACCAAGGACACTGTTCAACCGGCATTGGAAGTAAGTTATTGAGAAATCTTACTTTGAAATCACATTCTTAAAATCATACTTTGTTATCTTTGTTACTTTATGGTTTGCACAATAAAGAAGATTGATTTGAATCTTACTATGAAAGAACTTCACTTTTCTTTGGAACTATCCTTTTAATAGATATAATGTAAATATCCTTTACTTCATTTCTTTCTAAAACAAAAATACCCTTCATTTTGCCTCAATTGGTTAAAAAAGGAACTCGATGCCTTTAGTGAATATTTGTTAATAGAGGCTTTTGTGTCTTGCTCGTCACCTTTTGAAAGGAGATAGTCAGTTTATTTCTGTTTATAGAGCGAATATACTACAACTATAAATAACCAACTATTTCCATTCAAAATTCGACGAACAAAACATTTCACCTACTGCTGTCTTAAAGCCTGGGATATGGGATACCAGAGAGCCAATGGAGCAACATATTGCGAGACATGTCCCTCGACAAACTGAAGGGCCCTGAAACAACAAGCAACATGTCCCGCATTACAATAATGTGTCACAAAATGTTGAAGGATAGCGAGCAACGTTGCAGGTCATGTTGAGGAACATTTTGTCTCCTAGTGTATCTCTTGGCTTTAAAATAGCAGAAGGCGACATACTTTGAAATTTGAGCTCAGAATGGAAATAGTCGGTTAAGACTTGCTCCAATAGATACTTAACTGAAAATGTTATATTTCAGCTCATAAAAACAGATTTCTTGCCCGATGAATTCCTTTGCGCTGGTGCCAAAGTAAGCGAAAGTCCGGAAGCAGTCGATGAGCTTCTAGAGTTATGTGCTGATGCGATACTTGATAGTGCTTCGGTAGTTGCTATTGAAATCGCCACTGGAAAAGTGGTGGGTTGCTGTCTTAATAAACTGCAGGTAAATAAATGATAATTTTTAATACATGACAATATAAGCAAAAATAAAGGACTGTGATTGGGATGAGAACACAGAGGAATAAGTTTTCAATTAGAACTTCTATAAAAGAGATAGAGTAAATAATTTTCCTTTATTAGGTACATGAGCCAAATTCTATGGAAAAAACTTACTTCGAAGAATTTATGGAAAAACGCTGCAAGCATCCGTCGAGTAGGATTGTAATGGATATTATGATTGATTTGGACGAACGCTGCAACTTCTACCAGAGGTAGGTCTTATAATTTGACAATTGACCTTTTAGTGCAGGATAATACAAACAATTTCAAAGGCTTGACACGCATAAGATATGATTTTCAGCTTAATTATGTGTATATGTCCATAAGCTTGTATGTTTTCTCAGAAGATTTGCTAAAGCTGTATGGTAAGACTATGCCCTTACACGTTTAATGGTTCTACTTCACGTATTTCTTTCAAAACTTGCAATGTAAGTAAACATTGCAAATTTTACAAACAGCTAAAAACTTAATTTTCCTTTCAGGTACAACACTGATTGCTATTTAGAACTGATGTTCCTGACATGTTCCAAAGAACATAGGCGCAATAAACTGGCCTATCTTTGTTTCAAAGCTTCTCTAGATATTGCGAAGAAAATGAAAGATGGATCGGTCACTACAATCATTTTACAAGATCTGGGACCAAAGTATTCTTATATGAAACCTAGGGAGGTGACAATGAAAGTTCCCAAGATTTGTGCAGCTTTAGGAAGCGCGTATGGCACACAAGCTATTGGCCGAATGTTGGACTTTGATCTTCTATTGCGGGTGTCTTGTTCAGAGTTCACTTATGAGGGCAAAAACTTCGTCGAATTAGTTGGATTCGACCCGCATCTTGAAGGCATTGCTAAAATTGTGAATTAGTGCTTCTTCTTCGTCGAGTCAATGGCAGATAATATATGATAGAAGACGTAACTAGTTTCTTAATATAACTTGTAAGTTTTATATTAATTTTCTGTAGAATACAGAGGGAATTAAACGTGAAACGCAGCTACTGCTTGTTGTAAATAATAAACTTTAAAACTGTATTAATTTTAATGTTATCAGATACCGCTGTATGGTATAATAACAAAATAAAGGTTATTAATAAATGAACTTAATTTGGAGTGTACCTAATTAGATAAGAAATGTCATTTGTATAATTACAATTGGTTTTCTTATGTCGTATTTAATTTTAGATGAATTTAAATTCAGTGATTATTTTAAAAAGTCCCAATAACTATGTCTGCACATATTGTTGACTCCGGGCGGGAATCGAACCCGCCACAAGTCAAATGCCTCATTTTAAAGTAAGTAGTTTACAGATTATGTAGGACAACAAATAACAGCTGGTAGCAGTATCCATTGATATGATAACTGTCCAAAGTGTCTAGTCATACAACCGGTTTAAATTGTTGTCATTAGAAGTGAAACAGTCGTCTCGAACGATCGTCGCGTGCGCACGTGATAGGCGTTTTCAAGCATATAAGTGGTATTTTTTACGTTTTTAGTGATGGAATTGTGTGTATCTGAATGTGGTAAGTAACTTTAGCTATTTGTACTTTAGCTGATTAATTAGTTGAATGTAATAATATTAATAGGTAAAGTTTATGCAATAGGAACAAACTCTAGAACCTATATTTTTTGCCTTAAAAGTATGTAAGTAGTCTGTATTTTGAATTAATGTATGATACCTATAATGACACTACGAGTGCCAAAGTATCGAAACTTGAATTTCAATGTTTGTGTCTGTAACTACAATATCAAGAAAGACAATTTTTTTAAAGATATAAAGGTCAACAACTTTTTATTTACATTGATAGTGATTGTCAACCAAACGTATTAAAATACTTGATTGTTTTAGGTAAATATAGGATTGAATGTTTAACGCCTCAAACAGTTGCCGGTGCATTAAAAGTAGGTATAGTTATAGTTAAGTAAAAGTATTATAAACCTTATGACCCTGCAATATACGTTAAGTTATCCTACTAATGTTTATAAACGCAAAAGCTTGTGAGGATGCATGTATATTTATTACTCTTTCTTGCAAGAACTACTGCACGGATTTCGATGAAACTTCAAAGTAATATAAGGTATACATCAGAATAACACATGGGATACATTTATCCAGAAATTCCCTCGGGAACGGGTATAACGCGGGTAACACCGTGGGGCACGGCTTGTATACGATAATGGAGAAGATGGACTATTCACAGTAGAGTAGTACATTTTTTTTTAGAACATAAGATAATTTTACACCTAACTGTATTGGGTTAAAGTGACAGTGTACACAATAACATACAATTACATATTGTATCATATATCGTTATATCACAAAACACATCCATTTTAAATTTAATTTCAAAATACGTACTGCAGCATAGGTATTCATAATTGAAATGATATTTTGCATAGAACAGACAGATAGTGTTTTGTTATTTTCATTTTCTGCAGTGCCTTGGTGCAATGCAAATACTATCTAAGTTGTACTTTTATAATTCAAGAAAATACAAAATATAATAAGGCACTAGGAATTTTCTCAAGCAAATGATACCAATTTTACTATATCACTTACCTTTGCATTGTGAGAAGACTCTATAGGAAAATAGCTGAATGTTGTTGAGTTAATTTGCAGTGCTGTTGTTTGTATTGTTTTAATTAAATTATGCAAAGCACTAGAACATAATCTTGAGTAAAAAACTTAATACCAATGTGCTCTAGCAAACTGTTAGTTAATACTATATTTGTTAAAAAAAAATAGTAGTTAAAATAGCCTATTGCAGCGTAAATACCTCTAGCTCGCTAAAGCTATCAGCCTTTATAGGCGAGTGGCAATTTTTATATATTCTACTTAGTTATTTTAAATCAAAATGTATGAAAATGTGTCATGACCAGAGAGAGAGAGAGATTTCGATACATTTTGATAGCAATCATTCAAATAAGACGGGTATACAGTATATATGGTCTAAGAGACAATAAAACCACGCCACGCTTCATCGCAGATTAATTACTAGATATCCAAGTAATTTAAACTAAACAATGAATTCCAGGTGATACGTGAAGCATTTTGCAACGACGAATATGTCTGTAACGGTACTGAAGTGAACAAAAACCCAGAAGCAGCTGAAGAGTTGTTGGAACTATGTGCTGATGCTGCTCTTGATGGTGTCTCTGTTGTGGCAATTGAGATAGCTACTGGAGATGTGGTTGCGACTTCCATTAATAAAATACAGGTGGAGTATGAAAAAGCATCTTAAGTAGTAGAGCGTAAGTAGAGCAATCAGGTGAGCAAAGCATGAAGGGTAACTTAACTTAAAAAGCATAACATTGCTTTGAAATGCTCTTAAATCTAATCACAATGCATTATGATCGGCTCGTAATTTGTGGAAAAGCAACAAAAGTGCTCGCTCGCTTAAATTCCGCTCGATGGTTAAGCATAAATAAAATAGAAATATTAATGAGCTAATCTTGAAAATGATTTTTTTTAATTACTACATGATGAAAAGACAATTCTCAAAACTTCATACCTCTGCATATAGAATGTAAGATCTAGATGTACTTATCTTCCATACATAGTGATGCAAATACTTAGTCGTGTCAGTTAAATTGTTAAAAACATAATTGTATTTTTTTATTGTCTAACTAGTCACCAGAAAATTAAAATTAAACAAAACAAAAACTCGTGACTCCACTTCGATTATTTCAACTGTCAAGTTTGAAAATCGAAGTTAATTAGTTTAAAAAGAAATATAAACAATTGTTCATTAGACCTTGTACGCGAAAGCGAATTATTATTCAAATTAGGTATTTTCAAAATGGCGAAA
Source organism: Cyclophora albipunctata (assembly GCA_963082685.1). Taxonomy (NCBI): domain Eukaryota; kingdom Metazoa; phylum Arthropoda; class Insecta; order Lepidoptera; family Geometridae; genus Cyclophora; species Cyclophora albipunctata. The sequence goes on from OY720123.1 coordinate 4,745,205, forward strand.
TAATTTAATAATAATTTTAAACTGCTTTTCATACTTCAAACAATTTGTGGTTGCTATCTCAATATTATGATAATAAGAATATTTAAACAAAACGTACACACAGAGTTAGTAATTACATTAAAATATCATCGAGATATATTAAAGGCTAGCAGCGCTCCGCAGTTTTACCCGCGTTGGGCCCGTTCCCGTGGGAATTTCAGGATGAAAAAATAGCCTATAACCTTCCCGTTCAATGTGGTTATCTATTACAAAAAGAATTAGCCAAATCGGAACGGTAATTCCCGAGATTAGCTCGAACATACAAACAAACAAACAAACAAACAAACTTAAAATTTTTACCTCTTTGTCATATTAGTATAGATATCGGTAAATTATAAATATTGAATCATCTTGATGACATGCACTTCAGATAGTACTTTTCAAATTAACTAACGGTTTATTGACACTGACTTATCAGGATTTGGATTGGAATAAAGTTCTTAAGGGAATAAGATCTGAGTTTGGGAGTTGTATGATCTGAGTTTGTATCTAAGTAAATCAGAAGAGTTTGTATTGTATTTATTATTTGATGGAAAACGGGAACTTACGTACGACGGAGGTTACTGTTGAGTGTCCCTCAACACGTTTCGGTCACGTCCGGTGACCATCATCAGGAGGTGGGTGAAGCGCTCGCGACAGCGTCTCTCCCCGCTCTCTCCCCGTTCCCGTTTTATAACAAATAATAATGACATCAACGTTCGTTTCAATTAATAGTAAAATTGTATTGTATTTGTTTGTTTGCTTTATGTCCAGGGAAGGTTAATATGTGAGTGTGACACAGTAATGTATTCAATGAAGTGAAAACGCAGGACACTGGTAGTTACTATTACAACCTCACATTAGTTGAAGATACCAAAAAGCCTTTACATCAAACTTTTAAAAATATTACTTCATTTATAGAAGTTTTTTTAATGCAAGTTTTATACTCAACATTTTAATTACCTACTGTACAGTGAAATGTTTGCCTATAACCCGCATGATAGTAGATTGATTGCCGCTTGCCCGCTGTAAAATGATTATCTGGATCTAGAAGGTCATAGCAAATATAATACACAGAACTACATGCATAATAATGACAGTTGGAATTAATGAGATCATTCTAGAGCGTTCATTAATAAAAAAATTAAAGACGTCAGCTATCACATACAGCAGTGGCCAAATTACAGTAAAAGATTTAATACTAAGGGTCAACACTGCGTTAAGCGTGTGCCCGTCGCATGCGCACGCGTCGGTTCACTTTTGTATGACACCGCACGCGACGAGCGCACGCGACGGTTTACTTTTGTATGAAGCCACACGCGGCGGGCACCCGCGACTGTTCACTTTTGTATGGAACCGCGTGCGCACGCTTAACGCAGTGACGGCCCTAAGAATGGCTCTGCCACTACTAGGATGACTGGCCGATAGTGGCATTTCTATCTGAGTGCTACTGCTTCGGAGGGCACGTTAAATTGTTGATCTTAGTTGTTTCCATCGAGAGACCATGTCGGAGGCTTTTAAGCAGTCTAAAAACTCCGTCACCAGGATCGACCACTACTTGCCTATACGAACTCTTTTACTTTAACTTCACTTACGGCAAGTAACTCGTATCTTTATGATTTCAGGTGTCCAATCCAAGTATTACCGAGAAACCATTTTTTGAAGTGTTTGCTGAGGAACGATGTAAACAAGAATCTTCAAAAGCGCTGATAAATTTCATGGCTGACTTCGATAGCCGGTGCAATTTATTTGAAATGTAAGAACACTTTAGGGCGCTTGTTTTCTTTCGTTTTATTTTATACAACAAGCAATAGTTCGGTCAAAGTAAACGTTCGAGGTTACAAAAGTTAGGGATAAAGTTGGAAACAATACTTATCTCTACATTTTGACCTAACTTAATGGATTAGAACGTTATTTTGATATTTTGACTCATATGTTGACATATTATATCGTGAGACTGGTATCAGTACTTGTACGGTATACCTACATAACATTTCAGTGAATCCGGACAAAAGAAACTAAACTCTTCTGACCACGACAATCTATTTTCTAAAAAGAAATTTAGATAGGACTCTACCTATAACTCTTTTAAGGAAATAATACTCTATTTTTACATTAGTATCTACTTTTTCATACCTATTTTATTTTGGTGTACGACAAATTTAACAAAGTAGACAAACATTACCTTTTTGAGGACTTTATAATGACTTTATTTTTCTATATAAAACTAATAACATGTTATTGAAGTTAATATGTTTGCGATCTCAAGCAGCATTATTACAAATTAATTAACACAACATCAACATGCAGCAACATCTACAACGCAGCAGATTAATTAGTACACGTATTTACATAATCGAAACTACACAGATTTGCAAACAAATTGTGTTTCTTGCTCGTAACAAAACCCAATTAGTAATTAGACATTCTCATTTCAGATACGCCACTGATTGCAGTTTAGAGCTGATGTTTTTGGCGACTATGCCAGAACATAGACAGAAGAAATTGGCATTCCTATGCTGCAAGGCATCTTTGGAACTTGGCAAAATGTTGAAGAATGGCCCCGTTGCCAAAATCACTGTCAAAGATTTAGGCCCCAAATATTCTCACATGCAATCAAGAGCGGTGACTGAAAAAGTACCTACAATATGCCAAGCGATAGCCACGTCTATTCCGACGCAGAAGATCGGAAAATCTTTGAACTTTACAGTTCATTTGAGATTACCGTTTACAGAGTATGAGTTCAATGGAAAAAAATACAACGAGAGAGTTGGGTATGATCCATTCTGTGAGTGCATTGCGATTAAATTGGATTAAACTTTTCTTCCTTCTTTTCGTGCATAATAAAATTCAGATTTAAAAACCTATTCTTATGATATTTAGTGACCTTTTCACCAGAACTGGCATTCCACTTAGCCATGCTATGCTATCTTTTTGGATACCTGACGAAGCATACTTACACTGCATAGTACAGTTATGGTGTAAAACATCCCTTAAGCGGAGTTTTTATATTTATTCACTACATTCCCAACTGATTCTAATAAAGTGGGGTTATGCCAGTCATAATCGCGCCTTAAGCCAATTAAGGAGTCGCTGTGGTCAAAATCGGCCTGGAAGATTATTATTATAGTGTTTCTCCTTAAGAGTCACGGGACAAGTCCGGTCTTAATGAGAGGCATGCAAAGGTATTGATTGCTGCACAATTGAAAGGTGCAAATATTCTCATTTTGAAATATATAAAACGTATATTATGTCATCAAAATTCTAACACCTATTCTGACCACTGAATTAATTGCTTGCCCCTAGCAAGGCTGGCTTTGTTAACAAAATGACCAGTAAGTTATTACAGGGTGTCCTCTCTTGCGCCGTGCCGTAATTGCGTCGTCCAACTTCGAAGTAAATTGGTTCTTGTTAATTGATTCGAATTCTCTACAGTGACTCGTCCGCAGCGCAGTGCTGAGATTATACGATTAGTCGAGATTGTTATCTGACTTGCAATGCTTTGTATTTATTTAAATTATTTAGTTAGATACGCTTGTGTTATGTTATTGTTCTGTGTTATGTAATAACAAACTAACTAATTATTGAGGTCTGTAGTGTTTGTATTGCCTCGGAAGGTAGTATTTGCATTAAGTTGCATGACTGTGTCTATATTGATATATAGACTGTGTCTATATTGATATGTAGTGATCTACATAGTATAATATAAAGTCGTCTCTTTTTCGTGTCTGTCACACTGTTTGTTTGTCTGTCTGTATGCTTAAATCTTTAAAATTACGCAACGGATTTTGATGCGGTTTTTTGTAATAGGTAGAGTGATTCAAGAGGAAGGTTTTTATGTAAAAAAATTCCCGAAATTTCCACGGGAACGGGCACAACGCGGGTAAAACCGCGGAGCGCTGCTAGTACTATATAAACTAATATAATAAGCTGAAGAGTTTGTTATTTGTTTGTTTTAACACGCTAATCTCAGAAACTATCAATCTTATCCTAATCAATTTTACTACAATATGTCGAACGAACGTTCACCTTTAAAAACCACGCTGTATAAATACAGTAGTACTATATAACCTATATCAATTTATATCAAAACTAATCTAAGCAAATATTAGAGAGTCATAAATGTCATAATACATCATAACTACTTGCTCAATCAATATCTCGGACTTTTATTACGGAGCAAGGACAATTGAAGCCATCTGCCTATCAAAGGAATCCCCACTGTGGATTATAGCTTCATCTCAAAAGTAAAGAGTACCGGCCATTACAAAGCACAAGTACTCGGAGTATCGTCGGGTGCAAAAATGTTATGATTTTTTTTATAGCAATACTCGTAGAATATATATGACACATGATGAATTGAAACTCAAAGGCATACATGATGAAATATTCTTTTTTTAATTTTATTTTAAACTAGCCGCGCCCTGCGGTTTCACCTGCGATGTACCCGTATCCGCGGGAATTTCCCGATATAAAGTAGCCTATGTCTATTTTCAGACTCTGGACTAACTGTGCACCAAATTTCATTCAAATCGGTTCAGTAGTTTTGGCGTGAAAGCGTGACAGACAGACAGACAGAGTTACTTTCGCATTTGTAATATTAGTTAGGATTAAATTTGTTTCGACCAAAATATGGCCAGGTCTATTGCACTGTTGTTGGTCTTCCAAAGATCCTCCACAGTGCAGGACACAGGGCTGTTAGGTTAGGACACGATGAATCCTTTCAGACACCCACTCCTTAACAGAGTCTTCTGTGACCACGGTTCCTGTAAAGGAGACGAAACGTCAGATAAGTATGTAAATATACTTAAATTTTAATTCATTTCAACAATATTGGTACCTCGAAATCCTATTTTTAATTGTTGCCGCTTGCTAGATGCTCGGTCGTGTATGGTCGAGTATCACTACATAGTATAAAATAAAGTCGTCTCTTTTTCGTGTCTGTCACACTGTTTGTCTGTCTGTACGCTTAAATCTTTAAAATTACGCAACGGATTTTGATGCGGTTTTTTGTAATAGGTAGAGTGATTCAAGAGGAAGGTTTTTATGTAAAAAAATTCCCGAAATTCCCACGGGAACGGGCACAACGCGGGTAAAACCGCGGGGCGCTGCTAGTAACAATATAAATGCATTTTAAATTTTAAATTAAGAACTATAGAAAACTGTATGGTTGTAACATGTTACGTTTTGCTCCATCTTTTGTATAATCAAAAATATAGCTCCTTTGTATCAATTAATTTGAATAAATACACCATTCACAAATGTATTTACTAAATACAAACGTTTGCTCGAACCCATTTCCAAGAAATACAATTAACTTGTCAAAACTGGTAAAATTCAATTAGTTACTTCAATTAACAACACCTCAAGACTATAATCTGTTAATTGTATGTTTACCGTGAATAATAACTTAGGTTTACTTAGAAACCGTTTTCATCAATTTAACTAAATCATTAGTTTAAAGTTTAGAGACCTAGCAAGCCCACATCAAGTTGAAATATAAATACCCTGTTTTTGGTTATCTCTCTATTTTAACTGGCTTGATCACTTGAAACTAAGTTAAACATTAAAACAGAAAATTAATATATATTTGTCATAAAGTTGGTGAGGGGTATATTTTATCAGACTGCAAGGGTTATCTTAGTTTAAAAGGGTAACTATTTTAATATCGATTTAAGACTAATAACCCATTATCACAATAAATATCAGCTTCATTCAATCATTTCGAGTAGGTTAATAGCCAACCCTGGTATCGGAGTTTTTAGACCGCCTAAAGGCCTCCAACATGGTCTGACAATTGAAAAAACCGGGACCGACTGCTTAACGTGCCCTCTGAAGCACGAACCAAGATAGAAATACCACTATCGGCCACCCATCCAAGTAGGGGCCGAGCTGCACGTTGCTTAACAATCGCAATGAGTTAGCATCGCTTAGCCAACTACGCCTCGAGTACTACATACATAATATCAGGTGATTTACATCTAACTAGCCACGCCCCGCGGAGTTTCCCGTGTTTTAATCCCGGTATTCCCACGGAAATGGGCACAACGCGGGTAAAACCACGGGGCGCTGCTAGTAAATAAATAAATTACAAACGTTTATAAGAACAACATAAATATACTAGCAACACTCTGATTTTTACAATTGCGCGGTGACCAGGTAGCCTTTAACCTCTCTTGTAGCCAATACCTTCTCTCTTGAATGTGAGTAGCTATTATATACAAAAAAAAAAGTTGTAAAGAATATAATATATAATATATTAGGTTCATTAAAGTAGAAAAAAACTATTGAACTTTTCTACATCAGTGTAGATATTTATTCGCAATATCTTGAACCACTTCTATCGCTGGCTGTACTCAGACAATATTCCGCCGACAGCATTCAAGGCTGGAAATCGATCCTCTTTAGATTGTTTGTAGTGCTTCCTTTCCATTGTAATGATCAATTAAAAAGGGTATATTTGAATTCTATGTTTGGATTTTCCTTCCTTCGACTTTACGGCTATAACCTGCTGTAATTGATCACAAAGTAAGAAATGATTTGTTTTCATATTATGTAAAGGGTACTTAGGTACAACTTAGGTATTGCTATCATGTAAATGCTGTTTAAGCTAATATGAACTCTACTTAGTTTGAAACAAAGTCTCATACCGTGTCTGTGTGCCTATATGATGGCGCTTAAGTACTGATTTTTTAAATGCCTTTTCCATACTTTTAATCATAGGATTCCTACGGTAATCTAGATTGACTAGGATTGGACACTAGCAACCCATATTATATATTAAACGAAATATTATGAGCTATAAACATAGCACTTATTAAAATATAACATTAAACAAGCAACATATAATATCAAAACATAAAAAATATACACATACATAAGCAAAGGCTTCTTACAAAGAAAAGAGTAAAAAACAAACGACAATCTCAACAAAATAAAACAACAATTTACCGAGTCCAAGTCAAAGTAACTCTTCCTAAGGAAATGTTTACTGAGTAAAACAAGTATTATCGTCTATTAGAGCACATTAAAGTGAACTGAATGGGCACAGATCGGATTCACTTTGCATAGTATTTGAGATTCACGTTGCAGTTCATATTGAAACCTCCCCTACCTAAGTGCCTCGGTTACCATGGTTACCTTCTCTGCAATATGCCGACGTGAAACGGAATTGAGATACAATATGAGGGCCCTCCAAAAACTGAGTCTATCAAAGAAGACGGTTGAAAGAGAAATGAGGTATTTATGAGATGCCTCTTTTATAAGGTTTCAGTGAATAGCATTGGTATGGTTCGATTTGATTTTAATAGGTTTAAGCACTATATTATAAGACTGCTACATTTTTGGTTTTCACGAAGATCGCAAACACAGAAGTCAAAGGAGTTTTAGAGCAAGTTTACAAGTTTGAGTTCCACAGAAAACAAATGACAATACGTCCTTGACTTAGTCTTTAGAATTTGGTGACTCGTGGACTACGCTAAATGTCACTGACGCTTTACCAAATAAATTTGCAGCGTCCTACGTTGACCTTCTTCCCGTGAGAATTTCTAGATTAAAAATAAACCTATGACTTTTTCTTTAATGTAGCCATCTAGTGCATTTTTTTTATTCAAATTGTGTTGGTAGTTCTTGAGACTGTTGCGTTCTAACCAACACAGAATAAAACTCTTCAAATGTATTACCTATATAGAGCTATATAAGTACCTATAAGTCAAACCACAAACCTACAAAAACAACTTGAATTTACTTAGCAACTAAACAGTGACCTTGTCTGCTAACTTTTTGTTAACTAAGTATGTTTTTATAACTTATTGTTGAAATTCCAAAGAGACTTAGCGAAGATTTCAAAGCTCCTTTTGATTCCATTAAAAGGTTTCACTAAATCGTGACCTCAGAGAATTATTCACTTCATTCCCCTAAGGTGAGGCTTCATAAAAACTTAACAATAAAAGCAATATTTTAGCTAACATTAGAGTACTTTAGTAATTTTCAACTGAAAAATGTTTTTGCAATTTAGGAATACAAGACGTGTAATAGACTTTTGTTTTGTGCTGAAGTGGATGAATTAGTGGTAAACTTAAAATTATTTATCATTCAATCTAAAGATTATATTGTTTCTGCACCATAATATTAAATAAACCTGTGAGATATTCCTGAGGGCTTACAGGTTGAAAAAGCCATTTGTTTAGCCAATGGTTTACAAATTAAGAAAGTAATTTTGTGCAGGTTAGTGGTCAAATCTGGTATCGGTGTTTATAAACCGACTAAAGGCCTCCAACATGGTTTGAAGATTGAAACAAGCAGAATCGACAATTTAAAGTGCCCTTCGAAGCACGGTAGCGCTCAAACAGAAATACCACTATCGGCCACCCTTCCAAGTAGTGACCAGGCTGCACGTTGCTTAACAATCACGACTTACCATCGCTAAGAAACTACGCCACGAGCATTTTAAAATGTTATTATTTCTGCACTTTAGTCATTAATTGTTAAATCAAAAACATGTTAGATAAGCAAAACATGATGGTTTTACCTTTAAGGTGCTTAATAAGCAATGACCTAATTAGTCGAGAAAGGTTGTCCTTGTTGACCTTGTCCGAAATATTCCTATCTTTGATAGTACAGAAAGTCTGTGGTGATATTGTTATGTTAACAGACCCAACACTTTATCAATTTCCAACATATTTTTTTCCACGTCTCTCACGACTTTCAACAAAATTGAATTCCTACTTTTCATTCGTTTCGCCCTTATCGGTTTTTATTGTTTCAATTCTAACATTTTCACTGTGTATTTTTCCAATTTCAGTTTTCTTCGTCGATTTTGTTAAAGTGTCTGTATTGTTGATATGTACCGCCCTTTATTGGATGTTACTGAAACTGCGCAGGTAAGTTGCAGACAATAGAAAAAAACATTAATTAAAATTATACAGTCGACTACAAAAGTTGATGAATACTTTCAAAATAACAAAACACTTCAACACTAAAAGATTACTAGAAGTGTATTCGGTGTTTAATATTCAATGTTTCCTTCAACTTTTGTAGTGTACTGTACCTCCTCTTGACACGTAAGTCAATAAACGAGAAAATGTTCCTTTATTTTACTATTCAATGATTCAAAAAATAATTATTGTCGTCATGAAATAAAAGTATAATCTAGCTGAAAGGTACTTAACGACTCTATTCTACGTTTTATCATTTTAATTCAACATTATAGAGAAATAATTGATGTTAATCCAATAGAAGTTTTGTCCATTTAAATCCGAACAAGTTAACGTTCAAAATAATAGATAGATAAGCAAAAAATATTACAACTCTTATTTCAATATTACGAAAAATACACTTTAAACATCAACGTAGAATTTAAAAAGTTCGCAAAACGGAAACAAACCTCATTTCTATAAAAAAATCTTTAACACAACGTTCCGAAGAAAACTGGAACTGAAAGGAAAATGATGAGAATCTTAAACAACATCCATAATGCTGGACGTCTATTTCCTACGCCCTTATTCTCAGAACGGGTAGTAAAATTGTTTATCATCACGTCCAACTTTTTTACTGTCAACGAATGATCTCGATTCGTACGATCGTTGTGACCTCGTAGCCACTATAAAAGTTAAGGGAGGTATTTGTTGGAAAAGAACAGCGAATAAAAGAAAAGTGGTGTATGTTCGGTTGCTACGTGATAGTGAAATGGGTTGGTAATCAGAATCTGGTTTGGGATATCTTGTTTTAGTTTGGCTTTTATAGTTTTTAGACTGTGTGGGTCAGGAGAAGTTAGATTTTTTGTCGGCATTTTTTTCAGGTTGGAAAGTTAAACTATAATCAAAGCTTTTCAAATATATAATCTTGTACCGGTAACATTTGAACTCTATGAGATAGTCCTCAAGCTTTTAAAGCAAAATGAAACATCGCTTTATAAGTTAGAATAACACTACCGAAAGCTCCGTTACACTACCGAACCATAAAACAAATTCTCGTGTTCTAAGTCAACTTTCTCTACTAAGAACCACAAACCCGACAAAATTTGCCCTTTACGACCTCCTCGTAAAGTAAATATCACTGATCCCGTCCAGAAAAGATGTCTCCAACATAAATGCGTGCTTATTAAAGCGCTTTGTGGCTTATTTTAGTTTTATATTCGATTCTGTGTCATGTCCTTTCCTACACGCATTGCAGGTAATTTCGGTATATTCTTCGTCGAGGGAATATTAACAGAGGACGTTATGAACCTGTTCCGTTGGTATTGCGAATGATACACTGAACATTTCGCTTTTATCTCAACCTTTATTAGCTGTGTTGTGTATCAAATAGTTATTTAGTATAGACGTGATATCAGTTTGTGAGTTGGTAACTAGAGATTGTGTCAATTATTTGGTTTGGTGTTATTTTCGTCGCCTGCCTGATTATTTTATTTTATTTATTTTTTTATTGCACAAAACAAAATACAACCATTATAAACTAGGAAACAGTGTAAACAAGTTATTTCTAAATCTAGGTTGCATCTCAAAACATGTGCTTTCAGCTAACTAATAACATAGAAGTCGCTATTGACCGAAGTCAGGTTTTATAAATAAAGTTAGATTACAATTCGGAAACAACAGGAACATAAATACTTAACAATACTAAACTAAACAATACTAAATACTAAACATAAATAATAATAAACAGGAACATAACAAATAAGCTAAATAATACAATAATATACGATTATGCTCCAGATATTTATCTACGATTATCTATCCGATGTGTTGTGTGATATTGTATGATATACTAGTCTATACTAGTAAGAATATTATACAATGAAATAATTCTTCGGAATTTTGTAATGAAAGAATTTTTATTTCATATTAAAATTCCTGGGACAATTAAAGTTTATTCTCATCCCTGTTAAACTACAAGGAAAATATAAGGTTTTGTAAGGATTCTAGCCCACTTTTGTCCACAATAAAAAGTTTATTAGAAAATAAAGTCTAAAAGAAAAGCTTATTTGCGGAACGTAATTTGCGGAGAACAATACCGTTTTGTAATAGAACATATTTTATCCCTCTTCAAGTTGGTAAAAGGAGAGTGAAACTTTTACCAATAGGATGTAAATAACAAGCCCATCAGACCACCTCGAGGGTTTGAAAGCAATCTAGGGGTCTTCTATTTTTCTTTTCATACCAACACAAAGCAATTCTTGTTGGTATAGCCATAGGCAAAATATTAGGCGTGGCGCCCCTGTATACTGAATAGTATTTTTTTCCGATTCACCTTATGATACGTATAAATAGGCATATATAAAGAAGCGTAACAATTGTTGAACATCAGATGATCTCAAGGGTACACCGTAATGGATTTTTATGTTTCAGCAAATATTGAAAAACAGAAGAGTTTACTTTCAATATATAGCGAATATTTTCTATACATAAAGGTCAGGTATTTTCTATACCAAAGGACTTTAAGAACACTGCAAAATATAATCTATACCTACTAATATTATAAAGAGGTAAAATTTGTAAGTTTGTTTGTTTGTTTCTATGTTCGAGGTAACCTCAAGAATTATCAGTCCGATTTGAATAATTCTTTTTGTAATAGATAGCCACATTCAACGGGAAGGTTATAGGCTATTTTTCAACCCGACATTCCCACAGGAACGGGTACAACGCGGGTAAAACCGCGGGGCGCTGCTAGTCATATATAAAATTACCATACGGACAAAGAAAACTTCCCGTACGCAAACAAATTTTATTGCTATCTCCTTCAAGTTAAGATAAGACGTTAAGTCTCGTACTGATCTTAGCTTGGCTATAAAAAATCCCCACCGCATAATAAAGTACTAAATTTGCAATAGGTCTTTCGACGCGATAATAAAAATAAAGTTACTTCAACCCTAACTGTCGATACGACCAACTAAGAGGTTTAGCCTCCATCAGTTAATGCATTACCGTCCATTTTTCTAGACAGGCTGCTTACTGCTCGATGTGGCTGAAACATCAGTAAATCTCTATAAATACCCACCCATATTGGTGCTATGGCCTGATTTGGTGGGGCCATACCTTTATGTTTTAATTCACCAAGGAAATAAATATGTGTATAATTTTTTTAGTAAGAAACCGCATCATTTGAGCGGATCGAATTATTATAACGTTAGTAGGCTCAGTTCAAAGCAAAAAGTCATCAGAGTGAAGAATTTGGTCATGTGTCATCTTATTTGTGCATATTTTTCCATTTTAACTCTACCTAAATAATAATAATATATCTTTATTTCACCAATAAGTATACAAGTACATAAGATTATGTTCCAGTAATTAGGCTTTTGAAAAAAAAAAAATATTGATTTTTTTTATGTATTTTAAAACTTTATTATTAATAATATTGATATTTAATGCAAAAAACTTAAAAAAAAATGTTTTTCAATGTATTATAAACAATAAAAAATTGAAGAAATTTAAATAAAAATCACGTGACTATAAACGCGCCAAGATTGGTCACCGTAGTTGTGACGTCATAATGTTATAGCTATTTAACCATAAGTACGTACAGCGTTTACAATCAAGATTCCCGCCCTTTTATTCTCTTTCCCTCCAAAAGTTTGCGATGTAACCGAACCTCTTTTCATTAACATTAACTAACATTATGACGTCACACGCGCTCGGGTTTGTTCGGGAGCTGTCGGCGTGTCTTCGGTACTGGATTCAAAAATTAATTTTTATTTTGAAATAACTTTTGAATTATTGCGAAAAAAATAAAATAAAAATAGTTTTGTTATAAAATTAATATATAATCTTTCCATTTATCACAAAAAAAAAATTTTTTCAAAAGCCCAATTGTTTACAGATTGAGTCCCTGACCTCTAAACTAGGAGAACCTGTATCTTAGTAAGTCAGTGAGTCTGGCTACTAGTGAGGCAATAAAGCAAATGAGGGTGAATATCTATGTTTGAGATTTTCATCTGTTAGTTATGATGAGTCATAACTAACAGATTAGGGCGATAACGCTCAATAACTTGTAATATTTTTAAGCAACTGCTCGCTTTCCGCTTAATGTCTGGCCACACCCTCTGTCGTTACGGTCTCTGAAAAAGATTGTTATTTATGTACAAAGGGTGATTCGAAGGTTAGATTAGGGAGGTGATTGGAAGTAAGAGTGTACTGGGCTACTTAATAACTGTACTTTACTTTTTATTACGGCGTTAATGTGAAATATTAGGTGTAAGAAAACTTTAACGGTTTTTTTATTAGCAAGTTATGATTAATAACACGTTTTAAACTATCACGATATGAACACGTTGTAAACACTTAATCGCGAATAAAATAAGGTATGCATTAAATGTTTTATTCGCGATTGTCCCGTCTAGATTAGTGTTTACAATTATGATTAATAGTTTTTTTAAGATTTGAAATTAGATTATGTTAGCCGGTTTCACAATCGTTGTACCCGTTTTCGAGGGAATTTCAGGATAAAATGTATCCCATGTGTTATTCTGATGTATAAACTATTTTACTGTTAAGTTTCTTGCAAATCCGTTTAGCAGATTTTGCGTGAAAAAGTAACATACATAAATAAATACATACATACATACATAAATACATCCAGTACTGTATATTATATTAGTAGGATCACTGGGATCCTTCACTAATATTGTTAAATCGATAATGTTCGTCAACTTTTGACTCGTACACGTTGTCTTCATCTCTGCTTCGGGCACAACGCGGGTTAAGCCACGGGGCGCTGCTAGTATTTAATGTTTTTCTATAAGTCACAAGTAAAAATCAGAAGTTCATTCCATCGAAGTTATTAACATAGCTTCTTCGTTTTATGAAACTTCTCAACGGGATTAGACAATCTTGAATTTTAATTATTTTTATGAAAGAAAGATTTTGTCGAAACATTATCTTAATTAAAGAATCATCACGAAACAGACCTTCATTATAATGTGAGGATTATTTTAATAAAATATAATTAAGAGTAATTTTGATTGCCTCCTTTTTGTCTTAGATTATGTTTCCAATAATTAATTGGAAAGAAAATTTTCTTTGATTGTATTACCTATATTGATTTATCTATATTATAAAAGAAAGTTGTGACCATTTATATATCCAGAACGACTGGACCGATTTTAATGATTCTTTTTTATTTTATTTATTGAGGCCAGGAATACAATATTAAGTAATAAATATAAATTCCGAAATTCCCACGGGAAGAGGTGCGCTGCGGGTGAAGCCGCGGGGCACAGTCGAGTAGTTCAATGATGTTTAGACTTTGGTGACTATTTAGGGGCTTAATTGAGTTCTTGTGCAAACTGCCGTAGATTGTATATATTATTTCAAAAAGGTGAGTCTACTGAAACACCGTATTAATACAGGGTGGATTTTTTCGATATCATCTAGTAAAAGAACTCTAAATACCGACAACTTTATCTTTGAATAAGTATTTCGTAACAAAACGATATTCCAAAGATTTTTCTTAAAATATGGATCTATATATTTTTAGTAAAATGTTTTTTAATTGTTTTTTTAAAAACTTGTTTTAATAACGTAATGGGATATTCAAAAAAATACTGTATTATAATGTCATAACTTCATAACTTCCTGAAATCATCATTAATATCATCAAAAACATAATATGTTTAAAAGGATCACTTTACAAAACCACGTACCAATTACAAATTACCTATATTTCTCCACTAGATGAACGAGAGAAATAAACCGTTAGTACATCCCATATCTAAACTGTAGGTCGATTCTGTAAAATTCAGACAAGAACTCGCATGTCACTTCGCTATTCACTCTCACTTCGCGTAAGGTTCAAATTGACCTTGATTTTGCATTCTGTAAGCATCACCTAGGCACTTGCGAAGTGAAGTGAGCTCCAAAGCGACCAATACTGTACTAGTGATTACCACACTCGACAAAATGTAAGTCGATATTTATCGGTTTTTTATTTTACTAATTTTTGACACTGAATTTTAGCTATTTTGATGTTTAAATTTTTTTTTTGTATTTTAAGTAATTTGAGGCAGCTAATAAGTAAACAAAAAAAACAGAAAACTCTAAATTCGTGCCGTGAATTTAATAATTACCTTAAATTACGAAAAAAATTACTGACAGTGACAAACAATACCATTAGTAATCTGTGGACAATTTATTTTCATCATTTCATCTATGGTTTTTCTCTTTGACAGTGACTATCAGTGGCATTTGTTTGTTTACGTTTTTGGTCTCGAATTCTGAATCAAAGAAGAAGCGCTCCTAAAGGAAGGAAGAAGCGCAAACTCCATTCGCAATTATAATATGGCGTGGACTCGCTTGAAAGGAATTGAAAGAAAAATGGATCGTTCAGAAGCATTCAAGACCGCATACACCGCACAGGTTGAGAGTTTACTGGAAAAAGGTTACGCCTCGCTATGCGATAACCCCGAGGAAGGAAATGCACGGAATTGGTATTTACCTCACTTCGCAGTAACAAACCCGAACAAGCCGGGTAAAGTACGTATGGTGTTCGACGCGGCGGCGAAAGCGAATGGAGTTTGTTTGAACGATATGCTGTTAGACGGACCGGACCTGCTTCAAACACGATGAACGCGCGACCATTGACTCACGTGTCCGTGAGTCCCGATGATCCCGAGGCACTGACCCCCAACCATTTCTTGTTGGGGACTGCAAACGGAATGCCTCACATTGGAATATACGACTCGGCGAACAGGCAGGTGTGGAAGGCCGCCCAGGGGTTGGCCGACGAGTACTGGAGGCGATGGACGCGGGAGTACTTGCCGACATTGACGGCGCGAGGAGAGCTGCATCGAGACACCGGGAACATCACGCCGGGAACCATCGTCCTAATCGTAGACGGAACGCTGCCCAGGAACGTATGGCCGTTGAGAAAAGTCATGGAGACGTATCCGGGCCCGGACGGTGTTGTGCGAAGCGTGGATGTGTGGACGAAGGGTGGCATTTTTAGACGCCCTATCAGGCGTCTAGTCGTCCTAGGAAAAGTACGAATAAGCAGAATAAAGAAGTCAATTTTGTATTTGGAAAGTTGGTGTTTCATTGAGGAGAGAAATCCATCGCAGTAGGCAGGCAGGAACCCTACACTACACTACACCACCAACAATAACTATGAGTTCTTCTATTTTCACTCGTAAAATAGATGCTTTTATTTTGACACTTTAAATCGGGTTTGAGTGCGAAGTGACCATAGATGTAGGATATACAAGATGCACATAGAAAGCTTGGAAGCATCACCAAAAAAAATATACACATGTGTTGGTGAATGTCTATGTGTGAGTTAAAAATAGTGTTGGCCACAATACATTTTTACTTTATGGACTATTTCAGTTTCAAACTTGAAAGATTGGACTTGATATTTCATACTTGAAAACTTCAAATAAAGATGACCGCAAATGCACTGGCGGGATTGCGCCGAAAAGACTCCCAGCCACCCCCCACGCTTTAAAAAAAACGCTGGCCCTGTTTTTTTCTATTTCAATATCCCAACTTGACTAGATCCCTGGCGTACGGCGGCGGGGCAATACAACTTTCTTTTTTAAACATACTCGTTAAGGTTTAAGTTGTAGGTCTAAAACATTTATACCAAAAGTACAGGTAATTAAAACACTGAATATAATTTTGATTAATTATTTATTGCCCTCGGAATATTACAGTTTTGTTTAAGTGTGTTCGTAACGTTTCTCTATCCAATTTTAACAATTTACTCTCATGTTTTAATCGGAGATCAAAATAAGTTTCGATTATAGTTTTCTTATGCAGATATCTATGACTGTCTAAGGGATCTTGATCTAAAACATGATGTTGTAGATTATTAAACAGGGACTGTACGTTACTTATATAACTTTTAACACACATTTAGCAAACATTAGTTCAGTCATTATTTTCTTCTTCATATAATCTCTGAAAAAACTCTCAGTCTTAGAACACAATGTAATAACGTCTTTAGATGTCATTTCCTTTGGATTAAACATTTGTTGTCAAAATGTTTGCTACAGATAGTGAAGTTAGTACTAGCATTCCAATCTGGTCTATTTACAGTCCGTAACCATTTTTCACGCACAAGGTGGAAATCTAGAACAAAATATTAGTTACGCAATTAGGTACCAAGTTTTGTATTCTTACACGTAAATAATGAGTTCCTAATGTATATTGTAATTTTATTTCAAAATTGCTTGATTAAATAACTTTTATTGATGTCTTGACAGTCTCTAAAAAAGATCAAGTTTTTATCGATACTCGTGTCGTCATCGCTTTGTCAAGCACTAGCGTAGCGAAGCAATTTACTATTTTACATATTTTTTCCGCGAATTCTGTATTAAATCACGAAATATACTTAAATTTATCAACGGATAACAATAAACTATTGTAAACATCTTTTACTGAGCCGATTTAGAGCAGAAATTTGGCAAAATATGGTTCGAGAAATTCCAATAACAAAATCGTATTTACCTGTGAAAAGTGTATTGATTGGGATTATATCGGCTTGTAACGTCACATCCAGGTACAGAACAGGTCACCATAATTGAAAATTGTAATATTCTTAAGTTTAATCGAGGGATTAGTTAAAAAATCACAAATTCCACCACAACGTGAAACGGACTCGGACGCTATGGGCTCTTACTCGAAAAAATTATGACTTATCGGTACTCCTTTCGCTGTCCCTTTTTCTCTCGGGCGGTTTGAACTTGATTAGGATTTCTCGCTCGCACGCTTCATGTATCTTGGGAATTCACTGGACGGGCATGTCCGCGGGCAGTCTGTCCGGGCATGCCTGGCGACGCAATACACTTCACAGACTCTTCAGTTTGTTTTAGAACGGCTTCGCTATTAGTTGTGTTGCAAGATGGCAATGCAAAGGCGAAAAATTGCAATAGTTACGCTAAATCAGCTCTGGGATAAATTTCTTTACATTTTTCAATCAAATGTTGATAGGCGGTATTACGCATTTCACTAGAATTCATAAATTCCTTGCTTTTTACCTTCCATAAACATGGATAAGTTTTGTATTTAGCTATAAATTCTTCCCAGAATATTTTATTCTCATTAAAACTCATTTTAAATTAAAAATTCTCCACAACTCGTCGAACGATAATAAGCGGACGTCTGTTTGGGTTGCTATCACTGCCAGGTCTGTCCACAGGCCGCCTGGACTAAGCATTCACGCTCGGACCTGTCGGTGCCTGTGCAGACAAAATGAGATCGCGCGGACTTACAACGGGCAGTCTGCCAGACCGCCCGCGGCAGTACTACACTGACTGATAAAGCACAGACATGATAGTAGCGAAGCCCGTCGGACTTGCCTGCAGGCTTGCCCGCGGACATGCCCGTCTAGTGAATTCCCCGCTTTTGCGTAGCGAAAAAAATCTAAGGGACCTTACGCACTAGCGGTTGGCCGCTAGGCGGTTAGACTCGAGCGGTCCAACCGCTTAACGCGGTTTCTTCGCGGTTAGCCGCCATAGCGGTCAGCCGCGATGAAACCGCGTTAAGCGGTTGGACCGCTCGAAGGCGCGTGGCTCATAAACAAAATGGACGCCGTCGAGATAGCTTGTGTTATTTATTTTTGGCTGCGCAACTGAAAACACGTGCATACTTCACCGGCGGCTCGCCGCAAACTAACCGCCAGTGCGTATACACAAGATGGCGGCTAGCCGCGAAGCGGGCCGCGTCACTCCATTCAACCGCCGCGGTTGAAATTTTGTGGCGGTTTAGTGCGTACAATCATAAGCGGTTGCATATTAAACTGGAAAAGCGGCTAGCCGCGCGGTTAGCCGCCCCCGCGGTTAGCCGCTAGTGCGTAAGAGCGCTATATCTATGGAAGTGACCGTCGAAGTGACGGAGGAATTACCGTATAGAATGCCACTTTTTACGTCATCTCATACTTTATCTGTCAAAATCTCGAAGTCAATTTAGTTCAACTCGCAAACACGCTCGCAAGAGTAGCGCTAGTGTAGATTCGAATTAACAACCGAGTTTTAGAAAGAAACTCACAGCGGATTCAGATTCGAAGTTTAGAATGAAGTCTTACAGAATTACATAGCTGACAATAAAGTCAATCAAGATATCAACGTGACCGAACACCCCAGTACCACGGATGTTCTACCTTCGTAAACTACCTTAATGGGTTCAATTTCACTATTTCAATCAGGTGTAACATTATCTCGTAGCTGGGATAGATTGAAACGGAGTAGCTGAGGTTTATCTTCGTATATTATACATTCAAATCTGCCTACAATTTATTTAGTAATCTACTAGATTTGTGGCTGTTGTGATGTGTTTAATATTTTGTGTAGTTAAGGACTTCAATGGTTTTGCAGATAAGAGAGCTAATGTCTCGGGACCTAACAATAATCGGAATAGCTAAATCTTGGTTAGATCACAAGGAATAGAGTTAAGTGTCCATTTTGGAAAACAATAGATTAGATAAAGTCGGTTGAAAATGACAAAGAATGTCGCTTAATTTTTTAACAATCCTAGTTCCAGCAGTATATTGACAGCAGGACAAAGACGTTAATTCATCTTTTTCATTCATTTCTATATATATTTGACAAGCCCGTTGGCACAGTGGCAGTGAGAGCGCTTACTGTGTCGGGGGTTGCGGGTTGGATTCCCGCCCGGAGTCAACAATATGTGAAGACATAGTTGTTGGCGACGACGTCTGGGTGTTCATTATAATATTCTTATAAAGTATTGGTGTATATATATGTAGTATATATATGTATATAACACAAGCTTAGAGCTTACTTTGGGTCTAATTAACCGTGTGTGAATTTGTCCAGGTATATTATATTATATACATGTATTTTGCTTTACAATCAAAACATTTTTAATAACACCACGTACGCAAAGTAAAAATGCGATGTGATTTCAAAAAATCAAGGATTACTTAAATCAGTTACTCCTTTTTGCACTTTAGCCAAATAATCTCAAAGCTAACGGCACTACCTACCCATTTCCGGGTCCAGTACGCAGGGGATGATCAACCCTTCTGTGGGGTAGGGAGCCTGAATTATTCACGACGCTGTTTTAAATTGGACCCTAAATATCTGTTTGTCTAGCCCTTTAGTTTCTACTTTTTGGTATTATTGATTTAATTTAAATAATTTTAGGGATGTTTGGTTGGTTTACTGATTGGGGTGAAAGTTATTATTGATTCGAGATGTTATTGAGACTCAATTTATTTTGAATTAATGTGTCGCCTATCGTTGTAAGATGCTGATTAATATTATTACAATTCGCCACAAACGATACTGTGATTTCATCGCGAAGAATCGTTATCGTCGCGAAGAATGTTATTTGATTTTGTCATTTGAATTATAATTAGTAGGTAAACGCACCGAATGCCGCAAACATTTAGCTGCATGTGTCGATTCTAACCTATTAAAATCAAAGACCCACCGCAATCATTCGAAATCGAATATCGATAGGATGCCAATACACGTCCCCTATTAATTGCTTCATAACACCATAACCCATGCCGTGGCCCAACATAAGGCTAACCTCATTACGTGCCTATGTTTTACGTCAATTTTGGCAACAACGCCCTTGGGCCTCGTATACCCTTTGCGGGTGCGTATTTACATTGCGACAGGATGTTAATCAAGGAGTTTCATATTTGACTTTTGCTGAGGTGTATTTGCATGAAACTGTTGATGAAAGTCAGGTGAATGTTTGTTTTACGTGCTAGTACGATTGTGTTGCAGGAATTGTAAATAAAGCATATAGTATAGGTGTTGTTTTGGTGTAGTATTTATTTGGTACAGTGCTTCATCTATCGCGTGTTTATTCTTTGGTAAGTCATGTCCGTACTCAGAGTCGGCAAATGCTTCCTTAGTAGTTTAATGGTTTTGACATGTAATGTATGAATAATACGTCAATTAGTTAAGTGTCGATTTAATGGACGTCCCTGTACGTGAGTACGGCTGTGAGAATTCAATGAAGTTTTTTGTGCTTAGAATAAGAATTGTGTTCTATTTAATTTACAAACTTAGAAGGCAAGCGGTAAAACATTTAATTATATTAAGCAAAGATACAAGAAACATAAACAAAGGATATATCCCACATTCCCGAGATTACAACCAAAATTAAATGCAAACAAGGAAATAAAAAATATATAGACACAATATAAAGAAACGTTTTATTACATTGTATTCATTGTTTTATAGGATGAACAAAGAAAAATCTACGGAACAGATTGGATAGCCAATTACTAAAGTGCTGTTTACTGAAACACAATTTGGACATCTTGAAGCCGAGAGTAAATGGTTTCTACGGATTGTTATCAGAAGATGTAAAGACGCAACGATTCGCGTATTCATTAGGGGACATCCTTGTGTATTGTTCTCCTGTTGAAACAAAAGTAGTATATGTTCAATTGTGTGTTGGACTGTACAATTATTTAGGGTTTAATGTTGATTTGACTCCATTTCCTATTAAGTTGATTACAAGTTATCTGTTGAAATATTTTAAGAGGGTAGTAACTTCCTAACTAACTTCAAAATCGGAAAAGATTTTCTCAATTATGCTGTTAAACTTTAATAATTGTCGGTACCGGTTGTCTCAATCAATAGACCTTTTGGCGGTCTTAAAACTCCGATACCTGGGTCGGCCACTTACTTACACGATAATGAGTAATACATTTTAGCTTATTTGTTAATATTAAATGTTAGATTTATACCAAATTGTAGATTATTTTTTTAACAATTTTTTTTTATTATGACTCTTGAAACTGACATAGTAATAGAATATTTTCAAAAGTAAAGTATTCCCGAAATTAATTTTTATTCCACGAAAAACGTCTACGTTTCTTATACATAGGAACCTCAAAAATTATTAGACTAGAAAATCGGATATGAAAAGTAAGATCAAAGATTTTTTTTTTCGCAAAAGTTAATAGTCAGTTATTAGATTTTGCAATAAATATAAGTAACTAGCCGCGCCCGCGGTTTCACCCGCGTTGTACCCGTTGTTATTATACATATAAACCTTCCTCCTGAATAACTCCATCTATTTAAAAAAACACATCAAAATACGTTGCGTAGTTTTAAAAATCTAAGCGTACATTGGGACAGACAGCGGAAAGCGACTTTATTTTATACTATGTAGTGATGATAATATTGAAACTTAATATGAACTGATATTGATGTAGTTACTGGTGCGAATATAAAATACCAATGTAATCTAGTAAGGTGAGTGGAGTGCGAGTGCAGTTACAGGGAACTAATTAAAATACAGATGGATTCATTTACCACAAGCTTCGGCCATATTTGACAAGTGATCAATGCAGCAGCTGTCAAGTAATCAGTTATCACTTGGTCCTCTCTGGTGAATGCGTTTGGTGATCGAAGTATATTAACACCTTCAACTCCAGGTGTATATATTCGATACATATTGAATACAATTATTTTTTGGCTTGGCGGTTAGGGTGTTAGTAGACAAGCGGCGCTCCGTGGTTTTAGACGCTTTGTGGCCGTTCCCATGGGATTTTTGGTGGGATGAAAAATAGGCCAACCTTCCCATTGAATGTGGTTATTCATTACAAAAAAAATAATTGAAATATAATGGGTAGCTTGTGAGGTAAACGCGTATAAACAAACAAAAGTTAAACTCTACAGTTTTAAATAATTAGTACGGATGTACAGCAAACACTAAACATAGCACTGTTTTAATAATTTTATTGTAATACATATTTTAAAAGAAGATTAGCTATCGTTGGTCATTTTAATTACTGCAAAGTTTTCTTACTCATCACTCCCTCTAAATAAATCTATTCAAAAGAGGTAACATAACCTTTCCTCGTGTTTCGTAATCGAATTTTGGTAGACCCAAACCTAAGCCACGTTCAGACTTATACTATTAAAAATGTATCAACTAAGGTTCCAAAGTCCAGTTCGGGGTACTGAAACTAATACATTAATGGTAAGTTACCGACTTAAACTGCATTACAGCTGGTGAGTTTCAGTGGAATTGATTCACCTGTACGAGTAATGGATTAGAAAGTGGAAAACGAAATATTTACTTGTTGTTTTTACTTTTAACAAATTGTTTGATGTTGACATGATCCAATATAGAAAATAGGTTTTGACATCTATACTTCTATACTAATATTATAAAGAGGTAAAATTTGGAAGTTTCTTTGTTTGTTTGTATGTTCGAGGTAATCTCGGGAATTATCAGTCCGATTTAAATAATTCTTTTTGTAATACATAGCCACATTCAACCGGAAGGTTATAGGCTATTTTTCATCGCGAAATTCCTATGGAAACAGGCCCAACGCGGGTAAAACCGCGGGGCGCTGCTAGTGATCCAATATAGATAATTGGTTTCCTTTTTAATTGATATAAATAGTAAATTCATAAACGAGAGAAAGTGAACGTATCACAGACATCAGTGGCTAATTTCTTAACTGCTACTTTACTGCTATGCAAAACTTCCCCAAATATCACCCACCGTTTTGTGTATTGTCTTCACATACATATATATACTTACACAGTAATAACTTAATATTGTTAAATGAATTGATTGCTCCATTTCAACAATATTCATAGACAAAATTGACCATTATAATATACGTATTAGGGTAATTTTCAACACGTTGCAATTATAATTGGTAGCCAAATCGAGAAACAATATTCGGCTTTCCAAGGACTATAAAATGGATGGAAGCATGGATACTATAGCTTTGTTAGCGTTATAGCTTCAATAAAGGTTTGGGTGGCGAGTTTACGCAG
This sequence comes from Cyclophora albipunctata, assembly GCA_963082685.1. Classification (NCBI taxonomy): domain Eukaryota; kingdom Metazoa; phylum Arthropoda; class Insecta; order Lepidoptera; family Geometridae; genus Cyclophora; species Cyclophora albipunctata. Next base: position 4,768,939 of record OY720123.1, read on the forward strand.
TTCCACTGAACATTTAGCCACGATTGCTTTGTTCTATGCAATTTGTGAAATGTATTGTTGACGTTTTAAAGATATTATACGTGTATACAGAATTTATTGTACAGCTTCAAAGTTTTGGTGGTTTCATGTTGGGTTTTTGTTACTACTGTTGTTAGTATGTTTTGTTTATTAGTTACTAGCAGCGCCCCGCGGTTTACCCGCGTTGTGCCCGTTCCCGTAGGAAATTTCCGGATTTTTTATATATATAAACCTTCTTCTTGAATCACTCTATCTATTTAAGAAAACTGCATCAAAATCCGTTGCGTAGTTTTTAAGATCTAAGTATACATAGGGACAGACAGAGCGGAAAGCGACTTTGTTTTATGTAGTGGTTTTTTACCCGAATTATTAATATCTGTGTATGGGGGTGTTATGTTCGAGCAAATCTGACGGTGACTAACGTTTTTTTACTTAAAAATAATGTGTAAAGTTCCAAATTTGCGACTACACTGTAGAGATAATTTTAATGAAGTACCCAGCATTCCAACAATATTTTATATCTTATTAAGAACAACTAACTCTATTTATGGACCCATCTTAAAAATATGATAACTTTTTTATTATCCTTCCCCCATCCCTACAAAGCAGACTAACAAAAGAGTAAAACTTTAATGTTTCTACAAGAAACCGAATGAACTCATTTCCTTCAACACTATTTCCGTTCAATTTCAACTCTCCCCTAACTTCCGGATGCAAGCTAGACTCCATCAAAAAATATTTATGACTGAAATAAAAGAAATTTAAATTTTTAGACCGTCTTCAAAAATACTAGAATTAGTGGGATTGGATCCCTAAAACAAAAAGTATTAGCCTGTAATGTGTTCTAAAGTAAGTTTAAGTAATGTCCTAATGTGTAGACCACCAATAGGACATAACTTACTTTAGGACACAGTTCGAGTAATGTCCTACTGCTGTAATGCAACAATAGGATATTACTTACTTTAGGAGACATTCCGAGGCATATCCTACTGTTGTAGTGCTACACTAGGATATTACTTACTTTAGGCCACAGTTCGAGCATTGTCGTACTTCTTCTTCTTCTTCTTCTTCGTGTCGATGGCTCAGCATTAAATGAGCCCGCTCCAGTGCTTCGCTGCCCCTACGCCCTTGTCATTGGCGCACGGCGCACATGAGGTCACTAAATGTGCAGCTTTCATTGTCCTACTGTTGTAGTGCAACAATAAGACATTACGCACTTTAGGACACAGTAAGAGTGTCTTACTGTTAAGGCCTCCTCTATTAAGCATACCGACACAGAAAATTCTTGCATAAAATTTTAAAGTATGAATAAAACAGTACATTGTACCTACCTAAATATTGAATTGAAATATACGGGCGGATCGCTTACATTTATTACGGTTTAATAATTCACGCGATATCAAGGTTGCTATGTACCCCCATTATTTTGAAAGGGTTAAAGATCAGATAATACAGAAATCTATTAACCCCTTGCCTACATTGTGATCCCTGATCATAAATACTTAATAACCACATAATTGCGTTTTTGTTTAATTTTTATACAGAATTTGATGAAAAAAAATATAATAAGGTAGGTCAAAATAGTGTTTGAGAATATCTATCTTGAAAGGTAAAGTCTGACCGATACTTATTGTCGTTGAAGGATGAGATTTAGAAGGTTCTGAGATGATTTCTAAGACATAAGCACATGTTTTTACTCTAACCTTTCCATATCTGAGCATTTAATAAGGCTACAATAAAAATTACTAAGCAATGTCAGTAAATAAAAAGTTGAAAAGCTTGAATACTCTATTGTATCTCACAGTACCCGCCATAATGTTTCTACTCTATAAAAAGTAAAATTAAAGCCAAATGATTACCCAGTTTTACTTCCACCGCTCAAAAAGCGAAACGAAACGGGCAACACTTCAAACAAAGGTGCTCGTTCCAGGGTATAAATAACGTTTTAACTAGTAACATTAAAAACCGGAACGGTACGTGCTTCAAATGGAACCGTTTTTCCGTCTCATGTTGTGGTGTACTCATTTAATGCAGGTGCATTAACGACTCCGACTGAAGGAATTCTTGAGTTTCCGAATTTCGTTATGGGTGTTGTACACTGGGGCGGGACAGGACTTTATTGGATTAAAAGGTGTTAAGAAATTATCTAATATGCTAATTTGTAAAATAAACTATTCGAGATTATTATTATGATGATGATTCCAAGTTCGGCGACAGCGACCGTTTTCAATTTGGTTAACATCCGTTTAGATGCGACTTAACTTGATATTGTTAATTAACATTATTATATGATAAGTAGATACACAATAGAAATCCGTGGCTTTACTGTGGGTACGGCCTTCGAAGCTGAGAGGATGGTATAAGTGCATAATAATCGTAATCGCCAGAACTTATGTCACCGGCGAAGAACGTTGTCTGTTCCAATATGCAACCTTCCTAACAGAACCGCTTTTGGCACCATCTCGAGACTCCATTCGTTGGTTCGATTACTGCATAATCACGTTAGATTACATTCCGTGGAGTTTCGATGGAATTTCCTCATTGGCAGATTCCTAGATCGACGTTAAACGGCTCTTTGTGTAATTTCTTGTTTGTTTTATTACATTTTGTCATTGGAATTAATGTTGGATGGAGCTCAAAGAATTGTAGTTGATGTAGTTTTCTTAAGAATTTGTAATCATCAGTCTTTTAATAGTAGTTTATGCAACTGTCATATAAGGAAGGGTATTAAAACACGAGTGTGAGTTTATGAAACGAGCGCAGCGAGTTTCATACCTAATAGTAACGAGTGTTTTAATACCCGTGTTATATGCAGTTGCATACACTACTTTATCTTCACTAATGCAATTAATCAAACAACAAGAGTAAAATCTGACAATAGTTTTTCACGCGTACGTGTATTGTCACAGTGAACTTGCCGCCATTAAAATCTAACCAATGAGAGCGCAGCTGCGCGTAGGGCCAATCAGGAGCGAGCGAGATCTTACCAAAGAGTTTTGTGTATGTAGTTTCGACGAAGTTTTCACGTATAACCCAACTGTTTTCAAAAGCCAGCCTAATATCAAAATTTTATACAACTAGTATGAGGATTTTGACATAAGGCTCGCCAGGTTAATTGGTCGCGTTATAATGATGTTATAATGAGATTTTACGATATCTATGTGGATATTATAACATCATGTGCAATTGCTTAAATTGAGTGTTTTAGTTGTCTGCGCTATAACAGTAGTAATTATAAGTCAAGTATTGGAAACATAAGTAGAATGTTACAACATTAGTGTAGATAAATACTTTTTTTATATACTAGCTGTGCCCCGCGGTTTCACCCGCAGCGCCCCCGTTCCCGTGGGAATATCGAGATTTTTATTACTTATTTTTTTTAAAACCTTGTCCTGACAATAAGGAACAAATAAAAAAAAGAATCATCCAATTTGGTGCAGTCGTTCTGAAGTTATGCGCGTACATACATTTTGGCGAAACATTTTATTTATATATACTAGCTGTGCCCCGCGGTTTCACCCGCAGCGCCCCCGTTCCCGTGGGAATTTTGAGATTTTTATTCCTTATTTTTATTAAATAAAAACCTTGTCCTGACAATAAGGAACACATTAAAAAAGAATCATCCAATTTGGTGCAGTCGTTCTGAAATTATGTGCTTACCAACACATTTTGCGATTCATTTTTATATTATAGATGTCGGAGCGTAACGTCAGTGGCGCCACACCAGATAGCGGTTTATTACGTCACTACATTATTTTTAGTCTGTAGTCAATTTCATCAAGCTGTCAGTTGATCTGTCAGTCATTCTGTTCAGAAACGTCAAGCGGGTAGCTTGGGTGAGGTCGATGCGGGGATGGCAACACTAGTTTGATAGAGGACGTTTAATCAAGCTATAGAAGTTTAAGAGTAGTTTGTAAATTCAGCTAACTGATGGAATATGTAGTGTTGTTATTCCGTGACGTGAGTTCTACCTTCGTGGTGTAGTCTGTGGTATGAGAATAGTCTGTGTTAAGTCTGTGGTGTTGAGCACTATGATAGTTGTTGGATAGAGGGATAGTCTATTAAATAAAAAGATGGCGTATATTAGAGTTTATGGGAGAAATGGGGATGGTTGGATTGTGATTAGATTGAAAACGTAGATGGAAGGAATGATGAGTTGACGACATCACGATCGTATTGCGAATCGAGTATAGAAGAGGGAAAAGATATTCTATGGACAGGACGACTATGGGGTGAAGGGAGGTCGTTTAGGTTCCATCAATTAATTGAATCTAGACGTATCCTAACTGTAATCTGTAATCCATGATGATCGTGTGTAAAATACAAGCAATGTCATTGTAATGAAGTCCTGTGAGTTATTATTTCAAGATCAAGACCTAGGAATCCTAAGATATCTGATGTTGTATTGACAGTATAATGCTCGTGCTTATCCTGATGTGACATGATTCCCGATATATAAATAAAAATAAAAAAGATTTGCATACACTATACTATAATCACAATGTTACATACATTGTTAAGCTGTTTTTCTACACAGTCATAACTATGTAACACTCAGTTAGTTATGAAGTTTGAAAAAACTAAACTTTATAATTTGGCTCGTTCCCTAAAACTTAAATTCATATAAAATATTTCACTGTCTGAAGATGGTTCCACCAGTTTCTTTTGGCACACGGAAAACATAAATAAACTGGGAATGTTGTATGAATTCGAGACAAACTTACATTCTTTTATCTTGAACAAAGTTTTGCAGTTTAATACAGAAGTGGAGACTTTAAGAAATACTATCATGTCTAACGGAAATCTTTGCCTTTGGCATAATGTTCAGTGATGGAATGGAAAATCCTTACTATAAGATAGAAGTGAAGTCTCTGAAGGCCTCAAGCAAACTATTACTGGCCTTAAATACTGCACAGGGGTACCATGGAGCAGCGATGACGACGGTGACGAGCGATTTTTTTTAATCAGAACTCGTCATAATACCCTGCGCTTACTTATAAGTAAAATAAATATGTATGTACAGGATAAATTCATACATAATTCTTCGGATATGATGGACAAAACGATGTTTATTTTATTTTATTAGTAGTTCAATTATTTATTTAGTAAGTAAGTCGTATTGTCGAATTATTTAGTTAGTAATTAGATGATCGTCATAGCTTTGTGATCAGCCCTGGTGTTGGAGTTTTTTTGCCGCCCAAAGAGCTAAATTGTTGAGTCAAATTATCAGACAACAATTCTGTGACAGACAATAGAGTTTTTAAAACGTCGTCTCTAATATGCGCTCCTTCATAATGTATATGTATATGAAAAATTTTTCGTGGCTATGGAATGCTCGACTGACTGGAAAATGTATGGGTGCGACCCTGCTAATTCTAGGAAAATAACTTAAGCGCGATCTACAAAATTTAGACACTTGCGCCATGTATTGGATTGCGGGTAGAACTACAACGAGGAACAGCTAGTATAAATAAAAATTGACACTAAACGTGTCGACAAAATGCCGCGGCCTGAAGCACAGCAGCTGTTCAGAACGAAACAAAACTAAATGAAATCATTTCACTTTTTTCCTCGAGTTATTTTGAACCGTTTTCACGCTCCTAGGGGTTTTAATTAAAGTTGTTGGCGCGATACCAGTGTCGGACACCCGTTCAAAAAATTCATTAAATTCACTTCAGGGCAAACAATTGGGCGTAAAACTTAATTTATTATGCTTAGTTGTTGTTTAGATTAATGGTTTATTGTTTGTTTTATTGCTTACATCACAGATTAATTAGTAGTCACTTGTTTTCTCCATTTAACCCATCAACATAGTTAACAAACTGTCGGTTCATATTTAGTTTTCAGTTTCACCCTTATTAGCGAAGTAATTGAAAACAATTTACTTGAACCTTTGTAACCCCACTCTAAACAGATAACTCCCCACAAATTGATGGAAATTGATGGCATCGTAAACGTCCACAGTGAAAACTTAATGTGTTCTCAATAGCCCAATCCGAGGATTAAGTGTATATAACCTGAGATTAAGTGCGTACTTATAAACAAAATCTTCATTTAGCTCAGCGAGGTAGAAGCCGGGTAACGTAGGGTAACTCTGGGGGTAAACTCATTACCATTTATACCCGAATGGGTCGAATATTAAACATAGCTGGGATTATAAGGATGAAGGTGAGAATTGAATTTAACATGAAGTTTCGTGTAGCTTTCAACTGTTACATGAATTGCGTTGTCGTGTTGGCGTCTAAACGATATTGTACGGGATTGAATAAATTACGTGATGTCCCGTCGAATTTGTTCCAGTTAATTGCAATAGTTTGAATATTCAGCGGTGACTGATTGGCTAAGTAACATGATAAGCTTATTTTGATACTTAGTTGTAAAGTTTTTTATGCCATTGGGAATCAGGGAAGATTTGTTTATTGAACTATATCGCGTCACTAAAAAGAGAAGCTAAAATATAATTAATTTCCTGCACTTAATTGATTTTTTTTAATCAAAAACTGTTAATTGTTTATCGAAGTTCAAAAATTTAAAAATTATCTTAAGCATTTACTCTTGCTTTTTAAAAATATTACTTTACGAGTAGATAGTGTTTTGCGGAAGTCAAGCTTTATAACGAGCCGAGTTGTATACACACCAAATAATATCAAGATAAGTATCAGTCGAGTCCGCAAAGAATAAGTTATTCGAAGTTAATATAAAACACCAATTCAACATACAACAAATTCACTAAACTGAACATCAACCAACCAAAGATCTAAATACTACGAACAAAATAAAGAGATAAAAAATATTGAAATAAAGCGATAGAACCGAAAGCGCTCAATTTTTGTGCAGCGTGTCCGTCAGATGACCGTTCAGTTTTGCATTCAAAACTAGCTGACACATAGCAATCAAAGCATTGAAATGTACAGTTTTACATGTTAGAATATGTAGCTGGTCCAAAATAAAATAGTCCTAACCTTTCTGTATGTTATTTGAAAACGAGTACATCTATCTATACTGATATAATAAAGCGATAGTTTTTTGTTTGTTTAAACGCGCTAATCTCAGAAACGATTTGAATCATTCTTTTTGTAATGAATTCCCGAAATTCCCACGGGAAAGGAAAGGGTACAACGCGAGGTGCTGCTAGTGGTTTGATAAAATATATGATTTATCATGAAAAGTTGTCCACAGAGATTAATGTTGATTTTGAGTTTACCAGCTAGGAACTGGCAAGTTCGATTGAAAATGAGCTTCAGATATGTCCAATGAACAATGGCATGTGAGAGCGCTTACTTACGGGGATTCGAGTTCGTTACCCGCCCGGAGTCTAACTAACCATGTGTGAATTTAATGTCATTATATATAATGTCATTAGATTTCAGCGGCTTGCAGCCTACTGTAACCTTGCTTTAGTATAACCTTCGCTGTAACTATAATACATAAATATATCACCCAAGACCCCGAAACAACTCACTCCCGAGACTCTAATGCTTACACACACCACATACATTATCACGCGTCTTAAATAATATCTCAACATTTTGTCACAAATCGTTTACACCGCTGACATGAGACAGCTTTACAGTACAGACAAGTGAGACAATTTACACAATTCATCTTGTTCCAAGTTAATATTTCATCGCCATCAAATTACGAAACTCGGAACGCGAGATAAACATATTGAGAGAGTTATAGCAGGGTCAGACATTTGTTACACAAACAAATTATATCTGAATAATTTGTTACGGTTAGTGAGGAAAAATATTACTTGTAGTCCTTACTTGAAAGGAGAGTGGGCAGCAGACACAGACCACACAGCAGCAGACAGCGGATGAGTATAAGTGCCTTCACTGGAGACGTTTTTTACGCCCTGATGACGCTCGTAGAAGGATATATATGTCGGGGAAATGTCACATCAGGATAAGCACGAGCATTCTAATGTCACATCAGATATCTTAGGATTCTTAGGTCTTGATCTTGAAATAATAACTCACAGGACTTCGTTACAATGACATTGCTTGTATTTTACACACGATCATCATGGATTACAGATTACAGTTAGGATACGTCTAGATTCAATTAATTGATGGAACCTAAACGACCTCCCTTCACCCCATAGTCGTCCTGTCCACGCCATAGAATCTTTTCCTAATCCTATACTCGATTCGCAATACGATCGTGATGTCGTCAACACATCATTCTTCCCATCTACGTTCCAATGTAATCGCCATCCAACCATCTCCTTTCGTCCCATCACGTCTAATATACGCCATCTTTACTTATCATAGACTCACTCACTCACTCACTGCCACAGAATACCAAACCAGCTCACATCCCTCTATCGAACAACTGTCATCTGTCATAGTGCGTAACACCACAGACTTAACATAGTCTATTCTCATACCACAGACTACACCACGAAGGTAGAACTCACGTCACGGAATAACAACACTACCGATTCCATCAGTCAACTGAATTTACAAACTACTCTTTAACTTCTATAGCTTGATTATACGTCCATCTCCGACATATATATATCAGGACGTTCTGTAAATACAAACCGATGTTACCTTATTACTTTTGTATACTGTTATTGTGTATCAACTACGCACAGAGTACTACAGTACTGGTCAAAAATGCGCTTTTCAACGCGTTACATAACTTATGATTTCAATACTGTAGCATCAACATCGTCTCAGAACAATGCTATTTCTATATTTTATTCAACTTCTTTCAGAGGTGAATGACTGGTCGTATATAAAATCAAATCAAAACCCACTAATATTCTTACCAAAAATATACTCATATCGTCAATGAATGAGCCTATAATAAGAAACCGTTCACCCTTAAAAGAAAACAAAAACCTCATCGTTAACAAAGATAATAATTTCCTCCGTAAATTGGATACCAATATGAAAGCGTTACTACAATTCGATCCACGAAGTGTAGGAGCCGTTTATAACGAAACCAACACTCTGAAGTTGCCTTTATTTTTCTCAGATACAATATCGCAGAAGCGCCATAAGGCGTCACTATAAATCTTCCTGCAGTTTCATAACTCAATTTAGTTAGTTTCAATGGGATTACCAAATAAATTCCCTTGTTTTGTTTGACTTTACAATTTACAGAACGAAGTTCACCTGATTTTCTAACAGCCTCCGTAGTCTAGTGGTTTGAGCGCTCGGCTCACGATCCGGAGGTTCCGGGTTCGATTCCCGGTGGGGATATCTCACAAAAATTACTTTGTGAGACTTTCCTCAGTTTGGTTAGGGCATTGCAGGCTGAATCACCTGATTGCCCGAAAAGTAAGATGATTCCGTGCTTCGGAGGGCACGTTAAGCCGTCGGTCCCGGTTACTTTCTACGGATAGTAGTCGTTACATGAGCCATGTTGAGCCTTTGGCGGCTCAATAACTCTGACACCAGGATTGGTCAGGTTGACCATCCACTCGATAAGAAGAACCTGATTTTCTTGATAAGGAGGGGAGTTTTAGCAACTAGCGATTTAGGATAGAAAACAATACTATTTTTTATGATTAAAAGAAATATAGTATAACTCACTGATCTATTTTTAAAATGGTAATATTTGAGTAAAAGCTTTAATGTAAATCTATTACAATGAAACAAACCTACGAAACAACATTAATTTCACATTTTATTCACAAGATAACTACATCTTTCGTTTTTTTATGAGTTCATTAATCTTGAGTTAATGTACACACTACGCACCTGTGTACAAAAATAAGCGATAATCATATAAGTAAAATTCCTTATTTTAAGAATGCCGACTCCTATCTAGTAAATTTGATCAATGTCCACTACGCTTGCCTACGAATAGATTATATAGATAGCATACGTGTAAATAGATACTTATACTTCAGCCCAATTTACGTGAACAAATGACTGTCTAATTTTCTCTAATAATTCGATAATTATCCTTAAACAACAGACTTCAGAAATGAGGTCATTAATAACAAATAATTAAGGAGTATATACGTATCTTGACAGTTAATTAAGCAAATAACGTCATAATAATGAGATATTCCTTACAGTAACAGAATCCAATTAGGACACGATAATTGAGTATTATAGTGTGTACAGTAATTATTATTTGCTGTTAATAAATATAGAGAACAGGTATTATAATATAAATGTAATGTTATTTCTGGAATATGGAATAATTATTATTAGGGCAAACACCTACTTATATCCAAACAGCAAGCCCTTTGTTCTCAAAAGATATTAGAGTAAGAAGATAAATCCAGATAGTAACGAATAGCCTCAATAATATTATTAAAACATATTTGAATCTTTAAGTAAATCCCATTATATCGTTTATTGTGATAATTAGATTTAATTTTATTTTTGCTACATAAAGTAAACCTTGGAAGAACTCAAACGCTAGAATTATTTAGTCGGCCTAAAAGCCTCCCACACTGTCTGATTATTAAAACAATAGGACACGATTAAAGAGATTATTGTAACTTGTAGCACAATAATATTACAAAAAGAGATATTCTACTAACGACTACCAATACACATAGGGCCATGTTATTATCAAATGGTTTGTCACTTTCTGACATACGCAATTATCCGAAGAGCAAAAGAGACAAAACACTTTATAACAGTGTTTTAGTTAATTAATAGGAGGGGGGGTAGAGTCCGTGCTAGTGATTTCAATTCTTACCCCATCATTGAACTCCTACCCTCTAAAGTTACTTTAAAAGTTTGAATTTAAACTCCCACATAAAAAATAAAAGAAACATAAAAAAAAACTTACCCTAGTAAAAAGTAATGTCTTACTGCTGGGAAAAAGCCTCTTATCTCACTGAAGATATCAGTACAGTGAGGAGTATAAGGCGTAATCACCACGCTTGCCTAATGCGGTTTGGTGAAGGTGATATCAAACTCGAGTCACGTTAGAAAAATATATGCTTCGCTAGAAATATTTTTAATAGAAATATATAAAAGAAAAATTTAAATTATTTAAATACAGAATACAGAATACCTAAATTCAAGAACCTCATTGCTTCAGGCAACTTTACAATAATTCTCATTTTAATTATATTACTTTCTTAGGTTTTTAGGGCCATTAGGCGAGTTTTATAGTCCTTAGTAGACCCGAATTCTAATCTTAACGCAAATCAATAGAAATGGTCCGAAATAGAGATTGCTTTCACAGTAATGAAAGAAACTTAAAAGGGCCCACATTTCTAAGGGACATTAGGGATAGTCGTAACCGTTACCGGTTTTAGTAGAAGAAATAGGTATCATGTTAAGTTTGTTTCACTTTAACATTTTCAGTAGAAAAAAGGCTGTGATTTTAAAGAGGATTAGGTGCCTTTAATCTATGTTAGAATATATTTACCTATTCGTACGAAATAGAACACTATTTAAAACGGACGTCATTTGTTTATTAAACACATTTCGGCTCTAAATCAAACTAAGAATTCTCATGCAGCAAAATGTTTGGCAAAATCCTCTTAATGTTCCTACAAATTTGACAAAATTGCCTTATACAAAAATAGCTTTCGCTTACAGATTTGGGGGCAAAAAATATTAGCAAAACCAACACGAATTTCGCCAATAAGGATAGCCGGTATCAGAAACAATATGTTAAGTTAACTTATAGCACAATAAGTTTCAGTGCGGCCGCTATAAAATAAATATCCCGGTATAGCGCTGTACGAAGTAAAGCATTTTATATTACAGAAATGTTTTATTTGACGTCTTTAGTATTGAAAACTGCACACTGTATTGGAATATATTTATTGGACAAGTTAAAGTATTTGAATTGTTCCATTTGTGAAGTTTCTTATTATCTTCAGCTTTTATTGAATGGATGAAAAATTGGATAGTAAGTAAAAAGTATAGGGCATGTTTTAGTCCTGTGAATACGTGGATGACATTACAGTTGAACACGTGGATGTTTCAAACGGTTGGTAATCGTTAACGAACGTTCGTTAAAAAAACTCTTCTTTGCGCTGTTAAATGTCTGTTAAATACAAAGCGTTATTTCATAACTTAAATGAGTCTGTTATAGATATTTGGACGGCCAGTAGAAAGCCACGATTTTTATTTTCATAGTCTGCTGAGACTGACATTTTATGTTAACGAATACTGGTATGTGATCGTAAGCTGAAGCATACCGTTGCGCCCTGAGTAAAAAATAGGTAACATTGCAATATTTCATTGCCGACACAAATTTACAAACACAAAATATTGTTTCAAACGTTACTTGTTCTAGAGATAAATATACTTGTTCTAGAGATAAATATACTTGTTCTAGAGATAAATATATTTGTTCTAGAGATAAATATAAAATTATCGATGGTTACTGAACGGTTGCCATGTTCCCCGTTAGCTTCTTGTCTTGATTTCTCTCCTGTTTTCTTTTTTCTCCGTTCCCAATACATCCACTCAGACAATTCTTTTATTTTCATATTTGTTACGTCAATAATAACGTGCATTTAAAGTAGACACTATATCATTATGTTCGGTTATATGCATCTATACTAATATTATAAAGCTGAAGAGTTTGTTTTGTTTGTTTGTTTGTTTGTTTGTTTGTTTGTTTGTTTGTTTGTTTGTTTGTTTGTTTAAACGCGCTAATCTCAGAAACTACTGAACCGATTTGAATAATTCTTTCACTGTTAGATAGTCTATTTATCGAGGAAGGCTATAGGCTACATTTTATCCCGAATTTCCCACGGGAACGGGCACAACGCGGGTAAAACCGCGGGGCGCTGCTATATTCAATAAACTTAAAATATTAACATGTTATGTGGCTGAAACTAGTGTTATTTAATCACAAATGATTGAATAAAATAACATAGCACGCTATTTGTCATTTGATATCAATTGAGTTTAATAATTTATTTTGTCAACAAATTGTATTTATTGGTTTGAAGGATTTAATGTCTCTGAGTAGAGAAGTATAAGTGGAAACGCAGCTTTGGGTGAACGCAATGATGTAAATGCATTATTAATATAGCATAATGCATATAGCTTATTAAATCAAAACTTGCTACATATGATTACTAGTCCACTTTGATACACTCGTCAATAGAAACACAATTGAACATTCATTTTCCCCTCAACAATTTAGTGGTATCCTGTTATTTGTTATGTATGTAAGCCATTAGCTCGCTTCAAAGCTCTGTAATTGCAATCAATAATTTCAATACTTAAACTTCAATATTTTGATACGTAATCGTAAAGCTCGTATATATTGAGCATTATGTAATATAACTAGCCGCGCCCCGCGGTGTTACCCGCTTTGTTCCCGTTCCCGCGGGAATTTCGGGATAAAATATATCCCATGTGTTATTCTGATGTATAACCTACATTACTGTAGAGTTTCATCCAAATCCGTTCAGTAGTTTTTGCGTGAAAGAGTAACAAACATCCATACATCCATACATCCATACATCCATACATCCATACATACAAACTTTCGCATTTATAATATTAGTAGGATATATTCTAAACAAAAGTTTTTGGGCTTCCTTGACAATGGAGCTACCTAGTCTGATTTGAGAAACGATTTATATATTCGATTTTATAATTCAAAAGGAAGGTTCATATGTTTTTTATTCCAATATTAATTTAAAAACGAGACTAGTTGGGTGGTTATTGTATGTTAAAAGAGTATATTTTTATTTAAATAATTTTACTGTATCATTGAATATTATTATACTAAATGAAACGGGTCTGGATCGCGTTAGATAATTATATGTAATAACGTATTTTGAGTCATCCTGTGACCACGACTGGTGTAATTAGCTCAAAACCTCGGTTACGTATTTTTATAAAAATACGTTACGTTACGAAACAGACCCGTTTCATTAAGCATAATGAGTGCAAATCGCGTGAGTTAAAAAAAATATGTTCATCGAATATCGTTTTAAAACCGTAAATCAGGAAAAAGTCCGGATCATATATGATAACCCCGCTGGTTACGGTGAAATAATAATTAAGTACGACCAAAAATAATTTATTTCAATAAAACGAACTAATTACCCATTAAAATTCAGTTATTGTACGTTTACCAAAAACAAATTGCTATTCATAGTTGCAAAAGTATCAACTAATTAACACCCTCTGTTTACTGACACGGCATTGTATGTAACCGAATAATATAAACTCACCCATTCACAACAGAAAACTGGTCGAAAACAGTTTAAACTAACGGCATTCTCTTTATAATTACATTGAAAAGTTGTTAATTTCACTAACATTTTGCGGAACTACCGGCCCCATGTGTTGGAAAATTTTACGTTATAAAATACGTTTAAAATTTTCAACTTTTCCGTTTCAAATGCGTTTAAAACTCGTTATGTGTCATATCAATGAGCTATAAATTAGCGGACTGCGGTAAAGCCTAAAAGTTGGGTTTTATTTTCAACCATTATGTATGTTCCTTTGTTTCTTTGATGTATATAACTTGTCTCATATTTTTATTTATGGTGAGAGATAATGACGAACATATTTGCCTCATATTATTAAAAACCAAACGATTTCCTGTGCACATTCCAAACACAGATAAGAACGATGACCGATTCTAAAGTTGGGATCATAATGACTTTGAAAACATTACGATCCCAACAATACAAAGTATTACAGGGTTATTAACTTATTATACAAGACTAGCAGAATCCGCGGTTTTATGTGCGTTGTGCTTGTTGTGTATTTTGGGATGAAAAATAGCCTATTTATTAACCTTTCCGTTGAATGTGTCTATCTATTACAAAAATTCAAAACAGATTGGTAGTTTCTGAGATGCACAATCAAACGAACAAAAAATCAAACTTATCAGCTTTATTATGATAGTATAGATAGGTTATTGATACCTTAACAAAAGTACAGTCTAGAACTCTAGACGAATCAAATTGCATGATGTATGCACTGTGGATGTATTTTTTTAGGATTCGCTGTTCATGCATTCGAGTCTTCTAAAATTTTTAATCATGAGACAGAATTTTGAGAGATGTGAGCGTTACTTTGCTTTCGGAGGTTACGTGAAATTTTCGGTCTCAATTGTTTCAATCGATAATCCATGTCGGAGGACTTTAGGCGGTCTAACGACTCCGACACCAGAGTTGGCTACTAAGCACGATCTTACAATTTTATCTGAGGTAGCGCTTATGGCGTAGTGTGACTAAGCAATTTTAGATTATTATGATTGTTAAGCAACGAGCAGTTCGGCCCTTGCTTGGATGGGTGGCCAATGGTGGCCTTTCTCTCTGAGTACGTTAAGCAGTCGGCCTCGATTGCTTCAATCGTTAGATCATGTCGGAGGACTTAAGGTGGTCTTAAAATTCCGATACCACGGCTTGTTAGTTACTAACCTACTGAAAATGAATGAATGAATAATCACAACAACACAATAAGTACCATAAATATATTTATTACAATTACCATCATTTATGCTGATCACACTTTTGAAATAAGTTTTTTTATTCTAGCTAAAATGGCTTATATTACATATTATGCGTTTACAATAAAATTACAATGCAACGTACAAAAATATTGGCACACACTTGCTTATGTCTCGCTGGGTTTCTCGAGTTGCTTTAGTTGGCTAACCAGATGTCTGAAGTACAGTCTCCGCCTGGATATCTGAGGAAATGTAAGATTTGTGAAGTTAACGTTAGAAAATGTGTAAAGTCAACGTAAGGTTAGGTTAAGGATCCTTAAAATACAAGAATAGTTAAAATGTAATACAATTTTGCATCTTCACAAACTTTCGTATTTATAATATTAGTAGGATTATAACGTATTCCTAGGGTTAAAGGTTAAGGGTTAAATCGTAGTACAATAGGCTGTTTAACCAACGAAGTACTTTGATTGTCCGTCTCGTATCTCGTTTCTATACTAGTCTATACTAATATTAAAAAGAGGTAAAATTTGTAAGTTTGTTTGTTTGTTTGTTTGAGGTAATCTCGGGAATTATCAGTCCGATTTAGATAGCTACATTCAACGGGAAGGTCATAGGCTATTTTTCACGGGAACAGGCACAACGCGGGTAAAACCGCGGGGCACTGCTAGTAATGTATACAATTCGTAAAAGTGTAAAGAATACTGTTACCAAAGTCCATTGAATAGACATCGAGGTAATATGTCAATGGAGTTGAAACGTGTAAGTTACCTCATCTCGTGCGGAAGTACCGGCCCCTGCGGTTCGCTTCCAAAGTGAACAAGGAATTCCGGATCTAACTTCATGCCTCCGTTGACGGTGTCCACGTCCAACTTCACTAACCAACCACCCTAGAAATTGAGCAAAAAACTCGTATATTGTACTGAAACTTTGATAATGTTTTATATAAACTTATATAATAAAAGTGAAGAGATAGATTTTTTGAATGCGCTTTCAAACTAAAAAGCTAAACATCTATGTCTTCATTCAAATGTACACATGTTTAATTAGACCCAAAGTAAGCTCTAAGCTTGAGTTATGTAGGTAATCTAACTCACTGATACCACTACATATACATACACAAATACTTTATAAGAATATATAATTGACACCCAGACATCGTCGCCAACAACTATGTCTGCACATATTGTTGACTCCGGACGGGAAATCGAGCCCGCAACCCCCGACACAGTAAGCGCTTTCACTGCCACTGTGTCTGTGGCTTGTCAAACCAATAAGAACTACCAATTTGATTCAAAAAAATGTTTTCGAAAATACATTCGTTCAGGTAAATTCAGGTAGATAGGTACATACAAGAGTAATTTAACAGCCTACTTCCTACGGGATCCTACGGGAATAACTACACCACGGGTAATACCAAAGGAAACAAATAGGTATTTATGGTACAAATACACGTCATTAAGTTATACAACCGCGGATAAAGACAGTACCTAATTATAATAAAAGAAACTACAATAACAAAACGAAGTATGGCAGATAAAATGTCGGAAAAATAATGCTATTGACAACACAACTGTTCATTAATTTAATTGTTGAAGACTGAAGACTATTTCATTTCATTTTCCGACTCCTAGAAATAGAAAATGATTCCTTCTGTATGCAATTTAATATCAAATAACAAACCGGTATATTTTCTGTTACAGCTGTGTTTCCGACTGTTATTCCGCGGTCTGCCATTAGCCGTTTCAAATATTTAAAAGTTCATTTTTTAATTATAAGTTGAAACTGAATTATAGTTCATTTTCAAGCTCAATATTATTGAAAAGATGGATAGTAAGTTTAAGAAATATAAAATATTACTTCTTAAAGTTCCGTACCCAAAGGGTAAAAACGGGACCCTGTTACTATGGACCAATATACATATATAAGCTATAACAAAGACTCTGCTGTCCGTCCGTTTTTCTATATGTCTTTGTCTGTCCGTCTCTCTGTCTGTCTCTTATCTGGTATTTAAGTGGGTTCCCATACAAAAATCCAATTTCTTATTACTATAGAGAAACATATACTCTATTGTTTGCCTTACCAGGCCTGTGTCACTCCGCGTGTAGGTATTAAAAACATACCTACGGGCGGCGGCCACTGCGCAAGGGCCAATCTAGTAGGCTGCCACAAGCGAAAGAAAACACACGCGTGCGCGCTATATGTTCGACCACGTTCAACTTTGATTGATTCATTATTGCAAGATGGACACAAAACGAAAAAAAGCAAAAAGATACTGTGCAGTATTTAATTGTTTAAATACGGATCGTGATGAGAATTTAACTTTTTTTTGGTTACCTAAAGACGCTGACAAGTAAGGGTAAAATCTATTTTGACTGGATTACATTATGTTCCTATATGAAATGAAATTAATTCAAACTACAAACCGTTTCTCCCCGTACTATTAACGTAATAATAAGTAAACGCTCGTGCTGTGCGCTAGATGGCATAAGTAGTTTCTCGAAGTAAGCAACCCTAGTCCGCGGCTCTTTCAATACGTATAACCATGTATGTCTTATTATGAACCGTAGTATAGTGAATTAAGGCCCATATTCCTTCAAAAAGAAATTGGTAGGTATGTAAATGAACACGTGCTCGACTGGACCGCGAGCTAAATTAAATCATATTGTTTATCAGATTCGAGTCATATTTCTTTGAAAACCATTGCGAAGTAAAGCTTCTGTACGTAGTACTAGTTATTATTCTGTGGCCTTACTAAGGTTTAAACGTTACCTAAACGACGAAAGCTCACCTTTCTTCAACTCAAACTTTCAAATGTCTATCAATAAAATAAACAATGACAGACTTTTTACTTCCAGTAACATATCTTTTAAGAGATAAAATCATAAATAAAAGAAAAGGGTTTGATTTAAGACATAAGGACTGTTTATTGCGGTTCTCAAGCCAAGGGACTAAGGGTGAACCCTATAAAATACTTGGCTAAGGTCGACATTCTTGAAACTGTTACATTTAATATACTACTGCTACAGAATTTAATATAAAACAAATGCCGTTTTAAGAGGTTATTTTATGGCCGATTAAATAAATATTTACGAAATATGGTTTCCAATAAAGAAGGTACACTTAGTACCAATTGAATTATCTCAGAGTATAGTGTAATAATGTTTAAATTCACACTTAGTCACTCTCAGTGTTAACCTTTCTCTTCAAGCTATCAAGACAAAATGCATTAGTAAAATCGGACTAGTACTGAGGTTAGCGCGTTCTAGTAAATAAAAAACAAAAAAATTAGCTCTTCAGCTTTGTTCTATTCGTATCTTACCTCTTTAGCCATATTTGGGTAAAATTGTTTATCCCACGGGGAGAATAGTGAACTGGAAACATATAGTCTCTTTCCGTCCAATGATAGCTGTAACATTTGAGGGGCTCCAAGGAGACGTTTTCCTTTCACTGTGACTGGTTTCGGTGGTTCCTGGGTAAAAATGTTTAAGTTTTCATTATTGTTTATTTTGATGTTTTTTTTTTCATAATTTCTAGCGAGTTTTTAGTGAGTGCTCATAGAGCTGTGTAGGTGTGTTGAATAAACAAAACTTAGATCTTAGTTTTGTTTACACTTAAAAATGAATGTCTTGATTACCAATTCAAATTATCCTCTTACGTAGAAAAGTACAATGCTGAATAAAAAATATCTACAAAAAACACTAAATAGTCACTGCAAGCTATCATTATACAAAAGCCTCAAAATAAAATTTAAGGTTGTTTAAAACCTACTTAAAAATATTGATAAAATGAGAACCGAAATATAATCGTAATTACCAAAAATCAAAACAAGAGATAACAATTTAACACGAATAGTTAATTATCATCAAATCTATGACAAAATTAATAATGTACAAGTTTCTAATATGAATATTCTATTAACACGTGAAACGGGAACAAAATCATTAATTCAAATGAAAATTGAAAGCAATCGAGTTAATGCGGAACTCAAACAAATGACAATAGGATAATAATAAATCATCGGACGTCAAATATTTTACAAATGGCGGAAGCCGGGAATGTAATTTAAAAATAGAAGACAGCAAAAACTGAAATGAAAAGAATGATACGGCAGAAAGTTTATAATTGTGTAGAGTCATCTATTGTTCATTTAACCCATTACAAATGGTATTGGATGTGTGGAATGTTGTATGTCAAAGTATACAATGAAGGAGTGTACCCAATTCCGTAAAAAGCTCCGAATTAGTGGCGGTTTGTGACAACATTTGATTTTCTAAGAAAATATTTTTTGTTGCAATTGTTTATTCATCGTAGGAAGTGTTTAGAGAGTGTTGATAAAATGAACATTAGTGTCCATAACATTTTTTGTAACAATACTTGTGAGTTGTGACATTTAATAAGTTTTGTACAGAAAGAAACGTGAAAAGTATAATTCTCCTTAAGTCAAGTTGGTTTCAATATTTTTGATGTAGTAGTTTACCACAACATTTTGGTGAAAATACTCTGTATAACTTTTTATAAGAAAGGTCGTTGAACTTTCCAAACTTATTGAACAGTCAGCCTCACAAAATCAAAGTTAAACAAATCAGAAACTCCAAAATCAAACCCCCAAACTATATTACAGAACAAACTCACCTTCAACTCCTTATCTTCAATAACATTTAAGTTGAAGTTCGATATTTGTCCCCCTAGGAACACTTGGCCAGTCAACTTAGGGTGAGAGGGGTCAGTAATATCGTACTGTCGAACATCGCCGTGCAACCAGCACGAGAAATACAAGTATTTGTCGTCCAAAGATATAATGATATCTGACATTAATCCTGCAATCGAAATTTGGTGGTCAAACGTGGGGAGTTATAGATAAAGTGCCTTCATTTTTATCTTTTAGTAAAGATGAAACGTTTGGATCAAAGAAGGGAGTATTGGAGAAGATGTTTTCATGAGTGGCAGGAATCTGGGAAGTCCTTTACCTTACTTTATTTTTAGGAAAGATGTTTTTATTAAGTGGCTGGAATGTGCGAGTTCATTTACCTATAATACAAGCTTTATAACAGTAACCTTTCCAAAATTAATAATTTATGCATGAATGTAACAAAATTCATGCAAAAAAAATTACTGAAATTGTGTATAGAGTGTAATATTTGAATTTTTTGTTCATAGTTTTAACTCTATAAAATGAACTAGTCCCTAAATCAAAATTCCGAGTTGTAATTGTTTGTTACTTTACATGTTTTTAATAAAAATGTATTGAATCCCGAAACAATTTATTGCTGCAACAAACATATTTTCGGGAGCGCGTAATTTATCAATACCGTTTTGGCTGCTGGCTTTGAGAAAAATCAATTTGAATTGAAATTGCCAGATTTTGCTGAGTATTTACAGAAGTAACGAACTTGCGTAGAAAATTGTTTTCGATTACAAAAATAAGTATGAGTTACGGTTTTGTTATCCCTTTTAGGAATAACGATATTTGGACTTTCATAATAATGATAGGTCTACTGTGGATTGAGGAAATTTATTTACAACCTGGGAATCAGCGAGTGGCAAAAAAGACACAAAAAAGAGAAAAACCACGAAATAGAGTAAGTGCTTCGCTCTTCCGTGGAAAAACCATGAAACAAAAGACACAAGTATGATTTCAAATTACTCGCGCTTAAAAATGTGTAAACGCAGATTGTGAACTACTTCCGCTGCGGGCCAACCTTTTATATAAATACAAGGATGGAGGAGGACGAAGGAGAAGAGAAAGAGAAGGAGGCATACAACGTCACACGAGCCGCACTCGGCCCGCAAACTCACTATGTATGTCTTGCGCTTTAATCTAAAACGTCCCCAATCCCCAAGAAACAGAAGTTTTTCCAACAGGAACCAAAGCTAAGCCTAGGATATACTACATACTCCCAAATAACGTCCGTACTTTACTCAAACAAGTCGTCGAAATAAACTTATTTTCCGTCTCGTTATGTACAAGTTATATTAACCGTAAAAAACTGTTACCAAAAAGTTAATGTTGTATAAACTAGGAGGCATAAAAACAAAAAACAAGTAAAAAAATAAAAGTTACCATTAAGCTCGGACTCGTTGCCGTCTTGGGAAACTTTTTTTGCCGGTACGTCGATGACTTTATCGACTTTCCACATTCCATCCGAAGCTTTGTCGAACCTAAACAAACGGAAAAAACTAACGTCAGGTCTACAGATTGAGAGGCTTTACAATTAGATTTTGTGGGAATGTACTGTTGTTTACGTGGGAAAATATTTTACATTCATAATTGGATTCTCTATTCTAAGTAAGATTTTTCTGCTCACGTTTTATGTTATTAGTATTTTCATGATGTGGAAATTGTGTTGAAACTGAAATAATTCAGCTACAAAGTTCACAAATATTTAGCTATGCCAAACGAAACGAAATATATCAGATTATGAACCTAATCTTAAAATCCCAAATGTAGCTCATTTGAAGATTTTCAACATACAATAATGGCAAATCCTGGCAAATCTTGTACCTGTAAACGTTGGCTTCGACTGCGCACCCGACAAATCCCACTGAGGATTTGGGATCATGGAGAAATCTGATCTCCAGGGGAGCGCAACCTTCCTGACCCAAATCTATAACTTGTTGTAAGTCGCGCGTTGACCATTTGTACACATTCAGACTTGTTCCGTAGCGTTCTTTGTTGGGAATGTCGTCGGCGTAGAATCCGCTAAAAGATAAAGAACGCAATGTCACTATTCAAAATTGTATGCCATAATTATCATACGGATGGTTATAGTTTCTTTTCACTTGGTTTCACTCAAAATTACTTTTAGTAGGTTTCAAAGTAGGTACCATGGTACCATACTATCAGTAACTACAATAAAAAGTGTAGTAAAGTGATGGATATGAAAATAGGGAAAAAATTACTTCCTGCTTTCAAAGACGATTACACAAAATGGAAACAAAGTAAACAAAACACTCCCCTCAAATAAAATACTCAAAGAGTAATTGAAAGAAAATTGATGACAATTTGATTACATCAAAAATAACTTACGATTTGAAGTGTTTAGGGGTGCCCCATTCCGATGCAATCATTACATCGTGATAGGGCTGATACCAAAAATCGTAACCGAATTTTGCCAGCTTGCTTCCTTTCGTCCATGTACCTAAAGTTTTGTATCGTAAATTAATCGATTTTTTTATTAGGGTTCCGTAGCCAAATGGCAAAAACGGAAGCCTTATAGATTCGTCATGTCTGTCTGTCTGTCTGTCCGTCCGTCTGTCTGTCTGTCTGTCCGTATGTCACAGCCTTTTTTCTCCGAAACTATAAGAGCTATGTTGTTGAAACTTAGTGTGTAGATGTATTCTGTGAACCGCATTAATATTTTCACACTAAAATAGAAAAAAAATAAAATTTTAGGGGGGTCTCCCATACTTAGAAATGAAAAAAATATTTTTTTTTTCATCAAACCCATACGTGTGGGGTATCTATGGATAGGTCTTCAAAAATGGTATTGAGGTTTCTAATATCATTTTTTTCTAAACTGAATAGTTTGCGCGAGAGACTCTTCCAAAGTGGTAAAATGTGTGTCCCCCCCCCTGTAACTTCTAAAATAAGAGAATGATAAAACTAAAAAAAATATATGATGTACATAACAATGTAATCTAACACCGAAAATTGGTTTGAACGAGGTCTAGTTAGTAGTTTTTTTTTTACGACATAAATCGTAAACCGCAAAAAAATACTGATTATTCATTCAATAACTCAAATGTAAATAAAAAAACATTTATTTCAAGAACTTCTTTATTATGTTACTCGCTGCTACGGAACCCTTCATGGGCGAGTCCGACTCGCACTTGGCCGCTTTTACGAAGCAACTCGGTTCTAGCTATAATAACGTGGCACAGTAGGGTTACCATCTACACAGACCCGATCTAGTTTCTATAGAATAAAAAATAATAGTAGTTTTGTACGATACGATTCTAAAATGAATGACACCTATTTTGTAAAATATTTGAAAATGGCTACTAGCTCCATCGTGCGCTAGTATCATTTTTAAATATTACTTTTGACATGAAGCTAATCCATGTGATGATAGGATTAAAATCGATCATGTGATGTGGTAACCAGTCTGCTCTAAAATAATTTTTAGGGCATTCGTTTTCGTGAACATAATTAATATTAGATAAGGATTAATTTATAAAAAGAAACACACGAAAAATATGTGTTTCATTACACAAAATCAAGTGCTTCTTTTCGGAAATTGCTCATAAAATAACATAAACTTATTATCCCTCCTAAGCTGATGAAACAAAACAGGCACAATTATTTTACGAATAATATCTCAATTACATCACCCCAAAACACCGCTCACCTGTCACTTTCAAAGTCTTCGCATCGATGAGCACAAAATCTCCTTTACCATTTTCCTCCTTATCACCCATGGTGGAAATCATGATTTCCCCAGTTGCCAAGCAGTGGGCGGTGTGCGGGAAACTGCAGTTAAATGACCTCATCTCAGAACCGTCGATTACCTGCCAACGGCGATATGAAACTGTGATAAAAGGAGGAAAAACTACGGCGATAACCTGTTTCGAAGATAGCGTTTTTACTGCAAATGAGAATTTGTTGGGATTTGGATGGAGATGTTATCTGGTAATTCGCACGTTATTAGGGGCGTAGAAGAGATTTATTGGGTTGATTAGAATGTATCTGTTTTCTTTCTCATTTCAACTGAGTTTGTTTTTATCAATATGTTATAATTAACGTTAAATTGTGGGTTCTGGTTATCCCAATTGTTTGACTTTGCCGGAGGCCTTAAGGCAGTCAAAAACTCCAACACTAGGGTTGGCCATAAACCTACTCAAATTTACTTATCTACACTAATCAATTAGTACTGAAAATCAATTTGTTAATTACATTTTGTTACTCCGATCATTATTTTGGGATGCAAAAAATTTCGATAAACATCTCTAAATCAGTTCACAAAAACTTTTCCCTTTAAAACATTAAACAATACTTTAATTCAATAATTATAATAAATCGATTAACTTTATAACGCGACGGTAAAAGCTAAATTTCCAAACTTTGCTGCCAGATTGAGTAGAAGTTTTCAAGTGGGAAAATTTCCAAACTATGTGCTGTTCCGCCAATAATACCTAAATTGCTGTCATCTGATAAATGTGACTTCGGAATACCGTTTATAACTTATGTAGTAGGTCAAATATTTTGTTATAAAGTACGATATGTAAATAAATATACACTTACTAATATTAGACACAACGAAGCAATGGTGACATGCAAATTTTGTGAAAATAGAACTAGTATGTTTAAAAAAAACGTTTCTTTTTCAAAAAAGCTATTCATCGTCGCTCGGGCTATATTTACACTATTCGAGTATATCTCAGTATGTTTTCGTGTGCAAATGGTAGAGTCCTTAAAAAGCTTTCAATTTCTAGAGCAATTTCAAGCCGAAAGCTGAATAAAAATATTGGACTTGAAGCAAATATCGCTTAAAAAAGACGATTCATTACCGTGCCAATTATATCATAAGTCAAAATTCAAAAAGACATCTGAAATTTATACATCTCTACAAGCAGAAATGAATTGATGAACAAAACTTCCTAAAAGATTCAAAGTTTGATGATAAAATGCGACCCGATAAACAATGCTTTATCAGATGAAGTAAATAATGAACAAATTGAAAGGATATTTCTTAAGCAGTTCGACTTTGAACGAGGTTTGAAAACATTGAAATTGTAAAGGGAATCTTCGAGATAATCTTTAACTTTTAATGAAATTTCTGGTTTTCTTCAAAAAAGTTTCACGATGTTGTCAATCGAGTTGCATTTATTTCATTTAGGGACCAATTGATATAAATTTTCTATTACAAAGAAACTTGAAAGAATGATGTAAAATGTTTGTTGTTCGGTTTTAAAGATTTGGTATTATTGATGAAATTGTTCATTAAGGTACATTAAATCGCTTGCCTAATTTGATTGTCCGACTGCAACTACCTAACTAGGTGATATTATCGCTTGCCAACTGCAGCTGACGACCATGCTTTTTACATTAGTGCGGTCACCGTAAAAAACATGCGGCGAAGGACCGCATGCCCGCCGAAGCCCACGCAAGCATTATTTTAATTGTACGCCTTTACTTGCCCGTAGCCCGTAGTAAATAAATACTTCGCAGGAAAACTTTATTAAAAACAGGTTCTACGCGTTACCAAAATTAATTTTTCATATATATTGCAAAAATAATAAAAGTATTTTGAAAACAAATCTTTATACGGTGCAAAACAGTTTTCATTTTATTTTAATTTCACTTTGTAATTTGCTCCAACTCTGTTATAAACTAAAACTGTCGGAAACTAAAATATTAAGTCAAAACTTTTGTATATATTTTTTTTTGTAATGTAACAGGGTGACTGTTGTTAATCAAAGTGTTGACTACTTTTTGCGACATATGGAGATATGCTCATCGGCATCAAAACGGCCAAGATGTTTGGCTAAGAATTATATTACCTTTTATTTATTTATTTTCTTCACTTACAAATAGCAAAATATACAGAGAGGGAAAGAGAGTGAGAGAGAAAGATAGGGAAAAATAGAGAAAATGAAGACAATGGCTTTGTATTGGCGTGCACCTCTTATATTCAGCAAGTTCGGTATTGTAGAGGGCTGCGGTAGAGCATAATTGACGCCACACGTTCTCTATATGACGCTTAACAATATACTGGTACAAATACTGATGGACTGGCTATACTATTTAACCGGTTTAAACGGTAAACAGTGACGGAATAAATGCGGATGAAACCGCAGGGCACAGCTAGTACACTATAAAACCTAAACATGCCGTGTATCTCTCTTCAAGGGCAGACGATAAGACATGACGCTCTGTACTGTATCTAAATTTTGGTTAAACACATACAGTGACATACAGTGACTATCCACTACAGTTTTAGTTATCATCCAGACACCTTAACAAATTAATCTTAATAACTATGCAGCAACTATATATTCCAAGGTAATATTTTATGTGCACAATAATGTTTTAAAAGTAAAATGTAATTCATTTGTATTCACAGTGTAATGCTTGCATACAAAATTACCATTTCTATAACCAATCACAGTGAACCATAAAAGCGACACAGTTCACAAACCAACTACCATTAGTCAGCAAAATAGTACCTTATGCAACTTAGGCTTCCTCGGATCCGTGCCGACATCAACAACGAATACGTTGCAAGACTTGAGCCCGGGCAGAATGAGCATATCCCTCTTCAATGAAGGATCGTCATAACAACTGGAGCATACGTTCCATCCTGAATGATGGAGCTCGTCACCTGTACTTCCAGTGTATGTGCGGTGAATAACCTGTAGAGACAAACGAATTGACATTAAGAGTGTGTAGACTACGAGCCAAAAATGTCATTAGACAGAGCGTCTCATACGACTGTTAAACATATGATGAATGTGACAATGTGATTGGGATGCATAACGAAGTATAACTCCAAGAAATCACACTAGCTTTGAGCGAACTTACGGCGGATACTTTTTTTACATTTTTATCTGACCGCCAAGTCGGAAGACTCAAGTCTTCTGTAACCTCAGTTCCTGTAAAGGAGCCGAAACATCAGATAAATATATAAAAAAACGAAGTGTATCCGTAAACGTAGTTTCAATTCAAAGAAATAAATTGAATACTTATATTCAATTTATTTCTTTGAATAGAAGCGAGTTTCTTTAAAAGTAATTTCCAATTTAATGAAAATCATTCTGTTACTACCAAAAATATGCAACAGACAACAATAAACTGAATATTCTTTTAATTAACATCAACCAGTTAAACTACAGAGCCTTAAATCCGACCGCCAATCCTTTGTATGCGATTCCCCTGATCCTCGTTACAAATCCCTACGAACAATATATTGCATTCCGCCTGTTAATTTAGCTCCGACGGTGTTGCAATAGCAAAGTACACAATAATACTTCCTATCTGTGAACCCTGGGATCTTTCAGGATTACCGGGAACGATTACGGTGTCCGACATGTCCCAACTAAATGGCTATAAGGTTTTATTTGCTAATACAAAACTAGTGCGTAATTGTGTGCCTTCTTTTTATATGTCTACCAAGTTTTTCGGTAAAGTTCTAAATGAAAGTCTTTATTTTCCTCATTTGCTAGAGGATATTATTCCTTTATTCTTGTTTTAGCAAATGAGGCATTGTTCGGAAGATTAATCAGTATTTTTCCTTCCATCAGTATGTTTGTCGGCTTTTTTGGCAAATAT
Organism: Cyclophora albipunctata; assembly: GCA_963082685.1. Classification (NCBI taxonomy): domain Eukaryota; kingdom Metazoa; phylum Arthropoda; class Insecta; order Lepidoptera; family Geometridae; genus Cyclophora; species Cyclophora albipunctata. Next base: position 4,796,594 of record OY720123.1, read on the forward strand.
TGTTGAGCACACAAAACTTTAAAAAGCGTTATCAATTGTATTTACATTCTTCATGTTAAATCAAAACATATTGGACGGAGCGGATATTTTATCAGTCCAAAAATAAACAACTCATTTATTTCCATCATATCACTGTTTTATACATAAATAATACGTAAACATAGAATTTATCTCCTATAGATTTGACACCACCCAACTTGTAAATATAATTAAAATATTATTATCCATCATCAACTAATATATTTTTAAAAGCTTATGTAAGACCTAAGTGAAGCTAATCATCTAACATTATTCACCCATAAAGGATATTTTAGAGAATAATTATATTTATTTCAAGACATTTCTCTGATTAAAGTCAATTACATGGCAATGAAAAAGTGTTTATCACCTTCACTTACCTGACTGTAAGTCGGTGATTTCGGATCAACATCCACAGTTGCCAAATAGTCTTCCTTGGTTTCGTCTGGTTGAACACAGACGACGTAAAGCAATTCTTCACGGGGCCCATTACTAAATGCATCCATAGGGGATGCGTATCCTGGACCGCCCTTACCTGCAAAGACATTAAGATAAGAAATTTCTTCTTTGACATGTCGTTATAGCCTAAAGCTTTGTAGTTTAGTTTGAAGTGGGTTTGAGCCTTCTCAAAAGTGTTCAAGAATATCACCATATTCTAAGCATTTATAGCATTTTAGGTGTACTAGCACTGATTTTGTTAACGTTTTTTTTAAATAAAGTTAATCTTGTTGTCAGAAAACATTTCAATTGTAAACGCGGTTTCCAATTCTTTTATAATAAAACCGGTCTTCCAAAATAATTTCCAACAAATTATAGTACAAATAAAAACTTTATTATTACATTTCTCGATAAACCCTCTGAATTGAGTTTTCCTCCATAAATTCTTAGCTATTTTTAAAAGCACCCAATTTCCTTCAAGGTTTGTCCGTAAAAAGGAACTGTCACCTTCAATAAATCGTTGATAGGCATCAAAACATTATTTTCCGTTGCACAAATGAGGGTTGTGGGATGTTAGGGATCGCCCCACGCCCCTCGAATTTGGTAATCACATCAGGTAATGCTTGCATATAAATTACTCCTTTGTTGTGGATAATCTCATCAATAAACCATTGTTTGATTTAGTTTATGTGTTTACTAAGTCCTTACTCCTCCTGTTCCTTGAATTATTTATAGCAATCTATTTGCAGATTCTAAAGATTAAAATTAATTCCAAAGAAAATTAATTCACTATCACTACAAAATTTTAATCATATTTCCTTTTGGCATATTGTTACCTAATCCTGGTCACTAATAGCTATTGGAAAATACTCAACAATATACGCAGTAATGGATATCGCTTCTAACATTTAATAACGTTTACTGTACTTTTATTACTCCATCTCTAATCCTAACCACTTCCCTTACTTTATGAGACTTGTTAAATCCACCGGCGCGATTAAAATTCAGCGGAGTCCTTATGGATTTTTCTTCTTCAAAAGGAGTTTTATCTAAACAGTGAGATTAAAATCACTAGGGTTTGAGAGACATCGTTTAAAGCGCTTTGAAGTCAAGCCTCAGGGCACGAATGATAAATTGCAAAAAGCTTGATGTGTCTGACACTTTTTTCCACATTTGTGACCTTTTACTGGCTCCTTTATTTCGCTTATCACGTGACACGGACGAATAAGTTTCTTAAAGAGCTGACAAATAGGAATATGGACGAGCACGAAGGAATTGTGATTTGATTTTATCATGATAATAATATTCATGGTTGGAGTTTTTTGGCGGTGTACTTTTTTTGATTGAGGAAAATATTATGATACCATAAAATGTCTAAAGCAAGCGCTGTAGAAAGCTTAATTCCCCTAAGGACATACAGCACAGTGAAAAAAATCCTTTCCAGTGTAAGGATGCTCCGTTACATCACATATTTATTAGTATTCTGTCTGATGCCTAGCCAATATGAAACATGTCAACGCGTCGCCCACGCCAAAAGCTTTTTGCTCCATCACATTAATGTTTAACAACAATATGGTTTACCAATCCTTAATTAAAACACAGATGCTACAACAGTTTCTAGTGCACAAACCATCTGTATATAGTGAGTAGTTTCACAATAGTTATTATAGGCAGCCTTTGCATTTAGCAGTAGCTGCTATGACATATCAATATTCCCGTCAATCTGGATTTGCAGTGGTAGCGCTGAATTTAGGAGAATCAATTTGCTTTCGAGTACGTCACATTGATTGGCTCTGCCGAAACAGATTCACCATTTTTGTTGATATTCATATCAAAGGTCTCTTATCTCAAATTATCATCACAAGTGCTCTCGAAAAGATCTTTAACATGACAAATCTGTTTAATATTTATGAAAGAATAAAAGTTTTTTGCAAAATAATAAATTGGTTTGACAAAGTGACAAGGATGTAATAAAATTCTTTGTTTCTTTCAACGTTTTTGTGCCATAAACATTTCTGTCAATATGCCTCTCAAATTTTCCTTTTATAAAACAAGTTGTTTATTAGGCCCTTGTTTTGTTACATTTATTTATCAATAGACGTAAATAGATTGCCGTTGTCAACTGTTACTTGTCGTGAATAATAAAATGTTTCATGGAAATTAATAGGTTTGGTGGCAGAAACAAAATACCTAATTGATTAATACGTTCATTTGTTTGTTTACGCAGTAATGGCTATGTTACTAGAGTTAAAAGAGTGTAAGTGATAAAACCTGACTCTTTTGCTTTACATACGGAAGATTTTCTAATCAAATTAGCATACATTAATTCAAAAACCACTAAAGTTTTGTTAAAGTGATTAAGAAACACCGGTTTGAATATTAGATAAGTATAAAGACACTGTCTATGCATTGATGTAGGTCTAATCAACTGTCAGTTACAGCTATTTGTATACTGTGAAACATCCAAAATTATAATTAATATTCTAAATATTCTACTAAATACTCACAGCAAGACATTTTGATTCTTCAATAGTCCAACCAAACACAACAACCGATTACACGGTACTCGCGAAATAGATAGTAACGTTACAACTACATTTGTATTGATATAGCTGTCTCTTTTTAGTCAATGTGTGCATTCCGTCTAACCGGTTCGTAAGGCCAACAGGTGAAGTTAGATAATAATGTTTACATACCTATTTTGTATGGAAGAAGTAAAGTTGATTGAGTCACATTTAAACACACTAAATGTTGTAACTACGAACTCAATGTATTTATTAAATGTTCCTTTAATGCTAAGTTAGATATACTTTTTACATATTACATATAATTAAGATAAGAATAATATCGTTATATGCAAATATGATTGTTTTTTGTTCCATTTTTAAAATTGTAATTCCATTTCAACAGTAAGAACATTTTTAAACAAATCAATATCAACACAAAATATTTTTATGCTATCGATACTTTTATGTCAATTCTGTGTTATTATTATCTCTCAACCAGTTATCGGATAAATGTCCGAATATTTGAACAAACTACCAGTTACGAGTTATTCTGTCTTTATTTAACTTTTTTTTATCAATATATTGTTAATAATTTATATGATTTACAAATACTAGTAGTACTTCGTTTTGATTTCGTTTCATTTCGGTTTCGCTTTTCTGAAACATTTTGGGAGTCTTGGTATAAAAAGATAGATAGATACGAATAAAGCATAATGAAAAAAGAATAAAAAATAATAATAGTTAGCCAAATTGTCACTCAACTAAGATTCAGACAATCATGTTAATATCATAATTTACCTTTTAACACTTATCAATTATAAAACAAACATAATAATAAAGTGAATGATTTAGTGCGTTCAAAGAACGTTTCATTCATGGAATTATTATGTTCATTTACTTAATCTCGTTCATTAATTCACGTCACTATTTAACTGTCTCACTGAAACCTATACAGCCTAAAGTCGTGTAGTGAAAACGTTTAATACTATTATCCGATGACTTTGCCAGTCGACTGACTGACTGACAAACAACGCCCAGTCCATTTAAATGTATGTCCTTTACAAATAGTGATAGCAAATATCTCTCTGCTATTGAGTATTGGGTTTTTATAGGCTCATTTACTGGCCCAGTCTGCATCTACAAAAGCTTCTAATTTACTATTACCATTAGCTGAAAACTTTAAACAGAAAGATTTAGTTTTATTTAAGTACTTTAGCACTCTTTTAGCATAGGCCCAATGTTCCTCATCATAACAGTTATTAAATTGGCTTAGAAAGTTAACAGATAAATCCTAGACAATACGTAGTACGCTTTTATTTATTACTAGCAGCGCCCCGCGGTTTTACCCACGTTGTGCCCGTTCCCGTGGGAATTTCGGGAATTTTTATACATATAAACCTTCCTCTTGAATCACTCTATCTATTTAAAAAACCGCGAGTTTATCGCGCACAGACAGACAGACAGACAGACAGACGCGGCCGGGGACTTTGTTTTATAATATGTAGTGATAGTAATAGTGATTTACATAATATATACTTACTAATATAATAAAGCTGAAGGCTTTGATTATGATTTTTTCGGACTGCGTTGATCCCAGAATCTGCCCATCCAATATGAATAATTTTTTATGCAATGAATAGCCACGTTTAACGGGAAAGTTATGGGCTGAAATTCCCATGGGAACGGGCACAACGCGGGTAAAGAGTACTAGTGCTTTAATAAAAAGAATGATAGACCAATTAGTCAGTTATATACATATAATAGAGTCTATGATATATATTTATATAATAATAGTCTTTGATACGTATATATTAGTAAAAAATACATATCTCATCCTTGCGTGGATATTTTGATGATCTAAAACGTTTGTTGCTTGTAAGACAAATCTTAATTGTTAAAATATAATTATGGTTTCAATGGTGCAATGAATAATTAATCAAATAAAACATCTGTAACACTCAATATACACTTAATTCATTTATCCAGCGATAAAACCTCGACAATAAAATATTTCATTGATTTCCTACAAAGAAATGATCACTCTCAAATTAATCACGAACAGCTTTCATCAAAGCAATAAACGAAGTCAGTCACTGAAGTCATAATATCTAAATTACTCAGCAAAACGTTGATTAAGTACCTGCCGGGAATATATGAGCAAATATAATTCTGCGAGCGTACAATCTTTAACGTCACAGGAAAAGGGAATTGCCCAACAATAAAGCTACAAGGAAGAAAGATACATGGTACTTACGTGACTGCAATATAAAACGAGCTCAGTCCAATAGTATACCACTTTTAAAACACTTAAATACGCTTATTGTCAGTTCAGAAAGTCCCACATTACTCACGTATACAAACTACTTATAAACTATCGCAAGTCTATCTCGAAAGAAAAACTTTTCTCCTCCGATTGTGTACGTGCGAGTTACTATCCTGCATAATTCGTTTCAAACTCGCATGCTGATGGAACTCGTGTCGAATTGAAATGTGCCTGCTTATATTCTTGAACAGAATATGCCACAATGCTTTGTCTTTTTTCTTCCACAATAAATCTGCGGTCTTCTCCTTAATCCTACGCATATTTTCCTCCAGTCTCCTTGCTTTTATTTCCATTTGTATAAGGGAACGAGTCGTATTTGTCAGGAGTCGGTACAGGTATTCTTTTCTTCTCGCTTTACGAGGTTCTGTCGCGTTCGCATTTGTCATAGACGCATATTCACCATTGTCTTCGAAATCTGTTTCGTCCAAACTTTCTAGATTGTTGTTCCGTAATCGCAGGAAAATGCCGGTGAGAATTATTGCTGTTGCAAAACTTATAATCATGAGAAGTTTCGCGTGATTGTACAGAGATTTGGTTATAAAATTCATGTCAAGCGATTTCCGTTGCTTAGTTCAGGTTGCATCGGGTTGCATGTTTTTGTTTGCAGTTGTATTGAATCGTGAAGCGCTTCAAGCAACAAGTCACGTGGTGTTCAGCGGAGCGCGAGTGGCGCCCTCTCGCGACGTTCGCGCAAACGGCACTGGCTGGAATGAAAACACGCCGGTGCGTCGCACCCTACGAATTTCCCCAATGACTTTTCCTCTTGGATGTACGAAGTTCGCAAATAGGATTTGGATGTGTCATCTCGTAAGTTTTCTTGTTTAATATTTAAGTATATCCAAATATCCTACGCAAGGAGATCATTACTTATTCTTTCATAATTTCAGATTATATTCCGATGTAAATAAATAAAATGTTCACGGATCTATCAATAAGAACAACCAATTTTGAATTACTAATAAATCAAAAGTCTTTACTTTGGCTCAAGGAGCCTCTCGTAGTACCAATGTTTGAATTAAGAATTTTAATGTCTTGCCATATCAATTCATTTTTTTCTACACTCGATGTTTCTCGGTACTAGGTGCGTAAGTATGGTAGGGGGAAGCAGATAGTCCGCCACCTTGGTTAACATCGTTTATGCTGGTATTTACCCAAAACTTTTCTCTGAACTCACCCTATATTGTGTAATAGCACAATAATGTTAATAAGGACAATATTATGAGGATAAATCACTTTTTCAATTATTGCCGGAGACAGCTTCGTTTCAATTAATTTAGTGTCAGATTTAGTTTTTCTTTCGACAATCCTAACTTAATGTTAAGTCACATTTATAGTCCTATTTACAGGGAAAGGTACATATTTATTTACACACAATAATAGCAACTACCAATTTTTTTGTACGCTTGACTTTTATTGACCTTTTAAATTTCTTGAAAAGCAAGTGCATTGAATTTTAAATCAAATGATCACATTGTTGGGTATCGATATTAATATTGAAACAAAAGACAAACTACAATACAAAGGAAGTGACGATAGATCCTTTCTGTCGCTTCACTGCTCTATTGTTTCAGCACAGCTGCCAGCGATAGATAAGGGACCCTTTCTTTTTAACTCGCCTTAAATTGATTTTTGGCGGACACTAAGCCTATAAAATATTTAACAGCATCCTTCCTATGGAAGTGTACAAGTTTACAGAGCCGATAACTGGGTATCGATTGCCGCAGCCACCGATATTACTTGGTCGAGCGACTCTGTTTGCGGTGTACGTTTGCTTTAGATGTTTTTCCGGTCCCTTCTGACTCTTAAATTTTCATGTTGATCCGAAATTTTTTGGAAGATTGGATTTTTAAAGCGTTCCATTTTTGGAGGGCTTGTGAAACTTCTGGAACTTATTTATTAATATTGCAAAGAAATACAGAAATATGACAGTTTGATAGTTTTCTAGCTACTGAATTATTAGTTGATAAGGTTAAGCAAAAGGTATTACTTCGTAATGTACCACTGAAGGGCAAAGGCCTCTCATCTCACTGAGGACATTTATCAGATTGGGTATTAATGATAGTTGCTATTAATGATAGACATTACCGAAATAGGTCGCATTGTTACACAAATAACATCAAACAGTGATTTAAGTTTCTCATTAAAACCGTAACGAGAATTCAATTAAACTTAATGCTAATTCAATGTAAAGCGAGCCCAATTCTATCAATTGTTACGTCGTTTAATAAAAAGTAGCGGGGCTTACTTCCCGTCAGATTTACGGTCCCGAATTAATTTGGCAACAAAACACGTTCCCTTGGTAATTTGTTTTCACTACAAACTCGAAGGGACTCTGTAATCGAGTATGTTTTGTCAATTAGGCCTCCTCCTAGGGAGCTCTAAATTCCCATTTGCTACAGTGTCTGTGTGATTATCCATTTGGAATGGGGAGCGGTTGGAATTTATAGTACTCTGGTTTAGTCCATTAGAAGCTGATGTATCTAGGTGAATGTGATAGTTTCTGCTTTTAGAAAGCTTTATTGCTTAACCGTTTCGCACTACAAATGGCTTAGCAGTCTATTTTCATCTAGACGTTTATCTAGTCAAGCTAGTCTATTGGGATTGGAAACAATTCTGGATTATGAAGCTAAATGTTCAATTGAATAAATTTTAAACGTCCATACCTAATACTTTAGAGGATAATTCGCTATCATTACCATTTAAAATTAGATTTCTGAAATATATTTTATTTAATGCTGGATCCTTTAATAAACACCGTTAATGAAAAATCTACCCTACCGTTTGATAATACGACTGATAATCATGTTTCCCAATTCACTAATACAAAGTAGCTTGTACCTTTTCAACAGCTTAAGAGATTATCTCCAAATTCAATAGATGCAATAAGATGACTTCGCTCCCTAATTACGAAGGGATCGGTATACTCGGACCTTTTATGTGATAAAATGATTAGCCGGAATAGGAGACGAAGGAATCTATAGTAATCAATGTTTATCTTAACTTTTTGTACCTTTGTCTGTAGAATTCTTTATCCTACTCACGTTTCTCTCTGATTCAGTTTACCGAGTCGAGGCAATGTCCTTATCTACCTCAAGGTGCCCTTCGACTAGTAACTTAAGTTCTTCCAACGTTTATTTAACAATTTTCGTGACTTTACTTCATTCTCACTGTAGTAATTTAACTTCAAGTCATTATATGCTTTCAAAATTGTTTTATAACCTTTTTAGACAGAGTGTATCTTATTGCGTCAAAGGTTATACATGGAGTAGAAATATTTATGCCTGTGACGTTTTAATCAGGCCTTCTTCATGCAAAATTGTAATATTTTTTCGGTCTGTTTCCAGCGGCAGCAATTAAACACTTATAAATTTTGTAGCACCAGAATGACCTAAATTGTAGTACACCTAAGCTAACACTACATTTATACAAGATGGTGTACATTTAGGTTTATTTGCGTACGTTGACGTCATCTTGTAAGCTAGTTTACTCAATACTTCACCTACCCAAGTTAACGTGACAGGAACCCAGCGTGTGTGACTAAAAACACCCTTCGAAAATAAAACTCTTTAACACATTTTGTTTGGTTGAAAACAAGAGTAAAATACCAAAGTTCAAAAGTCTCACTTGACGCGTGAATTGGGATAAATCAAACCCCCGTCTCGAGGTCTATGGTCATACCCTGAACCCGTAACTTCGGAGGCACGCATGAATAATTTTCTTCTTATACTTTTACCCTTTTTTGCTTAAAAGTCTGTTGAGTGTGGTTGCGGTTGATCTTTGAAATAGAATTGACGGCTTTATTTATGCAGGCTTGCTTACAGTATTGGGAAACTGAGTTAGGATTTTTTTATTCTGAATACATTTTAGATTTCTCTTTTCCGATTCACATAGTTGTACTCTGTGTTAGGAACAACATAACGCTACTGTCAAATCCTTACCTCAAGTTAGGTGTTCTCAGTTTTATGAGAGTATGTTTGAAATGCTATTTAAAATTTTTGGATTTGTGGTTTGAACCCTAGACATTGAATTTGGCTCAGTGTTCGTACACATTTTATATATATATTTCAAACTTTAGTGTGGTGAAATGCCGTCGTAAAGGGTGCTCAAAGCTTTTCCTTCTAAGTTCAAAATCTGGTGTTGTTCTATATTTATGATCTGAAAACAAAGGACAGTGGGCAGTAGTGGTAAATCGTTTCAAAGTGGGCCGCGACAAGAAAAACACAAAACTTCGGTCATTACGATTGTCGAGGAAGCTGGAGTGGAAAGTTTCCCCCATCTGGCACGAGACGTTGTAAATTGTGCCTTCCTTACTTAACTGAATTCAAAGTGTTAAATTTTTATTTCTCTTTTGTTATTCTTTGACCTTGATTTGCTAGGCAAGTCACGAAGTGAGTCTGTCGTCTATATTTATCCGGATTTTATATTTCATATTTTTTTTTTAATGTTAAGAAAATATTCCCTCAATCTGGTACATTTTACTGGCTCCCAAGACTTATTACATATAAATATGTCAAACAAGTTTTCACTGTGTAGGAAAATAGGGTGACACGTTTACAAATTAAACCAAACATTGCTAAGAGTATTTGTCAAACTTGCACATATCAAATTACTTATTCAGTCACTGGAGGAGTTTCTTTGGCAGGATTCTATTCATTCAGTGAAGTTTCCTACCATCAATGCGAAGTGCTGATAGCGTGGAGGGGAATTAGAAAGTTAGTAATAGTGTTATTAGACTCTTCCGAACTTGAAGCCGAGTGGAAAGTAAACATTCTTTGTTCGGAACAAAGACTAACTCAACAGTAAACAGGGATGTTTCGAAATAAATGTGTTTCTGTTGAAAGAATAATTTCACAATTTTCTGATAACTTTTTAAATGATAAAGAATAGAGTAATTGATCATGTAAATCAGTCTAAATTATTGCTTGAATAAATTTCTTTGTAGTGGAAAAACAGCCTTAAACGCCTCTAAATTTCGAGCCACTTTTCGAAGTGTTTTTACTTACATTATTTATTTTATTAGGACTGGGCTACTAAACCTAATAACAGTAAAAATTAACCGCTATTTTTCTTCACCAAACCATTAAAATTGGAAAGCTTTTCCGGCTAACGCCAGCAGATTCAGTCAGAATTGCCCATCGGAACAGTAGAATTAAGAGTCTGTATCCATTACCGGGATAGTTAAGGGATCGATTTGATTGTTAGTTAATTAGATCGTGTCGTGTGGCGAGCGTGGATTGGCATAACGCGGTCCCAACCGGATTACATTTACAAAATATTGAAACGTTTGGGTTTATAAATTAGTAATCAGACACAAGCAATATTCTATTTTCAAATAGCTAGTACAACTAATGAAGTAATTGTGTGGCTTACAAGGTAGGAGCGATTTGTCCGAATAGGCTAGTTTCGGTTTTAAAGTGCAATGGCTCGGTCACACTACCGTTGTGAAGGTCGTCACTTCACTAGTCAAGTCTATAACATTCCTTACTGTGAAGAACTACCGAATGACTGACAACGCTGTCGACAATTTTGACACAGATAATTTTGACAGAATTTGGAGGGGGAGATTGCGTGGCTCATGATGTACACTAAGATAATTTGTATGTATGTACAATTACTTACACAAGTATGGCTCTAGGGCGCTAGTGATAGTGCTCCCTTACGTCGTCTGAATACTAAAAATTCTCAGTTTTCACATTGAAAACTAGTTTTATTAAATCAATGAAATATGAAATTTTCTTTCAGTAAAATACAAGCAGCATAAAATTGCAGGGGTAAGTTAAGAGGTCAATGGCCGGGAATCAATGGAGCATTGTGTGGTTCATGTCCCTTAACGGCACTTATTATGTTATACACCCTTTGATACACCCTCGATTATATGACAACGTTAAGGTACTATGATTGATTACAACGTAGGATCTAAAGGAGAAATTATGGGTTATTAACGTTTTTTGCAGTTTAAAATGCAATGCGTTGGTATTTGTACTCTTTTGACTGAAGTATTCAATTTTATAGCAATACTTTAATCATTTAATGAATAGTAAGCATTTAAAGAAAAGTTAGCTAAGAACAATTCCTTCGCTTAACGTCAGAACTCCGATAATCTTTTAAACAATAAAATTAGTGAAAGTTTTTAATAAAACTCGTCATAAACTTTGAACGTTACGACAAAGAGAGTTAGTACTGCACCAAATGTGTACAACATTTCTTGAAACAAGACAAGTTAGTAGTTCTAGTTTCAATTTGTGTTCCACTCAACAGTACAACGAGCTAATTTTCAGAAACACGCTGTATCTCTTGTTCAAACCCGGCTCAATTGCTGTAAACATTTCACGTGACACTCAAACGTAGGCTTTCGTCATGAGCAGTCAATAGGACTATAATGAAATTCCCTGCACCGTCAGGTATCGCAGATTGCGTCCAATACGCCCTGTAGGGATGTTCTAAACACACATGGATAGCACAACAAGACCAATCTCGACAGATCCTTCCATTATTCATCTCAAACCCCTATTCATAAGCCATTTAAGTCCAAAATTGAAAACTAGAACGGTCTGTTTATACTGGTTGCGTATCATAGGATGTATTTCATGCAATTTCTTGCGCCTGGAGGCAGTGAAATGACATGCGGGATGCCTCGTGTTATATCGATGCCAATAATGTTAGCCCCTAAGCGAGCTCGTACAATGAATATAAAAAGAAAATGAGGACAATAATGCATCGTACCCTTTTTGTTTATGCGATAGAATAGATTGCATTTCTGAAAAGATAGGAAAAGATTGTTGAAAGTATGAAATAGGTCAAATTATAAAGATATCGTGGCTTTCAAAATGATTGATGAAATAATTGCTTTCTTAATATTATATTCAGTTTTTTGTATCTACATTTGTTTTCAGTTTTCTTTAAGTATTTGTTAAATAAAATATAAAGTTTTGAAAGAACATGATAATCCGATAAAACCATTAAAAAGTTTATCGGTTTTCTGTTCAGTTGAAAGTGCCCTTTGGCAATGGAAATTTTATCAGTGCTCTGGCATTATATTAAGTACTTTTTTATATAACATGACTGAGTTGGGTTTTCTTGCAATTTCATATATTAATAATTATGCTATTGATCTTATAGTTACATAAATGATATATTCTATCATGTATAAATAATTCATATTCATATTCGATTTTTAATTGAATGAAGTAATGTATTAGCCTGTAATGCGTCGTTTAAATTAAACGAGTGTACAAACTATAAGTCGCCAAAATTAAAAACTTAAATGGAAAAAAAAGGAAGAGGAAGAAAAGAATGAGCAAATGACGTGTCATACGAACAGCTAAAGAGGATCAGAAGACATAGAGAAGTACAACAAGAGACCAGCTCTTATGTTTGAGAAGAAAGAAAAACAAACTTTTATAAGATTTTTTTTAAAGAAAACTTTGCTCTCGTACATCCTTATGCGTCCTACTTAACTAACTGGTCTGCAAATTGTTTACTCACTGCTGTGCAAAGCTTCCGACTGAACATACTCGCAGAGGCACAGTGAAAAACACAAGACCACAAGCACATTAGGCCACAAGACGTTAGTAATCACGAGGCTTGCCTAAGAACATTACCCAAAGTTAAGATAACAACCTGTTAGATTCCAAATTTAAACATGAAAGCGGTTCAAGCTTAAGTATTTAAGCAATATTCAAGCTCTTTAATTCCTGAATCGAATAGTTTTGCAAATAATAAGTTTCTCACAAAGAGGAAAGGAAACCAATTATTTCCCATAGACGGTTACGTTTGCGTATAACTCCTTCACTACCTAATTACGATCTCGACTGAAAATGGCGGATTTCTCTTTGACTCATATTTGCTTTGATGTCATTGGCACACGTACAGTGAGTCTTATTAACTTGATACGTTCTGTGTTATTACTTTTTATACGATCGTGTTATGGATGTTATTTTATCTGAGTTTGTTGTGTGGAGTTTGTATTAGATAAACAGCTTTTGTGGTTTGCAGGCTGATAGCTTATAAGATTGACTTATTCAAACACTTAAATAATATATTGTTAAATGTTTATCGGATAGGTATTAGTTTAATTGTCAGTACGGTATAGGAAAAGTAGTTGGTATGAGGTATGAGTACAGTTTTAAATGTAGGTATAAAAGAGATTTCAATATTAATTGATTTCGAACGTACCTAGAGAATTCAAATGCTTTTTAGCAGAGATTTAATGAGTGATTTTGACACGTAATGTATGAAAAATTACGACAATTAGTTAAGTCCCGATTTAATATATGTATGTCTCTGAGTGTGAGTTATAAATGGTGTAACTAACATGACTTTATTTTATATATTTATTTATATATATGTATATGTTAATTTCAGAGACATATTTTGCATCCCAACTGCGAATCGACGCCATCAAACAACCGTAACCAACAGCTCGGTCAAAACAAGAACACTCATTAGTGTAAAATAGTTTGTAAGTACATGGCAGCTTAGCCATTATCCACATGTCCATGCATGCAAAATATCAGACCACACAGAGAGACATTTCTATTACGATTCGTTTCATATGCATTATATCAGCTGCGTTTTCATGACGCGATTATTAATTGGCTTTTGGATTTCAATTGGCAATGATATCAAAGTGTAAATAAACAAATATGATAAAAAAATAAACAGAATAAGAATAGGTTACTTTAAACTAAAAAAAAGTGTTCTGGAATACACCTAGTTTATTAAACAGATGATCTTCAGTTTCAAAGGTTTTTACGTTTAGATATTCGCTGTAATTGCAACCTATGAAAATATAAAATCATATAATAAGGTCGATCATTTTAAAACAAAATTATTCTGTTATCACCATGTAATCGGAGCTTAAATGCAGCCTAGATAATCATCGCACAGTATGAATGGAACTGATTCAGCGTCTATCTTTTACAAGGGAAAGATTTTCATTTGTGCTTCATATTTCTATTTGTTTCTTCTCGGCATAATTTCTCATAGTACTATGTCTAAAGCATGTTTTCACTCGTTTAATTTTCTTGGCGGCTTGTCGCTTCAAGCGATGTAGTTACTGAAACTGATGTTGGAAAATGGTAGAGATTCTTCAATTTATTTTAAAAATGAATATGCTTGGTTTTGATAAAAAATAATTCAGAATATACTTTCAGACTACAACTTCGATTTCAGTAATCAATTTTTCGTGTAATTTTATTTGTTTTTTCTTTGAGTGTTAGTTATATGTCCCGCAGTAGGGGTTTAAAGCCTCTGCTTTTTATAATTAAGACTCTTTTTAATCTTGGACTAAGACTTTTTAGGGAATATGGAGTCTTTGGGAATATGGGGGATATATATTTATATTTAGGGAATATGGATGCTTTATCAAAAAATGAGTAGAAATGAAAATGAAATTTATGACTTATTTATGTAGAATTATATTATTTACTACTTTTTACTTGTATTCATATAGACCACGGAAGAGCGATTCTTTATTTCGTGATATAGACTAAGTATGAGCTTAAAAAATTCTTGAAGATTATGAAAAATCTTAAAACCACGTTTTCACTTACAGAAATTTTCTCTCTTGAAGTCGCTTGAGGTTCTGAATCTCGTTTAATATTTACACGAGACCTGCAATACATTATCCCACTTAACACAAACATACCACATGAATGTTGGGCGACTGATGTTGCCGCGAGATGTTGCTTACTTTAAGTAACATTTTAAGTAAAAGCAAAGCAACAAAATATTATATTGCTTAACTTAACATACTAAAATGAGTCTAACTAACCGTGTGTGAATCAGTTCTGTCTGATTTATGTATGTACTCATATAATGTATATCAAATAGTTTGCTCTGATATTTCTCTCAGGCGTTACAATACTAATATTGAGATAACGTCTTGCCTGAAATTGAATATTTTAACGCTTAAATATTCAATGATGGATGTTTGTTTCTCTAAGTGCATGGTTCATATGACAAAATATAGTTCTAATGGAAGTAGCTCTCGTAGCGTATTTTGACTAAGCGATGTTGGATCATTGCGATTGTTAAGCAACGTGCAGCTCGGCCCTTACTTGGATGGGTGGCCGATAGTGGTTTTTCTATCTGAGCTGGTTGCATCAAATTCAAATTCAAATGTCTTTATTTTATCAGATCATTTCAATCATTTATAATCAATTTTCGATCGACAGACCATGTCATAGGCCTTTTGGGCGGTCTAAAACTCCAACACCAGGGTTGGCCACCGACCTACACGATCTTCTTAACTCATGGAAGTGCTAAAGAAGAAAGAATAAAGAATAAAACAATCAGGGAGATTGGTTCATAGACGAAATAACCGCAGTTACTGCTTATATGATTATGAAAATACCATGTTGCCGTATGAATATAATAATACATTATACGCCACAAAATATTCTGAACTCAGAAGTAGAAAAGCAAGTTTTTAAACACAAGAAGAAATAAGAAAAATTCAAAATGTAAAGTAATAGAATAAACTTAACGTTCGGCTTTAAATTGTGATTTTATCGTGAAGTCGAACTCTCAAAAGATTTTCTAACCCGTGGAAATATCATTTGAATCGAGTTCCCTGGTTCTAGCCTTGAGCAATATCCTATTGGAATTTGGAATACACAAACGTGTCAATCGCAAAACGAAAACGTGAACTGTGATTGCATTCGGATTCGATTCCTGTATGATTTACAGAATACCTCCGCAAAGTTTTTCAAGAAATATTATGTTTCTCCAGAACTTTTATTTGGAAAAAACTTGGTTTAAACTCGACAATATTGGTTTTTCGAATCGTGCATAAAGAATACGTACGAGTATTTGGGTTCAATATTGCTGTAGTACAGCTTTATTCAAAAAAGTCTGGCCGCGGTCACAGCTCGAGATAAAACCGTCAACAGGGACTTTATTAACTTAGGGAGAAGATTTATATGGACCCTTTTTGTCGGAGTTATCCATACAATAAATCCTATTTGAGTCTGCTAAGCGCTTTATCGGCCATCCTTGCCATTCGGTACGCAAATCAAATTAATAGACGATTAGAATATGAATGTGCTTTAGATAGCTGCTTTTTTGCTTAATTGCATCGAAAGGTATAATATGCTGATGAACTAATCGCGTTAAATAAAACTATATAAAGAAAGCATTTAAGCGAAATGCAATATTGGTATCACAGGTTTAAATATACTTTATGGCAACGTAATAGAGACCATATTAAACAAGTATGTGATTGTATCTTCGATCAACAAACTGATCGAAGGATTGTATCCATGAAAATCAGCCGCTTAACTCACTCATTCGAATATGTTAATATGCTTATTGTAGTTTGTTTTTTGTTTGTTTGAAGGCGCTAATCTTAGAAACCACCAATCTGATTTAATTATTTTTTATGTAATGAATAGTCACATTCAACGGGAAGGTTGTAGGCTACTTTTCATCCCGAAATTCTGAAGAGAACGGGTACAACTCGGGTAAGACAGTGGGGCGCTGCTATTGAAAAAAGAGAAATGTCAAAATTATTTTTATGATAACTTTTATATCACTTTTTACTTGTGAAACTTTTAATTATTTTTGTATTATCTTTAGTTACTGGTAAAGTCGTTAAAAGTAAATACAATTCATCTCAAAATAACATTATCTATAAATAGAAGGTCAACAAACACAAAATGTAGGACAATACATTACAACACGTAACAATAAGTACTTACTATCTCCATTCTATACCCTCGTGTAGACATTTGATCTCAATTGATTGATATTACATTTTCCTTAACTTGTTTACATGTTTTGGAAAGGGTTCTAGACTGTAATCAGATCTCAGAATTGACTCTAGGGAATTCTAAGTTTTGTTTAGAGTTTAGTACTCATATTTTTTTTATTTTTAATCAACTTCAAGCACCTAAAAGACTTGTTTCTTAAGTTATAGTGAAAACTGCTCATTTTTAATTTAAAACTACGTTTACTTATACACTTCGCTTTTATTTTACTTAAGAAACCAGTAATTGATATAATTCCTTGGTACATTACACGTCAAAATCCCTCATTAAATCTCTAATAAGGAAGTTTTAATTTTGACGTCTATAAGTACGGGTGTAACCGAGCGATCGCATGACGATCGGTTTTTAGTACCAAATCACTACATAGTATAAAATAAAGTCGTCTCTGTTTCGTGTCTGTTTGTCTGTTTGTCTGTATGCTTAAATCTTTAAAATTACGCAACGGATTTTGATGCGGTTTTTTGTAATAGGTAGAGTGATTCAAGAGGAAGGTTTATATGTATAAAAATTCCTGAAATTTCCACGGGAACGGGTACAACGCGGGTAAAACCGCGGGGCGCTGCTAGTATTGTATAATATGAAGTATCGAATTTATTTCAAATTTTAAACTAAAATGGCTAATTGTATTATCGATCTATGAACGTATTGACTCCAGGATCAAGACCGAATCATTTCTAGGTATTAATTCTATTAATGTTGCGAATACATTGTGCAAATCAAGTTGCCTCGTGTAAGGTGGCTTGTAGATTACAAAGTTCACTTGTTTACATCGTGCTTGCAGGTCAAAGCCACTTCTTAATTCCCACATTTACTCCTAAACTTACAACAATATTTTCATGTCTTATTTAATCATGTCCCAATAGACAAATGCGAAGTTCAATTCATCAATTAATAAATTAGGTTACAGTGCGTTCCAAATATATTATTATTTATAAGGTTACCAACAGTTCAAAAGATAATACGTGTTTGACTTGTGTAAGTTATCTTTGGACAACATTATGACAACAAATTAACCATGTAATTAATTATAATTATAGTTTTATCGTGGTAACTTTAAATTATCGCCTCGTGGAGTGGAAACTTTTAGCTCTGCATTCTATATATATGCGTGTAACTTTAATAGCTATCTTAAATAATAAATCAATACCTATTCTATCTAACTATCTTCGGATACAATATTGATGAGATGAGTAATAGTAAAAAATAATATAAAATAAAAATTGTTTATTTGGAACAAACATCAAATGTCAAATAACAAATGTAGCGTTATCAAGTGCTAAAGTCATATTGTAAGAACTAAGTACTAAGTGCCACATTTTTTAAACAGGAAGATTATTTCCTGCTTAACTGGAAGGAGTTGGCTATGGAAAGAGATAAATGAAAAGAATTGGGGGAGACCTTTGCCCAGCAGTGGGACAGCGAGGTTACGTAAAAAAAACACCACAAAATTTGGGAAAATATCGTAAGCGCGATCTACAATTGTTTACACTAGCGCCATCTATTACGAGTAGATCGCTGGAACCACCGCACTAACTATACTGTCTTACTCTATTTCGAAAAAATAAGGTCGTTACTTAACTCAAGACACACATAGTGCGAGTGCATACAAGTACAAGGAATGCAACGTCACACGACACGCAACTGGCCGCACCCGCACTATGTGAGTATTGCGCTTTATCAATATGACCAATCACTCACCAATCACTTATTTACGTGGCAGCCGGAAAATTACTTTATCTGCAGTTTATTGACGACTGTGATTCGCCAGTTTTGACCAATAATAACGCAGAGATCATACTTACGCCGTAATGTTTGAATGAGTGAGTTTCGCGACACAGGATTTCATAGAATACTAGCAGTGCCCCGCGATTTTACCCGCTTTGTACCCGTTCCCGTAAGAATTTCGGGATGATAAATAGCCTATAACTTCCCGTTGAATGTGGTTATTCATTACAAAAAGAATTATTCGAATCGGATTTGTACTTTCCGAGATTTGCGCCTAGCAACACATTCAGCGATTCAATTTTATATTATAGAAAACCCACATGCCAAGACAATTCACTTCTATTCGTTAATAAACTATACTTTATGGGCCGATACTGCGTTAAGCGTGCGCACGCCGCGGTTTCATACAAAAGTGAACCGTCGCGGGTGCACACGGCGTGCGCACGCCGCGTGTGGCTTCATACAATGGTGTACCGTCGCGTGCGCCCGTTCGGGTGCGGTGTCATACAAAAGTGAAACGCCGCGTGCGCACGCTTTACGCAGTGTTGACCCTAAAACCACGAAACAATTTATTATATTGTTGTTGTTTACTTTGAATAAATAAGTTAAGTACCCACTAATTATTTATGTACGTCGTGTTCTATAAATATACCAAGTACTGTTTAAAAGCTTTATTTATTCTCCAGTTTATTTTTATTATGATGGTTTATTTATTTGTTGTTACTGTTTTACACACATTCTGATTGCGGGTTCATTATTTTGTATAGTAGCAGTGCCCGCGAGTTTACCCGCATTGTACCAGTTTCTATAGAAACTATGACATCATCATGTCAGCCGTAGGACGTCCACTGCTGGAAATAGGCCTCCCTCATTGATCTCCAAGTAATTTGGTTGGAAGCGACCTGCACCTGGTCGGAAGTGACCTGCACCAGATCATCAGAACACTTTGTTGGTCATGACATGAAAAGAACAAATCAAAGTTACAGACCTCCCTCTTGAATTACTCTGTGAATTAGTGAAAGAAGCATAAAATCCGTTTAGTAGTTTTTAAAAACCGATAAAATACAGACGGACAGCTTTTCGGTACTTATTTATATTTTGTATTGAGTCGACTTAATGTTTTATGAATCATACCTTCTTTACTTCACGAGAACATTGATGACTCGTAAGTCGTGATCATGATGAAATATGTTTTTACTATTAAAGTGTTTTATTTACTACGAACAACGTTTTACAATAAGCAAATAAGACACTCTGTGACTAAAACAAGTTTATTAATATGGCCCTTTAAGTTTTCTAAGTGTAAAACGAACAAATAAAAATGTAAATATAACCCACGAATATGTTTTTATCAAATGATAACTTGACAGCGGGCCCTCAACGGATGAGTGTGACACCTTTCCTACGAAGACAAGGAATACTACGTCACGCGACCCGCAACCGGCCCGCACCCAGCCCGCATCCGCACTATGTGTGTCTAGCACTTAAGAACGCAGTAACATTCCTTAGATAAGCTTTTCAAACATAAAGTTTATTTAAATTTGTTTGTGCCTGAATTAAATTCGTTGAGGGCGCCACAATGCGACAGATAGGCACACAAAGATTAAAAACCCCTTGAGTAAAAGAGTTTGAAACTAATTTTAGAGTTTGTTGGAACTAAATTTGGCGAAATTATCCAAATACTAACAGCACCAGCGATTTTACCCGCGTTGTACCCGTTCTTATAGGAATTTCCGTTGAATTTAGCTATCCGATACAAAAATAATTATTCATATCGGATAAATAATTTCTCAGATTAGGGCGTTCAAACAAACAAACTCTTCAGCTTTCTTATATAAGTATTGATATATATTTGTCAAACATGTTGACAATACTTAAGTTCATATAGGTTATATAAATACGCTTAACTTTTTTAAGTAAATAATGTATAGGCCAGAACATGTAAATTGTATAACAATAAACTTAAATATCATATAAATTTATGATATAGATAAAATTATCACAGATGCCGCGTTATTGTCAGGAATATATATTGTCAGGACAGCTCGAGTATTTCTTATTGGGACTATTCCAAAAATTTTAATGGAATAATTTGTAATCTTAACATTTTGTAATAATACTAGCAGTGCCCCGCGGTTTTACCAGCGTTGTGCCCGTTCCCGTGGGAATTTTGGGAATTTTCATACATTTAAACCTTCCTCTTGAATCACTCTATTTATTTAAAAAAACGCATCAAAATCCGTTGCGTAGTTTTAAAGATCTAAGCATATATATGGACTGACAGCGGAAAGTGATTTTGTTTTATCCTATGTAGTGATAGTGATGATGATGATGATGATGATACACAGAAGGGTAGTTAATAGGTTTAAATGTTGACTAAATAGATAATTAACTTAAAAAGTTAAGCGTATATAACCTTACGAACTAGTACCTATTGTCAACATATTTGACAAATATGATGACCGTTAAAATATTACTCCCGTACTCAGAGACGTCAAATGTTTCCAGGGATTTAATCACTGATATGTAATGTATGACAAATTATGTACGTCAAATAATTAAGTGTCGATTTCTTCGATCAACAATACACAACTAGATATTGGGTCACGTACAAAATCAAAGCTAAATACTGTCCGCGTGGATGACGTGTGACAGCTTATCTTGTTTACTACCGAACTGAAACAAAAGTTTTAAAACAGTTCGAAGTTCAACCTTATTACAACCATGACACCTAGCAAAAAAGGTAGCAAATTTTATGAATAAAATAAGAGCTCACTTTTCAAATGAGGCCTTATTCACCGGGACGTATTTTTTGCGTCGACCCGACATCTAGTTGTGTATTGTTGATCGAAGGTTGATATAATGAACGTTGTGAACGTTGTGAACTAAGTGTGGCAGTTAGAAAGTGTTGTTCACGAATTTTATAAGTAAGATATCAAAGACAGATGATTTTATTTATGTTTCTATAACAAAAAAAAATATCTGATAAAAGAAAACACGAGGTCGAAGCTTAGTATACAATTAATGATATTTGAACGAAAACTATAAGTCACCATCTAAGAGGTTATCTTTTATTACAATCCCAGCAGACCAAAACTGGACATGTGTCTAGATCACGTGATTATCATGTGACATTCTCATACACTTTGATACTAGACAATCAAACAGAATGCTAAACGATTGCTACTTGTCTAGGGAGGCTGCATTCTGATAACCAATCAACTTAGTAGAGATTTGATAATTTATAATAATTAATAATGACAAACCCGTTGGCACGGTGGCAGTGAGAGCTCTTGCTGTGTCGGGGGTAGCGGTTAGATTCCCGCCCGGAGTCAACAATATGTGGAGACATACTTGTTGGCGATGACGTCTGGGTGTCAATTATTATAATCTTATAAAGTATTTGTGTGTGTATTATAGAGTAGTATCAGTGAGTTAGATTCCATAATACAAGCTTAGAGCTTAGTTTGGGCACAGATTACTTAATAGTTACTTGGGTCTAAATTAACCGTAAAAAATTATCGTTTTACCTGATTCCTCTGAATTCTTATCTCGCATATAGATATATGTTCTATAGTTGTTTCCGAGGGAATTCTCGTATGTAAGAATAGTTATTATTCAAGATACAAGATAAGATCGACTGACAATTGGTAAAAAATCAAATTCTATGTCATCAACCGAAAATGTTAGTAGTTTAGTCATCACCTCCGTTGATGCATCTTGACACCCTTTATACTTAAAGGAAAGTCAATTAGCCTGTAATGTAATGTCCCACTGCTGGGCAAAGGCCTCTCATCTGAAGATAGATAGATGATAGATATCAGTACACTGAGGAGGATTAGGCGTTATCACATGCTTGCCTAAAGCGGGTTGGTGATCTAATTTATTGGAAACATGCTTCGCTCAATCAGGGAATTGAACCCGTGACTCCAGTCTTGGCAGGCGAATGGAGACGACCGAGGCAAGAGGAGACCAGTTATGAGCAAGTATAATAATTAAATGCAGAAAATAAAACAATCATTTTCATTTTATGAAATGTATGTTATCTGTATTGTGATATAGGTTGATACAAAAGTTTGGGATAGACAGTTTATAAAATATCTATTACATCTAAATAAGTACGAAATAATGAAAGCTAAGTTTGCATGATTTCATCAGAAAATATCGAAAATTTGCAAACATTTTGCAATTTATAAAATATATTCAACTTTTTTCAATACGTTGATTCTGTTCAAGTAATTTTAAAATGAATGGTTTTTCAATTTCAGTTTGTCCATGTTTATACGAGTATATTTTCTTTCTTTATATTTTTAACACAACTATTTTATTGAAAACCATTTTAATGAACTATAATAAAATAAATTACTAAAGTTATAGAACTAATTTTCCGTAACAATTTTTAATTAAAATTACTATTAAAAAAATTAGAGGACGGACACGCAATTCAGTCTGGAAACAAAACCTCATTTCTACTCTTTTTTAAAAGCAAGGTCAGTTTCCCATTTAAAATTACATCGACTCATGGAATACACAATTTCTATACAAACATAATTCGCGATGCACTTTTGACAAAAACTTTTGAAGACACTAAACGCCACTAGTTTCACTGTGCTTTCGCCACTGATCGCCACTGTTTGCCACGCCTCGAGTCGGCCATATAAGTCAATACCAAATATTTCTGGTGTATTCCTCACCAGGTGTCTGGACAATATTGAATCAACTGAGCGACGGTACACGGCCGTAAACAGCATTCGTCAACAACCTGCCTCTTGATCCTTTCTCTCGAAAAATTCGCCGCCCGTTTACCGCGAACTTTTGAAAAGTTTTCCGACGGCATATCACTTATAGGGATACCTCCAGTGCAGATTTGGAACAGCATCGTAGACAACGATCTACTACACATCTCGTACATCATAGAGTTGAGGGTGAGGGACTTCCCAGAGACAGCCCCCGCGACAGACAGCGCGTACAGAATCCATAGTATTTTAACACTATTTTTCGTCATTTTGTTGGACGCGTCTGATGACTGCCGGGGAGAAACTGATGTTTCCGTCTAGCGTACAGTACAGCCGATGCCACAATAAATAGAGGTGATAACCTGTGTCAATTGTGACAACAGGACAGCGTATAAGTTCAAAACAACAAGTCGGGGGGCCCCGAGTCAAGACGAGTCTGTCGCGATTTGATATTTATAGAATAGATAACACGATTGTTTTTAGAGATTCACTGGAGGTGCTCGGGCAACGATTTGTTCTAATTTGTTCTAATAATGGTTTTCTATTTTGATAGCTTTTTTTATTTTGCTTGTCTCGCTAAAAGTACCCGACTGATAAAGTCTACAAACAATTTGCGAGCTTTTATAAGCAAATGCAATTGCATGCTCAGCTCACTTAACTAATTTGTTTTGCTGTTTTTAATTAAATCAGGTAACTATTTTAGGATTAATTTCACTAATGAGTTCAATTAACTTCTACTTAACTATCCAATTCTATTTAATCCGACTATTTTGAACACTATCTAAATTTGATTATAAAGCATTCAATTATAAAATTGATTGACTTAAATGCTTTTATTAATACTTAGGTACAACTTACCATTGCATCGTCGTAATTTTAAATAGAATTTTTGTAAATAGTAACAATAGTCGCCTACGTTATCTAGTTCAATAATATATAACAAGTAAATATTTATATAAACGAAGGCCGTGTGGACTTGTTTACAACATTTCGACAATCACTACTTATCATTGGAATGAAGCAATTTGATAATAGCGCCGCCCGAATGCTTTTGGAGATTTGATTGACTTATTTTTAAGTTTTATGAATAATATTTTATTCACAACTATTCCGCCCCGCGCCCCGCGGTTTTACCTGCATTGTGCCCGTTCCCGTAAGAATTTTGGGATGAAAAATAGCCTATAACGTTCTCGATGAATGTGGCTATCTTCTATAAAAAATAATTATTGAAGTCAGATCGGTAGTTTCTGAGATAAGTGCGTACAAACAAACAAAAATAAACTCTTCAGCTTTAATATATTAGTTTAGAATTTAAATAGATAAGTTCTTCAAGCATTGCAGCGCTGCTGTTAAAGCGAATTTTTCGTGTGTAGTTTAAGGAATTTATGCTGACATCAATAAGACTGACTGAAGACAGTTTTGTTTACGTCAAAGAAGTCAGTCTAGCCCGTCAAGCACTTGAAAGAAGGAAAAAAGACATGGTATAAATACTGTCCACTGATTGGTGGAATATTTAAAATTCGATTTTTTTTCTCCATTTTTTCACCAATCAGCTCACAGTATTTATTATATCATGTCTTGTCGCCTTCTGTCACGGTTGTTGTGCTAAGAGGCAGACTGTTATGACTATAGGACTTTTAGTAGTTGAAAACATTGTGCAATTCCCAAAATTAGGTTGGTAGGCGATGAATGACGCGTATACAAATTGTGTAATAGTACAGAATATTCGTAAACAATTAATATCAAGTTGTTCAAATAATATTAATCATAATATGAGAGTAAACACCTATCGGGTCAAATAATAGTTCGATGACATGACTATTTATTTATGTTTACGAAATGAATTCCCTTTCCTTATAACCTATACTTAGTGCACACTTTAACCTTTGTAAAATTCCTCCAAATTACCACGAATATGCAGATTTAATGGCAATCAAAGGGATGAACTCTCAATTCCAAGAAAAAAGGCCGACTGCGTAGTACTTGCTCAATACGAAACTAGGCTTTTAAAAGAACATTCTTTGTCATAAAAAAATTGATAACTGTCTCCTGCTTTTTAAATCCGTTTAAAAAAAGAACACAGAATCCTATTCAAAACATGCAAACTCATTCCACAGTTCGACCGTGTAAGCTTTAAAGTTATTAACATACAAACCAAAACAAATTCTCACCTAAAATGTTTATCTAGAGGTCTTACCTGAGAAATATTAGGACTAGGTACTCAGAATATGTCGCCGGCCGCTGATGTAGTGTCGCAATATATTCCGGGAGACGTTTCCCTGGCATGCACACTCCAGATAACAATACAGGTATAATATACGAAGCTTGGAGACGCAAAATGAGAAATGGTACGCATTTAAGAATCGTAGAAACGTTGGTAGCAATCTCTGAAATATTGTGGCGAATGGATTCTTTGTAAGTGAAAATTGTTTTCGATTTTCCGCCACAATTTGAGCGCGAAAAATGAAAATAGTCGTGTATTATTACAGTGGAACAGTTTTTGTTGTTTTGATCTGATTGGGAATATTCAAACTATTTGGTTGGTTTACTTCAGGTTCATTCAAATAACTTTTTGGACGACGTACGGTCAGCCAAATATGTGGTCTACCACCCTACGGTTGAGATTCATTTGAATGTCATGAAACAACAAGGTCAATTTTAAACGTCATAACATAATTGTGCATAGAAAAGTCAACCTTAGCGATCGTTACATCTCGCAGAAACTTTTGTCAAAAGTGGTAGACCACTTTCTTGGCCGACCGTACCGCAATTATGAAATAATTAATATTGAGAAAAAGTATAAGTAAAAAACATTAATTTGTATTGTCCAACTGCAGGGCAAAGGCCTTTCATCTCATTGAAGATTTCAGTACAGTGAGGAGAATTAAGACATACCTAATAACACCGCTTGCTTACTGCGCCTTAATAGGCACGTTAGACCATGTCGGAGGCCTTTAAGAGGTCTAAAATCTCCGACACAGCGTTATCCACTTATCTTCTCGAAATTAATGAATGAATGATTTCAAACCTAAGATATGTTTCAAGTGTAATTGGAAACATGCTTCTCTCGACGGGATAATTAGTAAAGTTACAAAAAAGTGACAATATTGGAAATATTAGTATTATCTCTGATTTGAACAAAATGATGGTCATACTTTACTAATATAAAATCATATTGCACGAATGACCTGCACCTCTTAGCAACCATTGTACTGTAAATTGATCTGACCCAAGTCTTGTAAATGATCCAGTATCATTGGCCTGGCTGACCAGTGAATGTCCGATATTCAAATGATTTGTCATAGTAAATATTGGCCACGGACATTCAAGTATGTAGATGTGAAAAACACTTCATGAGTGCATTCATCCCATTTAACCCTTGTGAAGATTTAAAATAACTACCAATTTCAAATGTGAGTGAGGTTAGTGGCCAACCCTGGTGTCGGAGTTTCTTAAACACCTATATAGGCATCCAACATGGTCTAACAATTTACGTCATGATACATAATTATGATAATTTCTTCTAGATTTCAATTTAATGAGACGAATTTAAAAAAAAAAAAAGTTTTGGACCAAAAGGTAGCCCCGCTTTTGGCCACAAACAACAATTTTAAATCATTAATTCATAATAATCATAAAATTATGCTTTAAAAACAATAAGACTCCAGTGTTAGCTAATAACCTACACGAACGTACTTTTTCATAATAGAACAACCATCAAAATGCAGAAATCTAAACACCATTACATAGACATTACCACCAAAATAAATAACTGACAAACAACAAGAGAGATAGCAATAAACACATTAAATATTTAATTTTGTGCATTAACCAAACAGATTATGTATTATTTTATTGTTATTGTTCTGCTGTGTTTGTTCAAGCAATACCGGCGGACGGGACTTTGTCACGACAGGACTGGGTTCTACTCATTGTGGGGTAGACAAATACTTAGGGTTATCTACATCAGTCTATTTATTCATATTTCCATGGCTTAGTCTAGGAGCTCTTGTTGCTAGGAGAGATGAATTGTTATATCTATTAGACTAGTTTACTGGTGATATTGTATTACCATAGGTTGAATAATGTCTTTTTTGTCTACCTATGTCTTATGTTATGGCTATAGACATATCTTATAGAAATGTTTTGTATAAAATCTAGGATGAAAAAGAACAATATGAATTTTGCTGTCTGAGGCGTAGTTTGACTTATGTAATAAATAAACAAAGTCTGCAGCTTTATAATATTAGTGTAGATTAATAATATGTATTTTTTCGTACAGTACAAATAAAAACGTAAAATCAAGATAACTATTATTACTACATTAGGGGCAACAAAAACGATTACATCAAAAATTAAAACAGCAGTTATTTTTCAATGAGTTTTAGTCAAGAAATTACTTTGTAAATCTTAAGAACAAGTATTTTTAATAGCTTCAGGTGCGACCCTCCAAGGGCATCTCTAAAAGCACTTATCACAAATAATATTTTAATGCCCAAAGAAAACTTTTGAGACTTTAAAACATAACTTCTAAATGATTTGTCCTAAGTTCTTAAAGTGGCTTACTTGCTAAATTACCTGCAAAATGGAATCAAAAGAGAAACAAAAATGTATGGTCTGATTAAAAAAGGTTGAAGTGGTTTTATAAAATGCAATCATACTACTAAATGACTGAACGAATAAGTTATACAGTATAGCGCCTGAGCACACCAAATCACTCTATAATCACGCTTGTAGATAACTGTATTTAGACATGACAGTCCATAAAAACGTATGAAGAAGCTCTCTTGCTAGAGAATAGAAATCTAACAGACTTTTTGTCTACCACACACTTTTTCGTGTTTGACAATATAATTTGTACTGAAATCTGTTAGACAGATAAAAGCCTGTTTAAACTGACAACAGACAGTGTAGTCGCATCGAACATAATAAGCTAAAGACTGCCGTGAGCAACGAACAATATAGTATAAGTAGCAGGCAGACTTGAGTGGTTTAAATTTTGCTACTATTACTCTCGTTGCTTTTCTTTCCAAGCAAACTATGAAACTGAATACGTTAACTGCCCTCGACTAGCTTTCAGAAACTTTCGACTTTGTTTTCTACGCAAATGTTAACTTGTATTCAGTTATAATACTTTGTTACTTCGCCTGGAACATTTTGTCTCCTTTTGTATAATTTAACTCAACTAGAACTTTAAAAGATTAAAGCAGAGCACTTAATAAAAAGCAAATTAGGAGACTCGCTGAGGGAGTTTTCTTTATTTTTAATAAAGACATTATAATAACAGATGTTCATTCATAATTTTATTATGACTACATTAGAGAAGGACATAATGTCTTGTTTGTCGGCTTTGTCACACGCTACAGATTAAAGTTAGTTGTATACAAGCGCTGACATATTATCGACATATTTCAAACAATATTGTGACAGTCTCATCATTCTACAGAACTGAAACTAGGGAAAATATCTCTCCAGAACCCAACAACAAGATATTATGTCGCCCTTTACAGTACTAACTTATTCGATTTTATAAGTTAAAGCAGCGCCCCGCGGTTTTACCCACGTTGTGTCCATTCCTGTGGGAATTTCGGGATGAAAAATAGCCTATGTTACTCGTGGATAATGTACATTTCGAATGGTGAAAGAATTTTTAAAAACGGTCCAGTAGTTTTTTAGCCTATTCATTACAACCAAACAAACAAAGCTTTCCTCTTTATAATATTAGTGTAGACTAGCTACCCCGCGCGGTAGTTGCACCTTCGATCCAATAGATGGTCCTAGTGTGAACATTTTATAGATCGCAATTTTATTATTTTACTAGATTTAGTGAGGTCGCTGATACATTTTGTAGGCCAGGAACACTTCTTCCTCTTTATAAAATTTGTATACATTTTTATGAAACAATTTTAAAATGGAAATCAAAAAGTCATATTTTAAATATTCATGGCGACGCGACAAAAATACACTCGGCGTCACAAAAATCGCACCTTTTAAAAAAGCAACTTTAAAATACTTTTACTCAAACTTTGTCAATAGTAAGGGTATGGTTGTAGGACATCATTGGAAAGGTAATTTAATTGCCTATTAGAAATTATAAACAAATGCATGTGTTTTAAATCTTTTAATTAAGAAAAACATAAAAAATAAAAAAATTACAAAAAATAAAATTAAAAACATTTAAAAAACATACAAACAAGTCCTTAAAATCTAGTGTTTCCGCCTCTTGCCTTGATAACTGCTTCCATCCGATCCTTCATGGACCTTACGAGGGTCACCACTCTCTCCTGGGGTATGTTTTCCCATTCTTCCATCACGGCATCCTGGAGCTCTTGGAGGGAGGTGGGAGCAGGATCTCGTGCTCGTACATGCCTCTTTACATCGTCCCAGAGATGCTCGATCGGGTTCAGGTCTGGGCTTCGTGCTGGCCAGTGCATAACAGGGATCTCAACCTCTTCCAAGTAGTCCCGCACAGCAAACGCAGTGTGGCAACGGGCGTTATCATGCATTAACATGAACCCATCGCCAACAAAACCGGCATACGGGACCACATGGTCTTCTAAGATCTCCGTTATGTACCGCCCAGAATTCAGAGACCCTTGCCCGCGACCACCGCCAGTCCGAGAGACGCACACAAGTTCCGTCTTCCCATCGACGGATATGCCACCCCAGAACATACAGGAACCACCTCCGTATTCGACGGTTTCCTGAATACAAGGTTGAGTAAAACGCTCTCCTTTTCTTCTGTACACTCTTCTGCGTCGGTCGTTGCAGAAAAGACACACTCTTGTCTCATCGGTGAAGAGAACGGCCCTCCACTAGTCCAGCGTCCAGTTGATATGCTCCTGAGCAAATTGCATCCGTTCTCTTCGATGTTGCATGGTCAGTTTTGGGCCCCTAGCAGGTCTGTGAGCACTCAATTTCTTTTCTTTCAATCTTCTTCTAATTGTAGAGACACTCACAGACGTTCTGCGAGTTGATCGGAGCTCTTGTTGCACCTCAACAGTATTGCTGAAGCGGTGGCGCAACGACGTGGACACAATGAAGCGGTCGTCTCTTTCGGATGTGCAGCGTTTTCTTCCGGATCCACGTCTTCGGGTATAGCCACCAGTCTCACGGAACCGTTGGTATACTCGGCGAACCGAGAATCTGCTTAGGTTCAACTGTCCAGCAATGTCAGCCTGTCGCAGTCCTGTTTGCAATAATGCAATGATTTGAGCGGCTTCATCAGGGGTTGTATCCATCTTCAGGTGTTATTCTTTAGCGTATGTGGTTCCAGTGTGTTTACTCTAGCGTCCGGGTAGCGAATGACCCATTTTTTACCTGGACATGACCTTTTATACCCTTTTAAGGTAGCTCAACTAGCGCTCCTTAAGTGAGCACTTTTTTCAACATTTTGTTGATTGGTCCCTGGTTAGAAATGGTAATTGTTTTTTTAATGATTCCGGTAATTAATGTAAAGGTATTGAAGTGCACTTTACAATGATATATAATTTTTACACGTGGTATGTATGTGCTATATTTTAGGAGCGATTTACTGAAAAAAACATATAGGTGCGATTTTTGTGACGCCGAGTGTATAACGAAAGAACCGGCCTTAAAAATAACTTTACTGATCTTTATTAGAAAAGTGGGGTTACGGGAATTATGCCTACCACTAACTGTCATTTCAAACAGGTTGAAAGGAGCTAGGGGTATTTTTATGACGTCCCCTAGGACTGGAATTTTAATGAGGGCTTTGTGGACCCCAAACGATGAGTTATTGTCATCCCTCAAATCTTGCTGATCACTGTACGGCTCACTTTGTCACTTCAAGTTACATTTTTGGAGTTTTTTGGCTACAGCTTTGTTGCTTCCCTATAGTTACAATCCGTGCATGAAGATGTTGAATATTTGAAGAACCTTGTTGATATAATATTTTTATAATACCTACTTTATTATCTAACATATAGACGTCAAAGGCTTCCTTATTAAAAAAATATTAGAAATTTTGACATTGAATGTATGAAAAAATATGTCAATTAGTTAATTCTCTAGTTAATGGGTGCTTTTAAGGTAAAATATACAACAGCGGTCAACATGCTCATAGGCTGACTCAATATTTGGATATATAACATTTTCATCATATTAAGATTTTTAAAGTACAGAAATTTTAAAATGGTATAATGTAGTTTATATCTCCCAAAACCCAAAAGACTGTAAAAAAGCTAACTGTTCAATTCGAATTTATTTTTACCCAAAAATGCATACTGTACTCATTGTTACGGTTTTACATACAGTTAAACAAACTATAGTTATACGTCAGATAAATCAATAGACTTCCAACGGATTCCCGAATTCGGCACGGAAGGGAAGTTTTTTAGTGTTTTTTAGGTCGTCATTCAGAAAAAGTTTTCATGGATTGGAAATATACAGACAGAGAACATTTTAAAAAAGATAATTCATTTGCAGATTTAAAGCAGGGAAATAAGCACTTTAATAGACTGGATATAAGAACTTAAATGATTTAGAAATTAATTTAATTTAGAACTTAATGCAGGACTTTTATATCTTTGTTCCTAATTAGGCAGACGTGTAAATATTTGTTCAATGACAGACAAAACAAAGGATGTAATGAAATCTGCCAACATAATCGTTTAATAATTTACGCTTAATACAAAATCTACCAGTAACAGTAAGTAGATGGTAGGTAGATACCACTAATAACCGAATCACTAATTCTTGATTTTCAGAAATAAGACTTCGAACTACTCGAGTATAGGATACTCCTTGTTTTGCTTTTTTAACTAGAAGCGCCCCACAGTTATACCCATTTTGTCCGTTCCGGTGGAAATTTTGGGATGAAAAATAACTTTTAACGTTCTCGTGGAATTTGGCTATTACAAAATGAATGATTCAAACCGGATTGATAGTTTTGAGATTAGCGCGGTCAATCGCTGTATTATATTAGGTACACTAGCCGCACCCCGCGGTTCACCCACGTTGTACCTGTTGCCGCGAGAATTTCGGGATAAAATGTATCCCATGTGTTATTCTGATGTACCTACTATATACCTACTATACTGTAAAGTTTCATCCAAATCCGTTCAGTAGTTTTTGAGTGAAACAGCAACAAACATACATCCATACATCAATACATCCATTCTCACAAACTTACGCATTTATAATATTAGTAAGATAGGAAGTAGGATAGTAGGATTAGATATAGACAAAAGGAAGCATAGTAAAGGTAAAAAGAAAAGACGTGGACAAAACCGCGGGGCGCTGCTATAAACAAATGAAAATGAGCTTAGTAAAATACTCAAGCTCAAACTTCAGACAGGCAAACATCTTAAACCCTAAGCTTGGAACTCCAGCTTGGAGCATGTTTCAAAAGTTTAGTACCTTCACGATAATTGTATCGTTCTCTTAAAACATTGGAAACCTTTTATGTTTTAACTATAGTGTAGTGTTATATTTTTTGTTAAAAAAAATACAAATGATATATTTTTTATTGAACTATTATTATAAATTAGCTGTTCTTATATAAGATTAATAAGACTCAAATTATCATAGATTTAAAAGAAAAGATAGATACACAATATTATCATATCAGTAACTTAATTTTATTAAAATATGTTTTGTCTAAATAATATGATTTTGTGTTCACAACTACACGTATTTTATTTTAAACATTTGGTCAATTCAAAAAACATGTTAATACTACTATTTTCATCTTTACTTCAACTAGCATTTAAACTTAATTTTCATTATAATAAAAATTAAGTAGGTGCCACTTTTACTTAAGAGGGAAAGAGTAAAAGTATTTTCTGTCTCTCTCTCTCTCTCTCTTTTAATCCTTATTCGAACTAGAGCATTATCAGGGGTCTATCGAATTTTAGCCAACTAATATAATGTATAAATTAATAATTACTCAGATAATTGCATTCAGTGGCAATCATCTAAAATTAACTGCATTCCGATATTCCTACAAGTACATAGCACTAAGTAGTATCAGACACAATCATCTACTTATCTAATCACCTGATAAATTAATGATTACAATTTACGTAAATGCGGCATTTTGATATTACCTATCTTATATTAGGCTGAGTGCAGGCTATAGCCAAGTCAATCTTAAGATAGTCTGTATTAGTATCTATGGAACGCACACTAAAAACAAGACGGTTTTATAGAGCAAATTTTATCTGTTGTGTTATGATCTGCAATCGACCATAGGGTGCGTTGCCATTAAAGCGGCGAGAGCTTTACGCAGAACTGTGATGTGTTCAATCGACCAATCTTAGTGCATTGAAATTGTCAATAACTCTAAAATCATAATATTATGCCTCCGCATGATAGCACACTCCCGCCTCCGCGTCGTAGCATTACTCCCACCTCCGCATCGTAGCGCACTCCCGCCTACGTATCGTAGCACACTCTCGCCTCCGCATCGTAGCATACTCCAACCTCCACATCGTAGCACACTCCCGTCTTTGCGTCGTAGCACACCTCCACCTCCACATCGTAGCACACTCCCGCCTCCTCGTCGTAGCTCACTCCCACCTCTGTGTCGTAGCACACCCCCACATCCGCATCGTAGCACCTGCTTTAATGTATCGACTGCATAAGTGACAACGTGTCATCAGTCTTACGCACGTTCGTGTGCAAAGACTCTTAGATAAAGTTCCGTATCAGTTTGATCTTTAACGCCTGTATCCTTTTTTATTATGAACCAATGTTTTTGTCAGTCTTTTACCATCAGTTGCAAGTGAAGTACTTTAGGTCAGTGATACAGTGTTCTAGATTGAACAACCCAGCACTTAGTGTTCATAATAATGACAGATCGTCTGTCAAGCAGTCACTGTAAGTTCTATCTCTTCGGAGCTACCATCAACACGATCTTAACTTGTTCCTGATTTACGAAACAATCCTAACTCAGTCGTACGGTTCCACGAATAAGTTGAAACCACTCTTGTTTGTGTAGTATAGTTTTGTTTTTTAATTCCAGTTTTGACACAGTTGATCCGATTTCGATTTGCTATGAATTCGGTCGTTACATAGAAACTCCGTTGATTTGTTTTCTATAAAGTGTCTGTAGAGCCAAATAGGTGCACATTGAGAGGTCAAAGAAGAAAGTTTGTTGGATTCGTCAGTAACCTCTCTCTACTGGCTATCTGAGACAGCAAATAAAGTCTTGATATTGTTTTTATGAAAATAATTATAATATTAAATGGCGGCAAAAATAATATAATTTTGTACCATACGAACAGGGACAATTCTACCAGTTTTATCAAATTGACTCAAATTCAAATTCAAATTCAAAATGTCTTTATTACATCAGATCATTACAATCATTTATAATCGTCAGCTTAAAATTAAGTTTACGTTAGTTCACATCGCGCCACCTACTGAGAAGAACTAACAAGAAACTCAGTGGGGTTGTCATTTTTTTTTTAATGATTGTATTAACAATTTTAAGCCTTAGATAATAGAGCAATTCATTTCCAAACGTCTGAGTCTAGAAGATACTCTGAAATAGAGTAATATGCCTTTTGGCTGAGTCTATGCTTAATAAACTTTTTGAATTTAATAAAGGAAAGACTTACCACGTCGTTTGGTAGTTTGTTATAAAAACGTATACATTGACCTACGAAGGAGTGAGACACTTTATGGAGCCTAATAGTGGGCACAGCGAGCTTATTTTTATTCATAAGATTAATTTGGTGGAGATCACTGTTTTTCTTAAATTTACTAAGATTTTTGTGCACATATATGAGGTTTTCATAAATGTATTGTGAGTGTAATGTTAGGATGTTAGTGTATTTGAATGTGCTTCTCAGTGATTCCCGTGGACCCATCATATAGATGGCTCGAATAGCCCGTTTCTGGAGCACAAAAATGGAATCTATGTCAGC
Organism: Cyclophora albipunctata; assembly: GCA_963082685.1. NCBI lineage: Eukaryota > Metazoa > Arthropoda > Insecta > Lepidoptera > Geometridae > Cyclophora > Cyclophora albipunctata. The sequence continues at coordinate 4,832,006 of OY720123.1, forward strand.
GGCACTACCCCAAAGCAGTAGACCGTATGACATAATGCTATGAAAGTAGCTGAAATACACTAAACGCGCGGTGTCAACATCGGTCAGTTGACGGATCTTTCTAACAGCGTAAGCTGCTGAGCTAAGTCTACCAGATAACGTTCTATATGCGGGCCCCATTGTAACTTAGCATCTAATGTAATGCCTAGAAAGACAGTCTGATTGACCACTTCAAGTTCCTCATTGTTCATCATAACCCTGGTTTTTACTTGTTGAACGTTCTTAGTAAAGAACCTGACACATTTAGTTTTACTATTATTTAAAAGCAGGTTATTAGCACTAAACCAGTGACTATAGTGCTAACGCAGCTGCGCATTATAGAAAAATCGGTATTTTAATCACTATATAGTATAAAATAAAGTCGCTTTCCGCTGTCTGTCTGTCCCTTAGTATGCTTAGATCTTTAAAACTGCGCAATGATTTTTATGCAGTTTTTTTTAAATAGAGAGAGTGATTCAAGAGGTATAAAAAATTCTGAAATTCCCACGGGAACGAGCACAACCCGGGTAAAACTGCGGGGCGCTGTTAGTAATTAAATATTCCATACTTATGCACTTATCAGTGTTCAAAACGTTCGATACGACTATAGAATTGCCATGAAAAATTAATGTTGTTCCGTTATTCCTATCACAGACTCTCGGATAGTCATAAGCATCACAGTCATAAGCCGGCTTAATTAAATTATTAACGGCAAAATCACAGTACAGAGTATAGGCATAGGTAAAATATAATAGGCTTTAGCGCTTGCATAAAGCGGATTTAGGTATATTTAGTTTATCTCTCTTGCACACGGTAATGAATATATTTCTATTTCATGCAATCTATCGTACTTAACGAGTGTCATTTGTTTTATAGTAAATCGTTTATAGTAGACGATTTTAAAGCGTATACCGATACTCAAAAAAGTTCTTTTTATTAAAATCTTTCCATATCAAATAGGTAGTTGTACTATTGGAATCTTTTTCTAACCGGAAAGAGTACAAGAAATCTCTTCATAAACGACTAAAACATGAAGTCACAAACATTAAAAAGAAAATAAAAACATATAGAGGCTCACTGTCTTTGAAGTTAGGTAAAAAATGTAGCCGTAATATAACTAAATATGATTAATGCCTAAAAGAGATATTGCTCTAGGCCTCGCCTTAGCAATATAATAATGTATTTAGCAGTAGACTGTCCACCAAAATCTGAATCAGTCACGCAACGCAGATTAGTACAATACTAGCTCTATGCTTGTTAGAAGTGCGTCACAACACAAATCAACTGAAATGTTGAGTTGAAATGCAAATGCTTCTGAAACACGCTGCTGCCGCGCGTTCGTTCCATTAATTAGGCGCTCTTAGTCCTCCATCCATAGTATGTTTTAGATACACCATTATACTTAGGCAATAAACATATCAAATCATACTGTAATGTAAGATGAACTTCAATAGTCTCAGAATGGATTATATTACGAAGCCTTGACGTATACGTGAAAATTCCTAACCATTAATTAATTTCGTGCAGGTTAGTGGCCAACTGTTTTAGACCGCCTAAAGGCCTCTGACATGGTCTAACGGTTGAAACAACCGGGACTGACTGCTTAACGTGCCCTACACAGCGAACACGTAATATATTAAAACTCAAGTGAAAACGCGCGGCAAAGCTAATGTTTCTACGTTTTCAGCGTTCAGTTGTTTAGTGTGGTATAAAATCTATATAGATGCGTTAGTATGCTGTGTGCCGGTCAGCCGACCGCGGCCCTTACTGGCGACCTTGCCGCATAAATAGACCGCCGTACTCTGTCGCCAACTCGCACAGTCACAACAGTTACTAGCTAGTCTTATCAGTAAAATGGCACGATTGCAACCTAATCGAGATACATCGATTAATCGGAAACATTTCGACAAGTGTACCGAATTTGTTTATACGTTGTTGTGAATCTATTTTAAAATGTCGTCGCATTCGTCGCCTGCGGGCAGGAAAAGTTAGTTATTATTAGTGTATTATTTATATTGAAGTGATACTGGAATTTGCAGTGGAGTTTTGGTGTTTGAGTGTTCGATGTTATTGTGCTTTTTACTTTCATTAAACAAATGAAATTGGTCTTGATGCGTACTTTCTAGACTTTTTTGACGTTTTTACATCTGCTTTCGGTTTGGTTTCATATAGTTTCTGAAAACATATTTATTTACTAAGATTATTATAGTTCAGTTGCGTAGTGGTTGATAATGATTGAAATGCAAATAGAAAAATCTATTTGCTTAATACTTTGGGTTGGCTTTAAAGTGAAACCAATGCAATGTTTTAACCTGAAAAAAATAATTTCTTTTTACAACTATGTATTTTATTCAGATTGTCACTTTGTTAATGTTTTTTCTTTACATACCTCATAAAATACTTCATTCAGTACAAAGTAAGTACTTCGCTCTTCCTCATTCAGTGTCCCAGGCATTGAGTATTTATTTACAAGATGTCCACAAACCGGCTAGTTTTAAAGCAAAGCACTTATCAGAATTCGAGCTCTTGTGGCTAGTAAACTCGCCTACGCAAACGAGGACGTTTAACTGAAATAATATTTTTTATATTCAATAAAAATGTAATATTTATTCACGATGTCATTCAGTTTTTCCATTTTATATAGTTTTAAATTATTTAAATAAAAACTTAATAAATTTAAATGTTTCATTAGTAAATAAGCCTGAAACGTTAAATATTCATCTCGAATGATATTTTAATTTATCTTTTCGTACGTACGAATCTTAGCTCTATTAAATAGAAGCTAATTTTAACCAAACTAATGAAAGAATAGCTCGTTCATTGTTCTAAGACACCTGTTGATGGCTAATCTGCATTAAACAAATCGACAACTGCTATTAACACTACGCTAACTCTAATAAACATTAGTTTGAGCTCACGTTTAATACGATTACTGAAAAAATGAAATTTTATGAGATGAGACAACTTTTTAATAAAAATTGGATGTTGTTTGGATTATTTTGGAAATACTCGTACAATCAATATAGAAAACAAAATTACAAGTTACCCAAAAAACTAAAGGGTTGGCGATGTTTGGGGGAGACCTTTGCTCAGCAATGGGGCAATATATTAAGGAAAAAAGGCATCACTATTATTCCGTATTTAATATATTATATATGTCACAATTTCTCTCGAGTTTCATAAAAAAATATACTTCGAGTTAATACTATTTATTTATTGATATCGAAATGTCCGCAATACGGTGAAACAGTACGGTAATATGTTAATTAAAACATTAACAGTGGTAATATCGACCTTAACAAGAAATACATAATAAAAGCAGAAACCATTATACGTAATATTTTTATTTTCCTATTCATTTTTTATCATCTTGTTAGCACCTTTGTTATTAATTAAGTACAGTACCTGACAGTAAGCATTACCCATTGACTTCTGGAGGGTATTTGGTTATTACTAACGAAACAGTTGGAAGGCTAGCTACGAACTACACAAGTTCTAGGTTACTAGCAGCGCTCCGCGGTTTTACACGCTCTGTGCCCGTTCCAGTAAGAATTTCGGGATGACAAAATAGCCTATAACCTTTCTATTGAATGTGGCTATACATTACAAAAAGAATAATACAAATTAGATTGGTAGTTTTTGAGATCAACGCTTCCAAACAAACAAAAATCTTTTGAGCTTTATTACAGTAGTATAGATGTGACAGAGTTAAGAGCTGTGAGTTGTGAGGGACATAATTGAATGAATCACCATCCTTCACCAAGGTTAGGATAGGTAATCATTTTTGTCAGGTACTGTACACATTTGAACTAACTAACTAGCTTGCATGAAAAAATGTAATAAAAAGGTCACGAAAAGTAAAAGAAGTCGTTAATTGAGGGTCAATGACCACAAGAACAATAGAATTACAAATATTCAGAGCGACCAAAGATTTTATTCTCATATACAACCCCAAATTGAATTCATAAAATCCTTTCAACGTTAGTGGAATGTTCAATATTAAAACTCCTTCATAATGACCTTTCAGTGTTTTCTGTTTTTTTTCTATAGACGTTTACGATATTGAGATCTCTATCCGATACCATTCAATCGATAAAGACTTATTTTCATACTATAAAATAAAATCTTATTTTCATACTACAAATATAATATGGTTTTCGATATGTTTTAAGCAACCTTTATTTATAATTTTTTAAATTTTTTAACAGAGATAAAATATGAGCCAGTAAAGCCCCAATGCAACGCAAATCTTTTACCCTACAGTGGGGCGTAGCGATTGTAGAGACTTTTACCGCAAAACTCTCTTCCATCTTTAAAAATATCTTTCGTGCCGGCTGGACAAAATATCGACACATTTTTTACACGGAACAAATATGTCATACTTGTATTAGTTTTTCTTTACGTCGAACCAAGAAATGTTACAACAGAGTCAAAACAAGTTAAAGTATTCAGCCAGTAATATCAGTCACTAAGATATTTACACTGACAAAGATAGTAAATAATAGTTTATTTTTTCTTCTTCATCGAATGGATGGTCAACCTGACCAATCCTGGTGTCAGAGTTATTGAGCCGCCAAAGGCCTCTGACATGGCTCATGTAACGACTACTATCCGTAGAAAGTAACCGGGTCCCACGGCTTAACGTGCCCTCCGAAGCACGGAATCATCTTACTTTTCGGGCAATCAGGTGATTCAGCCTGCAATGCCCTAACCAAACTGAGGGCAGTCTCACAAAGAGATTATTAATAGTTTATTAATTCACCATCAATGTATAATGGCAGTGAGAGCGCTTACTGTGTCGGGGGTTGCGGGTTTGATTCCCGCCCGGAGTCAACAATATGTGAAGACATTGTTGTTGGCGACAACGTCGGGGTGCCAATTATATATTCTTATAAATTATTTGTGTTTGTATATGTAGTAGTATCTGTGAGTTAGATCCCATAAAACAAGTAGAGCTTACTTTGGGTCTAATTAACCGTGAGTGAATTTGTTCGGGTATATTATATTATTATTAATGAACAGATTTGGTTTCCTATTTATTTCAGTAGTGCTGAGCTCGCTCTTGGAAACGGATCACTACGAGAGTCTCGTAAAGGATCTAACATGTATCAAATGCGGGAAATACATGAAGCCACCCATTCACCTGTGCGTTGATGGGCATAGCATCTGCGGCACTTGCTTCACCAAAAGCTTTGAATGTCATATTTGTAAGGTTAGTTACTTCTCTTTTCCAGCTGCTTACCTAAACATCAACAAAGATTCCTTCATTCATTTCGAATAAGTTAGTCGCCAATCTGGGTGTCGAAGTTTTTAGACCGCCTAAAGGCATCTAATATGGTCTAACGATAGGATTGAAATAATCGGACCGACTGCTTACTGTGCTCTCCGAGCCTCCAGCGAGTTCTTTAGAAAGCCAATGTAATAAATAAACCCACAAATAAATAAACCCACAAATCAAATAAAAAATAAATAAACCCACAAATCAAATAACTTTGCCTTTATTACTCGTAAAAAAACAAAGCTTGTAAACTCGGTTAATAACAAAAAAACTGTTTACAAAATGTTTTTTTTCTTATGTTTTTTTAATGATATAGTTTGCCAACTTCGCACCTACAAAAAATCCAACGAAAAAAGAAGAATTAAGCCTAATCACCACTCAGATGAGCGAATGTGTGGAAATTAGAACAAAAAATTACATTATATTTTAGTCAGTTGCCAATAGCCAGTTTGCCAGTTGGGATAGTTTCACAAAACTGAAACTACTTACTACATTCGTAAATAGCAACATGACGTTATAAGTACGTTACAAGTATTTATTGGAAACCATTAAAATACCAACATAGAAATATTTACGTGAAATAACTAACATAGCAACAACGTTTCCATATTTCAGATTCGTACTAAGTCATTACGTATTCATGTATTGATTTGGTTACAAGTTTCTGGAATAATAGGTATATAAGTATCTTCCAGGAGATTCTTTAATCAATTAAAAATGAAGTGTGTTAATTATGTGATATAACCAAAATTACTCAAAGTTCATGTGATGTGATTTATAAACACAAAAAAAGAGTACATAATGCTTACCGTCTTTGAAAAACAAAGCATAATCAATAAATTACCTATACTTTGAAAACCAATAACATTGCTACTCATACAGTATCGTGCTTATACAAAACTTTCTCGAATTCTAATAGAAAATTCTTGAATATTCCAGAAAGACTTCTCCCAAATCAGGCCAGTGGTTTTAGAGTCGTTGGCAAATAAGATGCTGTTTCCTTGCACCAATGCTGGCTGCCCAAGGCACGCCACTTTACCTTCCTTGGAGAAACATTCAGCACATTGCCAATACAGAATCATCAACTGCTTTATGTCTCGAGTTTACGGTCAGTCTAATCATGTACTAGCTGTTAAACCTAGTAGTTTATTGTTTTATGTTCTATTGGTTAAAACCACAAAGCTAACCCCATTAGTGTTTGGTATTTTGTGGCAAAGTTTGTTTCCATTTTATGAGTCTAAATTCGTATGACTAAAGAAGTATTGTTTCTTATCAGCGCCCTTCAATAATCAACAATCAATTAATCAGTGTTGTAGAAGACTTATCTTTATCATGTTGATAAGATACGGACCTAATTATTTTGTTTGTCTTTGACAATATTGATAAAATAATGGCAACTGATTTTTTTTTCTTCGACTAATTTATAAATATCTTAGGGCTTTTTCAACGTAAACGTTTTTAGCTGACTTGCTGTAATGCTGCAGTGATAGTCCCAATGTGCATTGTGCACTGCAAGGTCGTTTGGCGTACCAGCAATCGATTTTTATACTTTACTCGCGGTGCAGGATGATTAAAACCGCTGAAATTGAAAGAGCATTTTGTTTTCATTGCGGTGTTTGTGTTGTCATTTGTTTACCTCAAAAATAATTTTAATATATGAAAGCTACGCGAAGTTTTTTTTGGTGAAACGAAGAACTTTTGGTGAAAAGGTTTCAAATCTAATATTTATGTTTATAACCTTACAGGAGATTGTACATGGGAAGGCAGGGCCGGAGAATGGATGGATCACTGTTTTTCAGAACATAAGCAAAGGGTGACTGACCTGCCGTTCATAACTGTGAAAGACAAATGGAACCCGAAGAGAAATGAACCGGTGTTGAACTACTTCTTGTTGAGGTGCTATGAGAAAGTGTTCAATGTTTACCAGATTTACGACAAACGGGGTGGTAAGTTTATAATAAAACACTTAGAAAACTTGAATCAAGTTTCTTGATAAAATTGCCATATATTTTTTATGGTTTACGATGAGAGTCACTGTGGTTTTTGCTTGTCTGGCGTTCATTTTTTTTACTACCAATTTCCAATCCAGTCCAATTTATTATATTTTTGGTATTTGATAACTAAATTTGTAAAAAAGGCTTTAATTTGCATTGATTTTTAAATTTTTCATACAAATTGCCTTTGTATACATTAATTACATTTTACCATTCTCATCTAAGACATGCACGTTTGAGATAAGCGTACATTTTTAAATTCTCCGAGAATTATCTCTACCAGACGGTTCCAACATATTCTTTGTACTTTGTGTAGAATTCTAGGACAATCTAATTTTGTTCCTGAAACACATCTGTTGGAATTTAAAAATAATGTGTGGTGTGAATAAACGTAATTAGATTAAGTTTTTGTACCTGTAAATTTTGTAATTATAAAATGTAACACCTCGGTGGTGGTCTAGTGGTAAGTGCACTCGCCTGCCAAGAGGTCCCGGGTTCAATTCCCAGGTCGAGCGATAACATATCTCCTACTTTTCAAACATGGCTCGGGTTTGAAATCACGAATCCGCATTTGACAAGCGTAGTGATTACGCTTAGTCCTCCTCAATGTACTGATACTTTCTGTGAGATAAGAAGCCTTTGCCCGGCAGTGTGACATTACAGGTCAATGCTTAATTATTTTAAAATGTACACTTTTTAATCTAATTCTAATCTAAGAGATATGCGACGAATCCTATAAAGCAGAGGGGCAATATGTTTTACTAGTCGAAATCTAGAAGAAGATAGTTGGCTATACTCCACCGCTGAGGCATGTATATACATGCCTCATGCCCTGTTGTATATATTGTATATTTTTATTGAAAGGTAAATCAAACTAACTTTTCTTCTATACTGTACTTATATCAGAATTTTTTTTCCAGGTAGGATGATGTGGACTGTGCTGGTCAATGATGATCATGCAGAGAAATTTTATTTTGAAATTGATTTATTCCTTCCCAATTTACCCAGCAAAAGGATTATTTACAGGTTAATAAATATATTATTTACACTTACTAGACTAACAATTCTTAGTTAAATAGTTAAAGAATAGGATGACTTGTATGTCTTACGTTGCCTTGCTGTATAACCAAGCATTTACAACAAGGCATCCTGTTGTAAATGCTTGGTTCTACCGGCCGCATCTGACTGCAAACTGCATTTGTTTCTAAGAATCTGTTAGAAATTAATTGTGCGTGCTGTCACTGTGGCGTGTTGTCACTGTGGTTTGTAGTCGCGGTGTGACCGCAGATTGAAGTACCAATTTCATAGACATTAGACAGACATTCATAAACATGTAATGTCACCTGCAGCCTGCAGCTGCACAACTAGAAGTCAGCGGCAGTCTCAGTTCAAACTGTTTCTATTTTCCAATCTATACTTATATTATCATTCATTATTCTATGCTACCAAATCATAAGTTATAGTTTAATAATAATACTAAGCGAACAAAAGCAGTATATCCTAAACTTCTTATAAACGAACTAATGAAAAAATATGAAAGAAAAGTTCTAAACAAAAACATCGTGTTTACTCAAATATGACTATACAACATACAGCTTACCATTTTCGTTCAAAATATTTATTTCCTAAGGGAGCATACAAATCTTTTTGTGCAATTTGTGCAAAAAGTTTTGCTCGTTTTCGTTGTACTCGCGTTAGGTACCTAATGTGTTTGAATTTATTATCTTCAAGAGAATTGAGCGCAGCAAAATTGAAAAAATATTTTATAAGTTAACTTTTATTATTACGAGAGTAATTTGTGTTACCATTTATTATATATTTAAAGGCATATAAAGAGGAAAAATGTATGTATGTCGTTTGTTATGGAAATTAAAGCTCAGCGAGATGGCGAGCTCAAAAGAACGTGAGCGAGCGAGCGAGTCACTAGCATTTCGGTGCCCGCGCGGTTTCATACAAAGGTGAACCGTCGCGTGCGCCCGTCGCGTGCGCCAGTCGCGTGCGCCCGTCGAGTGCGCCCGCTTAACGCAGTTTCGGCCCTTTTACATCTATGTAAAGACTTTTGCACAAGCATGCCTTACTTGCCAGTCCATCATGCCCTGCAACTGGCAATCCAAATAAACTTTATCTTGAATTTACTGACTTATACTAATACTTAATTTACAGTTTGTGAAGCGGCCTATGTAAATTACGCCTATTGAGTCATATAATACAATATTTTATAGTACAATCACAAAGATTAAATGTTTCTTTTCCAGGCGTCCTTGTAAATGTGAAACAGACGCCGATTTTCTGGAGCACACACAAAACGTGTACATTCCTGTCGAAAATGTGTTCGCTATGCTTGATGAGGAAGAAGCCATGAATTTCATTGTCAGAATCGGTAATTATAAAATTGAACTTTAGTTTATTGTTTTTAAATGTTAATTAAAATTAATTATAAGGCTCATAAAGAGAATGAAATACAAGAATAACGTAAAAATAGTATACAGTGTTGAAGAACATTTTTCTTACTACGTATTTAATATTGATTTGATAAGTAAGTTCGAGTAGGTCAGTGGCCAACCCTGGTGTCGGAGTTTTTAGCCCGCCTAAAGGCCTCCGACATGGTCTAACGATTGAAACAACCGGGACCGACAATTTAACGTGCCCTTCGAAGCACGGTAGCGCTCAGACAGAAATGCCACTATCGGACACCCATCCATGTAGGGTTTGAGCTGCACGTTGCTTTACAATCGCAATGAACTAACGCCACGAGCACTACTATTTATTTGATGATGAAACTTTGACAAGCTTCAGATATGTCAATGATTCTACAAACAATAACCATTAAAATCAAAACCCTTTTGCAAAGATACATATATGTTGTTCGACAGTTTGTGCAAATGTGCATACCTACTAATAGTTTTCAGAATATGCAATATCTCATACGGAACATTCTCCGCTGCCTGTGCACATATTTTTTGTGTTTTTGTTATTGAAAGAAGCAAGGAATTTTTCAATTTGAATACAGATCCACGATTCTAGCCGTTAGCTGTCTAGTGTTTAATATGTGCGATACGGATTCAATCTCGGGTTTATTTTATCTTTCGTTATATCGGTGAGAAGATTGTCCTTTGATTTTTTGTACTCGTTTGTAACTCGTATTTACTTTTATGAAAGTTGAGTAGTAAATGTACAATTATTATACTGATTAATAATAATTGTTCCAATATTATAAAGAGGTGCAATGTATAAATTTTACAATAGGAAGATTTAAGAAAGTAGTTTTTTGTAAGTATAGAATTTCTAATAATAATAATAATAATAGGGGGTCGTTAGAGGCACAGTCGATTTCGGCTGTGTGATCCGGGGGTGGAAGTGTTAAAGGGCATAACGCCGCGAGTAACGTTTAGAGAAAGCGCAGCACACCTCTCTACACCCCCGAGTCGCCCGCACCGATGTTGCCCCCTTGCCGTCTCTACGTCGGCTGTTTCGGGGGGCCCATCCAGCGGGCGGCGAGCCACGGCCTGCCGCCGATAACTTGTTTAACACTTGTTATGGCAGGTGCCGACCTCTTTGCAATATCCCATTCCCAGTCCATCCAACCTTCATTTCCATAGCCCAGCCTTTTTCTTTCATTTTTACTTACAATAGTCCCTACTTCTGCAGGTACACATTCCCGGACATGTTGTACTGATGTGGTCGGGAGTGTGTCCCTGCAGTTGTAATCCATTACATTAAACATCTCCAAAGGGCCTCTACGAGTTGGATCTGTATCCCCTCGCATGCCTCTCAAAAAGACCGGGCTTGTCCCGTGACTCCGAGGAGAAACACTATAATAGTAAAATATTACTTTCTTCCAGGGGAAGTGGAAAATCTGCCATTACTGGAAACACCCACAGAGAGCGAGAGTCTTATTTTGCTGGCAAACGACGATCAGAAGGAATAATCGTACTTAAATGTGATAAGAAAACTAGAAAATTTAGGAAAAATAAAGATTTTGTATTACTATTACATAGCATAATTAGTGTACTCGCTGTTCCCGCGATTTTACTCTCACACGATAGATGGCGCTACGATGCAAGATAGCACATAATAACGCACCATCGTTAATCTCTAATATGTTATGAGATTTCAACATGTTTAACCATATATGTTGAATGACATTAGCCCATCTTACCCATACCGGCTCCCGGTATGTCAACAGTTGCGGCGAAAATTTGTTTATACCGGGAGCCGGTGTTTCAACATACAAGAGGTTAATAACAATCTTAACTACAGTTAAAAAAGGTGTGATCCAAAAAATAAAAGGTAATTTAAATAAAATTACCTTTTATTTTTAATCACGTTAAAAAAAGGGAATTCTGTATTTGTTATGTATATTTTGTTTCACCCTGATATGAAAAATACTGACCGATTAAAAAAAGAACCGCCGTACTCAGAGACGTCAAACGCTTCCCAAGTAGAGATTTAGCCTGGCCGCATACGTGCGGAATCCGAATTCGTTTTCCGAATTCGTTTTCCGTATGCGGAATTCCGTGGACCTAGCGCAGACGTTCGTTTTTTTGCATTAGGATTTGTAAACTGCCAGTACGTTCAGTGGGGAATTGGTTTGATTTGTTTTTAATTCCGCACGGAAATTTCCGAATGTGTGCGCCGGCACAAACAAAACGTATTCGTTTTCCGCATTCGTTTTCCGCATGCGGAATTCCGTGGAACTAGCGCAGACGTTCGTTTTTTTGCATTAGGAATTGTAAACTGCCAGTACGTTTAGTGGGGACTTTTTTTAAATTCCGTACGGAAATTTCCGAATGTGTGCGCCGGCACAAACAAAACGTATTCGTTTTCCGCATTCGTTTTCCGCATGCGGAATTCCGTGGAACTAGCGCAGACGTTCGTTTTTTTGCATTAGGAATTGTAAACTGCCAGTACGTTTAGTGGGGACTTTTTTTAAATTCCGTACGGAAATTTCCGAACGTATGCGACCGTACATAGCAAATGTATGGATATGCTGCGTTCCGCATGACGTCATTAGGTTTTTTCGAGTAGGTTTCTCCGAACGCGCCGGCTTGCAAACGAAACGTACGTGCGGAACTTATTCCGTTCGAAAAAAAAACGAACGTGTGCGTCAAATAATGTATTTTCTACTGATTCCATGCATTCAGATGTCCGAATGCGGAAAACGAATGCGGAAAACGAATTCGGATTCCGCACGTATGCGGCCAGGCTTAATGAGTGATTTTGACAAATAACGTATGAAGAATTACGTCAAATACCTAGTTCATTGTCGATTAAACGAGCGTCTCTGAGTACCGCAGTAAGTCGATTCTATAAAAAAATGCTTGTACAGAAAAGAGTTCTTTTTCATCCACCCATAAAAACAATAAAACTTCCTATTGATGCGAAACAGGAATAGCTAACGATTCATGCACAAAGTAAAATATTCCTTTGTAACTATCCTCGCGTTCACTCTTCATTTGCGAAACCTTTTTGTATCCTCTCTAACTATTTTTACACATTTATTCTTGTCCGAGTGACTCTTGACTCGACGAAGCTCTGAAACTATTAATTCATTATGCACCAAAGATCATAACTAAAGAAAGGACCATAATACAACAAGAACAGGTTAGTCCAACACTAGTGTCGGCATTCTTAGACCATCCAAAGACCTTCGACACGGTCTCATGATTGAAACAACCGGGACCGACTGCTTAACGTGCCTTTTGGAACACGATAGGACTCAGATAGAAATGCCACTTTCGGCCACCCATCCGAGTAAGGCCGAGCTGCACAGATAGGTAAAAGCTTGCATACTCGTGTTCAACTACCAAACACTAATATAAACTAGAAATCGCAATTCTAGAATTCTCTACTACTTTAGTTGAAAGGTAAGTAATGTTTACAAAGTAGTGTTGAAGTTATGAGGCACCCTTCGTGGTAAAAGAGAACCAAATTTTATTGCGATACGATTGTCACCCTGCCTAATATGAGGACGGAATGGTTTTGTTGAGTATAGACTAGCAACCATCCCTGACTCCACTTACGTTAAATAAGGATGACTGTGGTTTATTTGAACAAAACATACGAAAAATTCTGGGTTTGAATACGCTATATCCATAGCCAAAATGTGTCTACGTCTACTTATGTGGCTTTATTCATAACCACAAAATGCACTCAGTGCCAAAAATAATGATAGTCTTTTAATTGCTTGAAGAGTTAATAAAGCATAACAATCATAATGTCTTTCGCAAATATTGATTATCTTCTTTAGTAGTTTCAATAACACGTATAGCATTTTTTTATGTTAGCAAATTTAAATTTTGGATCAGAAAACCACCAGAGGCCGCCTCTAACGAATCTGTCTAGTAACGAATTTCCTGTAATTTCAGCCACATTATATTTACATATCGAAAAACAAATTACATAAATGTTTTCATGCATAATTAATCAATTATAACAACAGTTACAATTTTAATGTTGAATTAAAGTCATATTGAAACACATTCACGGTATGTAAATGGTTTTCATTAAATAATTTACAGAGTCAGGTTTAATTGGCATATTGTACAAAAAGCGTTCTGTGTCGTCGAAAATAATGTCGTAAATCATGGGAGAGAATTATGAGAGCATGAAATTTATTACTTTAGCACCGTTTGCAAATTTTCAACGGGCGGTAATTTTCTACACCATACATTATTGTTGTTATGCGACTATTGCGACTGGTGGTCATTTAACTTTGGATCAATATGGTATTATTTTGTTACGAGCAATTGTGTTAAACGTAGACTAAATTGAATCGTCATTGGTAGTAGGGCAATATACAGGATTACGATGTAGATTTTAGCTTAAAGTACTGGTATCTTAGGTGAGATGAGAGCCTTATGCATTGGGTTATCCCGGCAGTAGGACATCACTAATACTTTACTTTTTACTTTCACTTAGATTTTATAATACAAAAACATCGAGGTATAAAATAAATTCATAACTTCACCAATAAATTCACTTTGAAATACGTCTGCATTAATCACAATCAGTATCTAAGCTTAAATAGTTCAGATCAATTTAAGATTGCCATTTTTTTCTCAGATTATGTAGTTTGTCACTTAAGTGTCTATTTTTTATGTGATGAAAATAACGTTAAAAAAGATGCCAACAGCAGACTACACAGTCTGTGAAAACAACAAACCTATTTCATATAATGCCCCACCTAATGCTACCTACAAAGGATAAACTATAGCTTTGTTAGTAGGCACTGGTACCTTCAACTCTCCAGTGAAGTCACCAAGTCACCTCGTCGTTTCACGTGAATTAATTTTGCCAGAATTAAACCTTCCTTCACTTTATAGGTAACAGTTTGTTCTTATTACGTAACCACAATTGTTATAACGTCTGAGACAAAATTAAATTCGCCGGCAATGTTTGGTACGGTTCCTTGGAATGTCTGAATTTTGAGACAGAATTTAAGGTGATCTGGCGTAGATGTGTGAATTGTTGAACGGAATTGTTGCACATTGCAGGAAACTTTTGGAATTGAATGGAATTATGTTTGGGGTTAACAACCGTGTTAACATGTGAAATTATTCAAAGATTCTTATAGTAGTTTATGCAACGTCATATAAAGAAGGGTATTAAAACACGAGTGTGAGTTTATGAAACGAGCGCAGCGAGTTTCATAATAGTAACGAGTGTTTTAATACCCGTGTTATATGCAGTTGCATACACTACTTTATCTTCACTATTTAATGCAATTAATCAAACAAAATTTTAAAAACAAAACACATTGCGAAACATTAAATTCACGCGTAGGTACGTGTATTGTCACAGTGAACTTGCCGCCATTAAAATCTAACCAATGAGAGCGCAGCTGCGCGTAGGGCCAATCAGGAGCGAGCGAGATCTTACCAAAGAGTTTTGTGTATGTAGTTTCGACGAAGTTTTCACGTATAACCCAACTATTTTAAAAAGCCAGCCTAATATCAAAATTTTATACAACTAGTATGAGGATTTTGACATAAGGCTCGCCAGGTTAATTGGTCGCGTTATAATGATGTTATAATGTTAAATTATAATGATATTATAACATCATGTGCAATTGCTTAAATTGAGTGTTTTAGTTGTCTGCGCTATAACAGTAGTAATTATAAGTCAAGTATTGGAAACATAAGTAGAATGTTACAACATTAGTGTAGATAAAATAAGTATTAGTATGTTCAAGTAGGCTAACCCTGGTGTCGGAGTATTTAGACCGCATAAAGGCCTACGACAAGGTCTAACGATTGAAACAACCGGGACCGACAATTTAACGAGCCCTCCGAAGCACGGAACCGCTCAGAAAGAAATGTCACTATCGGCCACCCATCCAATTAGGGGTCGAGCTGCACGTTGCTTAACAATCGCAATGAAGATATCATTGAATTTCAACTATTTAACCTAGAGGTATACATTCTAAACACACTAGGTTTATTTTAAAATATTATGTAACTCGGAAGGCAGCCAGTTTCAAATGGTTCTGGGCAGAACACGTCAGTCGTGCACTTTTGGGCAAAACATCTGGGCACAAAAAATGGAGGATTTATGTGAATTATTACTGTACAAAATTGTATTTATCGTTTTACCTAAATTTCTCAGTATTTGTTCTAAATAAAAAGTATGATAAGGGTTACCCTGGACAGGTATATGAAAGACATACTTTTACATTAATATCTTGAATGTTTTATTTCGCTTCTCCCTAATGTTTAATATTCAATGATATATCATTTATGCAATGGGCATTCGATCTTATTTGAGTTACATTTTGTGAATACAAAATGAGCTTCTTTTATTTATTTCCAAGTAACGTCGAGATGTATGAGAATTGAGATCACAACTGGGAATAATACAATAATAACAATGAAACGACATACAAAAAGAAAAACCAATTGCTCAAATCAAACATATATGTAATAGAAAATTAGATTTTGGAGTAATTATAGAGTTTGTGAAAATTCAAACGCAAGGGAAAAATACCTGCGTATAGATAGGTATCTATTTTCTATACGCATCGCTTTCATTTGTAAGTCGTCTTTTTGGTCGCGTACGAATTTAGGCTGAGGCTCTACTAATGCTCTCCCTTGCGTGGTCCCAACATCGACGCAGCAACGTTTTTCATTTTTTCATTTACGTTTTGTGAATGTTCGATTATAAGAGATGTAGCGGCAGGGTGGGTGGACACTGCGACATTTTTATATATACTTTAAGATAAAGTCTGATACTGGATTGCGACGCAATGCTTCTAGGTTGCTTCGAGGCAATGAACATAGAGCATACAATGCGTTGATCAGTTGCGACATTGCTATGCAACACAACGCACCGATGGAGGATCATACTACGCAACTACGCATGTGTTGATAGGCGCTGATGATCATGTCCAGCGACTTAATTATGTTAATAGTATGGTAATGGTAGTATGGTACTATTGATCATAGGCACCGAGTATGCCTGAAGCAGTAAAGTACCTAGAAAAATGTAAAAAGGCACTTACTTATATAACATTTTTATTCCAAGAAAGTTAAATTCCATTAACAGCAAAGTCACAACTTCCTTAATTTAATTACGTTAATTCCTAAAGGAACGATCAATCGTATCCCTGGAGATTGTTATGAGGTTGTGAAGAAACCTGTTAATTAAGACCGGCCTTTCGATAGCCAGTGTAATTAAAATGAAAATAAAATTAAGCACTGGATTATAATTAGCAAAGGAATTTGAATAACAAGTTTCATTTAATTAAAAGCATAATATTGTAAGCGAAATGTTATTTCAACTATTAGACACATACATTTCTAATTAGTTTTCAAATTAGTTAGTGGGTTTATTTAATTAATATACTCGTTTTTAGGCGCCGATTTTGTTTATGTTTCAATACACATACATACTCATGTGTATAGCTATATTTATATAACTGGCTAGGCTTGTAGGCGGTACGAAATTCACCTTTTCAGCTAGATTACAAATACAATAGCAAGAATGATATCAGTTTTATCATGATTTCTTTGAAAGTGGATGTTGGGAGGCCATAAAGGACAATGAGAATTGGAATCATTGGAGGGTGATCTTTGCCCAGCAGTGGGACGATATAGGTTTAGGAAAGATTAAATTATTTGATTGAGGTACTTTCTATTCATGTTGTCAAACAACCTCAATACTAATTACTACCTCGTATATGAAAACTAATATCCTTATTAAGTATCCGCCATCTTAATAACTTAGCATAGTCAAGAACGTTTTCGTTTTGACAGCTTGAGAATGAATGACACAAAGATTGAATGATTAGTGAGTGAATGAGTGAGTGAGTGAGCTGCTGAAAGGACAGCCACGAATGGATTTACATATTTGCGGTAATACAAATGTTGTTATTTGAAATATCCTTATAAAATTAAAAAGGGCAAACAAATAGGCGAACTAAACAAAGCAATTAATTTGTATGTAATATAAATGTGTCAAGTTCTATTTCATATTCAAACTTAGGCTTCCATATGTTCGGACCTTCATTTACATCATCTGTGTACCAAATTTCGGATTAGAATGTAAAAATAACACATTATTTATTTGACTTTCGGAAACTGTTTGCTTTTAATACGGAGTCTGTTTGCGTTCAGCCGAACGTTTTATATTTTTAGAAATACGTGAAATTTACTATAGTGAATGATAGGTATCATTCACTTTAGTAAATAATAGCCGCGCCCCGCGGTTTTACCCGCGATGTGCCTGTTCCCGTGGGAATTTCGAGATGAAAAATAGCCTATAACCTTCCCGTTGAATGTGGCTATCAATTACAAAAAGAATTATTCAAATCGGACTGATAATTCCTGAGATTACCTCGAACATACAAACAAACAAACAAACTTACAAATTTTACCTCTTTATAATATATATAAGTATAGATCACGAAATATGAATAAAACCTACAGAATATAATGCGGATTGCGGATGCGAAATGCGGATGTTACAGAATATGTCTCGATGTAGTTGAAAACAATCCATAATTTTTATAAGGACTAATATGACCTCCGACTTAAATATGACCAAAAACTTGTATTTACCTAAATAACTATTTAAAAGAATATGTGGGTGACATAATTAAACAGAGTCGCTTAACCAATCACATTTATAAGACCGCGCTTGTAAGTACGTGAGCATTTTAAGCTCCTTTTAACTCCTACTTATCTTCCATACTCACAAATTATATATTATCTCCTTTCTTCTTACTTCACACAATGAAACTTACGTTCCAAACTTTTCATTACTTTTTTATCCGAGCGTGCGCACGAGCGAACGGTATAAAAAAACAAACAAATGGTCCAAACTATTTCGTCTGTAATTCCTGAAATATGGCACAAATAATATCGTATTGTCCTGTATTTCAGTGGCATAATGTGACGTCATAACACTTTTTGCGGTAGCTGTCACTGGTAGATAGTAGTTGGCTCTCATTCAAAAAGGTTTATTTTTATTTTTACGCTTTAATTTTTTACTGTGTGATGCTTTAGTGCAACAGCGTTTCGCTTTTAACGAAATGGCCGAGTTCCTGGTTTGTTAGTTTTGGTCACTTTATATCCTGTTTTTAATTTCTTATCGTTTTTAATTTTTGAAGCTCATATAATGGTTATGTGCAGAATAAAAGCAATATATGATTGGAAATTGCAATTCACGGTGAGAGTTTGAGATCAAATAAAACTTTCACCAAATTATTCTTTATTGTACAACCAAAGAAGCTTGCCCGCCTAGGCGATTTCACGGAACTGATATTTATTTTATAGTGAGTACACTTAGCGCTAGAAAACATGGGTCAGTCTTTGAATTACCCAAAAATTAAGGGTGGATTGCACTACCACTCTTGCATTTATTTAGCTCCTAATCATGTTTAAAAAAGAAATGACGTTATTTTTAAATTGTGTTCTACACGGTAAAATATAAAACATATTTTTGAATGAATAGCCTTTTTTCTTAAACATAATTAGGTACTAAATACATTTAAGTATTTGTACAATCCGTCCAAGTTGGCAAACTATAAAAATATCTAGTTTATTTATCCGCCATTACATCACGTAAAACCAAATCATATGGTATTTCAGGTTAAAAGGTTATACTAGTTAAACATTACTGAGTGATTACGAGCATCTAAGAGATTATCCTAGTTAAACGGTAAGTGAACATGAATATTGATCAGTCTGTTAAAGCGTCGTACATACTTGTGATTTATATCGCGAGTGCCGAGAATCTCGGACTGATACAAGACGAGTTAGCGGTTTACTTTAGTATTGGAGTTTGTAAACCGCCTAAGGGCTTTTAATATGAGTTGATATGAAACAACTGAGACCTACAGATAAGTATATCATGCACCAACTATTATCGGTCTCATTTAATTACTTAATGGAAAATAGTGCTCGAATAAAAAACACACCTAAGAGAGGAGTTCCTACCATGGGATACTACGTGACTGCGAAACACTATACTGAAAAATGTTCACATCGAAAACTTTACACCGAAGCTTTGATAGTGCGATAGCTTTACCGCGCTTAAAAACGTATCTGAACTGCAATGTTTTCGTATCATCGTTCAAAAATGCGCCATAAGCGTACCGATCTAAGGTTGGTTTTAATTGAGTTTGGAATCTGCTAGTTCTAGTCTTTGATTAAACTTGGCAATGTCACACATAATTATTATCGTCAACATGCAACTGAAAAAAATCTCAATCTTAACGATTCCTTACCTGAAGAAAAGACAAAGTGACGGAAGAAATCAATATAATATGTTTAGATTCTCGGTAATAGTGTAAAGCTGGCATTAGTTCACGATAATGTATGTATTTGTTAAAGTGAATCGACTAGTAGTAGCTACTTAACAGAGGTTAAGTGAAACTGTGGATATTGAAATAACTATTAGAACATTGGTAGGATTATGTAGAGATACGTTTTAATTTCTATACTAAAACATGCATTTGCATTTTTGCATTGCAAAGAAACCAAACAAAATATATAGAATTATGAAAATGATCCATTTTCGTAAATAAAAGCCGCAAACAAATACGATATCGAAGAGAAAACATTGGTTAAAAACATTATGCTTTCAGAGTTTTCTGACTAAAATGTTTCAGGTTTTCAGAATTTTCGGTGAACATTTTAAAAAGTGTTACCACAACGTATATTTCAAAATTATACAGTTTTATCTTTGACCAACACCGTGTGGTGTTACACAAATATTACACTTGTGGAAAAATCGAGATAAAGTCTGTTCATGTCACTTTCAGGCTACAAGGCTCTAGGTAGGTTTAATTACTCATCGATCTTACTATTTATATCCTTCCTGACCCAAAAGCGGTTATAATTATGTATAAAGTTTTCACATAAGCCTTTGCCCAGCAGTGGGACATTACAGTCCTATACTTTTTACTTATAAGTGGTAATCTCTAGATTTCGATTAGTATCGATATCGTTATTATTAAAACATAAGTGCAGTATTGACCTGTAATATCACACTGCTGTGCAAAAGTCTCTCCACTCACTGAAGATATCAGTACATCAATCACCACGTTTGACTATTGCGGAGTGGTGATCTCAAACTCGTTTAATCATGCAAGTAAGTTATTTTCTGTTACCAATGTCCAGTTTATAACCGCAGCGTCCTTTATCATTTGGAAAGATAGCTCGAAAAGATTATGATTAGTTCTAGTTTTCACTTAACATAATATGTAAAGGATTGATAGGGTATGAATAAGCCACATATTACTATCTACTAATCTAGATAGTGGCGTAGTTTGACCAAGCGATGCTTCGATCAACAATACACAACTAGATATCGGGTCACGTACAAAATCAAAGCTAAATACTGTCCGCGTGGATGACGTGTGACAGCTTATTTTGTTTACTACCGAACTGAAAAAAAACGTTTTAAAAAAGTTCGAAGTTCAACCTAATTACAACCTTGACACCTAACAATAAAGTAGCAAATCTTATGAATAACATAAGGGAGAATAACGCCTCACTTTTCAAATGAGGCGTTATTCACCGAGACGTATTTTTTACGCCGACCCGACTTCTAGTTGTGTATTGTGGATCGAAGAAGCGATGTCAGTTCATTGCGATTGTTAAGGACTTGGATGGGTGGCTAGAGGCATTTCTACTGAGCGCTCCGTGCTTCAGAGGGCACGTAAATCACGTAAAGTTTTTTCAATCGTTAGACCATGTCGGAGGTCTTTAGGCGGTCTAAAAACTATGACACTAGGTTGGCCACTAACCTACTCGAAATAAATGAATGAATCTAAATTAAACCTAATTATTACCACAATTTGCAACAAAAGAACCTCGTATATCCAACCCGTAATATAAGCACGACATACAGAAGAACTATAAGTTATAACTGTAGAAATGGCAACAATAATCATTACTCATAGTCTCGGATCCCATGTTTCTAGGCGCACGTGACATTGGCATATCTGTGACGTCGCATACGTCACGTATCCACCCTTGAGAACGTAGTAAATTTGTCACGTCAAACGCAGATGATTGATAAAATGATAGTCATTTGGAATTTATGGTATTGGGGACTTGATAGTGTTATCAGATCCTACACTATTATTAAGGCTTACTGTTGATTTCAGTAAAGCAATTTCGGCCTCATTTTTTATATAATGAGTACATATACCTTGTTGAGATTTGTAGAATTAATTACAAGATAATTGACAAGCCCGCTGGCACAGTGCGGATTGTTAGACTGTGTCGAGGGTTGCGGGTTCCATTCCAACAATATGTTCGTGCAGACATTCCGCTTTATTTATAACCGATCTTTAACTAAAACACTGTTTTAAAATGTTTTGTCTCTTTTGCTCTTTGTAAAATAGCGTATGTCGGAAAGGGACAAACCATTTGACTGCTAAAATGCTGTTATAATAAGTAAGGCCCATAGTTATTAGCAACAATTATAGCTTAGAGCTTAGTTAAGGTCTAATTAACTATAAGTAAAGTCCTGTAAATGTTTATTTTATTTCACTTTTGTGTAACAATAACAATGCTACTAATTTTAGTAAAACTTCCTAAAAATGTGTTACCTATTATGCTATATTTTACAACCAGAAAACAGTACACATATACTTCAGAAAAAACTACAACACCAACACAATATAAAATCTAGGCATCCCAAGAGAACTGAAGCAAAACATAAACACCGCCCGATAAGAAATATGTTCCACATACATTCTGAATGTTATATTTACCTGCAGGATTTCCATTGTTACAATGCAACAAGTTGTGTTTCCTATTTACTGGATGCAACACAGACTTGAGTCCTCTTAACTATAAAATAAAGTTACTTCTATGTAGGTATGTAGCTTTTGGACAAAATAGACACCTAATTTGTGCTTAAAGTGTATTACTGTAGCGCTCGTGACTTAGTTTGGCAAAGCAATGAAATACATCGTGATTGTTAAGCAACGTGTAACTCGACCACTACTTGGATGGGCGGTCGATAGTGACATTTCAATCCGGGCGCTATCGTGCTTCGGAGGGCACGTTAAATTGTCAGTCCCGGTTGTTTCAATTCTTAGGCCATTACAGAGGCCTTTAAGCGGTCTAAAACCACACCAGTGTTGGCCTAGAGGCCAATGAGTAACGTTAGAATGTACTCTAACTTACTTACTTATTTACTGTTCTAATAATACACATTCTGGTGTTAAAATTGTTTGTGTGTGATGCATTAGAAACTGTAACAGTTTTGTCTCCAACTGTACAGTAATATTAACTCCGAACTAACATTAATTTAATAAGATAACGGAGCGTTTAGAGTATTACATTTTGTACGTAACTGTACTGAGAAATGTTTTAATATCTTCCTAAAGGAATTATGTAGTTGCTTGCTATTTTAGGGGAGGTGATATTAGTTTTCTCTGTGAATATACTAAATATTTTTGCACAAAGCTGTAAAATTACTTAACTTTAGTTAAAATGCAAAGTCCGGAATACTTAACAGATAAATTAAGATAGATTAGTGACCACTGCGTCAGGGTGTTTTGACCGCGTAAAGGCTATCGTAGCTTTACTATTGAAACTGCTGTAACCGAAAATTAAACGTGTCTTTCCTTGAATAATAGTTACAGTTCTTTAAGTCTTCAAGCCAGGTCGGGTCTGTTTTCCAAAGATCAAATCACATGGTTGACACATTCCCATGTTAGTAGCGAAGAGCGAAGTGAGTTCATCACTTATCTTTAGGGACTGAAATTTTCAATGAGCTAGAAGGCTTTCTGCCTTATTCAAAAAACTTTAACCAAAACACTGTTATAAAGTGTTTTGTCCCTTTTGTTCTTTAGAAAATAGCGAATGTCACAAAGGGACAAACCATTTGATAGCTAAAATGCTGTTGATAAGCCTTTATGAAGGCCCTTTGACTTTCAGTAAAATCTTATAGCCCACTACCTACTAAACATACAGTTTAGTTGATACGTCTATGTCATGTATAATATAGTTTTCTTATCGGCCATTACTTTATATACTTCACATTAACTGCCTAAAAAAATATAACGGCCGTATCCCAAAATATTCAATTTGCATAGTTTGTGAAAGTTATTAGATCGGCTCTGCAGATATAGGGGCTTCATGTAAAATGTTGGGCTCCATTTCTCAAAGCCTACGTCATGACTCAGTCACGTTTGACAAAGGAAAGACGTAGGGGTCCCTAACGAATGTTTGCTTAGACGCTCTGTTGTTATTTTGTACTGTACATAGTGATATTAGAATACTGGCTCTTGCCCCAAATACATGTTTTGATGAGTCTACTTTTCAATATACTAAAAGTAAAGTTAACTCAAGTAGGTTAGTGGCCAAGTGGTTGAAGCTGTCGAAGTTTTTAGACCGCAAAAAGGACCCCGACATGGTCTCACGATTGAAAAATATAAATCACTACATAGTATAAAATAAAGTCGTCTCTGTTTCGTGTCTGTTTGTCTGTTTGGCTGTATGCTTAAATCTATAAAATTACGCAACGGATTTTGATGCGGTTTTTTGTAATAGGTAGAGTGATTCAAGAGGAAGGTTTTTATGTAAAAAAAATCCCGAAATTCCCACGGGAACGGGCACAACGCGGGTAAAACCGCGGGGCGCTGCTAGTAAATAAATAAAATAAACAATCGTTTATTGCTTTAAAAAAACAATTACAGATGTGCACTACGCATGTATCTTTGTGTGTACGTTGAAGTGAAGATAATTTTCAATGTTGTGGGGAAATTAGAATGAAAGGCGTAGTTCACATGCTGCAAATCGCTTAATTGTAAAGCAAAGCTTGATGCGAGCGAGTACTAACCTTTAGGAAATAGAGAAATGTAACCAATAAGTACTTCGCTCTTCCGAACGTTCTGTTGGGTTTGTTGATTCGCAAGTAGTAATCTTGCTCTTTCTAATATATTCGTAAATTTGAGTAACTTATGTATGACCAATATACACACATATATGTAAACAACTCTATCTTTAATAAACATTAATCGCATCCATGTGGATATTTTAACTTTATTACAAAATAGCAGCGCCCCGTGGATTTACCCGCGTTGTGTTCCCGTGGAAATTTCGGAAATTTTCATACATATAAACTTTTATAAAACCGCGTCAAAATCCGTGCAGTAGTATTTGAGTTTATCGCGAACAGACAGACAGACGCGGCCGTGGACTTTGTTTTATAATATGTAGTGATGTTTGAACACAAAATTAAAAAAACTGTTCACTAATCGAGTTTAAGCTTTACTTACATAAATGTATTTTTATAAATGTATCTCTACACAATATTTATTTTATTAACCTTTACCCTAACAAAGGATACGCCTACATTGTTCTATGAAATCAAATTATTCAGGTGTGTAAAGCAGACAACAGTGAAACGTTTTTCAAGCCCAGTTCACACTCTGGTCGTGACCTCACCAGCGAGGCCGAGATCGACTACGAGTACATAGTGAAATGTTGAAGAAACCTATCATCATCTCGCCCGGTTGATTCTTTTCTAAGAGCCGAGACACTCGACCAAAGTTATTGCTAAATGTCTCGCAAGAGTGTATACTCGGCATTACAATACAGGTAAATTATGGCTTCGTCTATTGAATATAGAAATTGAACCTTTTATTTGAAAAAGGAGTATTTTAAATAAAGGTTTTCCAAAGGCATTTCTTTGTATTTTGTGTAAAAATTTTAACAAGGCAAGTATGAATAAGGCATTTTTCTTCAATTTATTCTCTAACATGACTTTGCTTTGTGTAGTCAATTAGGAAAATGAAAGTAATGCAGACTTTTTAACCTTAACAAGGGGTTGGTTATTATTAAACGCCCTAGGTAACCCTATAGTAAGCTTTTCCACCAGATATACTCGTACATATGTTTTGTTATTACATTAAAAAAAAAATAAGACATCATCATCAGTACAGTGAGGAGAATTAGGCATAATTACATATAAAGGAAAATATTCTTCCTGAACAACAATTGATCAATCATACATGACATACATACAATATTAGGACACTCATTATAAACTACGCAACTTTTCAAAATTATAAATAGGCAGCTCTCAATGCCAATGGGCCAACCCCTCTCTAAATGAAAACCTAAGCCTGATAATTTCGGGAAGTATTCAAATCGTACCAATCGGACATTTAACTAATTGCCTATCTTTTAAAAGGATCTCAAAGCTTAGCAACCGATTGCTTTGAGCAATTCGTAACAGGAAATTTGATACCCAGATAACTTTCAAGAGAATTTATTTTTAACTTTATCTTTTGTTGATAAATAAATAAATGTTTTCTTCTCATTCTAAAAGTTATACACATGAATATCTAAATAAGTAAATTTGATTTTTGGATGTATGTATGTTTGTTTGTTACTTTTTCACGCAAAAACTACTGAACGGATTTTGTCGAAACTTTACAGTAATA
Source organism: Cyclophora albipunctata (assembly GCA_963082685.1). Lineage (NCBI taxonomy): Eukaryota > Metazoa > Arthropoda > Insecta > Lepidoptera > Geometridae > Cyclophora > Cyclophora albipunctata. Next base: position 4,858,209 of record OY720123.1, read on the forward strand.
TAGGCGGCCATCCTCTCAGCGTATATATCTAAATACTATAAAAAATTATAATTGTCATATAAAGAGGCTTTCATCAAAGCCAAACTTCGAATTTTCAATCTGTTAATTAATTTTTAATCTGTGAATCTAAAATAATCTAAACTAAGGCTACATTTAAAATACAATACGAACTACTACCTTCTAAATACAGTTCCCACTAGTTTAGAAGGTAAGGAAAATATAATTTTTTAGCCTATATACTATAATCATAGATATTTAAGTTATAATCTAGTGTGTCTATGTTTAAGATTTAATGTATCAGGAATTTTCTTTGAAATAAACCATTTGTATTTGTATATATTTGTATTTGAATAAAAAATATGAAACAAAAATATCAATGAGAGATGTTTTGTCCCAAGGAATACTATTAAATAAATTAAATTAACCGTTCTTAAAGTTAACGAATTCAGTATTTGAGTTATATCATGAAAATACCAAATACTCAGACAAGCGAGTTTCTGAAAGCGAACTTGAGTATTCGCTCGACCATATATAATGCGGGGTCGGTATGCGCTTGCCACACTTTATTATAACACAAAAAGCGCTTTAAGCGATTTATTTCTATTAAATATTTTTTATGCTTATATTTCCACGTTCCGATTGGCTAAGTAGTTAATTGTTTAATGCTTAATTAAGCAAATATTTGTTTCTAATACGCTATTAGTTTTCGTTTAAAAAACGGAACTAAAGAAAGTTAATTTTCATCAATATAATTACGAAACTGTTCTGTCAGTTCCATTGCTCTTTATCACTAAAGGTTAAAAATCAGAAGAAAATACTCAATGCACATCCCAACAATATTTAAGACAATTATTTATCAGGGTGTGCGAACGCAATACAAGTACGATTCAACCGTTGACAAGACGGAATTGCAAACATTCGTTAGGTATTCCTTTGTCCCGTCGTATCACAGTCAGCTTTGTAGGACGTCATTGAAATAAACTATGTAACTGCTGGGCTCTGAATATGTAGCAGTACGAATTGTAGTGCCCTTGGAATATTTTAGTTTGGTAATGTTGAGTGCTTTACATAAATATTGTTATACAAAGGATGTTAGGTAGTTTTGAGTTGGAAGGATTTTTCGAATTTGTTCTGCTTTGTGTTTTGTGAAATTGGTAAGGAGGTATTCAACATGAGTTGAAAATATATATTGTTGTAGAACAACAATAAACGTTTTGACAAGTGCTTGAGTAGATTGGTAAGTATAACATGTGAGTGAAAGTCAGTACATTTTGCCTTGCTTTCTCTTCTTCTTCTATGCCTTTTTCTATGGGCTACGTCTCTTTTAAGTTCGTCTCTGCTTCTTAAGCAGAGACGAAGCTTTGAAGCTTTAAAATCAGCAGAGTCCAATATAAAGGTATCACGATAAACATGTCATTGTCTTCTTTACCAATATCCCCATGCTTCCTCACACACACCTCAATTAATTAAAGTCAACACCGAAATTTATTCACTACCTTTGTGACAGAAATGGATGCAACCGTATCCAACCTCAGTTCACGCATAAATCAATAAATGTTATTCGATAATAGTGCGTAGTCCGTCCAGTTAAGGTTTATTGGGTTGATTCTGGGTATCCCATTTCTAAGTAAGAGGATGGCTAAGCCGATTGATACATGATTCTGTTTTCGAGGACGATTTGTGGGGATGCTGTGGTCCGGTGTTACACTTTGATTTGTGCTCTTGTATTGTGTAAGTGTACTAAGTGGCTATAATATGGCGTTTTATTCGATTTATTTATAAGGTAATGAAGCTATCGGTGTTCTAATTACGTTGATTGCATATTTTAACAACCTTTTATCGGATTAGACATATGCCAATATCGACAAATATTGTCAAAAATTTATGATATTAAATACCTGATAGTTAAGTTGCGTTAGCGATTTCAAGACTTATAAAAAAAGGGTCGTTGTTATAGTAATACTCTATATAATTAGGAAGAACGTTAAAAAAACAGTTAGGGCGGATTCAGCTTACGTTCACACACTAGTAAACGTTAAAACAAAATGTCAGTCTCAACAAAGACGTAAGAAAACGAAAAATCGTGGCTTTCTACAGGCTACCGGTCATTTAAGTTATGAAAAAACGCTCTGTATTTAACATCCATTTAACAGCGTAAAGCGTTTGTTACGATAACCAACCGTTTGAACCAGTCCACCCTCAGTATACTCTGAACTGCCTTTTAATAGTAAAGCTGCTCTTTATATAGTTTTTATAGGTCATATAGGGCGAGTATACGACATAAAATAGGTCAAAGCCTACTTCACAATTCGCTCAATTAAATCACCGCAGAACAAACATTCAAAACCTATTTCCAATCTAATATTTCGCGCAACTTTTCCCCTTCTAAAACAAGATCGTTTGAACTCTCTCCCTTTGATAAGTACGTATTGGACATAACAAGTATTCTGAATCTGAATAAGTATTCCGCACGCCTTAACATATCTAGTACAAACATGATAATCCAGGCACGAGTTGGGCACGTGACTCTACCTCCGGGATGAAAACAAATCTCTACAAAATAAAGTTGTACGTACATTGATGTTTAAGATAAGATAGAGCTTTAGATAGATCTCATCATTCACTGAAGGAGATAGGTTAAAGAGGATAGATTTCATCAATCGCTGCTGAGATAAGTAATCAACTTAACTTGGCGATAAATTATGTTATGAAAAAAAAAGACAATAAATACCTTTTACTTAGTAAATTAAATTACGTCTTGATAGTTTCTAATCAAAGTAACAGCTGAATTACAAGCCTAATATCTGACCCACACTTAGCTTTACAGTTCTCAGTATAGACGTAGCTAATGGTAGATTGCAGAAAACTGTAGCAAGAAAAAGAAAGAGAACATAACAGTTTTAAGTGACTAGAAAATATTCTGTTAGTGCCCAACCCTTGTGTCGGATTTATGAGAACTTCAAAAGGTCTCCAACATGGTAAATCAATTGAAACAACCGGGACTGACCATTTTACTTACTCTCCGAAACATGGTAGTGCTCAGATAGCGGCTATCCATCCTAGTGGCACCTGCTTAATAAAGAAGATTGCACATCTGCAATCAAGCAAGTTGTTACTTGATCCCATTGCTGAATTTTATATTACCCAGCAATGACTGAAACATGAAACGAATTTTCAAATCAATTAATATAATTGTTACATTGCCCAATATTCCAAACCCCGTACTTAAAACACAAATATACAACATCCTTTACAACCAAGAAGTCATCGTGCAAAGAAAGTATTGAGACGTGTTTAGAATATTTCAATTCGAATTTCAAATACATTCGCTTGATATGAAGCCGGTGTTATTCAATATGCTCAGTTACCTATTCAATGAAAACACGCTGCGATTTTACAAGTTTCAATGCGCCTCAGGTGTGAGTAACATCTCCTTTGTGGCTCTGATTTGATTCAAATTATGAATCTGCAAAAGTATATGAGCTTACAATATGTGTACAGTGTACAGTGTGTATTGGTCTTTAAAATTTGAGGGTTGCAATTTATTTGAGGAGGGTTAAACGTCAAAAAAAGCTTTGCCAAATGCGTCTTTGGTGTTATTTGCAAATGATAAAGTCATTCTTCATTTAATAAGAAAATGTATGCAATTTCTTTTAATCTTAAGTTCTTTGTGATGGTACAAGTACTAAGAATTTCTAATGGAAAATGTCGAGGGCAATGGGCAAAGTGGGATTCAGCTCCGCGAAGAATAATATATATCAAATGAATGGTTTGATTGTAAACACCCTATATTATATGCATTTTCAAATTCGGTTAATAAATGGCGAAGAAATAAATATCCTAATAAACCAAAAAATCTATATTTCAAAACCCGATATCTCCTGTCACATACTGAATTTGGATAAGCGGCTTCCTGATTATGATTAAATGCAAAGATCTTTCATTTAATCTTTAATATGTCATTCTTATTGGAAGTGGGCCCATGGTGCATACAAATTTGCCCATTATCCATTAGAGCATTATAAAGAAATGCGTAGTCACCACGTACAAAGAAACAAAGAAGGTAACTATTAAAACAATGTAAGCAAATTGTCCAACCTTACCTTTGTTAAATAAGTATTGTCGTAATACTTCAAAGTTAAAAGGTATACAATATACGTTAACATCTCCTGTTAGTACTAACGTACGTGAGTATCCTGCTTTAGTACCTGTTACCGGAAGTGAATCAGACACAAACCCCGCGCCACAGGCAGACGACAACTCCTCATAACGCCTTCTAATGATAGTTATAAAAAGAAGAAGATATGGTACGCACTCCGTAGATGCCAATAAACTGAGTCCATAGACATTGCAAATCATTGGCAATGTCAAATCACGGATGATTCTGCGAATTATCGATAGTGTCTCTGCGTACATAAGTTGCTTTATGTTCTTTACGGTTTTATTAGCACTCAGTAGATGGCGCCAGGATGTAAGTTAAGCTATGTTTTCTTTGTTTTCACAGACGCAATGGGGTCGCGATGAAAGACTAACCTCGTAATCGTTATTTTGGGGGCCATATACGTATATTGCACGCCAGGATATTCGCATTTATTACGTGTATACTAATATGTTAATGTATAACAATCTATAATAGATGTCTATTTCTTAATGTAAAGCAGACAATAATCATTGAACTAATGAATTGAAACTACGTTTACGAATACTCAGTCCCGGTTGTTTCAATCAATATCATGATTATTAATAGTATTATTTCACATTTTTATTTGACGTTTCGGCTCCTTTACAGGAACCATGGCCACAGAAGACTTAGTTTAAATGTACTCACACGGGTTTTTTCGTGTTAGAAAGTTAATAAAGCAAGTAATAACTTACTTTTTATTTCCCGACGTTTCGAGGGGATTGCACCTCTCACAGAAGACTTTCCTCGTAGTTTCAATTCAAAATGAGTACCGTATCTTCTGCTTTATTTATTTATCATGCCACAGTTCCACTGTTTTTGTCGGAGCACCGAATAAAATATGACAACTACCTATTTATGTTATTTGTTGTCGCTGGTATCAGTTTTTGTGTTAACGCAAGAACTGTTGGCAACGTTTGTTGGTATAAGTTATGGCCATGGATTTTGTATCTATTTAAATTAGTTTCTGGTTTAGATAATTAAATAGTTGTTTTAACTTAGTTGCTGAGTTTTGCCCGACATTTAACGGGTACTAGACATATTGTTGTAGTTGTTTCATTTTGTTACACTTAATTTATCTCGTCCTCACTGTACTGAAATCTTCGGTGAGTGGATAGGCTTTTCCCCACCTCTGGGATATTATGTTACAGTCATGGTAAGATAACATTTGTCTTCAAAAGATCTATTTTTGTTTGTTATCATCATCACCGTAGTACTCGGAAACTGTATACGATTTCTTAGGTTGATGGCTAAGTGAGTTTTAAAATAAAAACATACACCTTGTCTTGCCTTGAATTATTGATATTCCTTTTGTAAAATGTAAACTTGAAAAATTGGGATTAACTAACTTATGGAGGTTAAAATAAGATTCAGAAGTTACTAGACGGTGACAATAGTGTTCAAACGGATTTGTTAACTTTGAAGTGTCCATAGTCTAGACTTAAGGTAAATTGATTCAAGAGAGTACTTTCGAAAGATAAATTGAAATCTAGTAAGACAAAGATCAATTATATTCAGACAATTGTGACAATATTTAATTTTGATTGTGAACAAAGTTTCAAGATGACTTGTACAACCATTCTTAAATCTATTTAGTACTTAAATATGTTTAAGAAACAAAAGTTCGTTCGAAATTGTATTTTATATTGTACGAAATAGAACACTATTTAAAACGAACGTCACTAAACATGTTTAAACTTTTTAAAGAGTTCTTACGCAATCTAGCCTTAAAGTTGGAATTCGTTATTTTAATCAGTTCTTTTCTTAAATATTTACTACATATTAAAACAAAGCTTTTAACAGCTTCCACTTAAATATGCACTAGATACAAGTTTTAAGTTCAGTGCAAGTGTTTCTTAACCACACTAATAAAAAATATGACTTTTATTAAACTACACAGACAATCTGCGCCAGAATGAGCTGCAAAACAGTTTTTATAACGAATGTTTATTTTTTTATGTCGCGATCTGTCAGCGCGAAGTGTATCGCAGTATTTTACAGGTCCCTGGGATACACGTACTACGTACTATTTTATACCGCATACAGTAATAGGCAACATTTCGTTCTCCCAAATATAGCAATGGAAATAGTGACCTAGTTCTGTAAAGAGATAAAGTTAGTTCGAGTGAAACAAAGATTCCATTGGTTCAAAGTGCCTGCCGATATAAATCTGGGCATAATATTAATAGTTTGAGTTGGTTAGGTTATCCACGGTGTCAAAGTTTTAAGACTTTAAGGCCTTTGACATAATCTAACGATTGAAACAACTGAAAAAGTCATTAAGGGTTCAGGTGCTTCAGGTTACGGTTATGTACCAGTAAACGGTAACACAAAATGTCAGTCTCAATAGAGACGTAAGAAAATGTTTTGTATTGTCTGCTTACTGGCCGCCCGAATTAAGTTAACCGTCTATCATTTAAGTTATGAAACAACGTTTTGTATTTCACCGACATTTAACAGCAATCGTGAAGTTTTTAACGAATGTATGTTACTATAACCAAACAGTTTGAAGCAGCCCGCCCTAAATCTTCAGATATACTACTATTGGTCCAGCATAGTAGTGGTCGAGCGGCAAGTTGGTTCACTATCGCAATGAGTTAACATCACCAACAACGTAACGTCAAGCTATGACAGTCACTCTATCAATGTGTTTGTCGTCAGTTTGTCCAGTAGTACTATCAGTCATTGAAATATATTGCAGCACGAAACTGAAAGTAGCCGATCATCCTCCAAAGGGAGAAGAAAGACATATTGTCCTTTACTAAACGTATGTTATACTACATACATAGATGTCACTTTATATACCAGCTGTACAGTGCAACATAGTGTAGTGTTTCAAAGCTCAGAGAATAGGTTTAAATGGAACAAGAGTGATGCATATTTTGTCACAGTTTATGTCTCCAGTGCAAACGGGACATACTACAGTTATATTCCTTTGTGCTATTCAATTTAGGAACTGCCTTTGAAAAGTTTTCGTATCATCTAATTTTGTTAAGAAATATGTACTCAATTATTTTATGTTTATGCGAATTTCGTTGATAGATATCGGAATAGAGTTGTTCTTTAAATAAAAAAGCAATTTGTTCTACAGTGTGGATGGAAGCCACACAGCTAAATCAATTCAGTAATAGTGGGCATATATTACCCTTATAAATAATCCAAATTCCAATCAGTATTAGAGATGCCATACTTGTCATAGTTCGTTCCTAAATGTAAGTAGAAATATAAGCTCATATTTAAATTGTAAATCCTTCAAAGGATATTTTATACAGATTTTCTTTTTCATTTCATAGAAAGGGAGCAACTTAATTACTCAGAGTAGTTGCACAAGAGAATTGACACTAACCTAACTTAGTTGCTAACTAAGTGACATCGGCTTTTATGCGAGTTATGCAGAAGTTTCTTTGTCAAAGCATAGGAATTTACTGACTTACCAAGCTGAACACTTGTTAGAAATGTCGAACAATTGGTACTTTGAAAAATTAATTGTTGTTTCGACCTCCTTATTGTACTGATATCGTGAGTGAGCGTAGAGGCATTTATTCAGCAGTGGGACATTATAGGTTAAAACCTTTACTTACTGTTTGTCTTGACCTATCACTTGGAAGGCTGAATAAGAAAGTTTGTGTAGGTCTACGTCCAACCTTGGTGTCGAGTTTTTAAACCACCTAAAGGCCTCCGACATGGTCTAACGTTTGGAACAACCAGGACTAACTGCTTAACGTGCCTTAAGCACAGTAGCGCTCAGATAGAAATGCCACTTTCGGCCACCCATACAAGTAGAGGCCATTCTGCACATTGCTTAATAATCGCAATGATCGTTAAGTCAACTACGACTACTACGCGACTACGCCTACTAAGTCTACTACGCGACTACGCCTACTAAGTCTACAACGCGACTACGCCTACTAAGTCTACTACGCGACTACGCCTACTAAGTCTACTACGCGACTACGCCTACTAAGTCTACTACCCGACTACGCCTACTAAGTCTACTACGCGACTACGCCTACTAAGTCTACTACGCAACTACGCCTACTAAGTCTACTACGCGACTACGCCTACTAAGTCTACTACGCGACAAGCACTACAAATAGCTAATTCCAGTTTAATATAATCGAGATAGAATAGCTATTCCAGTCCACAGAGCTGTATTACACTGATTCCGCTAAACATATTATATTATCTACATACACCTACGAGTACGTTAGACAAGAGGACCGACTGATTTCGGTGCTCTGAACACTAACACAAGTGTCTGCCAACCACTCACCTGACAGTTCGGAAACTGAAACAGACAGACCGACAAAAGGACCGGGCGTATTGTTTGAAAACTGTGAACGTCATGGCGTTCATACTGCTTCCGCAAACTGTTTAGGTGCTAATAGAAGTTTTGAATGTTTTGTTTGTGATATTAGTTTACTTTTAATTGTCCTTTTCACTTCTTCTTCTTCATCTTCTTCACTGAGACGAGAGGCCAAACAGTGGGACATTACATGCTTATACTTTTTTATTTAATTGTTTTGTTTGTAGCAAACACTAGCAGCACACCCCGGGTTAACACGCCTTGTGCCCGTCCCCGTGGGAATTTCGGAATGAAAAATAGCTTATAACCTTTCCGTTGAATGTAGCTATCTATTAACAAATTGGATTGCTAGTATGTGAGATTTCCGCGTTCATACTAACAAAAATAAAAAAAAACAAACTCAGCTTGATTATATTACTAAAGATATCTTATGTACTGTCGTATCTTACAAGGATAATCGTAAAATGAACCCAATAAGAATATAAACACATAAATCTCAAGATAATCTTTCACCCACATACCCATTATTGAACATATTTTATGCTCAAATCAGAGCAATATCCTGAGACCGAACATCGTTTTCCACATAAATAACTTAGCTAACGAGAAATGTGACCGAGCCATTGTTTAGGTATTTGTTGAACTACAAAAGACCCCCAATAGACTAATAAAAGATCCTATTCATTCGTTCCGACCTCAGAGATTTTCACTACATAGTATAAAACAAAGTCGCTTTCCGCTGTCTGCCTGTCCCTATGCATGCTTAGATCTTTAAAACTACGTAACGGATTTTGATGCAGTTCTTTTTAATAGACAGAGTGATTCAAGAGGAAGGTTAACAAGTATAAAAATCCCCAAAATTCTCACGGGGACGGGTGTAACGGGTAAAACCGCGGGGCGCTGCTAGTACTTAATAAAACTCTGTTTTGCTTTCTACAAAGGCGTATGTATGTGGGCTACCTTTGTATTCAAAAGAGCTGAGCTAACTGGAAAGTAAAGTGAATAGAAACGTTTACTTTATTTAAATTAATTTAGTTCTTTTCAATGCTTCAGAGGGTACGACAAATTGTCGGTCCCGGTCGTTACAATCGATAGACTATATGTCGGGAGTCTTTAGGTGGTATAAATACTCCGACACCAAGTTTGGCCACAGACCTACACAAACTGACTTATTCAGCCTTCCAAGTCCACGTCCACGTCCACGTCCACGTCCACGTCCACGTACACGTCCAGTCCAGGTCATTGGTTGCTTGCACAATATTTTCACTATTCGCATTGTCTCCAAGCACTTTCAGCTGTTATAATAAAAAAAATATCCAAAGTAAAAAGTATACAGAGTAAAACCGTGAGGTATTGTTTCAAACCAATAATTGCCATTAAGGGTCGGTTCATATCTGACGGAACATTCGTCGCGTATTATCGGTCGCGTAACGCCAGAACAGACAAATGTATAGAAAAACACTCGACCGTTCACACTCAACTGATGATACGTTAGTGCGTCGAGTGTGAACGGTCGAGTGTTTTTCTATACATTTGTCTGTTCTGGCGTTACGCGACCGATAATACGCGACGAATGTTCCGTCAGATATGAACCGACCCTAAGTTCTACAAGTTTGTATACTTTTGCTCTAAAACGAGATTACGATTCTATTAGGCTGTTAAACTTTATGACCATTTATCCTCTATATCTATACTAATATTATAAAGAGGTAAAATTTGTAAGTTTGTTTGTTTGTTACCAGTCCGATTTGAATAATTCTTTTTGTAATAGTTATTCACATTCAACGGGAAGGTTATAGGCTATTTTTCATCCTGAAATTCCCATGGGAACGGTCACAACGCGGGTAAAACAGCGGGGCGCTGCTTGTCTAAGATAAAAATAAAGCTGATATTTTTTGAATTGTAACTACGCTTACGGATACTTTGCTTTTATTTTACATTTTTACCTGACGTTTCGGCTCCTCTACTTGAACCGTGGTCACAGAAGAAAGATGTTTGATAAGGAAATCACTACATAGTATAAAATAAAGTCGTCTCTTTTTCGTGTCTGTCACACTGTTTGTCTGTCTGTATGCTTAAATCTTTAAAATTACGCAACGGATTTTGATGCGGTTTTTTGTAATAGGTAGAGTGATTCAAGAGGAAGGTTTTTATGTAAAAAAATTCCCGAAATTCCCACGGGAACGGGCACAACGCTGGTAAAACCGCGGGGCGCTGCTAGTGTAAAATAAAAGCGAAGTGTATCCGTAAACGTACAAAGTTTCAATTCAACTACGTGTTCGCTCAAACTTAAGAAACTGATATTTTTCATTGCAAATACCAACTAGAATTAATAACGGTATTACTACTAGCAAATATAATTTAACCACAATGTTCGTCGATCGGTAATTACAAGCGATTCAAACACAATTCAACGGCCATTGAGGCCCATCGGCTCGTCCCAAAGGAATCAATTAAACGAAAATGATCGAACATTGGAACCCAGTTGTAGCTCTTAATAATGTAGTAAGGCTCGATTAAACTGAAAATGAGGTAAATGTAGTTTGATATTTATTATTAGTGTTCGTGAATTGATGGTTGCCTGTTAAGTTGTAATGGTATACATGTATTATTTGTAATTCGCTTTAAGTTCTTCTTAGGAATCTTGATGTTAAAAGTAATATAAATAAAAATGCTACATATTCTTGAACTTTCCGTAAAAGCAAACCCTGTTTGTTAATGTCATCTAAATCAAGTGAATTAGAAAAAAATGTAATTAATTTGTGTAACAAATAGACAGTTTTTTTAACAACGGAATAATATTTTTACGTTTCTCTCTAAGTTACTTTTTGGTTCATTAATTATATCTGTTTCAAAAAATGTACTTCAGTCTCCCATTAGTCAACAAAATGTTTTACTTCAAGCATTATAAAATCCTTTTCACCAAACTTTTATGGCTCTATTTCAAGCAAACTATCTTAAAAGTTCCTCTAAAATGCCAGTACACCATTGACCTACATAGAATACCTTTAAAAATGCTTAACTCAAAATGAAACTGAATGCTCCAAACACTGCAAGTACAAAGGTAGGCACTAAGCGAAGAAGAAATAACAATAACCTTTATTTCAAAGGCACACAACACATCTTCAGCAAAGCCAACAACAGTTTGAACCTTATCTAGTCGGCATACAGTACAATATTTATTCAAAGGAAATGTTTAAACAAAAAGACCGTTTCGCAAAGGCGTTGATCGTTTCAAAGAAAATGTCATTGAGGGCACGTCAACAGCGTTCGAAGAAACATGTGAACGAATGGGGAACATTTATTTATTTATAAGTTATCATTATACGGTAACTCGCCACCTATATTTTGCCAAGTCATGTAAGGAAAATGAAATTGAAAATGCTGTTCGCTGAATCCGACTCAGCACGGTTCTCAAGAATTCTTTAAAGGTATTTTACTTAACGTGAGGTTTTACATTTATTTCTATTCTGCACTTCTTAAATTGGTTTCATGTGGATAGTTCTGAAACTGGAACACTGTTATACAACCTGTTTGCTTACGTAAGCATTTAATAACACTTCAAACTTGGAAGTAACATTAATTCAGTTTTGAGTGTTTGAGGTTTTCTAAGTCTGATTTTAGTTTAACAACAGTAAAAGATGGTACTTAAATGTTATTTACATAACTAGTCCAAGAAATTTATAACTTATTAATGCAGATTGTTTCATATTAAACTGGCTTCAAAAACTAATTATTTTAATAACCAAGATTATGTATTTTATAGCTACAATACTATAATATGATGAAAGTTTGAAGTCGATCTGATGATGGAGCCGAAAGGCAGTCGAGGGAAATCAGCACTCAACGCACCAGTCACCCTGTGTCTGGACTTGATTCATTTGTATTGATGAAAACTTTATATAGATGGTTTGTGACTGTCATTAGGGGATTGATAATGAAGACGAAACAGCTGAGGGAAATTTTTGACAAGCCCGTTGGCACAGTGGCAGTGAGAGCGCTTACTGTGTCGAGGGTTGCGGGTTCGATTCCCGCCCGGAGTCAACAATATGTGCAGACATAGTTGTTGGCGACGACGTCTGGGTGTCAATTATATATCCTTATAAAGTATTTGTGTATGTATATGTAGCAGCATCAGTTAATTAGATTCCATAACACAAGCTTAGAGCTTACTTTGGGTCTAATTAACAGTGTGTGAATTTGTCCAGGTATATTTATATTTATATATTTTATTTATAAATCCTCAAAATCGATTCAAGTTTTTGATGTTAAAAACACGACTACGTAGATTTTTTTTCAATTAATTCCGGACAAGCCTAATCCTCACAAACATTACAAAATCCTAAAAAAATAATTACTTACACAAACAGTTTTTAATCTAGCAAATTAAATAATTTGTTTACTTTAATCAGGGCCGTATTAGAGCTGCCTTGATGAGCAAGCACAATCTCAGCGTCGCTTACAACTAAGCACCTAATTTCGTAGGTAACAAAGTTTAATTCAGATCACGAACTTCGTGCGTGCTTTGTTTACGTGCCGCTAATAAGTGACACTCCACAATTTTCACATCAAAATGTTGGAGGCAAAATTGTGGCACGATTGCCTTCAGTGACGCTCCAATGTTCACTTTAGCACATATTTAGGCTGTTATTGGTGAACGTGTTTTATGCTTTCGGTAACTTTGTAAGATGCCACGCATCCCCATTATTAAACCATTTTTATTGGTATAGTTATACTCCGTATAATATTGGAAAAGTCGGTATGTCAATATTGTCTTTTTTTCATCATATTAAAGTATTATGGATTTACACAGTTTTGTAAATTATCTTTTCTAGACAAAAAAAAAACGAAAATGGGCTAAGTTGTATGTAACTAAAATATCTACAATTTAAATACACCCAACATAGCCTAAACTAGATTTTTAGTTCGCAAGTACCAAGGAAAGTTCTTAAAGAAATTGCGTACCATTAGGTCCAATAAACTATAAATTCATATACGAGTACATACTAAAAGTCAAACATATATTTTCATATTCCAGCCACCAAACCAATCAGTACTTGATTCATGAAAGATTCCTGCGGGAATATTCGTAGAGCTAACAATTCCTATACATAGGTATGTAGGCGTGGGGAGTTATTAGACAAATGAAACGCGCCTAGGGGCTCAGCGGCGTCAGACCTACGTCAAGGTGTAATTACGATTTACCACCTCCATCAAGCAGCAAAGAAACAAATCACTGTCAAACTATGAATACTAGAAGCAAAGTTGGCACCAACAAACGTGGCAATTCTATAGAGTGTGTTTTTTGAGCGTACATCATAGATATTGACGAAAAAAACCAATAGCCGAGAGAAACAGAGTGTAAGGTACTACATTTTAGTAAGACGTGATTGATTACTTTATTTTTTGGGACTAGATTTATTTCAATTATAGTGTTTTGCGAATACTCATAATGTAATATTATTATTATAAATAAACTTAATTAAAACTAATATTATTAAAAGAGCCACCCTTTGTCGTTCCCGGAGTAAATGAGCCCACTGGCTGTGTTACCTCTCGTTATAAATCCTAACTTAATATTATAAATGCGAAAGTAACTCTGTCTATCTGTCTATCTGTCCGTCTGCCTGTCTGTTACGCTATCACGCCAAAACTACTGAACCGATTTGAATGAAATTTGGTACACAGTTAGTCCAGAGTCTGAGAAAGGACATAGACTACTTTTTATCTCGAAATTCCTGCGGGAACGGGTACAACGCGAGTGAAACTGCAGGGCACGGCTAGTAAATATATAAAATAATATTCCACGACAAATTCACGCACGGGTAGATCCAATCTGAGCTTGTACTATGGAATCTAACTAAGAACGCTTTGGTACGTGCACTACCATGTTTTGTGGTGTTGACTCTAGAGTGTTAATATTCTCTCCACTGGATTAAGCAAAGTCAAAATAATGATAAATAATGATGTCCATAAAAGATAACGGTGATGAATGTTGCCAGTTTGGAAAAAGTTTTGATGCGTCACTCACATTGTTTAATATCGTTAAAAAGTTGAATGTGTAACACTCCTACGTATGACCTGATTATATGAACGAGCTTAGTAAGCAATTTTGTTACTACTAAACCCAAATTATCTTCTTTTTAAACTGGACTGTACGAAAATTTATATAAAATTAAAATATGTAATAGAAACAATATTAAATTATCTTTTTCAATCATACCGAATAAAAAACATCGTAATTCACAGAACGATTAATTTTATAAACAAAAGTGTTTTAAATACAGTCTCAGCATAAAATAATTCAATATTTTGGTATATAAAAAATTGCCCGCAATTTTTGAGGTTTAAAAATATATGATACATACATACAAGATTAACAAAACCTCTAGGATGAGGTAGCACGGTTTTGAACAACTTTAAAAGAGCTAACAATTTAACGTTTTTCGCCCGAAAATTATTTTAATATGCACAACAAAGCACCGAAATTGCATTCTCTTGTTACTCCAAAAAGTGTGCAATTATCGGGCTAAGGGCCTTTTCAAAGAAATTTATTGTACAATTTCGTGTTGATAGGGTTAAGCGGAGTAAACTGGGGTGAATTTTAATGGTTGTTTTGTTACTTTGTTAATTTAAATATTTTCATTTAATTAAAACTGTTCCTTGTGTCTTTATTAGGAGACTGGAGCTATCAACGGGATCTTAATTCATTTCCAGCGCTCGGAATGAGGAGAGCGTTAATCTTTTATAGTGGTTAAATGCTTATTTCTCATTGTAGTTTGTAATTAGCTTTTCCGTTTAAACTTTAACATTCCTTCGGAGGGCACGTAAAATAGTCAGTCCCGGTTGTTTCAATGTTAGAGACAATTATTTTTGTTAAAAAGTTTGAGTAAGTCCTTTAGGCGGCCTAAAACGACACTAGGGTTAACTACTTAATTATACGAACTAAGGTAAAATAATGTCAGATAAATTGCGGTGCGATTACGATAAATCGTTGGTCGCATACAACATGCGTTAAACATGAAAAGACTGATCAGAGCGAAAGTAAAGATTATGGCAATCAACCGCATCCGGCGCACTACAACTACAGTCGTGTGCAATGAAATGTATACACGGGCAGATTTGCAAATAAATGTCCACTTTGAAAATTTCAAAAACATATAGCCACTTAACAATTCATACTATAAAAAAACACTATTTTAATTAACCTGTAAATCGATTATGAACATAGTGTTACATAAAACGCATACTGCATACATATTGTTCATTATATCGCCCTTAAACTGTTTTTATAAACAAAATATTAACATTTTCCCGTTATTTTTAACCATAAACCTCACTCTTGTAATGAAATTTACCTTGTTAGTTCCAACGACACTTTATAATGCCTTTGTAAATCACTAAAATATTGCTTTAATTATGCTTTACAGATGCTTGTTTAGCAAAATTGCGCTATAAAATGTTTATCAACGTGATTTATACACAGTTTAAAATGGATCTCGTTATAGCGCGGGTTTTAACAGATTTAAAGAAAACTCCTTTCATAGATTTTCTATATTGTTATTGTTTCGTATAAGCGTTCGTTACGTTAAACAAGTTTACTGTAGCCCCGGTGGTCTAGTGGCAAGTGCACTGGCATGCCTGGTTCAATTCCCTGGTCGGGTGAAAACATGCTTCCCACTTTTCAAACATGACGGGAAGATCACCAACCTGCTTTAGGCAAGCGTGGTGATTACGTCTTACCCTCCTGTACTAATATCTTCGGTGAGATGAGACCTTTTCGCAGCAGTGGGACATCACAGGCTAATACTTTAACTAGTAGCAAACCGATAACTTCATTTAGTTAGCAAATCGTGCCCTAAAGTGATAATATTTATTTATAAACAGTTCCACTATTAAATTAATCACAGAACCCACATAAACTAGCTATAATTTAAATTAGCATCGCAGTCATTATTAAAAAAGAATGGAATCAAACTCTTAACATAAGATGTCATTAATCTACATCCATTCAAAGAAATAAGCAACGTTCTTCCTATTCTTCTTCTTCTTCTTCATCGAGTAGATGGCCAACCTGACCAATCCTGGTGTCAGAGTTATTGAGCCGCCAAAGGCCTCTGACATGACTACTATCCGTAGAAAGTAACCGGGACCGACGGCTTAACGTGCCTATATAATTGACATCAACATAATCCAACGCAGCACTCGCAGTTAAAAACAATGTTTTATTAAAGTATCAAATAACGCTTCGATGTCTATAAATAAGTATTTATAACTCTGAGCAAAGCCGTTAAAGCAACTTCAGTCTCTGAAACAATTGTTTATAGTTTAATGTTTATTTTGCGACGTGAAAACAACTATAAAGTTACACTGTTTACCGGGTTCATTTGATGCTTTTGTTTATTGGATACACTATGGAATTTAATATAATGGAAAATTTTACCTAGTTTGTATAATTCAATTTATCATAAATAAATTGCGGTTAACATAATGATGTACACCACATTAACTATTTTGCCAAATAATTAATATTGGAGTGTTCACGAATATAAGTGACCAGTTAGATGAATTTACAGCAGGGTTAGACCGACAGTGACTTTTCTATTTGAACGCTAGTGGAAACGTTAAATTGCCGGGCCCCATTGAATGGGCACTAGTAATGTACGCTGACAGACTAATGTAGTACTAGTAAACACACCGGATCGAGCAATAACTGAAAACGCCGTCTCATTATCATAATATCGATAGCACCAATATCGATCCAACACTTAGGTCCACTACTGACCTACTAGAACTTCATTACTTAAAGTTCAAGTATCATTAATAAACAGAGGCTGCATAAAACTTGACGGCCACAAATTTAGTCAGCTTTTCAGTAGAAATGGCGCATCCATCAGGCATGTGACACGATCCATTTATCAACATCGAAAGGGTTGATTGAATACGGTACGATCCCTCACGATGTTCTGTCGCGAACATTTTTACATCGGATTAGGAAAATGCTATAGATTTTGCGAATTTAATGTTCGCGCTGGCAGATTAATGTATGAGATGGAATACATGGAATCAAATGATTTATTGATTGATGTGTGTTATGAAATGTGACATATATTCTGTGTCCGCTTTTAGTGTAACATTTTTAATGTCACAAAGTTTTCTGACAATAACTTTCCATCCAGTTTCATTTAGTTGAGTTAATTAAATCTACGTATCTACAACTTGTCTTAGTAAGAAAATGTTAGTAAATATATCAACGTAGCTACTAATCTTTACAGGATATATTTAAAATTATATTTAAGAGAGTCATATAAAGGATAAAAACATTTTGTAAAACCCTCTTTTAGAGAAGAAAACGAATTAGAAAAAGAAATGTTACTGAGCTCACCGCAGGTCAAGATAAAGTAGGCGGCTTCGCCTGAATAATGAATAAAATTTCGATTTCAAACTTTCCGGTCACATTCTGATTTGAAAGTCTTGAGTCTTAAGTGCAAGTACGTACAGATTGTAAGCGTCCCCCGCTACGAATTTCGTGAAACTTCCACTAAGTTGTAAACAGTCAAGTTATCACTTCACGGTTGACCGTTTGCCGAGTGCCAACAAGCATCAATCAAAATGTCATTTTCTGGCAGTAGATTTAGGAAAAATAGCTTCATCGAATTTACAACCGAAGAGAAATTTGAAAGTCATTAATCTTTTACGAAGTGGATAATTTATATAGGGTCTTTCATTTTTATAGGCGTTGTAGGTATATATCAGTCTCAGTGACTTTTATAAAAGGTTAGGGAATAATACGCAGTACGAGGAAAAGTTATTAGGAGTAATAATAATGAATAAACAATTGCTTCTCGCTTTATAGTCCCTTCACCGGAATAACGTATCTAAATCATGTAAGGAATATACTGAATTCATGGCGCAAAGTTTCCTGAAATAAGCTGAATATATTAATTTTACTTATAACCTAACTTTAACAGCCTCCGTGGTCTTGTGTTTTGAGCGCCTGGCTCACGATCCGGAGGTTCCGGGTTCGATTCCCGGTGGGGATATCTCACAAAAATCTCTTTGTGAAACATTCCTCAGTTTGGTTAGGGCATTGCAGGCTGAATCACCTGATTGCTCGAAAAGTAAGATGATTCCGTGCTTCGGAGGGCACGTTAAGCCGTCGGTCCCGGTTACTTTCTACGGATAGTAGTCGTTACTTGAGCCATGTCAGAGGCCTTTGGCGGCTCAATAACTCTGACACCAGGATTGGTCAAGTTGACCATCCACTCGATGAAGAAGAAGAAGAAGACTTATAACCTACTGGAGTATCACAAAGTGTTCATAAATCATAATTTATTGAAACTTGCTAGTTCAAAAGCGAGTCGGTGTCGCAGCGAGCTGCAACTATTTGCTGGCTTGCTTACCCATACTTGTAGTTGTAACACAAAATGTCACGCGTCTTTGTGTGCGCAACTATCGATATGTTGTCAAGAACATTGTATATGTGCATTCGTAACTCACTACGAATAACTTTTCTCCGTTTACCTGTATATTAAATCCATGCCGTTTACTCACACCTAGCACGCTGTCACTGCTTCAAAGACAATTTTAACGAGGACTAAGATACACATTAAGACAATATGCATGTACATTCACTTAAACAAATATAACCAAGGGGCGATCGCGAAATAAAACTACTATATATGTATAACCTACTAATATAAATGCGAAAGTTTGTGAGGATGGATGTATGTTTATTACTCTTTCACGCAAAAACTACTGAACGGATTTCGATAAAACTTTACAGTTATGTAGGTTATATTATGAGTATAACACATGGGATATATTTTATCCTGAGATTCTTGCGGGAATGGGTACAACGCGGGTGAAACGGCGGGGCCCGGTAGTTTAGTAATTTAAACTAGCATAATGTCAACGACACTTTATTGTGGCCATCATTTGTCCCTCATTTAAAATATACCGCAATTTAATATTTGCACACTGACTGATAATTGCAATAAAACAAGAAACAAAACCAATGTATGCAGAATTATTATCACCAAACCACTGCCCGCTTTGGTTTTCGAAATTTGGAAGCAAATGTGAACATTAACAGGGTTAAATTTATGATAAGTAATTGGGTAAATTACTACCCCATGCCAGGGGATATTAATTTACCCATACACGGGGCATTAATTTACCCGTAGCAAGTTTTTAACTATGATTTTGATTTGATTTTTTGTAGCTTCGATCAACTCGAGTCATACAGATGTGAAAGTGCAATGGTGACGGAAAATATCATTATTTTTAAAACCAATTTTAAAACATTATTTTCTCACTACAGCCCCTACCCTACAAAATAAAACATTCGATTCGGCAAAAGTACGAGATTTCAAATCCTTCTCAAAACCTCTAACAAAGGCCTAAACTTATGTAATTGATTGAAACCTCAACCCTGAATAGAAAGCCTATGAATAGACCTCTTTTGTAGAAGACTAATTTAAGTTCTTAATCAAGATCGAATATATCAAAGTATCGGTAGTATATGCTACGAGTTTCGTCTCATTAGTTACTAAAATCAAGCCTTTAGAAATGTGGCAATAGCTTTCTTGCATTTAATTGTATATGTACTAGCAAAATGTATAGAATTATTGCAGTGAGTTTCATAGTAATACATGCATGATACATTCCCCTTTAGATATAAGCAACTATAATATTGTCTATTGGGACTAAGTATTGGAATTCTTATCTACTACACTACATACTATAACGAGTCTATACCTTCGTTCAGATTGATCGAGTATACTACGCTTAGTAAAACAAATGAAATCTGACAATAAATAATATAAATAAAATTTCTTTATTTCAGCCAAGAAAGCCATATCTATACATTAAGACAATGAAAGCTATGTAACATTTTCGAAGCAAACCTTTACAACCAATAATTTATCAGGAATTCGCCATTTAAAATGAAGAGTATGACTTTACATCCCGCGCACTCGAAACCAGTTCATTTCAAAAACAAATATTGTACGTTCCTGAAACCATTGCATAGTGTTCTACCCCCATTGCATTCTTTACAAACCATTGACTATCTAGTGGACGAACAACAAATAAAACCCATTTGCCAGATATGTTGGAGGATAAAACGCAATATTCCGTGTGTTTAACTGGCTTTTGCCCGCGTCTTGGCTCGGCTCATTTACCACGTGCCGCAGTTAAGAATATCCTGAAGCTCACGCAACCGTACCAAATGTCTTGACTCCTTTATTATCAAGTTGCGCGGTTAAGCCATTATATTAACATTTTTAATACTGTTATTCACATTCTTTTGTGGTTTAAAGTTGAGAGGATTTTAGCAAATACGTAAGTACGTAAGCGACGTTGGTAAAAAATAACTAATAAAAAAGTATTAGCCTATAATGTCCCACAGCTGGACAAAGGCCTCTTATCTCACTGAAGATATCAGTACAGTGAGGAGGATAAAGCGTAATCACCGCGATTGCCTGCCTATTGCAGGTTGATAATGTCAAACTCGGGCCATGTTTGAAAAGTAGGAAACATGTTTAACAAAACTATTAAAAATGATAATAATATTAGATATCACGAACTTTGCTGTTAATATTTTTATGTATCGTGAAATGTTCTGCTGATAAGTCTTGTGAGAACGGACTTTAACGTGTTGATGATCTGATAAATGCTTTTGCCGACAGTGGCTGTGTCGGGGGATTACCGGTTCGATTCCCGCCCGGTGTCAACAATATATGCAGATAGCAATAACTATTGACGACGACGCGACGTCTGAGTGTCAATTATATATTCATATAAAAGTATTTGTGTATGTATATGTAATGGTATCAATAAGCTTTTCATAATAAAGCTTTGAGCATAGTTTGTGTTTAATCAACCGAGTGAGATTTTTTCCGGGTATAATTATTTTTTTATTAATAAAAATAAACATATAAAACATTGAAAGCATTTTACTATTGCGATCTGTGAATATTATTTCGTAAATTAACAAGGAAGGGTAAACATCCACTTTAACTTCCACACACACGCACTATGAAGTTTTTTTTTTAATATTCGCTTTGAATAGAGCTTTTAAAACAGCAAACGTTCAAAATATTCTAAATCCGATTTCACCGAAAATCATTTGTATTTATATTCACTATACAAATACAGTTTACAAACATAAATATACACTCATACGTTTTAAAACTAAAAGCCACTTACAAACGCATAACTTTTCAGTCAAATATACATCAAACATCCCCCGAGCATTCGGGTGTAAAAACACTTAATAGAGATATAGTAGTTTTTCGAACCCCAATTTCACATCCATTCCCCAACGCACCCTATATATACGTTTAAGAATACCTGTAGCTAATAATTTAGGGGTGGGTATAACTATCTAGCGGTAAACATAGGGGGTGTTAGATGGCAGCAATCTGGATAAACGCGACGAGAGTACGTCTCAGGGATTTCCCTAAGGATCACGTGTCTGAGTAATAAGTTCTTATATTGTGATACAGGGAGGCGATTATACCAAGTTAGTTTGTTGTTAAAAATAAACTGTGGTTATGCGATTATAGCACGTTACTCTGTATATACAATAGATATATATACGTGGGTAAGTGGTCAACCCTGGTGTTGGAGTTTTTAGAACGCCTAAAACCCTCCAACATGGACACGGTAAACATTATATATTAAGTATATTAGTCTTAATATAGAATGCAAAGTCCTGACTGACTGACTGACTGATAATCAACGCACTGCCTCAACCGCTACACCTAGAAACATGAAATTTAGCAGGAAGGTTCTTCAAGTGACGTAATTGCACACTAAGAATGGTTTTTCGAAAATTCCTACGGGAACGGGCTCAACGTGGGCAAAGCTGCGGGGCGCTGCTAGTTAAGTATATTAGTCTTAATGTACAATAAGATTTTAATCATTCAAAAATCTGCTTAATTTAAGGTCTATCGATTCGATTCACAGCAGCACTTCCGCCGCGCTGTATGCACTAAGTTTAAGAATCTTTATAAATAAAATAAATAAATAAATCTTTATTCATACAAATTTACTTCTATTACATATTAATAAGTCTAAAATAATTATATATTTATAGCCAGGAGTAAACATGAGCCTGAACCTAGGTATATAAAAATAACGCTAGAGTTAGATTTTGTCATTTCCTTAATTATGAAATTGTTATTCTGATTTAAAAATTAAGTCATCTAAATGCACGCACCTTAGGAAATCGTTTAATGTTGATTTCACAAATAAGACCAATAACCAAAGTTTAATTTTAAGTCTCTCTAAAACTGAACAGCTGAAACAAATTCCTTTATATTTTACTTTTATAGTAAGATATAATAATTCAAATGAAACGTCCAGTTTTACATCTACAATAATGTAATAGTAATCGTTAAAAGGAACAACTTTTCTTATACGACTTTCGAAATTACACGAAAATACTGTTTTCCGCAAAAACTAAGAAGATTCATAACTTTTTACGACGGTATTAAACGTCGTTACATCTGTAATTTACAAATCTAATTTTATATTTTTTAGATGATAATTTTATACATTTTACAAAAAAGATGATGTTGTTCATTCTTAAGCTGAGGTTCATTGATTTAATGAATTACTGTTTCGTCGTTACGTGTAGGAACAATTCTTCTACATGTCTTCAATTAAATTACAGCCTACTAAAACTATTATTTAGAAATGCCACTACCGGCCACCAATCCGTGTTTTGGCTGAGCTGCACGTTGCTTAACATTCGGGAAGAGTTAAAATAGCTTAGTCAAACTATACGATGAGTGTTACAAGGTATCCAATTTTAATCCTTGCAGCATGGATCAACACAAGTACAAAGATGTAAAATATTATACCTAAGTATATCCTAAATATCGCTTAGTCAAACTAGGAGTGGTACAAGGTTCCCAAATTTAATCCTTGCAGCATGGATCAACACATTGGTCCATGCTAGAAGGCATATTAAGTACTAAGATGAGTCCAAATGTCTAAATACTCGTATTATATCTAAGTATATCCTAAAAGTATACAATCTTATCCTATTTATATTCTACGCATACAACAGTGATATGAAAATGTCACGCGAAGAAATCCACCGGTTATATCGAACTTGCCAGACGAAATGAAAACGACAGTAATGTATAATTAAGGCTTGATAAGGGTCTGACAGTCGTATTTGGGACAGGAAAGCGACATAGCACTAGCAATTTGGAAAGGTGCACCTGAGATAAACGCAATGAATGTTCCCACTAACATTATAACGCGACCGAATTTTGAATGTGCCTAATCTTAATGTGAACAAGGCTTGGTAATGGTATGGTCATTGCGTTAGGAAGCCCCGGTATGGACGTTAGGGCAACAGGTGAAAAAGATTTTTGGGCTATTCAAAAAAATATTCACTTTTCTATCGCTATTTGTTTTTATAGATGCGAATAAGTAGACATTAGGCGGTTCCTTATGGTAATACTAAATGAGGTCTTAACTACCTTATTGCGCAAAGCTGCAATTAACTATGTTAATAAATACTCGATGGATGTAAATGAGTGTTTATTATCTCCATTTTTTATAATTTACGTCTGCTTCCCAATAGTCGAGTCGAAAGGAAATCCCCAATTCACTTACTGAAATGGTTCTTAATGAATTCAGATTGCAGTGCATTCATTTGTTTGTTTGGATTATTCCAGTTATTTTGTTTTTATTTGATTAATCTGGCATTTCATTGATTGCTGAATTGGAAAGACTTTTCGAATTTCGAACATTGTAAACCAAATACAAGTATGTAATGGCTATTTACGTACTTCCAAGTATGTTTGCGATTCATCTCACCTTAAGCTATCTATATAGGCCTTTACCTAGCCGGTTCCGTATTTGAACAAGATCGTTTCCAATTAAAGCCGCCGGCTTCCTCGACTTAATATTAGCTTTAAATTGCATAAAACCTAAGGTGCAGAATTAGGCCTCTTTCAGACAATAGAAAGACGTAACGCAAAGCGCTCCGAATTGGCAAAAAACAAATGAGCAAACATAACGTAAACGCAACACCAGATGAAACACGCTACAAGCGTCTTAGTGAACGGGGCTTTAGATATTTTTCGACAGTACTGTAAATTGTGTACAGAGTCACAGCTCAGTTACTATATTCGTTGAATCTGCTTTTTAATTCTCTCTCACGAACTATTCCAAGTCTTCTTTGATCTTTTCAAAAATTGTTTCCTCAGTTACGTACTCCGAGCACACTTCATAATGAAGTCACAGGTTCCTTTGACAGTTTCATCAAGTCACCGTCGAAATTACCTTTTTATAATGCATTAGAGTAAGCGTTTGAATAGCACTTAATTTCTGTATTTAATATAAGAAGTGATCAATCATTTTGCGTCACAAAGCTACTTAATACTTTGAAAAGAACGTTAATGCAAACGGATAACTGGTACAGATGTTTACTTTACAAATACGTTTTATTATAGATTTCCAAACATAGGGTGTAGTTTGCTCCATACTTTTGTATATACAAATAGCTCAAATTCTGACCTAAAGACCTAGTTCTTTTCGTCGCATACTGGTGAATTAGAAGAGTTTGGAGGATGGTTGGTGGTTAGTTGATAGGAAGATTGTACAAAAGTATGAACTGTGAGTTACATTAACTTTGAGATTCAAAATACTGTGGTTTATGTATGGACAACTTCACAGTCGGCTGCAAGTCTAGTGTGAAGATGAAAATGAAAAATGTAAATCAAAATATTTATTGGGAACAATAAACAAATTTAATGTAACGTTCTCAGCTGGGAAAGTTAAAATCGTGTCGCAGTGAGAGCGCCTATCTCCAAAAAAATTATGACCTTTAGCGATTGCATTTATTGAAGACTATTTTTAAAATTGGAATAATAGTAGTACCCGTTAAGTAGGCTACGCAACACCGTTATAAATATCACATGTTTACGTAGGTAGCTAGGTAAGGAGTAAGTGATGTATCTAATTCTTAGTCTAATTTAGATCCAAGGTTTAATTGGTAAAGCTTGTAAAGGACCTTAATAAGACACCAAAGGCTCTCAGCTAAGTTATACGAGTTTAGTTGTAACTTTAAGTACTTAGAATAGAGTCTATACGGAGTGTTTTGTAGTAAATAATTTAGAAACCATTTGTGGACTAAGCATTATTGCTCTTTAAGCCTTTTTAAGCTTCAAAACCAGATATGGAAAATTATATAAAAGTTCATAGTGTTGCTACAATAATTTATTTTCGGATTCCTTACACAGTTGCGGTCACCTCAAGTTAAGCAAAAGACACATAGTGCGGTTACGGGGCGGTTGCGGATCGCATGACGTTCTATTAAGTGTATGTGTATGGAAGATGTCACACTGGCCCAAAGCAAGCCAGCAACGAACCTTATCACTACACTATGCACTATGTGTGTCTTACGCTTTTTCACGAGAAAATCTTATGATACGAAATAATTTAAAAAGACCATAAAGAATATTATAATAATAGTGTAAACTAAAGAGGACTTACTGAACGTATCGGACGCTGCCCTCTCTCTTGTGAATTACTGGTCCGGGAAAATATAAATACTTGAAATTATTTTGCGCCATTGACTCGAAAGAAGAAGAAGAAGTATATACTAGTATAATGAGCGTTAGAATTACAAACCCTTTATTATAACGGAACTATGAATCATAATTTAATACGCATTACTCAAATATCTCGGAAGCCAATTAAATTATTTCAACCCTTAAAAGTTCGGAAGGGTTTCTGCCTGTTTTACCTAAGCCGATGAATCAGAGACAGTTAATTGGAAAGGATTGGGTTTCTTCATGTTCATTTATCTTTTAGGTACTGGTTTTGTATGAAACTAAATAAAGATTCATATGATAATGTAACTAGCAGCGCTCCGCGGTTTTACCCGCGTTGTGCCCGTTCCCGTGGGAATTTCGGGATTTTTATACATATAAACCTTCCTCTTGAATCATCTATTTTTAAAAAACCGCGTCAAAATCCGTTGCTTAGTTTTAAAGATCTAAGCATACATAGAGACAGACAGACAGACAGCGGAAAGTGACTTTGTTTTATACTATGTAGTGATGTATGAACATGAAGTTAATCTTCTATTAAGCAAATACATAAGGACACTAATTGCTTTGAATTTGGAGATTAAATCAATGACGAAATAGAAATTATATATGAGTACACTCAAACTTTCTCACTGCCGCACTCAGATATGTCCATTAAGTCGACACTTAACTAATTAACGAAATTTTTCATATATGAAGTCAAAATTACTCTTTAAATCTCTACTAAGGAAGGATTTGAGGTGTCAGAGTACGGGCGCCAAAGTCATAATTAAAAAACTAACTATTTTAAACCTACCTCTCTATCTAACAAAAGCTATTAAACATAATCGTATCATTGTTAGCATAGACAAACGATCAGTTAAAATGAATAGTCTACGAACTTCGTATGTGATAATTTAAACTAAATATTATCACAAACAATCGATAGGTCGGACATTAAATGGATTATAAACAATTGTGGGTCCAATTACTTTTGCTATCAAATGCATCGGCACGCAATTGTCTCATTATAACAAGTACAGACCTCAGACCAAATAAAAAAGATAGAGAACTGTCACTAGTGAAGTGAAGCCAGTCACAATGAACGTCAGAGAACAAGACATGTTTGGTGAATACTGTCAGTTGATTGGTGGAAAACTAAATCATTTTTTTCGTATTTCTTCATTCATGTTTTGTTGCCTTCTATAAATAAATTATTAAGTCTCATTTGAATCTCGATACAATAGTCTGACACATTTGGTACTTATTTTGTCACAAACAAAATGTGTCAAACTATTCTAGTTATGTTAATAACTTTGCGACATCTTCAATTATATAAAACCAATAAATTTTTATAATAATACTGAATGCCCCAAAACGAAGGAGATTTGAAGAAAATTTTAGTAATAAAGGGAAAAAATTAAGCCAAACTAATCTACTTACAACTCAAATAGTTGTAGATGATAGATGGTTCGTACAGGCACAACAGTGTATGTGGTGTAATTTTGTATGCTTCACTATATTGTTTGTAACGCTCGGTCTTAATATTTTATTTGTTCTAAGGTACAGCGAAGGTAACTGTCCCAAGCGGTTTGTTGTGCTTTGTGGTTCGTTTTAAAAGGAAAATTGATCAACAATTTAAAACTTTACTATCTGAAAATAAACGTATTATGTTAACTTAACGTCACTTAGCTACATAGACTTCGGTTGAAGTTTTAGTTAGATATCTATAGGTATAATATTATAGGGAAGTTAAAAAAATGTATGTTGTGTGTATGTACAGGCTGATGTTGAGAGTAACCAGTTCGATTAGTTTTTTTTAAATATTGGGTAGGTATATTCAAGAGGTAGGTTATAGTCTATGTTTTATCCGGTTTTATCCTGTACCCGCGTTGTGCCCGTTCCCGTAGGAATTCCGGCGTGATAAATAAAATAAATAATTATACCCGGACAAATTCACTCACGGTTAATTAGACCCAAACTAAGCTCTAAGCTTGTAATATGGAATCTAACTAACTGATAGAACTGTATATACACAAATACTTTATAAGAATATATAATAGCCTGTAGCCTATAGCCTATAGCCTTCCCGTTGAATGTGGCTATCCATTACAAAAAGAATTTTTCAAATCGGACCAGCAGTTCCTGATATTAGCGCGTTCAAACAAACAAACAAACTCTCCAGCTTTATAATATACTAGCTGCGCCCCGCGGGTTCATCTACGTTGTACCCGGTCCCGCGGGAATTTCGGGATAAAATGTATCCCATGTGTTATTCTGATGTGTAACCTATATTACTGTAAAATTTCATCCAAATCCATTCACTAGTTTTTGCGTGAATGAGCAACAAACATACATCCATACATCCATCCATACATACATCCATCCTCACAAACTTTCGCATTTATAATATTAGTAGGAAGTATAGATAGCATAGATTCCTAACAACCATGGGCACAACGCAGGTAAAACCGCGGAGCGCTGCTAGTCTTCAATTAAGTCGAGAGTTGGAAGGCTTCTATTTTATTACATTGTTACTGAACATAGTTCTAACCACAATTGAAACTTTGCACAACTCAAATATTGAATTCCTTTCACTGTATTTACTTTAACTCCATTGATTACATTGTCGAATCATTCGCGATAATACGTAAGTATTATTAGGTATTCTGTGGCGCAGGTGCTTTCAATGAATTCAATGAGCTCTCATTAAAATTAATTTCATTTATATAATAGACCTCATAATGGCAGTATTTTCGTACGCACTTTCATACTTTGTCAAATTATAATTTCAAAAATTCTCGATGACATATAAGTAGAATTTACTTTAGATTTGACCAGGTCTCACGGTATTGAATAATAAAATTCAATTCAAACGGTTTTGAGTATATTGAAAGGAACTTAACTTCTAATTTCTATTAACGGCTTATGTTACGTTATGATATCGATTCGATTATTTCGATTGTTATCGATACTTCATTGAAAAATGTAATTACTTAAGCACAAGACACATATAGTGCTCTCAGCTATCCCGCAACGAGCCAGTATGACACCTTTCATAAAGATACAAGGAATATAAACTCACGCGACCCGCACCCCGCCTACAGCCGTACTATGTGTGTCTTGAGCTTTAGTCATTAAGAACTTGTTTAATATTATCAATGCTCTTAAGATAGGTTATAGAGAGCTTTCCTTGGAACTTTACGTAGTCCAGTTTCAAATGTTTTGCTCTTATGCAAACGTCGGTGACATTGAGCTAGTCTAACTGCGAGCTAACTTTACAGATAACGTGTGAAATTGATACATCTATTGACCGGCTAGCATTTCTAAAATAGAAGCCTAAGAATACACAGCTATTGTCTACTCTTCAATGGCGGACATTCGTTAACTGTAGGGCTAAGATGTTCGCTAACACAAAGGCTTTCTCTTCTATGTTTCTATCTCTCTTTATATCTAGGTATATGATGAGATGAGACAAAAATCTTTGGCATGCATCTCACACTTAGCAGCATTGCATTAGAAATACGATACAGTAAAATTCGTAGATTGAAAAATTATGCGAATGGAAAGAGCTCTACCATTTAACATTTCGAAGCACACTATTGTAAACTGTCTTACTGCTCCACTCAAAGACGTCCATTAAATTGATACTTAACTAATTGGCGTAATTTTTCATACATTACATGTCAAAGACACTCATTAAATATTTACACAAGAAGCATTTGCCGTCTCTGAGTACGAGTGTTAATACCATCGACACAATTAAGTAATTGCTGTAATTATAAAGCTCAACTTACCCATATTTTTCAACTACATTACCCTAATGCAAAGTGTAAACGGTTCCTTAGTAATAAATAACAATGTGAAACTTATTAACAGAATCTCCATTTAGAACATAATTCACGATGATAATCTTCGTGCTTACCCGATATGAATCTTCAGCTTCCTTGTAAAAGATTACTGCTGTAAAAATCTTGTGAATTTCGGTTCTTAACCGCGTGAGTTCTATTTCCTTGAGATAATCTCTTAAGTTTAAACCCGTTCGTAGTAGTACGTAGTACTAGTACTTGTAACGGAACTTCATGAATTCATAGTTCTGCATTAAAGGGCATAAGAATTAAGTTCTAGATAAAATCAAACATCTCGGTGGTCTAGTGATATGTACATTCGCCTGCCAAGACTGAGGTCTCAGGTTCAATACCCAGATCGGGCGAAAACATGTTTCCTTTTTGTCATACATGGCTTAGGTTTGAGATCACCAACACGCAAGGCAAGCGTGGTGATTCAATTGAATATTCTTGTTTAGTAAAATGTTGGTTTTTTATTTTGAACTTGTTTAAGGTTCCTTCATAAGTCGTTTGTAGAATAAATCCAGTTTTCAATCGAATATCGTTACACTAGGATCGATGGATTCAAAGCTTTATATGTCGACAAATAATTGGATAACCTTTTATCTTAACCTAGGATACTTTTAAGGATAAATAATAGATTATCCTTACCCGGCTTTCAGTAAGCTACAAATTCCCAGAAAAAACAAGGCGCCATTTTAATTTCATTACCCTTTTCCTATCACCTTTCTCTACCCCCAGATATTCAGGCACTAAGTATCAAACAGCGTTGTATATTACCACATCACCTACACAAATTGCGTAAAAGGATCAAAACACATTTGCTTCCACAAGAATTTTGCGTGAGAGAAATTCAGAAATGCCTTACAGTCGTAACTTTGTTCTTACGTACTTTATACATGCGCATTCCTAAAGAAATTTTAAGTTCAAAAACAATTGAATATTTTATCAGATTACATCGCGTTCTAAGAATTTTTAATACTAGGGTTTCCTTACTTATTTAATGAAACAAAAGAAAGAGTTTCGTTACAAGACTTTTCTAGTTAAAATTAATAAAATTAATTTTCTAGTAAAAATTGATTATATTACAGAGTGGCTTGCTCAAGAACTTTTAAATCTATTTAGTTCCTTAAAATGTTTAAGAAACAAAACCTGTTCATTCAAATTGTATTTTATACTGCACGTTATAGAGCAGGATTTAAAACGAACGACAATTGTTTATTAGGCATATTTAGGCGCTAAATAAAATTAAGAATGATGGTGCAATCCGACCTTAGTGTTCTAGTAGGAAATTAGTATGATGCCTTATCCTTTTTTAAATTTAGAACACCCTTCTGGCTCTCATACAATTTATCACAGCACAGATGGCTTCAAAACTATTTAATAATTGGACGTTAAAAAAAGGTTGTTGGCGGTTCATAAACTAATGTCGTTTATTAAAAAAATTATAAATTACGTAATAATAAAGTAATAATCTTAACGCACTTAATTGTCCGTAAATTTTGGTACTAGACAATCCAATAGAATGTGAAGTGGTTTTGTCTGAACATTACAAGTGACAGCCCTCAATGCTTAACCAAACATTGTGTTACTATACTATACAGTGGCTTAAAACAACATAATTATGGAAAGTTAACACGTTCCTGTACTGATATTTTCAGTGAGATGGGAGCCTTTGCCCACTACTACTTTAGGTACCTTTAGCATGTTCGGTATAGCCAAAGGACATTTATTTTACTTTCAGCGTGTTTGAGATAGCCTTATTCTAAACCGAACACATTTAACCACTATCTTCAACTATATTAGCTCAATAAAATGAAACTAAGCTATATTTTTGGAACGAAGTTCCTTATCGCGGGTTGCGAAAGGGGGCTAGACGGAAAAAATGGTAACGACATTTTTTAGGCCAGAGAGGGACAGACAGAGAAACTTGCGCACGTCAGAGACAGACACAGAAACATGCGCGGCGCGCATATTTCTCTGTCTGTCTCTCTCTCTCTCTCTTATAGAAAGCAAGCTAGATATTTTCGTTTCGTCTTTCTGTTTCGCAATGAACAGAGTGGTGTCGCGACGATTATTTTTGTTGATAATAAATAAACTTCGTTCCATCCGGGTGTCCCTTGACACCTCTCAAGTTTTTAAATATTAAACTTAGTCATAAATTCATTTCAAATAGGTCAGTAGCCTTTACTACAAACAACACCACAAAAACAATAAAACAAAAAGAACTTATAGTAACATAATATAGCATATCAAAAGCCATCAAAAGGTTAATTATAAAATAATGCGAGCTTTAATTGTGGGAGCTTGCAGGTGCTACATTTGAAAGCTTCAAGGCCTTGAATAAATAAAAAACGTTAATTTTAAAAAGCATTAAATTTATTCACAATCCCATTTTCAATTTTATCAAACATAAAGACTTTAATTTAATGTACAAAGAATATTTTATGTTTATGACTTGTATTTTTATATAAATTATATAATTGTGATTATGTAATACTATATATTATGTACGTATATGTTTGTTGTTAGACATTTATTACATGATTCTGTTTATACTTTGTTAATAAATTGTAGTTAAATAAAACATCAAGTTTGCATTACAACATAATTAAAAAAGCATTTTCATTACACATTTATTTGCTTGGTAAACAAAATTCGTTTCATACAAACGAAATTTTGCAAACACTTTTTCAGTATTACCGTTTACAATATTGTCTTAACGTGTTAAATATTTTAATGTATATACAATTATATGTAACTATCCTATATACATTGCATTAAATATACATGAATACTGTAAATTACTTCAGAGAAAATGTATTTATCTAAATAAGGATGCCAACAAATGAGATATTACTTATTGAGAAACATTGAAGGTGACAGTAAATTCTATGGTATGAAAGCCTGTGTATTATTCATCTCATATCTTGTTGATAGTAAACGTCTTTGACACTGGGCTAGTTTACAAGTTGCCAATAGATATCGAGAATAATGAATAGCCACTGTCAAAACTGTAGTATTAAATATTAGTCTGTAATGTCCCAATGCTGGGCATAGGCCTCTCATCTCACTGAAGATATCAGTACAGAAGGAGGCTCAAAATTAAGTATATCTTAGTATTCTCTAGCTGATCGTCTGACTCTCTGGCAGCTTGTAAACTTTCTCCATGCTATTCACTCTTAATTATCTTTGGATATTTACTTTAAATTACAACAAAAAATTGCGTACAATAAATATTTAAGAAACAAAAGTAAAAAATGTAAAACTTATACATTTCGTTTCTTCAATTTTATCTAAATTGTTATACAAAAATTATTTACAAAATACTTTCTAAGGAACGCTTATAATATTTTGAAACAATTAAATTAGATTGGGAACATCAACGTCTTTGTAACAATCGTTTCAAATATTTTGATTGTACTCTTTCGGCTGTTTCAAATTAAGCGATTTGAGTCGTCCTACAACGTGCGCTTTGTATGGAAAACAAAAGAACATCCGAACGCGCGGGCTGCGCGCTGCTGCGCGCTACTGCGGCGCGTTGACAGACGACTTAAAACGTTTAAATTTAAAAAGCCCTTAAACAGAGTAAATAAATTAACAAATTAAAAACGGACATTTTGTTGAAACAGATTTTGTAATTGTTCATTATTATCCCTTTGGAACTCTAATTGCGAAGCATTTTATTTTAAGTACATCATTGAATAGTATCAGCACCACAAGTGGAATAAAGTCGTTTTGATTTCTTAGACAGTTTGCAAATTACTTTTCGAAAGTTTGTATTAAGTTCGCAATTGAGTATATTGGTATGTTTTTCTTTCTCGATAAAACTTAACAATAACATCCAGAAAATTATTTCGTGTTTATTGTAAACCTGCAATAACACCACGATATCTTAATATCCCAAAATTTGATTCGATAATAAATAATATGATCTTTTAATAATAATGTGGGGAATGTTATTTATGGATATCTTTCTCTTCAAATCTTTTTAAATATACACAAATGGATGTACACTATTATGCTACAATATACATAATATTGAATATTCTCCTTTATGCTGGTTTATATTTATGACTAAAGATCATGATATTAATAACCGATGTTATTATGTACACGATTGTAGATACTCTTTCATTGATTTAATTTTAAACATTGGTTTTGAAAATTATAAAACATCTTTATTCTCATTTCAATGTATTAACTTTAACAATGATTTAATGCGAAGCCACAAATGAAAACCTAAATTTATTTTGTCAAGTTCTTTAAGAAATATTGAAATATTTGTTTAACCCTTTCAAGTGATTCCATTGTTTTGTTTTATTTTAAAGTTCAAATTGAAAATTTATTTGGCCTTAGTTGTCACTTTCATGACTTTCTTTGTAATCCCTAGCTTAGAATTGAAAGGAATACTTAGAACTTCTTTCTTATTAAATATAAATAAATAAATAATTCTTTATACATAATAATACAATAATACATTTATAAAACAATTTGTTGATATCCCCTTTTAAGCGTAATGCCTGTGCCAGGGGACATCGCTCTTCCATAACATTATTTGGGTGATATATTATTAAACTATAGTTTTCATTAAAACAATGAACATAGTAAACAGTACCTAATTAAAATAAATAAAAAGTTACAATATTGTTGCTATGATGATAAAATAATACTTTTATAATAAATATTTTGATATTGTCCGTTTATTAAACTAATTGAATTTACTCAACAAATTGATATATAAATTGAAATTGACAATCAATCGGAACTTTAATGTCCAAAAATAATGGAATTATATTAATCCACTCGACGTATGGTCCCTCAACGTAATAACATTCCAATTACTTTACCTCGATATAGTCCCCAATCTAATTTACATAGTACTAGTTTATACAGGGTGTTTATTTTATATACGGCATGTTTGGCAGCGCGTCCGGCCTCCGGCGGTGATGGGCCCCGTGATGCCGCAGATGAATCAAAGCCTCTCTCATCTTCTGCTCTCGCAACGTCTTTATATACTCCTCATCCACCATATTCTGCCGTCTCTTTCCATCTCTCTCTAACTTATCAGACCTCTCACCATCCTTAAACAAAACACACCACAGCGACTTATCCTTATTATCCCACAACAATGACTTCGTATACTCTTTTAATCTTCTACTATTCTCCTCGACGCGACGCATAGCTATCTCTATTTTAATCAAGTCTTTATAATGATCCGAGACTTGCTCGGTGTTGTTAACCTCGCTTTTAACGGCGCTTATATTAATTCTCGACAAGTAATAATTTTCATACTGTCCTGCCGTAGCTCTGGCCCGGAATAGCCACACGACACTGGCGATGAATGTACACGACACTATGACTGTTAATATTATGAGAGTCAATCGCGATACTGTCCTCTGTGGTGCACAACTCATATCACTATTTGTTTGTGTTAGTACGTTCGCTCGGTTGTGTACCGTACATAACGCGTCGGCGCAGCACGCGTAGCGCTTGCCACGTCCGCCCGCTACGAACTCTCGCTACGAACTGGCGTAGGCATCGTTCTTGTTCTTGTACCACTACGCAGCGTGCAGTGGCTTTGTTTATCTCGCTTGTAATTTCCAGTCCGTAGTTGTATCCAAGCTGCAGATGCTTTCAAATCTCTTTGTAGGAGTTTTCTTTGCACTTTTGTGCAGTCATTGTGCTGACGGTTTTAAATTCCTCTGCGGCCGGACCCGTAATTGCGAAACGTTTTGCATGAATGCTTAAATTTTTACGAAATGTTTTCGTGTGTTGAATTTAAAATATTGAGTTCAACAGTTAACGAATATAAAGAGTGTAAGTGTGTTGATTTTATGAAAGGTGATAAGGGACCTACATTCGTAATTTGGTGCAGAGGCGTGAGCGATAACGATCTCGTCGCCTCTGCAATTATTGGGCAGGCTTTTGTGTCAAAATGGTGTGAGTAATTACAAAGCTAACATGCCGACTCATGGTAACTCATGGCGACTCAATAGAAATGTTATATGAGTTGACCTTCGAGGATAATGACTTTAACACGATCACGTAATTAAAATATTAGCCTGTTTAATACTTCAACTCGTAATCGTTATGAAAAGGTTGTCCTCCCATTACTTATGCTTAAAGGACTGTATATAGTCGTAAAGTCGGTATCAAAATGAGAGTAATAACATTTTCCGTATTCATTTAACATGCGTCCATTTCGGGTTCAGTTCTTATGAAAAAAAGCAATGTTGCGTTAGTCTTTTGAATTTGGTTTATTTATGAAATGTCTCATTTCGAGAATGTTGTATTTATGTGCGTTTATATACCTAAGGGTATATATTCCATTATTGCTTGTACAAATCATTTTTAAAACTATTTTAACATACAAAAATTAGGTTTATTTGAACATATCAATAACAACATTAAACAAAATTACTTATCATAACTGACAACCTTCGCTAGTCGGAGAGACACCTTAAAAAGTAGAAGAGAACTCATCATAAATGAAATGTCAATGAAAATAAACGTATTCATTACATAAATAGAAGCTCATTAAAAAAAACTGTTTTCTGCTATTGAACGTAGCATATACCTACATTACTTTCGGATAATAAATGTCGGCTATTCAAGTTAGTTGACCGCTAAACCGTGAGTTTCATATTCGGAGTTTCATATTCATCCGTAACCCTCATTTCAGGGGTTTACGTACGATTTTTCTATGAACGGCCGTTTAATATTCATAGTTATATTAGTTTTCATATTTGAAGAAGGTTCACTTAATGTTATTTTCATCCGTCGCAAAAAAGGGTGGTTTGCGTTGATGTATTTTTGTGTCTGGCTTCAGCATCGTATTTTGAAATAGGTGAGCAGATTGTTGTTTATGTTATTAGCTCATTTGTTTGAAGGGAGATTCTTGCTGCTATTATTTTAAACCTGTGCAAAGTTGAAGGTGTAATAATTTTGGCGCGGGTTGTTGATAAAATTTGTTTTAAATTGGTAAAAATGCATTCATTATCTGATTTGATTTGGTTGATTATATGCAGGATCTGCATTTGAATGCAGCACTACTTGAAATTAATTCTTATTTGAATTATTTATTTTTTTAAATGAGCGCTAGGGTTTGTCTTAGGTGGATTTTTTTAAAAAGCTAATTATTTTGTTGATTCTGTTATTTATACTTATTCAAGATTTTTTCATTTCTACTATTTGATTTCCTTGCATACATTTCTGGTTTACTGTTTTATTTATTACTTTCTTCGTAATGTCACCCAATTCTAACGAAAGTTAGAATTGGGTTAGAATTATCTATAGAGTATTACAAATACCTACATCTGCGTCAAACAATCGATAAAAGACATATACTTACATAGACATATAATTACAATAGACAAAATTATTGTTCAAAATAGCATTTAATTATAGACTATAAAACTGATCGAATTGAGAACCTCCTCCTTCAGTTTTTGAAGTCGGTTGTTAAAGGTCAAGGTGAAAACAAATTGTTATAAATATCGCTTTTGTTTCAGACTTGGCAACACTGAAATCAAAAATTTAATTAAAAAAACTTTTTATCAGAGTAACAATAAAGTTTGTTTGAAACTTTTGAAACCTTTTCTGTGAATGCGGTCGCTTTTAGGCCTTTTTACATAAAAAAAGATTTTGAGTTCACTTAACCGAACCACTCGCATTCATGGTCGGGTTCTAAATAGAATTTTGGCGCAATTAAAATCCATTTAATAACGCTATTCATATAGGGTGGGAGCCAACCCTGGTATTGAAATTTTAAGATTGTCTAGCCTTCGACATGGTCTAACAATTGATTGAAAGAATTAAAATACAATAATTTAACGTTCCCTCTGAAGCACGGTGCCCAGATACAAATGCTACTATCGGCCACCCATTCAAATAGTGGTACCTATACGTAGAAATAAGTTAGGATAATTAATACATTTTCTTTATATAATCAGAAAATTGCAGAACCATCAAAAAACTCTTAATGACAAATCTGCATCCACCCTAGAATATTAATATCGAGAATACTCTCTAATTAAAATTCTGATTAAACTTAACATCATTACTGAAGTGACATACGTCCCAGTGATGACGTCATTAATGAAATGGACCTCCTCCATATAGTTGAGATAGCATTAGTCAATACGTCTCATAGAATATGCCGTTCGAGTGAATAGTTTAAATATTCAGCCCCTACCGGCCCAAACGGCTAGAGCGCTGGCCAAACTGGGCACTCGATTTTATTTTATTCATTTACCTATACAGACATACTCTAGTGTATCATACTAGACACATATATACTTTGTATAGAGTCGTATACGCTGACAATAATTCGTATTTCGAGAATATTCCAAAATAGAACGAAATACCGCATTCGAATTTAGTTTAAAATTGATGTGGTCTAATTTCATTCATGTGAATTAGGAGATTAGATTCATTATTTGCTAATTATAGAACTGTTGCACTGTTGGGGGTTAATTTGGATGTTTAATTAGAGGAATACATTCTGATGGTACGCTAAATTGTAATTATGGTAGCGAGGAGTTATCCACTAGAGATGTTTGAATAATGTAAAAGATGAGCGAGAGAAGTCTGTGAGAGAATAAAAAGGCTTAATCCTATCCGTAGTTTTATCGCTATAAATTCACTGCAGATTATATTGACGCTATAAAATTTACAGGTTATTCCACTGAAAATCGTCGGCATGGAAAATATTTTTATTTGCTCGGAAACTGTTTATAGATTAAAATAAATTGTATAGAATTTACAACCATAGGTAACGTTAGGTAACATTTTTTAAATCTTTTTTAAAGTTTTATGTAGAACGTATTAAAAAAGTCATTAAAACACGCTAAATTGAAATAAGTGAGCGTAGATAGAGTAACAACTAACGAACGACGGTAAGGCCGTATACAGAAAGAAAGCTGGAAACTTATAAACGCTTACCGGCGCTTGACAGCGCTGGTAACTCGCGCAGGAAAATATTGAACGCGCGCCGATAAGCACTGAACGGTGCCGACAAGTTCCGACAAGCTTCAACACGCGCTAGTCAGTTTAGGCCCATCTCGTAGCCAGATTTGGTAGCTAGCTACGAAATGAGAAAAGTGTTTTCCCATCTTGTAGCTAGCTACTAAATGGGAACGATCTATTCGGTAGGTTAGGGTTTTTTTTTTTTTTACTAGTTAAAATCCTAAATCTTGGACTTTCGAATTCCTATTTCGTAGCCAGCTTCGAATCGGGATTATTTCTCCCATTTGGAAGCTAGCTACCAAATCTGGCTACGAGATGGGCCTAAACCCGCTAGTCAGCGCTGGGCACTGCCATTTAAAATTCTAACAAAACCAAATCATCGTCCGATGAGTCTGACATTTTGCTTGGTCTGCTTTAACCTGCTTCCTTTGTGTAGAACGGACCAGCGCTGTCAAGCGCCGGTAAGCGCTTATAAGTTTCCAGCTTTCTTTCTGTATACGGCCGAATGAAGTCCAATTAGCATCGTAGGTGTAATTATATGCCTTGAATTATGTTAGTAGAATACGCGTACACTAAAATTATAAGTCCTTTGACACTATTCTATGTACACTTAAAATATACAATTGATTGATCTATAGTCATATTGGTATATTGATATATAGTGTACAATCATATTGATGTTGGAGGACACGTTAAGCAGTTGGTCCTAGTTGATCCAATCGTTAGACCATGTCGAAGGCCTTTATGCGGGCAAAAAACTCCAACACCTGGGTAGGCAGTAACCTATTCGAAATGAATAAATAAAACTTATACAAAATGAAATGCCTTGCTCGTTGGCTTCTAGAGAGAGATAGTCGACTAATTTCGGTTGCATCACGCTATCGATGTGAAGTTTGCCGCTATTCTGTCACTGGTTGCATCAATACATCTTTCACGTAGGTAACATGAGACAGAAATAGCGCTCTTAAACGAAACTAGTCGACTGTCTCTTTCTATTTGCCGAAGAGCACCTTTTAAACAATTTAAAACAAATGCTAACAATAGCATTAATCTACATTCTAACATGAGGACAGTACCACCAGTTATGACCATATTGATTTGTAAAAACCTTGTAGTTTAAAATTACGATACTGCAGACATTTTCAAACGTTGTCTTTTGGATTCGCTTTCAGGAATCGCCGTCAGGATACAATACACTTTAAAGAAATAAAATCACTTTACCATAATTATTCTATTGTAATAAAACATACACACACAAAATAATAAATTCAATCAGTCAGTTATTTAACTCGTTACTTTATTTAACTCATTTAGTTAAAAAGAGTTTTTATAAGTACACGGAAGGTTCATTAGCAAATCTTTTTTTCCTTTTAACCTAAATTGTAACATTTTATTTCATTACATTTTACTTTATTCTTAACAGTCCTTTGAAATAATTAATGTATGTATTAATTAAGAACAATGGCATCCTTTTCGGAAAGGGACGTGCGACCCTGAAGTAAAAAGGCAACTTGAAAGGACTGACCCGAATTTTATAATTATTTAAGTACACACATTTGCAAAGCATGTAAAATTCTTCAAAGTACTCTCAACGATGTATTTGTAATGTTTTCAATTACAAATTTGCGTTAACTTTAACAAGTACAGGTCATACTCGATCAAGTTAACAGCGGACTTGATGCGGTGTCCAGTAGATTGACTGTTTAAGTAAACTTGTCATGCACCCCATAACCATACACCTTCAAGTTCACTGGACGCCGCATCAAGTCCGCTGCAAACTTGACGGTGAACTAGATCGTGTAGGGCCCCCATTACATGTATAACAGTATAAACTTTAGCCCTTGAAACAAGTGAAAATCGCTACGCTTTCTACTCGTACTATCAATAGTAGAAGAATATCACGTGATGTCACCTAACATGTCGTGCCACTACACATTCTTATAAATCTTGATCGAAACTTTTGCCATTTCTCAATATAGACTTTTTAAAGTATAACAGTATCATTTGATTGATAATTATTCAAATATCATTCGATCATTAAATACATTAAAAAAGGAAACGTGATACTACGAGTATCTACACAAATTAAAACACTTTTAAATGTTTACAATATTAAAATCGACTTATTTCAATAACACTTAAAAACCCAATTAATTTCGTTTACAACAATAAACGTTTCACGCTTTATCACGAAAATATCGGTAAAGTGTATACTGACTGTATAAACAAAGACTTTAAACAATCCACGTGAAAGTGACAAATGAACCAAAATCAATTCACTGAGTGAAAACCACCGATGAAAATTGAATTAATTGGTGATGAATATGCAAAACTGTTCATAGCTGTATCGTTTGTTCGAGTTGTACGATTAAGCTCTTATTGTTTCCGATGCTTGATTATTGTGCATTCGTAAAATATTCTGTGTTGTCAACGTGGCCGTATGACGCCAGCAAAGGTATTATTTTTAGCAAAATGAGTAACCATTTATCATTATGATGATAGTGGCATACCACTATCATCATGCACCATACAATGCACCATAGTGCAGCGATCCATACAATGATTGGCGATTTATTTAAAAGAACATTGAATATTAGATCCTACTCTTAACGAAGGGTTGTATAAACGGTTGGTTATAGTAACATACCTTCGTTAAAAAGTTGACTCTTTTAAGCTGTTGTTATGTCTGTCAAATAGAAAGCTTTGTTTCAAAACTTAAATGGCAGTCTGTTAAAGTTATTCGGGCGGCTATTTTGAATTAAGCGGCCAGTAGATAGATTTGTCACTTTCTGTCTAGAGACGGACATTTTGTGTTAATGTTTACTGTTGCGTGACTGTACGTTGAAGCAACCCAGCCCTAATTTATTTTAGAGTTCTTTTTTTTTAATCAAAAAATCTCTTTCCACAGACACCATCGTTGTACAGTAACATCTATCAAAAGGTGATGGATGTTTACGAAGTGTTATCTTCGATTCATTTAATTATAAAGTTTTCTATTCAGTTCTCTCATGAACTACACATTTATTCTCCTTCCTCGATTAATAAAGGAATCGTTTGTTATTCATTTTTCGATTTACTCAGACGCAAAACACAATTTGTGGATCGAGGGATGAAATTGAAAAAGTTTTCAGTTATTTATTTGGAACGTTTTGCCGCCGGCTCTGCTGTTCAATTTTATTTTTCGACTCCTTCAAAATCCTGTAATTATGCGAAAATAAATATTTGTTTGCATGATTCGTACTAAAACACGTTTATTGGCTTTTATATTTGAATTTTTTGTTTGTTCATCCATTTATTGAAAGCAATACTCGTTTTTACATATATGAAGTGAAATGGAAATGTTGTATGTAGGTCAATGAAATCGCATATTCATGTTTAATGTAACACCTTTTATTGCACCGTTTGGCGTGTTGGCATTAATTAATAATTAAGGTTTATTGTCTGTGATGTATGTGGTAGTTTCTATGGTTAAAGCGAACACAACTCATTTTGAATTGGGACTACATTTCGCTCATATCCTACATTTTATCTGACGTTTCGGCTCCTTTACAAGAACCGCGATGATGATAGAAGACTCTACTGTAACCACGGTTCCTGATTTAAATTCAAAATAGTGTGTGTAGCTTATTTAATGATGATAATGACGGTACCTTCCTGTAAAGGATTTCAATTCAAAATGGTGAATATGGCTTATTTATTAATGATAATGACGGCACCACGGTGCCTTGACAGCGACTAGCGATTTGTGTACAGTGATCAGCAAAATGCAAATATTTTGTGGACACTTACCATTATTATTTTTGTTATTAAATGATACGGTCACATACGGCGACCTTCATAATAAGAGAGCAATCGTGTGTGGCCGAAACTGACGAATACTTACATCGACATACACGTACGTAATTGCCCGTTTAAATTAGTAACTACTAACCATCATCACTACGTTTTGTTCATAATGTTACTTTGCCATGTTTGATCTGATTAGATTCCACCATCCCAGACGAGAAAGCAGCAACGTAGCATAACATCTTTGATGGAAATTCACTCTTTGACTCCAGATTGACAAATTCTGTAAAGAGGTGTATTATTTCTGAAGCAAAATTACTGACATGCCAACCGCTGAAGGAATGCTTTATACAAATTCCAGTCCTGTGCAGCTTTGCTCAATTAGCTGAAGCGATGTATAATAGTAACAAGTAAGTAAGTTTGTTAAAGTTAGTATCGGAGTTTAAAGACCGCCTAACAGCCTCCGTGGTCTAGCTAGTGGTTTGAGCGCTCGGCTCACGATCCGGAGGTTCCGGGTTCGATTCCCGGTGGGGATATCTCACAAAAATAACTTTGTGAGACCGTCCTCAGTTTGGTTAGGGCATTGCAGGCTGAATCACCTGATTGCCCGAAAAGTAAG
Organism: Cyclophora albipunctata; assembly: GCA_963082685.1. Classification (NCBI taxonomy): domain Eukaryota; kingdom Metazoa; phylum Arthropoda; class Insecta; order Lepidoptera; family Geometridae; genus Cyclophora; species Cyclophora albipunctata. The sequence goes on from OY720123.1 coordinate 4,901,479, forward strand.
ATGATTCCGTGCTTCGGAGGGCACGTTAAGCCGTCGGTCCCGGTTACTTTCTACGGACAGTAGTCGTTACATGAGCCATGTCAGAGGCCTTTGGCGGCTCAATAACTCTGACACCAGGATTGGTCAGGTTGACCATCCACTCGATAAGAAAGAAAGACCGCCTATAGGTCATCGACGTGGTCTATCGATTGAAACAACCGGGTCTGCAATTTTACGTGTCCTCCAAAGCACGTTGGCGCTCGGATAGAAATGCCACTATCGGCCACCCATCGAAATAAGGATCGAGCTGCACGTTGCTTAACAAAAGCAATAAGCAAACTACGTCATGAGCACTACATACTATTTATATGAAACATTGACTTATTCTTCTTCTTCGTGTCGATGGCACAGAAATTAACTTTTTAAATGAGCCCACTCCAGTGCTGCGCTGCCTTGTCATTGGCGCACATGAGGTCACTCAATGTGCAGCTTTCAGGGTTCGAGGGGCAGGTCAGAACGTGCTGACTTATTGAATTGACTTATATACATGCAACTGTGTTGTGGTTAGTTTCTTTTAACACTGATTAATACTGATAAATCACTGGCAAATATAGTTTCTAGAAAAGTTTAGAAAAGCCGTTGTTTAAGCTTCTGTGTTTGTAACATCAACACGAAAAGAAGGTTGATATAAAGTTTTATCAACGTTAATGTGAGTCTGTGTCCATGGTGTCTTCTAAACAAATTCAATCATTTTGATGGAAAGATGTTTTAGCTACATATGATTGAATAGAAAATGGATATATATAATAATAATAATAATAATAAATACTTGGACAAATTCACACACGGTTAATTAGACCCAAAGTAAGCTCTAAGCTTGTGTTATGGAATCTAACTAACTGATACTACTACATATACATACACAAATACTTTATAAGAATATATAATAGAGATATAATGGGCCAATATGGATTACGTACAGACAGAGAGTTTATTCTACGAGTATTCAAAGAAATTCAACAAAAGCACATTCGGAAAATCATAATGCTACGTAGTACTTTGACAAATTAAAATATCGTAATTTCTCATAGACATGTAAGTATGTATTGTAGAAGAATAAATATGACAAAGTTCTTAAAAGCATGCTTAGCATTTGGATGGATCGAATCGCCTACAAGAATACGTTCTAAATAGGTCAACCCGCAAAGCGCTTTTAGACTATATTTATAAAGTACATATTGTGTACAACTCAAAACATATCGACTACAACGCATGAACGAGATGCTCGTAATGAATGACGGTAACTTTATACACTTCAAAACTATGAATAGGCTGACCTGTATATGCTAGAAAATAAATACTTCCTTGTTACCTATGTTACGTACAAATTATTTCAGTATCTATACTAATACTAGCTGCGCCCCACGGTTTCACCCGCGTTGTCGGGTCCCGCGGGAATTTCGGGATGAAAAATAGATGTTGTCCGATTCTCAGGCCTACCCGATATGTACACAAAATTTCATGAGAATCGGTCGAGCCGTTTCAGAGGAGTTCAACCACGGTACCCGTTCCCGCGGGAATTTCGGGATGAAAAATAGATGTTGTCCGATTCTCAGGCCTATCCGATATGTACACAAAATTTCATGAGAATCGGTTGAGCCGTTTCAGAGGAGTTCAATTACGCACAGGAGAATTTTATATATTAGATAAAAAAGCCCAAGTGTTTGTTTTTTTTGTTTTAACGCTCTAATCACAGAAACTGCTAATCGGATTTGAGTAATTATTTTTGTTATGGATACTCGATACATATTCAACAGGAAGGGCATATAATTAACGTATTACTACAGGTTTTATCGCGGCACAGAAGGTTGTTTTAGTAAGTAAAAACACTTACTAGGGCGTAGTTTTTTTTTACTCCAAAATTCCCACTGGACCGAACACAACGCGGAGAAAACCGCGGGCGCCGCTAGTTCTCAACAAAACCGTACTAAACACTAGGGAGAAATTTGATATGACGCGCTGTTCGCCATGGCAACGGGATCACCTATAAATAGTACTCTCTATGGGATAGGGAAACCCTTGGCATTCTATTATATTAGAGAGAGATCGTATATAATACACGTTCAGAATATAATATCATACTTTAGATACTGATAGAAACAAAATAGCTTATATATTTTATTGTCTTCAAACGAATTACGTTTAACACGATATGTCTTTCTTTCATACCTAAATCTTTTGACCGATTTTGAAATGAATTTTAACGAAATACATACATATGTGACAAAATAAATAATTTTTGTCCTGAAATTGCGTCAGGAATTGTTAAGCCTCTCATAAACCCATGGGGAACAACTAGTAATAGATAAATAAATGAATACTCGTATTAGAGAACCGAAGTCTTTAATAATGACTTGAGGCTACACCTTAAATATGATATCTTTGAACATATAAATTAATAATTCAAACATTGAACTATAAAAAAATGCTTTTAGCACATGACCTTTGACTTAATGACTTCAGTCTATTCAGCTACCTCTTGTTTAATGACCTTGGTGTCTTTGGTTAATGACCTTGACCTCCTTATCTTTATTTCTAAGTAATACTGCATTTTGTCCAAATCTCTCTTAATTATATGTCTTATATGTCCTTGCTAAAGGATTAGCCTGCAATCTCCCACTGCTGGGCAATTCACACCACCTCTGATCGCACGGTACAAATGAGTGAAGAGCTGTACTGAGATGAGATGTCCTAATTAAATTTTATTAATTGAAACATTTACGAATAACGGATATTTGGTTGAAGTAAACTAATTATGTAAACTAAACGAGTCTTTCAGTGCTGAAGTACTTTCTAGCTGTGTTTTAATTGGTTGCTTTTAGCAAATATCCATTGCTCTTAGTAAACACACTAGTTCTGTACAAATTAACCCTAATTCCGCTACAGCCTCGAGCTAATATAATTAAAATATAAGCGGTTAAGTTAACTTGCTTTATATATTATATATAGTTCAGAAGATCTTAACTTGGTGAAAAATATTTGTACTACTTTAAATATTAGTACTACTTTTTTGCTTTGTTTGATTGTTTAAACTGGCTGATCTCGGGAACTACCATTCTGAATTTAATTTAATCATTATTGACAAACCCGTTGGCACAGTGGCAGTGAGAGCGCTTACTGTGTCGGGGGTTGCGGGTTCAAATCCCGCCCGGAGTCAACAATATATGAAGACACAGTTGGCGACGACGTCTGGGTGTCAATTATATATGGTTATAAAGTATTTATTTATGTATGTATATGTAGAAGTACCAGTAAGTTAGACTCCATATTACAAGCTTAGAGCTTACTTTGGGTCTAATTAACCGTGTGTGAATTTGGCTGGGTATATTGATTTATTATTTTTTAATATACTTAAATACTATTACAATAAAGGTCGAGAGATTGATTTTTTGTTTGTTTGATCGGTAATCTCACAAACTACTAATCTTATTTCAATAGTTCTTTTTGTAATGGATAGCCGCAGAGATAGAACGGAGATAGAAAGGACACAACGCAAAAACGCGGGGCATTGCTAGTAGCACAAAAGTATAAAAATGCATATCAATTGAGACAATGCACTTTCTCAAATCACTTTGTTCTACGCTTTCTAAGTTTGCATTTGCTTTCTTTGTCACTTCATACAGCCATACAATAAGGTAGCCGTAAGTTTTAACGAGCAAGTTTGTTAAACTTACAGAGTCCTCCATTGTGGGAAATGAGTGAAATCTTCTAAGTACACACATCTATTTAATGTAGTTTGTATAATAGCTGCTTGGAGTGAAATGGGACTTGTGCAACTAAGACTGCCTATGTATGTGGTAAGTGTCAGTAATTATTGTAAGTCCTTTTAGCTGCCATTTTAAAGTATTTTTGGGTGAGGAAACTAAAAAACGGTAGGTATTTCAATGATATGGAAAAGAATCTAAAAACTGTAGGCCTTATAGATTTATCTATTCTAATGTAATAAAAGGTATTTGTTTGTTTGAATCCGCTCATCTTTGGAAGTACTAGTCGGATTTGAAATAAAATGTTTGTTTATATTTTTTAGTTTATACTTTTTATCGTGAAATGTATGTAGAAATGAGCAACGAGGGTAAAATCATGGGGGCTATCTAGTGTGAGGTAGAATTTAGCTTCTAATTGAGCTTCCTTTGTTCAGATTAAAGCTACAATTCATTACCTGATAATGCCAACTGATACTCAAAATATGATCTAACTAAACGACTTATAATAAACCCACTAAATCCGAGAAGCCTACTAATTCTCTATCATCCACCGACCAAATAAATCCCCGATCAAAGGACCCATCAAAGGCGTAATTTAGACAAAAGCTTTTTTTGTAATTTTCTGGCCTATATTTAAGGCGGTGTTATTATTCAGGACACGGCTAGACCTCTTTATTAACTCTGCTGGGTAACTCAATTTACCGTTGAAGGGATGACGAGAAGCAACGTACGTGTTAAGGGTTCGTATATTTGGACCAACAGGATACACTTACGTTAGTTTTACACTCGCACCGTAACCTTCGTAAGGAGTTTCAAGCTTTATGTAAGGTTCAATGACACGTCATCGTTATTTTGTTTGTAATACGTCAACAATGGTCAGTCTTTTAGAAGTAAATCGTCGATCGTCTAAGCAGAATGCGTGGGTGTGGCTTATACTCGTATTCCAGCAAGGTCTAGCATAGCTTTTGTATGGGATATTATATAATTTGTTGCAGCCATTTTCTGCCTATTACTTGTAAGTTGCAAAAGTATTTTTTTTATATATTACTACCTGTTTTGCACGTGGTTTCATCCGTGATCCAATAGATGGCGTTACTGTGGAAATGTTGTAAATCGTGCTAACGTTATTTTCCCATATTAAGTAGGGTGGTATTCATACATTTTGTTGAGCAGGAACAATTCCTCCTCTTCTTTATAAAATTATACTACATATTCAAGTTGCTAAAGCTTTTTTTAACGTACAATTTGTGAGAAATGAATTTCAAAGAACAAAAGTTATAAGTTAGTTAAAATTTTATTAAAATATAAATGTGTATGAATACTGCTTAACTCACCGGCTAACTATTTAGCTGCCAACTTATTTCCAGACTTCAAAAGGATGTTGCCAATGCGAGTAAGTTGACTGTTGCAAATAACTTGCAAGCACTGACTGAAAATTACTTTGCATACATTTTAACTTCATACAATTAAAGGTTATTGACGGAATAAAGTTGTACCGAGTAAAGCAAAATGTATAATTAGAGCCAGTAAAATTAAATAAATGAGTGCATTATGTTTACTTTGAAATGCAAATTATACTGACAAATGAAGGACGTTGAGGAATACTAGTTAAACTCATATTACATACTCCTTTGGCGGAATTGTTTTGTAGCTAAATTGCACATTACCCTTTACCGACAATATGGATTGCTAAGATTAAGGTTCTGACATCACGAATCCATTGCGTCCTTCAATTTTGATACGCAGATTTACTCACACAAACCATAGAAGTATGGGTATAGTTAGATAAGTCCGTTGGGACAGTGTTTGGTGTCAATAATATATTGAAAATCGTCGTCGACGACGTCGTCTGACAAAGTATTTGTGTATGTATATTTTCGGTTAGTTAGATTTTATAATACAAGCTTAAAGCTTAGTTTGGGTCTAATTTACCGTTTGTGAATTTGTCCGTACACTATTAATTATGTAGTAAAAACTTACTATGTAATTGATTTTTATTTACAAATATTCAACGTTTTACTATCAATTGAAACGTACGTTGACGTCAGTGCGGGGAGAGACGCTGTCGCGAGCGCTTCACCCACCTCCTGATGATGGTCACCGGACGTGACCGAAACGTGTTGAGGGACACTCAACAGTAACCTCCGTCGTACGTAAGTTCCCGTTTGAACAAATAATAATTTTTAACGTGTTTGCTTAGTTTTGAGACTGTATAAGCAGAGTATGCCTATTTGCCTATTTGTGTCCTGTACTCATACATACTCATACATATCGACAAAGCTAACATTATTGTTGTTCAACCCAGTACTAAGCTAAGCACATAACGTGTACCACTTGGCACGTGCATTAATTTGAACTAATACATGTTTACACACTAATCCTGGCTGTTAACACTACTCAACCACGATTGTGATCGGAAATGAAACATTACTGATATTGGTTTGACCCAACTTGACGTTGGATTCAGTCCAAGCTTGTGATATGATTCGACCGTTGCGTTGTACTCACTATACATCTTAGGTTGGAGACTGTATTGGACGGATATGAAACGCTTTTCTGGATATTTGATGCAAGTTGATCGAGAGGAATGTAAGGAAGCGATTCGAATTATTGAGTTTTCCTTGAAATGTTTTAGTAAAATTGTGATGTTTAAATATTGTGGCTGTGTTCAGTTTGTTAAATTAGTAACATTTTATCATTATTTTGAGCGTTTAGTAGGTTTTTTCATCATCTTAATTCCGTAAATAACTAACCGCTATCAGAGATATCAAATGGTTCCTTAGGTGAGGTTTAAATAAGTGATTTTTGACCTGTTATCAATGCAAAGTTACATCAATTACCTAATTGACGTGGCTAAGTAGCAGTAACTGCTGAGCTGTTTAATTTTTCAAGTACTTTATCTTCCCGTGACCACATCCTGCGAAAATCGCTTGAAACATTGAGTAACAATAAATAAAATACGATTTCATACAGAAACTATTTTCGTATTCACTGTTGAAAGTATTCTCCACGGCGAACGGATATTCTAAACATCACTCAGTGCTAAGCCTTACAATTTGACAGGAATGCACCCTCTTGGCACGCTAGTGGTTCAACTAAACGCACATCGGCTTATATGGCAAAATGGAATTGTTATTGCCTTCGGGATCGAAAGCTGGTTTCGTCGATATTTGGGTATTGGGTGCTTGTTGGTTTTACACCCAATATGTATGTTTGAACACATTTTGTTTAGTTCTTTGTTAAGTGGCTTTTCTTTAAAAAATATACAAACTAGACCGCTGCTTTTAGAACAAGTTTTGGAGTATTTTAGCTATATTAGGGAGGAAAATTGAGCTATGGGAGGAAAACTTTTATGTTATAAAGCTGAGGAGTTTCTTTTTTGTTTGTTTAACGTGCTAATGTCTGAAACTATAGTTTGGATTTGGAAAACCTCTTTGCACATTATAGAAACATTTAAGGGAAATAAGGAAAATCGATAGCGCAGTGAAAATCGGGGGCTTAGCTAGGCTTAGCTAGTTTTTTCAAAGTTACCTAAAATTCCTAGTTATGATTTTGCCTATGTGGAAAACTATGTATTTTTTTTTCATTCTATTTACACATAAATAATTAGATATTCAACTTAATACCTTATATATTAAGGTAAGTAATTCCAGGTAACACCTACCAGTAAAGAAGTCTTTTAAGAGAGTCTAAATAAAAAGTTACTACCGACGCCGTAGGCGGTGGATATTTTTACGTTCCTTTGAGTAAGTTTCCGTGTAATAACATGTTTTATCCGGTTTATAAGTGCCAATAGAAATGTAATATTTACGAGGGACATACTTTCTTGCCTAATCTTAAGGAGCCGTTTATAACCTTTCGTGTAGCTTAGTGCTTTAAGTATCGAACTTTTATAACAATGGTTATAGACATCCAATATATCTAACAATTAAAAAAGTCACCCAGAGTGTAACTAAGGGTGCATTTCCATTGAAGTGGAGTAAAGTGGTGCATTCATCAATTACAGCGCAAGGCGACTGTCAAACACTGCATAGACATCAGAATCTTTTCGTAATGCATTGTAATTGGTGAGATGAGCTCCACACAGCAGCCATACCATGACCTCTTAGATGGCGTCTCAAGATCCAAGCAGTTTAGTTTAGGTTTGCGTTTCAATCGAGATCTGTTTAGTACCTATAGTTTTGACAATACATTGCCCTTATTTTTATACAGAATATAATACAGAAAATAACGGTTTTATTATGAAAGCTGTTAGACTGTGGAATATTGTTAGTGAAAATTATGATAATATTTACGAGAAGACATGAAATGTATCTTATTATCTCTATTATATTATTCCATCCGTTCATAATAATGTATCTACATATATTGCATAATATTGATTTATAATGTTTATACAGGGTGAGCCCTAATGTGTTCTACGTCGAAGTCAACAGCCGGATGACGTTAAAGTAATGTTTGCTTTCACTAAAAGCTAGTTCGTGCAGTCCTCTATACATACATTATTATGTACTAACATACATGTGTGTGTATGTACTATATGTGCTACAGAATTTGGAGCAGTGTGTTACTATGTTTGAGTTGTTAGGTAAATGAACGTGCTTTGTATATAGCAATTGTTAAATATTTAGATATATTTCTAGCTGACCCGGTAAGTTAACGTTGTTTTGCCATATAAAAATTAAGAGGTGGACCACCCTTAACTAATAGGGGTATGAACATTAGATGTTGACCGATTCTCAGACCTACTAATTATGCTTTTAAAATTTCATTAAAATAGGTCAAGCCGTTTCGGAGGAGTATGGCAACAAACACCGCGACACGATAACTGTATATATACATATTATAATTATATTAGATATCTATCACTACATATCATAAAACAAAGTCCCCAGCCGCGTCTGTTTGTCTGTCTGTTCGCGATAAACTCAAATACTACTGTAAGAATTTGTATGCGGTTTTTTAAATAGATAGAGTGATTCAAGAGGAAGGTTTATATGTATAAAAAATCCCGAAATACCCACGGGAACGGGCACAACGCGGGTAAAACCGCGGGGCGCTGCTAGTAGATATATAGGCTAATTAACGGTTACTCGAATTAATATATAAAACTAGCAAATATCAAATGATTGCTGTTTATAAACTACGCAATAAGCGTGCGCATGTTTCTCTGTCTGTCTTACTCTGGCGTGCGCTTGTTTCTCTGTCTGTTTCTCTCTAACGCAAAAAGTGTCGCGTGCACATGTTTCTCTGTCTGTCTCTCTCTAACGCAAAAAGTGTCGTTACAACTTTTTGTCTTAAGGTGACGTGAGTCCAGCAACTCGCAAAATGCGGTTTTTCCATCCAATTATTTTCATATAAATTGTCACAATTTTGATTCTAAAAAACTATATATTAAAGTTGAGGATATATTCTAGTGGCAAAGGTATTTCAGTACACGATTGGATTAATTTCCCTCGATAGAATAAAATCACAAAGTTGCCTCTTTTATTAATTTAAAAATAATTTTATGGCTAAAATAAACAGATTTTTCCCAAAGAAAAACAACTATAATATAGGTCGTAGCATGAGCTAGGGCATTAGGTATTTTTTTGTAACCTTTCATTTCATTCTTAAACACAATTTCAAAATACCTAAAAAAAATAGAGAATTTGCCGTGTTGCGGGTGACGCGGGGCGTGATCAGTCGCGCTCAAGCGCTTGTGGAGGACGGACCTATGCCAAATATTTGCTGGAGCGCGGAGATGCAAAATTTAAAACTTATTTCGCAGTAATAACTTGTAATTTACTGCACTTAGCGTGTGATTGAAAATGGGAAATACAAAAAATAAGAAGGTCCTATCAAAATTGGCAAAACGGAAACTTTTCAAAGAAATATATTCCGAAAGAAGCATAAGGTAAGCAACAAATTAGGCGACGATTACACGTAAAGTATTTACTGTGATCCATCAGTAAATAATGATGTATCGTGGTATTTACTGAACGTGTAACCTAATGTATTGATGGATGACAGTATTTATTGATGGATTTCTAGATTTCTTGATTCTGTAATGATGATCCGTCGGATTATGATTAAAAAAGGTGTTACTATTGTCAGAAGTTCTTCAAAGCAGGGTTCAGGCATTCGAAAATAATTCTCGTAATCATCCATTTCACCATGTAATTTAATTTCTGCCATTAAATTCAAATGTGTGTACCTTTCCCTTTGTTGTAACCAATTTTTTGCCCATCGATTTCGCTTGGCCTTTTTATTTAAACTAAGTGCTAAAATAATAGCCACGCAACCTTTAATTTTCAGCTCTGTGGCTATTTTAGACGTGTAAACAGCAGGAGACCGGACACAATACTGACGTAATAAATACTGTACGTGTAGGCTGGTGTATTAATCCATCAGTAAATACGGAAATCCATCAATAAATACTGTATTGACGGATCACAGTAAATACTTTACGTGTAATCGTCGCCTTATATAGAACTATGACGGTTGCGTGAAAATAAGGTTTCAATATAAATAAGAACTGTCTGAATTATAATCCGGTCAATTTAAACCAAAAATTGAGAGTGATGTTACATAAAGTCCCAACAAGCTGAAAATCAGCAAAATTGTTCAAAACATAATTATAAGCAATGTCTAAAAGTTCCCCATCATTCCCGTGTATGGAATTTTTTTTATTAAAAAGAAAAAAGTTTTTCGCGATTTTCAGCAAAACGGTAAGTTTGATCATAAAAGTACCTGAGAAAATAAAAAAGCTTATAAAATTCTCTATAACTTTAATTCTATCCACTTTTTCCATATTCCCAACCGTTATTGAACTACACGCTCCAGAAATGTAAAAATTAAGGACCTCGGGCAGGTAACTATGGAGCCTGCCCCAATGCTCAACAGTGACATGACCTATGTCATTTGAAAGGTCTTGAAGAGTTAAACACAACTTGAGAGAAAACACCGTTAGCCGACGAGTTAGCCGTCGATTTCGATATAACTGTCAAGGAGTAACTTGTACAACTCTTTAATACCTTTCAAATGACATAGGTCATTTGTCACTATTGAGCATTGGCGCAGGCTCCATAGTTACCTGCCCGAGGTCCTTAATTTTTACATTTCTGGAGCGTGTAGTTCAATAACGGTTTGGAATCTGGAAAAAGTGGATAGAATTAAAGTTATAGAGAATTTTATAAGCTTTTTTATTTTCTCAGGTACTTTTATGATAAATTTTACCGTTTTGCTGAAAATTGCGAAAAACACTTTTTTTTAACCTTTGACTTTGAATAAAAAAAATTCCATACACGGGAATGATGGGGAACTTTTACACATTGTTTATAATTATGTTTTGAACAATTTTCCTGATTTTCAGCTTGTTGGGACTTTATGTAACCTCGAATGTCTAAATTGACCGGAGTATTATAGATTTAGTAGATTATTGCTTTGAAAAAAAAAACAAAAAAATATGTTGTGTCACAGTATAAGAATATCAGCAGAACAACTATACAGCTGCAATGTTGGTAGTGGGGATACCTAGGACAAGACTTGTCTCCTAAGACGGGGCTTATGAACTCGGTGGCATGCACATTTTTTGGCGGCCGGTGGAAATTTATAATATCTGCCTAGTCCTAAATAAAAGGAGTGATAATAAGAGGTATGATACAATATATTTATTTGTTTTTACTTTTGAAGGTGGCGCCACTGAAACCTAACAATACGTAGATATTCATATTTTTCAGTTATGTGTACTTTACTGTTGTTTGTTAAAACGTGTATGAACACCGCCACTTTAAAATATTTCTGCTCGTAATATTAGACAATAAAAATGATTTCACCCAGTGATAAGACCGATATTTTTTTTAAACCTTTTATTTTAGTTATTTTTCCCAAGGCTACCTACAATATAATACTAACCTTCGTAATATCTACGATTAGTTTTGCTTGATAGGCTTTTTTTACTGTAGTCACTACACTGTGGCATCTCAATGAGTGACATATTCAAACTTAGCGCGCAAACTACGCGCGAGCGGGAGATCGCCCGCGGTCGGACCGCAGGCCCCGCACCCACCCCTTCCGTAGTAGCTAAGCGCTGGACTCACGTCGTCTTAATTTTTTCGTCTAGACCCCTTTCGCAACGCGCGATAAGGAACTTCGTTCCAAAACTAAAGTATATAAAATCTAAGAAAGCTCTCAACATCTTATCAGAAATAAAGCGTCTGGTTCTTGTTAATGGAGAAACTGTTTACTTGTTGTGTTTGTTTTTATTTTAAAACATATTTTCCTTGGGGTCGAGACCTGCTATAAATCGATTAAGAGAGGTTGCCTTTTGGTGGTATCCATACTCTGTGAGATTGTGGAAGTAACGCAAGTTAGAGCATTCAGCGTTTCAGTAGTGTTTTACCAAAAAGTTTAGAAAGAAAAGCTTGATTAATGAGTTAGGAATCAAACTACACAAAGAACCAGATGTTTATAAGAAGTACCTCTATTTAAATCGGTTAAAATGTGAACAAAAATTTAGATTATTCTAAGTTGAGGAAAACTCATTACGTCGTTGTGGAATTGTTAATGTTTTTAAAACGTTAACTAGTATCAATTGTCATAGAAACACGATAAACTCATAAACAAAACATCATCCATACGGGTATACCATCTTTATTCCACCTATTTATGATGCAAGATATACATTTTCTTTTTCGTAAATAGATCAGCAACTCAAGCTTCTTTCAATAGCTTTCAAAATACAGTCATGTTCTTTCAAAACAAAATATAGATACAGAGGGTATTTGTTCAACCGCAAACATTTCCTAAATTGAACCAAGATTTTACATTTCGATTTCTGGCATTTCAACTCTTTAGGATTCCGTTAAAGCAAATTGAGCTCAAAGGATTGTAAAAAATATATAAATTGGAGCAGGCTTTCACATTTTCTTTATACATCTTTGAGTATTTTGTTAACGTGGGAGTACTCACTTTTTGAAAACGAATCAGAGATATTCTACAATCGAGATAAGAGCTTTTAATGGTATCTCACGCCGATATTTTACGTGAAACGAATTTATTTATTGTTTTATAAATAGTAATGCTATCTGGGCACGTGCGGCTTGGTAGGCAAAAACTTCATGCCCTTACTGGAGAATTACCAAAAATAAATAATGAATAACATTTTATACATAGAAGCGTTTTCAGTTATTTTGAGCTCCTTAAAAGGTTTTTTGTGTTTTATGTTTCGCAGTACATATTATATAAAAAATACTTGCGCCCGTTCTCGGAGACTTTAAATGCTACATTGATTTTGACATGTAATGTATGGAAAATTACGTCAATTAGTAAAGTGTCGATTTCTCTGAGTACGGCAGTTAAACGTCCTTTCTTATTCGTTATTATGTGCGCTGCACAAAGAAAACAATTTACTTTTGTCTTGTTTTAGGTAAAATTTTAGAACACGAAAACTGCTCTAAAGATAGCCACGTGTGATCACTGAATGAAATCACAACGAACACAGAATGAAACCAACGATTCCGGAAGCCACACCCGGTAAAACAACTAATATTATTTACCACAGTAAAACAAAAGACAGTACATAATTACTTCAAATTCGTAAAAACAAGACAACTTTTCGTTATTTTCGTGAAAAAAATGTTTTACTCGCGGGACGAACGACAAGACAAATTCAAACTCTGTCACAACTGTCAAGTTAGGAAACTGAGATGTCAAGGGGCATGACAGAGGACCTTGAGGATTTTATAAATATAAGATGTACAGTCAGGGACACAAATGAACCGCAAGAGCCGGTGTAAACCGAGAAATAACAACTTACGTAATGAGGCAACAGTACTTGAAAAACGTTGCTGTTAAGAAAAGCACTTTCGAAAAAAATTATTATAATACAACGGTGGATTTAACGGCTTTTATAAATAGAAAATCCGGTAAAATATACACAAAATGATAGTAAACGGTTTATTGTTTCTCAAACCATCCATTCATCATTTCAAATTTCTGCGTTCTTGTATATGTAGTATCAGTTAGATTCCATATAATAAGCTTAGAGCTTAGTTTTTTTTTAAATAATTATTATTGTGTTTTTAAAGTCTATTCAAATTAAGTGATTTTAAGTAATATTAGATTTAGTTTTGTGTTCAATTAATTAAGTTTTCTGTAACATTTTTCTTGAAAAAGGCAATAAACATGTTTTTTATTTTATTTATTTATTTTTTTATTTAGTTTGGGTCTAATTAACCGTGAGTGAATTTGTCCGGGTATATTTATATTAGGGCCAACACTGCGTTAAGCGTGCGCCCGTCGCGTGCGCACGCGGCAGGCGCACGCGGCGGTTCACTTTTGTATGAAGCCACACGCGGCGGGCGCCCGCGACGGTTCACTTTTGTATGAAGCCACACGCGGCGGGCGCCCGCGACGGTTCACTTTTGTATGAAACCGCGGCGTGCGTACGCTTAAGAGCGGCCAACCCGTCTTACTTTTCATACAAACGCTGTTACGTGATTACGGCGTTGTTATTGATCTTTCTTTGAAACTTTTTAGCTAATAAGTATCTTATGCACTATATCTAGGTTTCTATCGTAACAGAAAATCTAAATTTTTAGAAACAAATTCAGTATAAGCCTCCGAAAACCGGCTTTTTGCACAAATTTTACCTAAACTTTGGGCGGTCATATTGTACTTATAAATTGTAAAATTAAAGAAAATATTATGATAGAAACCTCGTAAATATAATGGAGATTTTAAATAACAATCATTTATTTTACAAACATGCAAGGTTTTTTAAAAAACACGTATATCCTGGAACATGTTTTATGAAGATTCCGCACACTATATTTTGTTCAACGTTATCGCGGTCTCCCTTGCTTGTTGTCAAGTGACGGAAAGAGGTATGCGGGGGGCGAGTCTATCTATGAATGGCGCACTCGCTCGCTAGCTCGCTATAATCTGTACCAAAATCCCAGATAATTTTTGTAAACAAAGTTATGTCAAGATTTTGTCTCTGTCAATGTTAAATTACCCGAAGGTCAGATGTGTCGAACCTTCGGGTAATTTCATTTAAAAATAATAATATTATAAAATTATAAAAAATATTAAATATTTCTGTATGAACTTTTAAGGCTTGTTTTTATTATTTAGTACAACAAGAAAACATATTTTATTCGAAATTAGGACATTAAAAACACTGCAAGTTCATTACATACATTTATTCACTATCCGTAGAGATATTCAGTTAAGGTTCTGCATCTGAGTAATTCACATTTTATAATAAAACTATCAGTAAATTAAAAAGAAAAAGATTTAAAAAATGAGTTTTTCACGATTTTCAGCAAAACGGTAAGTTTTATCATAAAAATACCTGAGACAAAATTGTTGATAGTAAAATTATCTACGAAAAATGTATTCATACTTTTTTTCCCACGAACCACTCTTTTTGAGATATAACGATTTAAAAAGTTGTAAAAGTTGTAATGGTCAATTATGACCAACGTGTGCATAATAATGCACACGTTTCCACGCCACCTACGAGGTAGTGTACTTAGCGCTTTTTTTGGAGTCCGAAATACGAACCACGATAAAATAAAATGGCGACTCTAAAAAATGTTCTGCGTTTCTGTAGTGTTCCAAGTATACATAAATAAACTGCACAAAAAAGCTTTTGATAATTTTAATTTTCTTCAGAATAACAATCGTATAAAAGTCAATACTGCATAATCGTTTGAATAACTATAGCTATCCCCTTATTTTTATAAGATAAATAAATACCGTGAAATCGTGAAATTAACAACTGCACGATTTTCGTGCAGGTTTTGTGCACTGGTATCACATTTGTTTACATAAATGATCTGGGATTTTGAAACATGGTATAGTTCGGTCGCTCGCTCGCTTCGTATAGAACTTTCTTCGTTCTTTGTATTGTGCCTACGATATATATTTTACTAGCTGCGCCCCGTGGTTTTACCCGCGTTGTGCCCGTTCCCGGGGGAATTTAAGAACCGCTCGACCGATTTTGTGCAAACTTCACATAGACCATCTACTAAATAGTCCGAACAAAGCCTAAATATTTAGTTTGGATGGGTCAGCCCGTTCCTGAGTTATAAAATTACAACGAAAAGTTTCATTGATTTTTATATATTTCCATAGTATCCCACACGTATGCTTTCGCGAACTTATTTGTACGCAATAATGAGCAATGAGCAATGCAACGCAATGTTCGACATAATCAAAGTTTGATTATGTTGAACATTGTTTTATGTATCACTAGCAGCGCCCCGTGGTTTTACCCGCGTTGTGCCCGTTCCCGTGGTGATTTCGGGATTTTTTTACATAAAAACCTTCCTCTTGAATCACTCTACCTATTACAAAAAACCGCGTCAAAATCCGTTGCGTAATTTTAAAGATTTAAGCATACAGACAAACAGACAAACAAACAGACAAAAATAGCGACTTATACGATATCTAGATTTACTGTGATATTATTAGGCGACGATTACACGTAAGGTATTTACTGTGATCCATCAGTAAATAATGACGTATCATGGTATTTACTGAACGTGTAACCTAATGTATTGATGGATGACAGTATTTATTGATGGA
Source organism: Cyclophora albipunctata (assembly GCA_963082685.1). Taxonomy (NCBI): domain Eukaryota; kingdom Metazoa; phylum Arthropoda; class Insecta; order Lepidoptera; family Geometridae; genus Cyclophora; species Cyclophora albipunctata. Next base: position 4,917,798 of record OY720123.1, read on the forward strand.
TTTCTAGATTTCTTGATTCTGTAATGATGATCCGTCGGATTATGATTTAAAAAGGTGTTACTATTGTCAGAAGTTCTTCAAAGCAGGGTTCAGGCATTCGAAAATAATTCTCGTAATCATCCATTTCACCATGTAATTTAATTTCTGCCATTAAATTCAAATGTGTGTACCTTTCCCTTTTTGCCCATCGCTTTCGCTTGGACTTTTTATTTAAACTAAGTGCTAAAATAATAGCCACGCAACCTTTAATTTTCAGCTCTGTGGCCATTTTAGACGTGTAAACAGCAGGAGACCGGACACAATACTGACGTAATAAATACTGTACGTGTAGGCCGGTGTATTAATCCATCAGTAAATACTGAAATCCATCAATAAATACTGTATTGACGGATCACAGTAAATACTTTACGTGTAATCGTCGCCTTATGAATGGCATCGTACGTAACGTCATCGGCCGGCCGCCCCGAGTGAGCGACGAAAGTTATCGAATGCCAAACGAGCGCTCAGGCACTTGCTCACTCTTTTCGCAGTGCCTCTTTTTCTAACATTGCGCTAGTTGAAACAACAAGCTTTTCAATAATGTTCGCGTTGGAGATTGACGGCCCGGGAAGGGCCCTCTTAACGCAGTGTCGGGCCTTATGTAATATTAGGTATATTTATTGAAATAGCACCTATTACAGTATCACTTCACACCCTTACTAATTTCGTAGATAAGGTACAACCAATAAATCATAGTTCCATTTATAATATGAAATTAATTTATCTTCTCCACCTAACTGACCCAGTTCAAAATCCATCAATAACGAATAAATATTTCCAAAGAAATTCGTTAACGAATGTTGCATAATATTTATAGCAGTCAAACATTGAAAATTAATTAACTTTCCGATAAGATATTTGAAGTTAACTCGTTTAAATAGGTCAGTGAGGTCAAATATCGCTATAAATACAGAGAGTAAAAAACCGGCCAAGAGCGAGTCGGACATGCACACGGAGGGTTCCGTACTTTAAAAAACGGCAAAAAATCACGTTTGTTGTATGGGAGCCCCTCTTGAATATTTATTTTATTTTATTTTTAGTATTTATTGTTATAACGGCAATAGAAATACATCATCTGTGAAAATTCACAGTCTAGCTATTACCGTTCTTGAGATACAGCCTACGGTCAGCGAAGTCTCAGTAATAGGGTCCCGTTTTTACCCTTTGGGTACAGAACCCTAAAAAGAGTAAAGTCACAGCTGGAGAATGGCTTCTCATCTTACTGAAGATATCAGTACAGTGAAGAGGATAAAGCGTAATCGCTTGTCTAATGCGGGTTGGTGATCTCAAACTCGAGCCATGTTTGAAAAGTGGTAAACATGTTTTCCCTCGAATCGGGAATTGAACACAATACAGAGAGTAATCAATCAAAATAATGTAATGTTGGAAGATGAACGAGTGCTACGGAATGAGAATAAATACTTGTGTTTTTCTGTTTCTCTTTTTTCAAGATCATTTAGAGTCGCTTTACCAAAATAACTCGGTTGTTCATTCATTTCATTCCTTTCGAGTAGGTTAGTGGCAACCCCTTTAAAGGCCTCCGACATGGTCTGACGATTGGAACAACCGGGACCGACTGCTTAACGTGCACTCTGAAGCACGGTAGCGCTCTGGTAGAAAGCCACTATCGGCCACCCATTTAGTTATAAGTACATTTCTAAGTTTTATTTGTGATAATATTGCTGGAATGACTTAATAAATACTTATGCAGCTAAAATTGAACCTTGAATTATGTATTACTAGAAGCACCCTGCAGTCTTACCCACGTTGTACCCCACGGGATTTTCGGGATAAAATTAATTTCATATGTTATTCTGTTGTCCGATATTTTATAAAGTTTCATGCAAATCCGTTTAGTAGTTTTTCCGTAAAAGAGTACCAACCATACATCTATCCATCCTAAGAAACGTTCGCATTTATAATGTAAATAGGATGGACACAGAAGATAAACAATCTGATAAGATCTCTAAGATTTTCCCAATCACGTGTATTGGACGACTACTGAATATTCTCTTTCAATCCATCCACGTGGATGGATTCTAATAAAATATCCAATAGCTTTTCTCAACAAACACTCTATTTATTTGCATCAAATTATTCATTTATACTTATATTACAGAATCGTTTGTTTGTCAACGAATAAACATAGTAATAATATAAACATGTACCTGCCAATTAAATATGTAAAGACATAGTTGTTGGCGACGACGTCTGGATGTCAATATTTATAAACGCGTAGTTTAGCTATCAAATTATTTGTCACTTTCTGACATACGCAATTTTCCGAAGAGCAAAAGAGACAAAACACAGTATAACAGTGTTTTAGTGACACCGAGTTTATTAATGAGGCGGATAAAGTATATGTGTATGTATGTATATGTAGTAGTGACAGTGAGTTAGATTCCATAACACAAGCTTAGAGCTTACTTTGGGTCTAATTAACCGTGTGTGAATTTGTCCGGGTATATTATACTATATTTTATTGTAATTTCCATTAATTCTCTAGGTATATTAAGTGCAGAGTTTAGACTATAATTACAATTGTCTGAACATTTACTTTTGTTTTAAGGTAAACCTATGAAGTTTCGCATACTACATACAAGACGTTGCAGAAACTGTCTCAATATGATTAACATGACTATTGTCTGCTCTCAGCTTTAGAAGCTACATCATCTTATTATTATATCACAATGTAAGCCTCTTAAAACAGTTTAGCTAGATAGCAGATAATAAGGGTACAAAGATATTATTTTGTTGCAGGTAAAATACCTGGAACAAAATTTTATCTTAGTACCCTTAAGTGAAGCAAAGCCGGGTTGTTAATAAATAAATAATTATTAATTCCTCTATCGTACTCCATCCTTTAAAAAATGCAATTCCTGTACAAAATTTAATAATTCAAAGCCTGATTCAATATTCTTTTCTCGTTGGACAATTTTCCATCCGCATCACGTCAACTGACTTTTTGTTAGAGACCTTTTATTTTTTGCACTACACCAGGGCCCCAAGTCTGCTATTTTTTATAAACTCGTCATTCCAATACGACCCCATTGTCATTTTGCCAAAAAATCGTAGTCTGCTAATTCATAATGGTCGGTCAGTGGTCGGTCAGTGGTCTCGTAATAGAATTGTAATAGAATGACATAGTCGTGCTGCCATTATTATAAAACCCGTTGGTAGAAATGATTTTCGAAAAACTACTACTAAACTTGAACATTTATTCATGCTAGATTTTAATAAGATATATTTTTACATAGGATTTATTAGTGTTATAAACAATCTGAAGTAGTAAGAAGTCCCTAAATAGCAATAAACTTAAAAGAAAAATAACTCAATAATCTTTTATTATCTGTCTAAATCAAATGTGACATAGTAATGTCATATTTGACTTTGACACAACTGCCGCCGGTTATCGGTTTTGTTTTAAATGTATATTTTTCAAAATATTTCATGAGACTTTGAGAGAATGCGACGAAATGGCAGCAGAGGCCATCAAACAAAAATTGAATTGAATTGACTTTGAGAGTATTATCCAAAGAATATTACTACTCTCCGCTTGCTACACCGGCCCCGCGCGCTCTGCGTGGCGCAAAAACAACACGCGCCGACCGTTTTTTTTTGGCCGGCGCGCGCTTCGACTTCTGGCACATAAAAGCTATTTACGACTTAACTCATTGTAATTAGACCCTACTTGTGCTGGTATTTTTTGTTATGGCTGAAATGGTGCTTTGAATGACACATAATTTATAAGAGTGCGAAGCAATATTATGAAATAACATAGTTCAGAACATACAACTTAGTAAAAGTTATACCATTATGTACAAAATGATATTTAATTTAAAAATTACGGGGTAAACTATGGTTTAGGTTATTTAAATATTTCAATAGATACCATGTCAAGCAAAAAAAATTGAAACACAACATTCCATCATACAAAAATATTTATTTACAAGCTTTTAAAACTAATACAATATTTGTTTGTATCGCGCGGGTTTGTTCTCGCTGACGCATAATTATATTTTTATACAAATCTTACATGGATAGTTAAAAAGTTGTTCAATACGCCTATGCAACGCTCCACTGTATTGCGTGCAGTTACATGTTTTACATAATAATTATGTTGTGGTGTCCCATCTACAGTATTGAGGATTGGGGTCATCATTGTTTTTCTTAGTGGATACCCACTGTCACCTGAAAATTATAATCATTTTACAAACAAACACTAATACATGAACATGATAAAGTTCTTAGGATTTTCATCCAACAAAAATATTGTATTACCTAATAAAAATACTTGTTCATTCGTATTTTCCGATATTTGTCTTAAGTGGTGACTGATTGGATGACCCTGCCATACTGTGGAATCATGTGCAGAGCCTGGGTTGCTTGCGTCCACACATAAAATATTTAAATCAGCATCACAAATCTGTAAATGAATTACATATTATGTATTTTGGCATTACCTATATTATATTAATTGGGCAATAGGTAGGTAGACATTTCTACTTTCTACCCAATACTTACTATCATAACATTAAGGGAATGGAAGCCCTTTCTGTTATAATATCGCTCCTCATGTATGTGCGGCCTTAATATAGCTACATGGGTGCCATCAATGCAACCGAGGACGCCAGGAAACTCAAATTTCTGATAGAACCTGAAAGTTTTAGTAACTAATTCTGTTTAGGTAAAACAGGTAATATAAACAACACAATCCGGGTATATCTCATTTCTCACTTAGCTTTAATAATATTCCTTTCATCAGATTGTGTAGGCCATTTAATATATTTGTGATACAGTTTATTTATTGCCTCCGTTACTTGGTTAATGGCCCGTGACACAGTTTTTTGGGAAACATTATGGAGGGCACTCTGTCCAATCAAAGTTTGGTAAGACCCTGATGCATAAAATGCAAGTGCAATTAGAATCTGCAATATAAAATTTAACATTACCATTAATCAATATAACATTTCGTGTTTATGTAAGTGTAGCTAAAGCTTTTTATGGAATAATTAATCAATGTCAAGTTCAGTTTACTCACCTTCATTTCTGTCGATACGCAATTGTTTCGACGCGGCCTGGCGATAAGGGGGACGAGTTCTTCAACTAACCCCCTTACTGAGTCCTTCCCAAGACGAAACGTTTTCACAAATTCCGCCTCGGGAATATCAATAAAGGGGTCCGTATTCATTCTCGACAAGCGACGGGCTCGACGACGTCTTTTGCGTTCCTCCGTCCTTCTTTCTCTAGCATCCACTGCGTTAGCTAACTCAAGAATATTGAGTCGTAGTGAATACATGACCGTAATTCCACGTAATAAATAAATCAACACTACCTATTTACAAACCGCGAACAAACACTTTTCTACCGCGTCATGAATCAAATGCAATGATTGCACAATGATGTCATAGTGGTAGATCACTGATCAAAGGAACTGTCAAAAGTTTAGCAGACTACCGCTTATGTCAGTCATTCATTTGTCATTATGTACGAGACTACCATTTTATGCCATCTCTTTCAATGGAGTGTCAGTGGTCGACCATTGGAAAGTCACAATGACGCCATTGTAATAGTAGACTACGAAACTTGTCAAAATCAACAATTTTGAAATCAATGATAGACCATTCTGACACTATTGTAATAGCAGACTTGAGGCCCAGTAGCTACGCAGCTGGCGCTTCACTTTGTAACTCAAATTATCATTCAGATCAAGGACCAACTTTATATTTGAAACTAGTTCGCTTTTAGAATATGTGCCTATGAAAAGAAACGAAATAACATTACAATATTTTATATATGGAATACATAAATAGATTACGTAAGTATGTATGACTGAACAAGATAGGATTACAATGAATTAAATGTATATTTTGTGGAAATGTTTTGAAATAACTTTACAGTCGAAAATCTGCTTGTGTTGTCTGTTCTCACCAACCCGCATTAAACAAGCGTAGTGAGTTTCATAGTTCACAGACTCCCTTTCACCTAAACTAAATATAACCATCCTTTACAAATAGAAAAAGATTAGAAAATTGCATAAAACTATCCAACCAATACAAAATTTAAAATATAGAACCGAGAATTGAACAATAACGGGCATTACAATAACTTTTACAAATCCAAAGTTCTAGACAAATAAAACTACTGACAGCTCAGTGAAATTGGATCGTTCGGAAATAACAGTTTCACTATTATTCCGCAAACAGTTGAAAGCAGTGGATAATTAAAATTAAATTAGCCATCCATCTAGTACAACTGCTTTCAATTTACGCTATGAAAGTCTATCTACAAACACAGAGGTGGAGTAAGGACTTAAAAAGTCGTGCAAAAAAACCCAAAACATTTGAGATTTACTTTACCCTAAATAAAATAATTCTTGTCTACTCAAAAATAAGTTGTATAAATGACAAGAAAAAATAATCAACAAATATGATGAAAATGAAAATGAATATGATTTATCCTGAGTATTAAATATGGCTTTGGACTTCAAAGCTTCATAAAGTTGAAGATCTAATTTTACAAATAAAAACTTTTGGGACAGAATACGAGTATAAATTGGAATAATAACGTTACAAATGAGATTAAACCTTCTTAATCCATCCCTGTACGCGGAGAGAAGCGAAGCCTTTTGAAACTTCGATGTTAACTCCTAATAATAAGACACCGGAGAGCTTACAAAATTAATTTTAACACAGTGCATTTTGCTTACGCGGTGTAATCTAAAGCTTGTTAATTAAAATTAATGGCAACGTTACAGCGTTCACTTTCACCCAAGTTTACTAACTCATATTGAATTCAACTTGGAGTATTCTTCAACAGAATTATTAATGTGTTAAGATGCGGTGTTATCGGCTTAAACTTTTGATGATGACGCGACGAAATTTATGTGGAGTATTTTTAGGATTACTTCCCAGAGATCCATTTTGTCCAAAAATGTGTGTTTTGTGAATCTGTGAGCACATGGGTAAGGGTGTTTACCCATCAGAAATATTCTACGCGTGGAATGCAGGAATCATAGACAACATAACATAGTACTAGTAGAAAGGCGCCATTAGCCTTTGCTTCTAGATGCCTTTTAAGCACCAACCTTTTAAGGAATGGATTTCAATAGCGGGCTTGTCAGTCGCCTGCTGTCAAGATTGTGAGGGGATTATGGGAATTAACTTTTGTAAACCAGTGGACGGAATAAGCTTAAATATGTATATATTTAAAATATAATGAAGGCTATATTTAAAAAATACGCTTTTTTATTCTATTTTCAATCAAGCCAAAATGAATGTCCTAAAAAGCAAAAAAGTTACATGAATTTATGTCCGGAGTTTGTTTTAAATTGTATTTCTCGTTCCAGTGAACTTGGCAGAAGACGGCTAAGGAACGACGGAAGAGGACAAAGTAAATAACTTTCTACGAAAAATCACATCGTTTTAGACAAAACGAAATTGTATTTAACAAAAAGCATAGCGCTATTATGAGATTAAGCTTGAATTTAGAATGTCATAACAATACAGTTAAAATTAAAATCATGAATCTCTACTTATATAAAGCACAAGACACATAATATACTGCGGGTGCGGACTAGCAACCGTTGGGTGTGACACCTTTCATAGAAAATACAACCCGCGACCGGACTATGTGTGTCTTGTGCTTAACTTACTCGTACATACTTACAAAACTCGTATCTTATAATAAAAAAACATTAATAGTTACGATCTTCCAATCCACCCTGTTATCCCAATATCTACACCTACTTCCAAATATATCAGTAAACATTTTCCAACCGCGTCATATGCCTTTAAATATTTCCCAATAGCCCATAAAAACAATTTTCACAGACAGTTTGCTTGAAAACTATTGCCCGAGATAGGAGTGACGTCATATCGGCTCGGATATCCGGCGGTTCCAACTTTGAGGCAAAATTTTCAACAGTACAGATAAGAAACTGTTCAGTGGAATAAACTTGTATTCCTAAACGGAATATGATACTTTATGACATAGTATTTGAAAATTCGTTGTTGCAATATACCAATTTAGGTATCACTAATAATAAACAAGGGCAAAATAAGTAGACAATAGTAATACAATATTTAGTAAACATTTGTAATGTAACCAAACCTTTTTATTGCTTAGTAAGTAAAACATACGGTTAATACGGTAAAGATGCACTAAATAAGTTTAATAATTTATTTGAAAACTACGTCTACTTACTTGTAAACAAAACTTCAAAAGCTAAACGAATAAAATTTCCTCAACACAAACTTTTCTCAAACGCTCAATTCAACTCCACAATTATTAGTTTCATTCAATTCGTAGTTCCACTTCATATAAAACTGAAGTCATAAAACAAGGTTAATTAGCTGCATTTGTCGGCATTTCAATAAAATAAGTCCGTTAAAGATTGAACATTAAAATTTTCTTGCCAATGAAAATTCATTTCAGAGCTATAAATTTATACTTCAGTTGTAAAAGTTAAAGAAGAATTGAATTGTGTCAGGTATTCAATTAACAATCGGTACACACGGCTGATGAGAATAATAAAGGTTTATGGCTTATTGTAATACCGCGGGGCACCGTTGGTACCGGCCTTTATTTTTTTAGGTATTATTAAAGCTTATACTGAACGTTATCAATTTTAAACAATGTGTTGGGATTATCATTGCTTTTGTTTTCTAAATAAGACCTTACTTTTATTAGCACCATTTTTTACTGCAATGGGACGAACGGGAATTTAATACAAATCGTATTCCCATTCGTCCCACTTAGTTCAGTTGGTGGGGCGAATGGGAATTAAAATTAATTTATAAATGGTTTCTTAGGTTTAACACAACACTAATCATATTGAATTTAAACTACAAAAAATGTGAAATAAAAGCGAAGTATATCCACAAACGTGTTTTCATTTATAAGTTTATTAGTTTCCAGCTCGTCCCAGGAGGATCCGGTGGGATAGTATGGGATAATGGATATAACTAACCAAATATTCAAACCACTACTCTCCTAAACACTGTCATTTCTCCCTAAATGACGCTTTCACCAACCATTAATCATTAACCAATATTATGTAATTAAGTACCTACATAATTATACGTTTGATTACCAGACATTAACTGCACACTTGTAGTTGGGGTCGATCGTATAAGGCTCTCGTATACGCACCATTAGCGATCGTCATTAGCCACATGTAGCTTAACATCAACATGGACAAGTCCCAAATGGACCCACACAATGTATAGTTTAATAAACCGATGTAGGTATTGACCGAGTTTCAATAGGAAGCGAAATCTAACGAGCTTTGCAGGATCGCAACTTGTGAACTCGCTCAAGTTCAATGACACTAACGTTCGTACTCAGAAACGTCAAATGCTTCCTCGATTTAATGAGTGATTTTGTCATGTAATATATGAAATACGTATCTGAGTGTGACAGTTATTAGTCAGTTATATTGATCTATGGTTTTACCAAATTATCTGACAGTTAATTAGTAAATGCAGACTATATTTCACACAAGAGTAATTAAATCCAAACCAACAATTAAACATACACTAATAAAGAATGTTACAAATCTATCTAAAATAACAATTATTATATTCAATGTGAACCAAACCTACGCAGCAAGCAACTATGTTTATAATATAAGCTCTACACGGGAATCGAACTCACAGACCCGGCCCCAGATGCTACACGGAGTTATCACTTACCCCAGTCCTAACGAGCAAGCCAAATAATAACAGTTTGTTTTTATTAACTAACCTTGCATCGTTCCATGCTGCATCACAAAAAAACAAAACCCAATCTAAAATATTACCCTAAAAATGTGTATTGAATATTTCGCAATCGGCACCAGCTGTGTGTAATAACATTTTAAATCTGCAAGAGAAACGATTGAACTAAAATTATTTGGTAGCAAAATTTAGAGAATGCAGCAAAAAATGGTGATTTACGCTCAAAGCGTGGCATTTCATTATTCGCATTTAGAAGGCATTGCACTCTACCGGAAACAGAATGCCGACACGTGCCTCCGTATTCAATGATGTTATTTCGATTAGAAAATAGAAACGAACCGTGTGATTCCGAAGGGGAGCTGTATTAGGCGTCAACAATATTACACAGATTTATCTTCGAGGTGTTCCTCCGTAATATGTATTGACATCTGTGTTATTTTGATTGTACTGAAAAAGCTGTTGAGCGTTTGGTACTAGGGATGATATTGTTATGTTACGTTAAATATGATTGGTGTATACTAAAAGTGGTTATTTTAAAGGGTGTGGTTTATTATCGTATCATAATTACGTTCGTTAAAAAGTTCACGATTCTTTTGCTGTTCAATTTCTGTTAAATACAAAGCGTTGCTTCATAACTTAAATGACAGTCTGTTAAAATTATTCGGGCAGCCAATAGAAAGCCACGATTTTTCATTTTCTTACGTCTGTTGCGACAGACATTTTGTGTTTACGTTTACTGGTGCGTTAGCGTAAGCTGGAGCATTCCGGCCTAAGCGTAGTATTGAAAAACATATAACATACAAGCAGCGCCCCGCGGTTTTACCCGCGTTGTGTCCATTCCTGTGGGAATTTCTGGATGAAAGCCTATGTACTAAATAGCCTATGTTACATGTGGATAATGTAGTTTCGAATGGTGAAAGAATTTTTAAAAACGATCCAGTAGTTTTTGAGCCTATTCATTACAAACAAACTAAGTTTTCTTCTTTATAATATTAGTGTAGATATAATATTAGTGTAGATTATTTGAATTTGACATTTTGAGCTTTAGAAAAAAATACGGCAAATTAAAAAAAAAGTATATTTGATTTTTCATTCAATGGCGAAGTACTGAGATAGATGTAGTCTTACCCATTTACTTATGTTATGTAATTCTAAGAATCCATTAGAACTACTCATAACAGCCCTACTTTGTGTCTTAAAAGTACAACTACTACATTAAAAAGTTAGCACTTAAAACAAAATGTGACAAGACTTTACAACGAAGTCGTAAAAAGTATTCTGAGAGATTACAACTAACAAAGTCATTAAGGTTCGTCTGCCTGTCATAACAGTCCAAAATTACGCAATTTTATACGCACGTAGCGTATTTTTTATTACTGACACTTAACATAATATTTTGCTGCCATAAGCTTTTAAGCCACACAAAAAAGGCGAATTAAACGAAAGTAAAGCGAGCGTCTTATAAATAATGCGGTCATCAAGTCTTTGCTGCGAGAGAGGTTACTTAAAATTTCGCTCCTGCCATTTCCCAACGTTATAACTCCGGGAATAATTATGTAAATACACACAGAGGGAGTTTATCCAAAATAAGGTAAGGTTAGATCAACACCGAACATAGAGATGTAATTGAAGGGGGAGTCACCCGTTTAAATTTTCATACTGTTTGCAATTTATTTGGAATATTTGAAGAAAAATTTTCGCGTTGTAAAGTGAATAGTGTCCCCTGGAGGAAAATGTCTCAATTGTGTGTTCAGATCGCCGTTTTCTTTGTGCACAAAGTCGCTTGACCTCCGGTGAATTTAGTATTCTTGTTTTATTCAAATACTCGTTTTGTTTGTTTTATTGCGATATTGTTTTGTTTTATTTTGCTTACAATCGTAACCTTTATATGTTTCGTTTATCGTGACTTTTCAACATTGAAATAATTAGCTTAGTAAGTCAAGCAACAATTAAGCTGAGTTATAGTAACAACTTAATTATGTTGTTTGAACATAATAATAGTAACTTAGGGCCTTATTCATAATGCGTATTAACATTTTAGTTCTCAAATAGTTTGTCCTTTTCCAAAATACGTCATTATCTAAAGAGCAAAAGAGACAAAACACATTATAATTTTCTTTTAGTTATAGAGAGTTTATCAATAAAGCAGTTAATGTTTGAAGCTTTAAAGTAGTGAGTTTCTATGTATAACTATTTTTTAATATCACGTCTTGCCTTAGTAGATATAAAATATTAACAAATTTGCAGCGCCCCGGGTAAAACACAGTTTACCCCTATTTTGTTCGTTCCCGTGGGAATTTTGGAATTAAAATAGTCTTCCTGTGATCGTGACTATTCATTTAAAAAATAATTATTCAAATTGATAGGTTTCAAGATCAGCGCGTCAAACAAATCGCGATCAAACAAATTAAAATCAAACTCCTAAGCTATATTATACTAGTATAGTTCCTTTATAGTTATGGTTGATTCTTATAGTTATGGGTGATTCTTATAGTTATGGTTGATTCTTATAGTTATGGTTGATTCTTTCAACCAAAGATAATTTCTTCTATAGACCACCTTACCAACCCTATACGTACCCTGATCGTACTACTATATTAGTATAAAACTGCAACAATCTAACGCTTTATCAAAATTCGATCATTTAGATATCATTTGCAGATATCTGTCTGAAGATCAATTTCACTAATAAGAGTATCTCTGATATCTATTTCTGTCTGTTAGAAACTGAACTTTCAATTTCAGGCACCTTCCTGTCTAGACATAATGTTTCGTTATGTATTTTTTAGTTATTTCTAGTGAATTGACATTTTGCGGTGTTATACCTGTAGATATATAATATATAATATTATAAAGAGGTTACATTTTTAATTTTGTTTGTTTTTATGTTTGAGCTAATCTCGGGAATTACCAGTCCGATTCCAATAATATTTTTTGTAATGGATAACCGCATTCAACGGGAAGGTAATAGGCTATTTTTCATACCAAATTTCCCACGGGAGCGCCATAATATGGGTAAAACTGCAGGGCGCTGCTAGTCAATGTTATAAAGAAGAAGAAAAATCATGTTCAATGAAGTGTAAGGGCACAAACGAGCCCCACTAATTCTGGGGAAATAACGGAAGCACGATAAATGAAATGTAATCTAGTAATATTGTCATTTTCAAAACAAAATTTAACAATATAGTCATTACTAGATTTGATACCGAGTTCTATAAATATGAAGGAAGGTTTAATTAAGAGCCTTAAACGCTTATTGAAAGCTATTTAGCTTTTTTTGTTTTATCCCTTTCAAAGTTTTAAGAGCAAAAGAGACAAAGCACAATAATGTTTTATTAATAGGATACACTCCTATTAATAAAACATTATTATGAATAAAAACTTTTTAACTCACAGTATAATGTTGTAATATAATAGATATTACTCCCATAAACAAGGTTAGCACTCACTGCCAGGAGCACTGCGCAAACCCAGTCACCGGATTAATATAAATCAGCCTTAACGTAAAGCTGGTTACAGATACTGTCTCCTAATATGTATTTATTAATCATGCTGTGTGCACTCGCTTAGGTTAAATTTTAGTCAGTGCATTCTTTAATAGAAGATTAGTAAGTGGAAATAACAAAATAACGCCTCGGTGGTCTAGTGGTATGTGCACTCGCCTGCCAAGACTGAGGTCCCGGGTTCAATTCCCGAATCGAGCGTAAACATGACTCCTACATTTCAAACATGGCTCGAGTTAGAGATAACCAACTCGCATTAGGCAAGCGTGTGCCTAATCCTGACACTGTACTGATATCTTCAGTGAGATGAGAGCCCTTTGCCCAGCAGTGAGACATTACAGGCTTACCTACCTTACTTTTTTTAACTTTACTTTAAGTGAAAATAGTTTTTAAACTTCACAATAACCAAGTGAAAGAATAATATTTGAAGTGGAGTGTCAATGATCACACTATTTAACCACTGACGCAAAAAAGGGGTGTTATGAGATTGACGTTGATGTTTGTGGGTGTGTGTACTGTGTGCGGCACCATAGCTCTTAGACGGATGGACCGGTATTGATGCGGTTTTTTTTAATAACAAATCCAATTTCTTGTAGTGGTTCCTAATGTTTGGTAAACTTTGATCTAGCCGTTTTCACACAGGGGGTATATTATATTTTTGATTTAACTTGTTAACCGACGGCAAAGAAGGATGTTCTCCTTTTTGTGAATATGTTTTTAAATATATGTATACATCATAAACGAAGATGTTGTTTTATAAACCAATATAAAACAATCTTTCGGTATTTTTTTAAATTCTTTTTTAATACTTTGAATCGATTCGAAATAAGGACTTCTCATACAAACCTGATTTTGAAGTTATTATTCCAAAATCACCGTGTAAATACATATAATTATTTTTTAATAAGGCAAGTTATATCTGGATAATCCTACTAACAGTGTCGCAAAATAGTTATTAATATCACCCAAACTTTGAGGCCTAAGTAAGGTACAAACAAAATATAATATTCAATTTAAGACGAATTTATCAAGTTCCACTTTATTCAAGTTTAACACTTTAATCTCTACCCAAATTTAGTCTCAAAGTTTAATTTACTTTCAACCCAAATCACTACACGGACTAATTATTCTTTAGGAACCCTAAAATTTCTAGACTTGAAAATGTTTAACTAGGTCACTTTAATCAGCTTCAAATTTTATAATCTAGACGAGAATTTAGGATTTTATAAGCATTAAATAGTTTAATGTGAAGAAAAAATATTTGATTTAAGAATCAAGAAGAGTTATAAGAAGAAAAGTGAAAGGAAAATAAATGAAAAGACGTGTGGCACTTGGGGACTGCCGCGGTAAAGCTATTGCATAGCATTTTGTATCAACTTATGCAATTATAATTTAATACGTCTAATCGCACACAACGCCGTGTCGAAGACTGCCGAACTGAAACGACGTTAGACGATGCACGGCCTTCAAGCCACACCTCCTTGCTCGTCGGAGTGGGGAGCGTGAGGTTTTTTCGTTACGGAATTTCTGGATTCGGTCCCCGCGCTCAAGGCCCGCGATAGAAGCTATGCAATAGCTTAAAAAAGAATTTAATGGTTTGTACAAATTAATTACGTTTTATCCTTGCTACTCGTACAACTAAATATAGAACCCACTGATTCCATAGGTTTAAACGTACATTTTAAATTGAAACTACGTTTTCAGGTATACTACTTGATCCTTTTAAATACAATGCATCCTTGGAGCGCTCGTGGCGGAATTCGCCTAAGCGATGTTAGCTCATTGTGATTGTTAAGCAACGTGCAGCTCAGCCTTGCTTCGATAGGTGGCCACAAGTGGCATTTCTATCAGAGCGCTTTGCTTCGGAGGGCACGTTAAATTGATTGTTTCAATCGTTGGATCATGTCGGGGGCCTTTAGGCGATTTAAAAACTACTTCTTCTACTTATCGAGTGGATGGTCAACCTGACCAATCCTGGTGTCAAAGTTATTGTACCGCCAAAGGCCTCTGACATGGCTCATGTAACGACTACTATCTGTAGAAATTAACCGGGACTGACGGCTTAACGTACCCTCCGAAGCACGGAATCATCTTACTTTTCGGGCAATAAGGTGATTCAGCCTGCAATGCCCTAACCAAACTGAGGACAGTCTCACAAAGTGATTTTTGTGAGATATCCCCACCGGGAATCAAACCCGGAACCTCCGGATCGTGAGCCGAGCGCTCAAACCACTAGATCACGGAGGCTGTTTTTAAAAACTACAACACCAGTTTTGGTCACTAACCTACTTGATATTACTTACTTTTAATGCACAGATATACTTCGTACATAACCACCCATATTTTAAGCAGTTCAAAACATGAATCTTTCACAAAAGATGCTGAAAGTATGGTTTACCTACACAATGTACATAATGGTCTTACATGGTCTCGCGGATGAGCCCTCGCATAAAGGGTTGGGACAAAAAGCTCAAGCATTTTTCAACCCCTACGATGCATCAATGATGTTTACTCTCCCTAAAAGCCTCCCTATGAAGCTGAAGCCCGGGGAGTATTTTGCGTACAAAAAGGGATTTACCATGAAAAAGTCCGACGGTATCAATGAATGGCTGAAAAAACTTCAATGGGCGTAATGTTTGTAACTATTTTGAGTGTGGCACTTGTAAAAAATACCAAGCTTGAAATGAAAATAAAATAACCATTTAACCTTAAGTAATAAAGTAATTTAGTACTTACATAATTTAATGTTTTGGAAATTAGAAATTCGTTTCTTAGTCAAAAAGCTTTCAAAAATTAAATAAATTGAAATAAACAAATTAATGTAGATATTTAACGTTCTTTTAAGATTTTTACCTGTTTATTAAAGTTAACATCAGCTGGTGTTGCCAGGACAAATATAAAAGCTACCTAATTATGGGGATAAAGCTTATTATTTGTAATTTGGAAATAAAATCGTAATTTGTGTAATAATTAAAAATATAGAGACTTTCAAAGGTAGATTGTAATATATGTACCAACAATTCCAACCAATCTTGTTATCCACGGTTTAATTAATGTTTACATATTCAATCCCGTACGTGTTAAAATATTCAAGTGGAAGGATTTACAAAAAATCCTTTGGGCACGTCAAACAAACAATAAATTATCCTAATTCAATAAAGGAGGTTGGGACATTCGCGGACCGTACTAACTCGATAATAAAGGGTCTAATGCTTTATCATTATTACTGAGGATGAAAAAACGTACCAGTAGTTTTGGGATCTTAGTTTCGGAAAATTGGAAAGGATTTCATCGTAATATAGTTATGTAGGTTGCTTCCACAAATTTTGATAGCTCTTTGTGTCATAGACAATGGTATAGTATGTATAGAATAGCATACTTGTATAATATTCAATGGAAATTACTTTTCTCTGTAGCGCTTGAGGTGTAGTTTGACTAAGAGATGTTAGTTGCGATTGTTAAGCAACGTGCTGATTGACCCCTACTTGGATGGGTGGCCGATAATGGTATTTCTGTCTGAGCGCTACCGTGCTTCGGAGGGCACGTTAAATTGTCGGTCTCGGTTGTTTCAATCGTTAGACCATGTCGGAGGCCTTTAGGCGGTCTAAAAACTCCGACACCAGGGTTGGCCACTGACCTTATCGAACTTACTTTTACTGACTTTTCTCTACTAAATTGTTCCTAAAATTAATTCATCTAATATTTGGTATTAGTATTTGAAGAAACTTCGTCTTTGAAAGAAGTTTTGTATTAGTTGTTAATTTCCGCTGAAATCTATCAAAAAGTTTATTTAATGAAGCTCATTTAAAATCAGCAAAAGCTCTAATCATGAAGTTTGTAATAAAATTAAGTAAAATTACACGAACTCCGAATTCCGCTACAGTTCTTGTGTTGCTTACAAAGTAAGTACGTGTTCAAAGTGAGACAACTTTATTATAACTAGAGCTAACTTCTAAATAATCAAGTGATGTGTATGAATTCAAGTTTCATCTAGATAAAGCATTAAAATGTTAATTGGTTGAACTATTAAATATACAATCATTATATGATTACGTAAGAAAGAAAAAGATCGTTGATTTCGAATTGGATTCGCATTAAATTTATCAGTACTAAAACTTTGGACAAATGGAATACGAACAGGATTGTATTTCTTAATATTAATATTTAAGAAATTGAGATAAGTACTTTCCTCACTTGAACAATAACAATTATTATGAAGCGAAAAATGTCTAAGGCAATATAGCTAGAAATATTGCAAACAATTAAGTGATAGATGCAATAAAGGATAGTACGTAACAGCTTACAACACAGACATAAAATGGAAAAAATATTTGTTCCATTTCCATATTTCACACTTAGTTAATTGAGATTGGATTGGACGCATATCAGACAGTATGTCCGAACATCCGCTTGTCCACCACCAAAAATTCTAAACCTCTCGTCAGAGGAATATGAACCTTATTCCCCTGCAAAAAGCGTGTGATAAAGTCCTTTTAAATTGTCACCAGCAGTTTTATATTTTCACAATGCGTTGTCCATTCGCTTCGTTTTCTTCATTCAGTTATTATGTACTCCGTTCGGATTTGATTTCTATGTGTCGTGTGTCGTTCCATGGTTTTTGTGTGTTTTCATACAATTGACAGATTTTTGTATGGATTAATGAAGGAAATGGATTGATGCTTTTTTTAAATATGTATATTGGATGTTATTCTTATTTTATTTATATTTGGGAAACAAACAGAACAATTAAAAATATATAAAACAACTTAGTAGGTTACAAAATCCAATAAATCTCCACCCATTGGGATGTCTGAATAAAAGTGATTTAATTGCAACCGAAGATATTTACACAATGGAGGTATTCAAAATTGTTATCCTAAACTTAAAAAGGCAACGTAAAAAGGCAGAAAAAAAACATCTAAAATCATATAAGACTGGACTGATCACGCATCCTGCATGCTGTTTCAACTAACGGCCTTCCACCTGTGGGCAAAAAAACACACATTGGCGCACTGAGAAAGACGACGCGCTCGACAGATGCAGGCGATGGCAGAATGAACTCAATACTTTTAAAAGGAACTGCCTATTGATGACTTCAAATCGAAAAGAGTAGCGGGATTGAGGTACGCTTTTGCCCAACAATGGAATGACACGGGCTAACAGTAACCGAAACAAAATTTGAACACAATTCCTTTTAATGGTTGGACAAATGGACACCCAATCAACGCAAAGCACTTTCACCCTTCACCCTACGTAGACTAAAATCCATTAAACTTTGAAGGATGAAATTCAGCATTAAGCCACCCTTTGTTACAATCAAAAAGGAACCATAAATGCTACCCCAACCAATCCGACATCCCCAAAAATGGACGATATGAAATTCTTCTGGAACTAACTAGTGTTAAAAATAGAATTTCACAATAGTAGAGTAACATGAAGTAGTGAAGTCATCGATGAACGAACAAACCGAAACGGAGTCAACGAAACATATGGATTTTAATTAGGTACAACCACTTCTTATTCATTCCACGTCGGTTCAATGGGACTTTTACCGGATTTTCGTTTAGTTTTTTCTCTTAATTTTAGTAGTATGAACTCAAATTTTAGTATTCAACACGAGCAACGTAAACTTGGCAAAGTTCAAAAGTTAGGAACCAAAAGTTTTACAATAATCAACGGTTTTTAGAATCGGAAGACTGAGGAACTCTGAAATGAGGTTTTAGTGTCAAAGTTTGGATTCCTTTTTCTTTTAAGAGAGGATCTTGACATTACTCTTGCTTTATTTGACGAACATTTCCTACATTATGTTATATCCAAGTTGTCTCTATGATTATATGATGATTCGATTCGCTCATTGTTTTAATTAATTCCGACAGGGTTTTCAAACCAATTTTCATTCGAAAATTATTATTGAAAAAAAAATTTATATAAGGAAAAACCAATTTTACAAAATATAATTCCAAGGCCCTCACACTAGATTACTCTGTGACGTGAGGTCCCAAGATTATTAAACTGATACTATACAAAAAGCATAATTACTATCAACATAGAAACGACAGCTATTATTTCGATACCTATTTTAACTAGATTTAAATTAAATTCAAATACAAATAGAAATAAAATTGTAACATCAGTACAATGTATACTAATTCGTCCAAATACCAATTGTAAACACGAACGGCCTACGAACAATAACTATTTAGTAGCGGCTACGGCTACGGCTACGGCTACGAGGCTACGAAGTAAGCTACGAGGTGGCTACAGAACTAGTTACGTCTATTTAGCCAAAGTTGGGAACTCCACGTTAATTAGTCTCGGTTCAGTACGAGCTGAGCTCAGCGGTTAACGACTGGTTAACTATAGGTTAACCTGTACAAGTTACAAGTCATTTACGTAATCAACGCTTTTGTATAACCTTATGTTTACTACCCCGTAACTTTGACATATCGCGAAACATAGTAATTTTAAGTATGAACACGCTTTCGATACAAAATAAGTAGCCTTGAAACACGCAACGACATTTTTGAGCTTAAATCTTAGTACCTTAGCACGTATTTATATAAATTGTTGCCGTCTGTAAAAAGCTACTGAAACAATATGTTTACATAAAGGAACTTTTTACTTTTCAAAGTATGTACACACAAGAACGTAAAATATAACGGTGTCACAGGTACTTATACCAAACACCAACAATAAATAACTGAAATAACCGTTTTATAGTATGTACTCGTATAGTACAAAATAACGACAACTATAACAATTAAGCTACTGGTTCGAGGTGATTTGGATGCACTGTTTCGTTAAATGTGGTGCAATTATTGTGTCCATTGTTCACAAGTTCAAATGTACGGGTGTGACAAGGATAAACGTAGCTTTGTCTCTTTCTTTGTCCTGAAGGGGAAAGTTAATTTTGTATCTTGAATGACAGCAATTTGAATATTTTAACGCGCACTGATATTAGTTACGCGATTGTACTCACGTGCAGGGAAGTACTTGTTATAATGAATAGGAATATACCCTAAATTATACATACTTTTTGCTCGTATATCTATACTAATACTAGCTGTGCCCCGCGGTTTCACCCGCAGCGCGATTTTTATTCCCTATAAACCTCACGGAGCCCGAGACCATTCCAACGAATGCAAAACCGTGGAAATCGGTTCGTGCGTTCTGGAGTTATAGCGTCAGGGAGGAAAACCCGACTTATTTTTATATAGAAGAGATAGATTATAAAGTTGAAGAGTTTGTTTAAACGCGCTAATCTCAGAAACTACAAGACCGATTCGAATAATTATTTTTGAAATGGATAGCCTCATTCAACGGAAAGGATAATTATATGTAAGTTATTTTTCATCCCGAAATTCCTACGGGAACGGGCACAACGCTGGTAAAACCGTGAGGTGCTGCTAGTTAAGTATATGCCTTAGCACTGCGTAAATGAGTCTTAGTAACGTAATAACTATTAAGTAACAATCCAGTACTAACAGAAATCGATACAACACTATAAAAGTATAAAGCGTGGATCGTCTATAAAACTTTACAATAAAATGTTTATAGGTGTATGTGGTTTGAAAAAATATGAACTATAAAGGAATCGTAAAAGATTTTAATACATTTTAAACACTTTGGGGTGCATTTTCAAAGTTATTTTGTGTTACTTAATCATCATATTTTTTACTGTTTATACCAAACTAGCTGCGCACCGCGGTTTTACCCGCATTGTGACCGTTCTCGCGGGAATTTGGGATGAAAAATAGCTATAACCTACTCGTTGAATGTGGCTATCTATTAAAAAAGAACTTTTCGAATCGCATTAGTACTTTCTTAGATTAACGAGTTCAAACCAAACAAACTCTTCAGCATTATTACATTAGTTAGATGTACAATATAATACTTATATTATTGAAAAAATCACTACATAGTATAAAATAAAGTCGTCTCTGTTTCGTGTCTGTCTGTCTGTATGCTTAAATCTTTAAAAAAAAGACGTGTGGCACTCGGGGACTGCCGCGGTAAAGCTATTGCATAGTTATTTTTTGTATCACTAGATGGCGTTAGTGTGCTGAATGTCTGCATCGCGCTAACGTTGTGTTCTGGGCTTATACGTAGCCAATGTTTGAGAAGCGTTACGTTTTAGAGCGTTAGGTTTTTTCATTACGTAATTTCTGGATTCGGTCCCCGCGCTCAAGGCCCGCGTTAGAAGCTATGCAATAGCTTAATTACGCAACGGATTTTGTAATAGATAGAGTGATTCAAGAGGAAGGTTTTTTTTTATGTAAAAAAATTCCCGAAATTCCCACGGGAACGGGCACAACGCGGGTAAAACCGCGGGGCGCTGCTGGTATTGCATAAAATGTATTGTACCCTAAAGTTGCGATAGATAATTCAAATAATATACGACATTGTTCTTCATTTAAGTAATGTATTAAAATGTAAGCAATTCATGAAATTGTAATTTAATTTTACTTTCAAACAAAATGGAATTTACGACGGCTCTTACTCAAAAAACAAGACTCACATACATATTCCAATCCACCTTATTTGTACGTAATTTGAATGAAAAATGTTTTTGGAAAGAAAATCCGACGAAAATTCTTGGAAATCATTTTTTGATGTAAATTACCAGGAGCACATAAGCTTGCCAGATATATATTCATAACAGACTCCTGTATATTTTCTTGAAGTGGAATTCTCTTGTAATCTGCTTTAGATACGGGTTGGAGGGAATTTAGCGGTCACAGCGCAGGTGACTTAATGCAACCTTAGTTTATATTCAAGACACGAACAGAGGTACGTCTTAACATGTTGTACGTGTTATACGAGGAGATTGTGTGAAGATTTGTTGTCATAAAGCATAAGAGGATTAGCGGCGCCTGAAGGAAAACACTTTGTATCCTTTGTATAAAAGCGGAGTTATTTAAGTTATCCAAGTCTAAGAAATGCTTTATTTCTTTCTCCCTTTATTCGCCTAAGAACATAATGAACAAACACGATTGTGTAGGAAATATTTTTTCTTTGAACTACTGTTTGTAAGATTACATCTATTTTTCACTGCTAAGGACACAAAAGTAGGTTAATCACAAAAGTTTAGAGGAAATGTAAGTTAAATCTAATTTGTGTAGGCGAGCCCTGGGGCCGGTGCTGCGGTCCCAGGCCAGACATCCGCGCATCCCTCACACTTGTACGAACTCAAAATACTAACCTTAATTTTATTCAATTTGTAACTCTCGAACCCAAAACTTTCGTGATGCATGACTCGAACAGTAATTTGACTTTTATTGCTTTTACTCTCCGGATATTTTGTAAAAGGTTCGTTTCAGCGGGGAAATGAAAAAGGCAAGAAATAATTTTCTATAGATTGCCGCGTAAGTGGTTTAGGATCAAAAGTCACGTCATTCAAGAGAAAATGTTTTTATTTACATTTCGATGGGAAGTATATTTTGTAAATTGACGTTTCTTTACGGAATCTCCGGAGGGTTGAGTCTTAATAATTCTCAGCAATTTCATTTGCTTCATTTAAAATGATTGACGAGAATTGTCCCGTCTAAAAATACTGACCTTTTACAACAATGGCTTTCAAATATTTTACTCAGAGAGAACCTTAAGGTTAAGTAGGACGTCGTTTAGATGAAGCAGTTCAAAAACAAACTGATAGTAGGCGTATTAAAAGTTTTTTTATATCACCGTGGCTTTTTTTGACTTATCAAAGTTAGCTCATTGTGATCGTTAAGCAACGTGCAGCTCGGTCCTTACTTGGATGGGTGGCTGATATTCGCTTTTCTATCCGACCGGTACGTCAATCAATTGTCGGTCCCGTTTGTTTCAATCTATAAACCTTGTCGAAGTCTTTAAAAGGTCTAAAAACTCTTACATCACATCTTAGGAGGCTATCACAGTGCAAAAACACTTCCAACGTTCATAATTTTTACCAATTCCTACAAATTAAATGAAACCTTAATATAAATTATAATTCTGTAGTTCCTATATTCCTCTTACACATCCAATGTACAGTTACTATATTCACACATTTCCGCACAGCAAGAGACTTCAAAAGATCGAGTCTGCAATAATTTCGAACGTCAAAGCGTGAAATGAAACTAGTGTAGTCAAAAAGCTCTCTGCAGTCGACTGTCATAGCACATAGCTTGAACGTTCAGAGTCAGTGGTCTTGGCTCAATACCAAGGAGAATGTTTAAGCCGATACCACTCCACTGCCCTCTCTCTAATTTTTCAAACAACATGGCAATGCTCCAAGATGTATAACACGCTATTCTGATAGTGAATACATTTTACAATTTATGGACGCTCGCTATGTTTTGACTTGAACTCAATGTTTTTAAAGTATGGGTGTTTTGTTTACTTTTGTCATAGATATTTTACGTCTACAGCTTCTAATGAGGGTTTATAGTCTACAGCTTTTAATGTGGGTGCCACGGTGCAGCGATGTTAACGTTGACATTAGTGTTGAGTACTGTAATTTTGCGTTCTGTTTTCAAAAACAACACTAGTTTCCATTGTCGTACGCTCGTACGCTTGTTGTCGTATGTGGCATACGACATATTATGAGGCATACGGTATGCTTCATAATATGATAGGTATGCATATCTTCTTCGTGTCAAAAACTACACCATACATAATTTGACTTTGTCATCGTGGTGAAAGGATTTGTCAGCCCAGACCCAGCGTTACCGGGTCCGGCTTACCAGATGCGCCATGGGGAGCCTAGCCAGGATATTTCACTACTGCATATTAACTTCGGAATAACTTCCAATAGGAAAATACCTTATCAGATACAAGTTCTATGCAGTATCTAATACCAGTACCAAGTCTCGAATGCCACTAATTTCTCATACAAACTAATGTTACAACATAACGAAAACGTCACGTAGAGTCTTCGGTACACGAACTACACCGCGACAGAACATTAGAACATGCTGTCGTACCAACGTTACATATGAAAGTAATTTATTACATTATAAACCTGTAGAGGTGAAACTTTAATACTCGTAGTATTCAGGAATGGCCGCGCCCCGCGGGTTGACCCTTGTTCTGCCCATTCCCGAAGACTTTACGGGATTAAAAACAGCCTTTAACCTTTCTTCAGAATTTAGGTATCCAATACAAAAAGACTAATACGAGTCAAAGTCGGAGTTCCCAAAACAAAAATACTTTTACCTCTTTATACTTTATCTACTTTATACCACGCTTGCCGAATACGGTTTGGTGATCTGAAACCGGAGCCGTTTGAAAAGTAGGAAACATGTTTTCGCTCGAACTGGGAATTGAACCCAGGACCTCAGTCTTGGCAGGCGGGTGCACATACCACTAGACCACCGAGGCCTTAACCAAATAAATATTATTTCATTTTAATTTCATATAGTGTCTATTCCTTCTTCAGCACATTGGCATCACTCGCCTGACTCCCATTTGTGACTCTTTAGACGATCTGTAACTTATCTTTGCTACGTAAGCAAAATAAATCCAATTTCCCTCTTAGAGCATCCTAGATCCGCACTTGACGTCATTCATATCATAAAGGACGTCACATAACGGATACTATACCCGCAACATTTTTCTTATACAATAACAGAAGCGTTATTAGAAATGTAGAACGGTTACTGTGTAAAGTGTCGACGACAACTCGTTCGAACCGTCTGCGGGAGACACTTCGATTCCGGCTCAATAGTTATAAGCCGCTTTTTACCAAGTACCGCCTGACTCGCCCTCGACCAACTGCAATTCACTTTTATGTTCGACAGTACTTTAGTGCTCAGTTTCATTCAAATATTTCAATTTAACTTTTTACGAGGCCAATGTTATGAATTAAGTGGCCGAGTTTTATTTTTACTTTTGTCTGACAGGGTTGAAGGTTTCATTGCTATTGCAATGTATGTACAAAATACGAGGGTGCCATAATGCAAGCGACGGCTGTGGGAGCCAACAAAAGTTTTTAGACAAAAATAGTTATACATAATCTGCGCAAACATTCAATAATCCGTCAAAAATCTCCTTAAAGAAAATATATATATATATAACACGACCATGACTGTATCGGACATGTATCTTTAAACTGGTTAACTCTGAGTAAACAACAAGTTTCATCTCAAACACAAGTTTACAAACGAGTCTCGCGTGCGTTAGAAGACGATGGAACCCGACAGAAGTGTACTGTATAATACATACTGTACTGTACTGTCACTATTAAACACGCCACAAACTTTTACCAAAGGAAAACTTCCCCAATTTAAATTTTCTTGTTATTGATTTTACACGTTTTGTATAATCTACGGGCGCGGCGAAAATTTGTTTGGGTTTTCTTAGCGTCTTTGGGAGACTGTTTGTGTTTTGAGTAATTGCATCTTGTCTGTACGCGTTTAATTAAGTAGGGTATTTTCCAATTATCAGATTGGTATTGAAGTTCCTACAAGAACTTAGACAAATTCTGAAGAAGGTTTTATAGGTTCACCACATAAGGAGATATTAAGATGAAGAGAACGATAGTTTTGAAAAGAGAACTTGACATTATAGTGTCAAGTAATGTTAAGTTTTCTTTTTTTTTAATTTTTTGAGTAGTTGTGCTCTCATTTATATCAATACTAACTGTGCCCCGCGGTTTCACCCGCAGCGTCCCCGTTCCCGTGGGAATTTTGAGATTTTTATTCCTTATTTTTCTTATATAAAAACCTTGTCCTGACAATAAGGAACACATTAAAAAAGAATCATCCAATTTGGTGCAGTCGTTCTGAAATTATGCGCTTAGCAACAGATTCAGCGATTCATTTTTATATTATAGATTAAAAAAGATGAGACTTGTAATTTTGTTGTTCTGTCTAATCTCGGGAATTTCCAGTCCGATTCGAAAAAATATTTTTGTATTAGGTAGCTATATTCAAAAGGAAGGTTATATGCTATGTTTTAATCCCAAAATTCTTACGGGAACGGGTATAACTTGGGTAAAACCGCGGGGCGCTGTTATTTAAAACTAAAGTACTACAAATTTTTGCTACGAGACGTCTAGACGTGGCGTGGATATTATAATTTGCGTAAGTTTTATACGTTTTACCAATATTCCCATATTTTATACAGATTCTTCTTACCAACGTGTAATTACACCAACAATAGATTCTATTTATGGCTTCTTAGCAATAAAAATACATACTAAAAAGGTCTTCACATAATGTTCCGTATTGAATTTATAGATATAGTTTCATATGTATCAATGTGTGATTTGGGGAACGAATTCGGTCAGTGACCAAGTTTCGAACATACAAAAAAGAGAGCTGGGTTTTACCCGTTCAAATTTTCCCGCGAATGAACGCATGAACGGCGCGCCGCGCGAGTGAGGCTCCCGAAAGACTTCATTCATACACTTCGTCTTTTGAACCGGTGTGAATCGTTACGCGCTCCACCGAAAAATTACAAACTTTGATGTGTTCTCGACATTTCCCATCAAAACGGTGCAATTTCGTTGTGTCGTGTCGTGCTTGAGTAAAGACAGCCCAGAGAAAAGTGAACTGCTAGCCCCGTGAAAATTTCCTGTGCGCTAAGAAAGACGGCCGTCTCCCGCCCGCAGGACATCGCCAGGAGTTGTTCAGGTGAGCCCAGCCTCTTTCGTAGACATAAAATTGGTCCTTCGAGCCGGATCAGTGTCATTTTTCCGGGTTTGGTCTTCATTTCACACATTTTCTTGTCCACGCGTTCGCCGGTGCGACTTTACGGGTCCCGGCAACAATGGCGGAACAAGACTTGTTCGAACGGGAAATTATTTTAGATGAGTTGAAACGAGGTTTATCTTTCTACGAAAGAGACCAACATCAATTCCTTGCTAGGTCTAAAGATATAAATTTGATTCAGAGAAAATTCCTTAAATTACAAAGTAAAATCGAAAGTTTTCTTCTAAAAAATAAAACATTTGATAAAGAAGAACAGCTCATAATTCGAAACAAGTTCAATGATTTATATTACGAGATAATTGGTTGTGTTGAGAGTCTTAAACAGTCCCAGGATGAAGGTAGGCGCTTGAGCCGCGAGCTCAATTCAGTACCTAAAAGTTGTCAGCACGAAAGGTTACCTACATTGCCGCTACCCTCTTTCGCGGGCGATCCATTAGATTGGACTTCGTACTATGATTTGTTTAATTCTTTAGTACACAACAAAAGTGCCTACACAAATATAGAAAAGTTTAGGTATCTACTTCTCACGTTAAAAAATGAACCTTTTGATTTGATTAAATCGATTCCAATTACGGACGATAATTATAAAATTGCATTCGATATTTTAATCTCTCGATATGAAAATAAACGAGCTATCGCATCAAAACACATTGATTGTATTCTTGACATTGAGAGTTGTTCGGAATCTTTGCCTAGTTTACGTAAATTAATTAATACTTATTACGAAAATATTAGAGCACTGGAGCGAATGCAATTTCCCGTTGAGTACTGGAGCTTTTTAGTATTAAATATTTTGTTACGCAAAATTCCTCAGTCCATCCGTAAACGGTTCGAGTTGTCATTGAGAGATCCGACAGAAATCCCACTAGTGGGTACATTAGTTAACTTTCTCGAGCGTGAGTTATCGGCGTGCGAAATATCCGAAGCAAGTTCTAGTAGCGGACATTCCGTGCGTATGCGTACTATGCCGAACGCGGCGGTACCCCCGCGCCGGCAGCGCGCCTTCGCCGCTCATGTACCTCCGCAAAACGGCAACAAATTGAGAAATTGTGTTTGTTGTAATGGTATTCATTTTCTATCAAAATGTGATAAATTTTTAACCTTAACTCCTACGGAGAGGTATAATTTTATTAAAGGTCAAGACGTTTGCTTTAATTGTTTGTGTGCAGGTCATAGTGTAGAACAATGCAAATCTAACTTTGTGTGTCGTTCATGCCATAAGCGTCATCATAGTTTACTTCATTTCGAAAACATGAATAGTAATGCTATCTCACTCTCTCCCGATGCACCGAACATCGAGTCATTCGTTCGCGAGGCGACCGCGGAACACACACCGGTCACCATGACGTCGGTGAGTCACGCGGTGAATAAGCATTGCGCGCTATCCAATGCCGCGCCGACTTGTAGAAACATGGTGTTGTTGTCAACGGCACTCGTCAATGTATACGTGGATGCACAAAAATGTTCGCGCGTACGCGCTATGATCGATACTGGTAGTCAGGCCTCATTCATCAGCGAGGCATGTGTACAACGTTTAGGTATAAACCGACGCAAAGCAAACGTACCTATTAGCGGAATAGGTAACAATATATCCGTTCAATCAAAGGGAATAATTTCGTGCTATATTTCACCTACCGATACAAATGAACCACAAATTCCAATCGAGGCATTAATTCTACCGAAGTTAGTACCTAATATGCCAAGCGTTCAGCTACCTTATACGGGGTGGCCACACATAAAAAATTTAAGATTAGCGGATCCTTCTTTTCATAAGCCACTTGCGGTGGATATGTTATTAGGTGCGGATACCTATACTATCCCATATTCTTCTAGGAAACGTTATCACGGGGGCGCCCGAGTCCCCGATCGCGATGAACAGTGTTTTCGGTTACCTACTACTAGGTACTATTTCTGTTGAACCCACGACTTCGCTTCCCATTCAAGCTTGTTTTAGCTCATTTTACGATGACAACGACTTGAAAAGGTTCTGGGAACTCGAATCGGCGCCTGAAGAGAAGGCACTTACACCCGAGGAATGTCTTTGCGAAAATATATTCACCGAATCACATACTCGTGACGCAACCGGTCGTTATATAGTAGCGCTTCCATTTAGACCCGATACCCAGCCGTTGGGTGATTCTCGAGATGTTGCCTTAATGCGATTTCATAAGTTGGAGCGCCGACTAGAGGGGAACCCTCAACTTAAGGCCGACTATCACGCTTGTTTGCAAGAGTATCTAGACCTTGGACACATGGAGCCGGTCTCCGAGAGTTCACCGCCAGCGGGCCGCACGTATTACATACCTCACCACTGCGTGGTAAAGGAGTCTAGCGAGACTACAAAAACTCGCGTAGTGTTTGATGCTAGTTGTAAAACTTCAAATGGAATTTCACTCAATGAGTTACTACTGACGGGTCCCAAGTTACATCAAGATATCGCAGATATTATTCTAAAATTTCGTAGACACCGTGTCGCCTTTACGGCGGATATAAAACAGATGTATAGAAATATATTAATTCAAGAAGCGGATAGGGATTTTCAACGGATTTTATGGCGAAAATCTCCGCACGAGCGGATACGCGAATACCGTTTGCGGACGGTCACCTTCGGCATAAGTGCGTCACCCTATTTAGCTCTCCGTACGATAAGGCAGCTAGCCCTCGACGAAGCACAGCATTTCAGTTTGGCTTCGGCGGTTTTGCTCGATCAGGTATTTGTTGATGACGTCATCACCGGGGAGGACGACATATCACAAGCTCTAAAGCTTCAACAAGAATTGATCGGCATTTGTGCGTCGGCCGGCTTCGAGTTGCGTAAGTGGCATAGTAATTCACTAGCGATACTCGCTACTATTCAGGCGTCACCAGTTCATGGTGAGCGGCTCGAAAACGTGCCCTTTGCTCCTATGGAAAATGATCATCAGACTAAAGTTCTAGGGCTTCAGTGGAACCCTAAGACGGATCATTTCTCGTTTAGTGTTCAATGTGCATCCGATAAGATTACGAAACGGACAATACTTTCACAAATAGCGAGGATTTACGATCCCATGGGATGGTTGTCTCCGGTAACATTGTACGCGAAACATTTGATTCAACTTCTGTGGATCTCAGGTGTAGATTGGGATGATCGCCCACCTGTAAACATTGTAAATTCTTGGGTTTCGTTCATTCAGGAGTTACCGCTTTTAGCTCGTGTTGCCATTCCGAGGCATGTACTTATGTCTAAGTGTCGCATCCAATTACACGGCTTCTCTGACGCATCAGAAAGGGCCTACGCGGCGTGTATCTATCTACGTCGTACGCGTGAAAACGACATATCAGACACGCATCTTTTAATAGCGAAAACCCGCGTTGCGCCTATATCACCCTGCTTGACGATTCCGCGCCTCGAACTCATGGCAGCAGTATTACTAACAAAATTGGTTGATAAGGTATTACGTACCTACCGTGAATACGTTAGTAAGAATGAGGTGTACGCGTGGTCAGACTCCTCCGTCGTGTTAGCGTGGCTCCGATCGCCCCCATACGAGTGGAAAACTTTTATTTCAAATCGAACTAGCGAAATACTTACGGTATTACCTAGTGAGCGTTGGCGGCATGTGCCGTCCGC
Source organism: Cyclophora albipunctata (assembly GCA_963082685.1). Lineage (NCBI taxonomy): Eukaryota > Metazoa > Arthropoda > Insecta > Lepidoptera > Geometridae > Cyclophora > Cyclophora albipunctata. The sequence continues at coordinate 4,948,342 of OY720123.1, forward strand.
GGATAACCCAGCTGATGCACCGTCACGCGGAATGTTACCGTCCACATTTCTTAACCATGACATATGGTTTCACGGCCCTACGTGGCTGTCTCAAGAGCCCAGTACGTGGCCCGTACGAAAAGAGACACCACAAACGAATGAAGAAAAGCGTAGAATCCATCCTTCTGTTGTACTTGCTATCCCTACACCGTCAGTCGACGATATTAATTTAATTGAGAGGTTTTCGAGTCTCAACAAATTAGTTCGAGTTACGGCTTACATATTTCGTTTCTACCATTTATTACAAAGTAAGATCAAGAAAGGTAAAATGTCGTTTCCCATTTACATTGCCGTACCAGAATATAATTATGCCTTAAATAAATTAATTTATTTAGTGCAACAGTCCACATTTCAGAATGATATTAAAATGCTATCCGAAAATAAAATTATCGCGAATCAATTGAAGCGACTTGACCCATTCATTGATAAGGACTATTGTTTACGAGTAGGTGGCCGCATCCATAAATCACTTTTACCGTTTCAAAGTAAACATCAACTAATTTTACCGAAACGACATCATTTAACCAATTTGATTATTGACGATGCTCATATTACACAATTGCATGCAGGTGCTCAGTCTGTGCAACATTATCTTTTCCAACGCTATTGGATTATGTCTAGTCGCGATATCATACGACAGCGTATCCACCGCTGTATTCGTTGCTTTCGTATGCGTCCTCCGCAATCTCAGCGTAGCATGGCCCCCCTACCGGCCGTTCGAGTTAGACCGGAACGCCCATTCTTAAAAACAGCTGTTGATTACGCAGGGCCATTTTTTGTTCGTGCTAATAAGGTTCGTAATGCCAAGATAATCAAATGTTACGTGTCAGTATTCGTATGCATGAGCACTAAAGCTATACATCTCGAGCTGGTCTCGGAATTGTCCAGTGAAGCTTTCTTGGCAGCCCTACGGCGATTCATTTCTCGCCGAGGTCTGTGTACTGATATATACTCCGATTGCGGTAAAAATTTTGTGGGATGTAATAATACATTAACGGAACTTTATCAATTTCTTAAAAACGATTCTGTTCAAAATAGTTTGAACTCAAAAATAATCAACCAGGGTATAACATGGCATTTCCAACCTCCTTACGCATCACATTTCGGAGGCCTCTTTGAAGCCGGCGTGAAGAGTTTCAAACATCATTTCTATCGCGTTCTAGGTACTCAGGTACAAACTTATGACGAGATGCACACCCTTTTATGTCAAATAGAAGCCGTGTTGAACTCGCGACCTCTTTGCGTGTTGAGTACCGATGCTAAAGATCCGTTGCCCTTGACTCCCGCGCACTTTCTCATTGGTGGCCCGATCACATCGTTGCCGGATGTACCTTTGACAGACGACAATCCTGGCCGCTTGTTGAGATGGCGATTGGTACAACAATGTTTGCAGCATTTTTGGAAACGCTGGAGTCGAGAATATTTACATGAGATTCAACAACGTAGCAAGTGGTATAACGACCGCGGTTCTCCCGTACGTGAAGGCACTATTGTTGTAGTACGTGATGACAATCTTCCCCCTCTTCAGTGGAAATTAGCTCGTGTGCATTCCCTTCATCCGGGACCCGACGGTAAAACACGCGTTGTTACGCTTCAATCGGGAACAACTTTTTATAAGAGAACAGTGGTCAAAATCTGTCCTCTACCTTTAGACTAATTTAAGTTTTCTTTATAACCCTTATGCGAAGCTTAACTTAATTTTTTCAATCTGTAATAGCCATGAGTAGGATTATTGTAATTTCGAGTCATTGAGATAGGTAGGTACTGCGTACTTAGTTATCGCTATCAATTAGAAGCCTTCGTTTGAATTAACTTAGTCATTTTATTCGAGGAGTTAGTGTTGGTCTCGCATAAGGTCTTATTATAATTTTAAGTTTTTTTGTTCCAATATTCAAAAGTATTAAGATTCATTGTTAAAACAATTACATTGTTTTAAGGTGAGCGGCATGTTCCGTATTGAATTTATAGATATAGTTTCATATGTATCAATGTGTGATTTGGGGAACGAATTCGGTCAGTGACCAAGTTTCGAACATACAAAAAAGAGAGCTGGGTTTTACCCGTTCAAATTTTCCCGCGAATGAACGCATGAACGGCGCGCCGCGCGAGTGAGGCTCCCGAAAGACTTCATTCATACACTTCGTCTTTTGAACCGGTGTGAATCGTTACGCGCTCCACCGAAAAATTACAAACTTTGATGTGTTCTCGACATTTCCCATCAAAACGGTGCAATTTCGTTGTGTCGTGTCGTGCTTGAGTAAAGACAGCCCAGAGAAAAGTGAACTGCTAGCCCCGTGAAAATTTCCTGTGCGCTAAGAAAGACGGCCGTCTCCCGCCCGCAGGACATCGCCAGGAGTTGTTCAGGTGAGCCCAGCCTCTTTCGTAGACACATAAAGGTCGTATATAACGGAATAATAGGCGAATGTAAGTACATAAACGGAAGCCATTACGTCCCATTATCCGTGAAAATACATTCCATTGCCCGCCAGCCAATCATTGGACAAAGATATAGTCTGATATCCCGTTGATTGATCCCCATGTTTCACGACATGCATTAACGACACGGCATCAATATGAGCTCAATGTTGGGTTTAATTAACGGTTTGTTTTTCAATGCATTTGTTTTAATGAAGGGGTTCATTTAATCAAGTACTAAGCTAGTAGTGTATTCAATATACGTCTAATGCGGGCCATACACGATCAAGTTAAATGTCAAGTTAGCAGCTGACTTGATGCTGCGTCCAGTAAATTTGACGGTGTTAGTAAACTTGTCATACACACCTATAGCCCTACATCGTCAAGTGAACTGAACACCGTATTAAGTCTAATGCAAACTTCACGGTGAACATGATCGTGTATGGCCCGCATATTACAGAGGCCTTCTTTTGATATACGTCAACTTCTCACTATTTTCAGCCGACTAATTATTTGACAACGCCGAATTAATTCTGTAAATATTGACAGAAAGTAACAAGAGCTAGCTTTAAATACTACATACGTAATAGCAGATATAAATACTAGGTGAAGATATTCACATAACCTAACCTAAAAATAATTAGTATTTACATCTACCCAAGATTCCTCCGCGTTACCTATCCAGTATAAAAGTGCCGAGTAAGCTGCGAACAAACGGCGCTCGCGCCATCGATACCACTTCCAGAGGCAGACTTAAAGCCAAAGAACATACTAAACATGCAAATGGCGGCGGAAAATCCGCAGATATCGCTACACCGTCCTTGGATCCGCATGTCACAGTATTTGTGTCTAGGAAATCGCTAGTGATTGGATAATAACATCGTTGATTCGTTCCTATCGATAGATTATGGTCACGGCTTTCGTAGCTTAGAAAATGGTATCGATCCATAGTCCTAGATATAAGTCATCTGACCAAGATCAGGCAGACAGAGTCCGCAATTAGATCTAGTTGTATAAACCTTGTCAGTAATCTAACATGTACTTTTTATTGATTGATCTATCTCTTATTTTCGTTCAATTTGTGTCATATATAAAATACAAAATAACCAATTATTAAAATAACTTATATCGCTCCACTGTAATGCCCCACTGCTGTGCAAAGGCCTCTAATCTCACTCAAGATATCAATACATTCCTAACTTCACTCCTCTTTCTTCCTCACTGTATTCCGGTCTGAACTCCTACAATTACTTAATTACTTCAACACAATCGATAAAATCAATCTTGACATATTTGATACGGTCCCATCACTATTCGGAAGCACTTCAAGGATTTATAAAAGTGAGGTACTTCCATTGAATCTGGGGATAATGATCACAATCCGACACAGAATTCCTTCCGATCGACACACCATAGTGCGTGGCGGGAAACCCATCGCCCTTGTAAAGTGGCAGTACAAGGGTTAAGTATCGGCTTTCACACGAAAAGGGCAAAGGAGCTTATCAAAAACATACGTGTTTTAAAAACATCGGGTTGTATTTTGTTTGTTGACAGTTTGGAACAAAATATCAACATACTTAGGTTCTTTAAATTGACGCCAAACATCGGTTAAATAACTAACAAGGATAATAGTTTAACTTAGCGACATTCGCTCATTGTGTGCACCAACGTGCAGCTCATCCCTTACCTGGATGGGTGGCCGATAGTGGCATATAAATCTGAGCGCTAACGTGCTCCAAAAGGGCACGTAAAATTTTCGTACCCGGTTGTTTTAATCGATAAACAAAGTCGGAGCCCTTTAGGCGATCTAAAAACTCCGACACCAGGGTTGGCCACTAACCTTCACGAACTTAATTTTACTTTTTATATGTATTTAAAAAGTTAGTACACTAAATAGTTAACGCAATTGAACGCATTATAGGCTGAAACATAACCTCGAAACGCGGCAAACCATAACCCACTCAAGTTCCGTAGATAATTTTATTTCATACCAAAATGTAGGCAACTAATTAAACAACTTAGTTTTTGACTATCCACTAAAGGGTTATCCAAAACAGTGCTTTTAACAGCTAAAATAAACTGTAAATGGAATTATTCTCCTAACGACTTTTGAATATAAATGAATCCTTTATTTCTATGTTGCTATTTAAAGGTAATGTTCAAAAACTTTTTGGGTCCAGATTGTGTTGTACTTACAATTTCAGTATTCATTATGAGGATGAAAGTACATCTTATATATAAAATTCTCGTGTCACAGTGTTCGTTCGCGTACTCCTCCGAAACGGATCGACCGATTCTCATGAAATTTTGTGAGCATATTGAGTAGGTCTGAGAATCGGCCAACGTCTATTTTTCATCCCGAAATTCCCGCAGGAACGGGTACAACGCGGGTGAAACCGCGGGGCGCAGCTAGTCTTATATATAAAATTCTCGTGTCACAGTGTTCGTTCGCGTACTCCTCCGAAACGGCTCGACCGATTCTCATGAAATTTTGTGAGCATATTGAGTAGGTCTGAGAATCGGCCAACATCTATTTTTCATCCCGAAATTCCCGCGGGAACGGGTACAACGCGAGTGAAACCGCGGGGCGCAGCTAGTATAATATAAAATAATTAAAGAAATAAAGTCTATCTAAGCTAAGTGGTTTCGTGTACTCTAGTGTATCTACTTATGTTTAGAGGGTTTAGATATTACGTTATTTTAGGTAAGTTAATCGGTATTAAGAAATTTTCAAGAGTCAAAGTAAGCTATACCTAATCGCATAAATTATCATATTTTTATACACCCAAGTTCGTAAACCATCATACTTTGAAGTAATAAACCCGATTTCCAAGTCTTTAAAGCGATGCGACCTTTTCGAGTAGGTACAATGTGCCTTTTTACGAGTTCGCCCTTTTTGTAAGGGCAGGAAATCTGGAGACAATATGCCAAATGAAGCCGCCGGGAAAATTGTCATGCCCATTAATTACATGCAAACGAAGTTTATTCCGTTCCCACTTCATAATTGGACTCATGCACTGAATAAATTACGGAACACAGAAGCATTTTTTGTTTTAAATTCTGTAAGCACGTTTCTCACGTAGTACCTTTTTCATGTTCCAATTTTACCTCTTTTGAGTTTAAATTAAAGATACTTTAGTTAGATAATTGCAAAAATTTATTGTACAGGCTTTGAAGGCAAAAAAAATACAGAAATAGTTACATAAAGATTTGAATTTTATTTGTAACAATACAACAGTGTATATGTACTAGTATTATCAATAAAATATAGTAACATCACTATAACAAAGTGGATAAACAGTTATCAGTCCAGTGTTAATATCTCACAGTCGAATTCAATTCGCTATGTCGGCTATTTTTCCGAATAAGATTTATTCATCTGATATTGACGGGCTTCCGCGGCGTATTTCAGATTTCAGCGGGGTTCAGAGCTCCGGGCGCACATCACTACCATCAATCAAATCGACTTATCACGTCGGACCGACCACCCCAATCGGACGATCGTACCGACCGTGCCAAAAAGTCCAACCAACCCCCATCAACCACCAATCCGAATTAAATACGCTAATTGACTAATAGATTTCAATATTCACGAGCTTGTAACATAATTATCATGTTTTATGGATATGACATGAATTTATTGTTTAATTTGGTGAATGACAATGTGTTCGTTATCATTGTGAATATTGGTTTGCTGATGTTTGTATTTCCATAATTTATTGTACTGATTTGTTCGTATTGTGCTTTAAATTTCGTTGGACGGATGTATTTTGTCAGTGTGTATGTATAAACAAATTTTTGTACGTTTGTTTTTGGTCGGACATCTGTGTGTTTTGGTTGTCATCGAAATTGCATCTTGAAAAATTCAAAGCCAAAGATTTTTTTTATTGGTACAATCACGAAATACTCGTAGAGAAGAGTTATAAGTAAGTACTTCGCTCTTCCGTGGGTACAATAAAAGATAATAGTATGTCTGGGCGCAAAAAATAGGTTCATTAGTCATATGAGGGCAAAACATTCTGAATAATGTGTTTTATGTCAGAGCTAAGAAACTGCAGCCGAAAACGGCTTGATGGTAGACAATAGACAGTAGGTAACTACTACGCAAATTCAGATATGATAGAAGAATCTCATTTTGAATCTGGTATCTTATCTCTACGACCCAGAACTCTTATTAACACCCATTATTTGCAACCAAAAGTCTCCCTACAAGAATATATCCCAAAAAGTTTTGTCTACGACTGTATGGAACCATGATAATCAATATTTCACTCGATATCTATGTTATCAGTGGTTTTATACGGGCTTCGGATTGGGGAGAACAGATAGGAACAAAATGAGACTTCAGGGGCACGAACGATATCTATTACGGTACGATTCCATATGATACATGCGGTACGTTTGGTGACTGATGACGTCATTATCATCATACCTTTTTGGGTATCGATTTGCAAAAATAAGATAGGAATGTGAGGATTGAAAAATGTCATTTCTGGTAAGCAAATTAGTGATAAAGAAAACTGAATACAAATAACCATGCCTACGACCATATACCATATTACGATTGATTGCCTTGACAAAAATCATGTATTCCTTACACATTCAAGTGATTACTTTCAATTTGACTAAATAGTATTTATATGTGGCACGTTAAGCCGTCGGTCCCGGTTACTTTCTACGGATAGTAGTCGTTATATAAGCCATGTCAGAGGCCCTTGGCGGCTCAATAACTCTGACACCAGGATTGGTCAGGTTGACCATCCACTCGATGAAGAAGAGAAGAGAAGAAGTATTTGTATGTTGGTAAAGTAATTCTAATATAGTTAGTTAAACACATTAATTAATGATCATGTCATACAACATATGTATATGTATGTACATATGTAAAGTACATGTAATCAATACTGTAGTTAGACAGCCTTCTTGTCTGTGAAAGCATACAAAGATGCGCCCACTAGAGATATAACTTTTTTTGTCAAAAAGACGAACACTCCGGCACCAGGGTTGATCTACTCGAAGTTACTTATTAGACATAACTTTTTCGTCAGTTAGACGAAAGAATGTCTACCGACAACTGTCGTTAGACTGACAAGAACAGTTTTGTGTCTAACAAGTCATAAAAACCGTTGTGGCTATGGTTGGACTAGGCTCTGTTAGCGAACGATATCTTAGAGTACAGGGGATGCTACGGAGTAGCAAGAGCGGGCGATTTAAAGGGAAAATATATACTAACACTAGCTGCGCCCCGCGGTTTCACCCGCGTTGTACCCGTTCCCGCGGGAATTTCGGGATGAAAAATAGATGTTGTCCGATTCTCAGCCTACCCGATATGTACACAAAATTTCATGAGAATCGGTCGAGCCGTTTCAGAGGAGTTCAACCACGGTACCCGTTCCCGCGGGAATTTCGGGATGAAAAATAGACGTTGGCCGATTCTCAGACCTACTCAATATGCTCACAAAATTTCATGAGAATCGGTCGAGCCGTTTCGGAGGAGTACGCGAACGAACACTGTGACACGAGAATTTTATATATAAGATAAGATATTAAAGCTGAAGAGTTTGTTTTTTGTTTGTTTAGACACGCTAATCAAGAACTACCAACGATTCATTTTGTAACATAGATAGCCACAACCAACGGGAAGGTTATAGGATATTTTTTACCCCTAAATTAACAAGTAAATGAGCACAACGCGGGTAAAATCGCGGGGTAATACTAGTTTTATATACACCATATTTCTATTAACTTCATAAGGACCAACTACAATTAATTTGTTTAAAAGTACTTCAAAGCAAAACTACTTTAGTTAGGAGCTTGTTACTTGAACTAGGTAAGTATGAAATAATTACATTTTTATTACTTTTCCGTTCATTTGTCACACCGTTAGCACTAATTTATTAAATTGACTTCCAACTAGTTGACGGCATAAAGAAAGTTCTTAAGTAATTATATTTTTCCAACAATAATGTACAGTACCGTGTTCATTATAAATGGATAATTATGCTCTCATAGTTATATACTACACCTAATTATTCAGGATGAAGCTATAATTTGAAGAGTAGGGGAGGAAGGTGGAAAGTTACACAATGCTATTATTGAGATAATTATTAAACAACTAGCTGTGCCCCGCGGTTTCACCCACAGCGCACCCGTTCCCATAGGAAATACGAGATATATATCCTATATTCGTCTCCTGGTTCTAAGCTACCTCCCCACCAATTTTCAGCCAAATCGGTTCAGCCGTTCTCGAGTTATAAATAGTGTGACTAACACGACTTTCTTTTATATACATGTACTAGCTGCGCCCGCGGTTTCACCCGCTTTGTACCCGTTCCCGCGGGAATTTCGAGATATAAAATAGATGTTGTCCGATTCTCAGGCCTACCCGATACGTACACAAAATTTCATGAGAATCGGTCGAGCCGTTTCAGAGGAGTTCAATTACGCACCCCGTGACACGAGAATTTTATATATTAGAAGATAGATAGATAGTATAGGGGTTGAAAGCTTATTATACGTCACTATTTAAGCGGAGTGGAGGTGTACGGAACTTAATCGACCAAACACAATTGAGTTCCGCGTTACGAAAAGATTTTGACAATCCCAATACGCTGTGATTTGTGAATCGGGCTCCGTTACGCTCCGCTACTATGAAAACGCTCCCTTAGTTATGTGCCTGACAGTGATGACAGCTACTTATGAGGTAAGCTAATTTAAACTTATATTCTTATATATAAAATTCTCGTGTCACAATGTTCGTTCCCGTACTCCTCCGAAACGGCTCGACCGATTCTCATGAAATTTTGTGTACATATCGGGTAGGTCTGAAAATCGGCCAACATCTATTTTTCATCCCGAAATTCCCGCGGGAACGGGTACCGTGGTTGAACTCCTCTGAAACGGCTCGACCGATTCTCATGAAATTTTGTGTACATATCGGGTAGGCTGAGAATCGGACAACATCTATTTTTCATCCCGAAATTCCCGCGGGAACGGGTACAACGCGAGTGAAACCGCGGGGCGCAGCTAGTTTTTTATATAATAATTACTAAAAAAGTCCCTGAATAAAAAACTTCGACTTTGTCCCTGAATATCATTAAACAGAAAATTATTTTCTGGTAGTATCAGTTCTATATTTCTTAAATCTCGATAGCAAACCTAGATTCCAGTGTAATCGTATAACATGTTCTTTATAAGTATCATCAGCAGTAAAGCTTAACCTTTTTACAACTTCGATATGAAATGAAGCTTCTTGAAACCACATCAAAGTTCAACACCAATGAAGTAATATTTAAAAAGTCTCACTATAAAACTTTATTATTACATTTTGTATCGCTCTATCAATATTTACATGGGAACTAAGTTGTCATGACGCCAGATGTAGCAGCATTGAAATGGGGTCACGCAAAGAATGCGGAATAAGTAAACGACCCACTGAAACTTTTCCAATTTCACATCGCATCTCTGGGACAGTATTTTAGCTTTGTGTCGTATTATTCTTGCATGAAATTCCACTTTAGATAGCCGTGAAACGGTCTAAGCTCTATAGTAGTGCTCGTTCAAGTTTTTCGAGTAGAATTTTGGTGAAAATTTAAAAAATACCAGGCTTGCAGTCGCGTGGGTCTGATCTACTAGCTCTTTTTATTCACAAAATCTTTTCCCTCGATTATTTTCGATTGACTTTCCGAGAAAACTGGTCATTGTATGAAAAGTAAAAAAAAGTAACTTGCACAGCATTATTGTTCTAAGCGCTTTCAATCGAATCTCTTTTTGAACAAACGCTACAATGCCTCACACACACACACATACGTAGACTTATAGAACCTATTTCCAAGGGGTTTCAAACTATACATTACTTTTCAATATTAAAACGATTTCCTCTCGACCCGTTCCATAAAACGAAATAAAATCCCAATATCTGGTAGTAGCTACTTATTTAAATTTTTCATAGCACATTACCGAATGCGACATTGCTACTCATAGCTGCCTCGCATTAGGTCCCAATCCAATTTCGCCACCATTCCACACTATCCCAGCGAGAACTGAAATATCTCCGCGCCAAGTCTAAGTTACCAGAATTACTTCTCACAAGTAATTTAGATTCTATTTTGATAGCTCACTCGATTGACGTGAGCCAAGAGTAATATTTAATAGTGGACTGAAATAGATGTAGACGATCCAATACCGTATCTCAATTGTTAAGTCAGATAGCATGTCAAGTTTTGACATTGTTACAATGTAAATTAATCTCAAATTATTAATCTAATCCGCAAAACATAATATTTAGGTTGAATTGCACAATCTTAAGTTTATTTAGCGGTTAAATATGGTAAAAAAAACAAAAGTTTTTTATTCCAATTTGTACTTTATGTTGTACCAAATAGGACACTATTTAAAACGAACGTCATTTGTTTCTTAAACATATTTTAAGCGCTAAATAAACTTAAGAATATTTGTGCAATTCACCCTTAGAAATAATTGAATGGGACCGAGAGTTAATTAATTACTTACCTTAGTATAACTAATTATCTTAGTATACATATCATTGACTATTAAAATAAGAGAGCATCAGGAGTAATTATTATCAATTATCAATACATTGTGCAAGGTTAGTTGTAAGAGTAAAGGGCCTGTAATTTTCCACCCATTCCGGCCTCATTGAAGATTTCAGTACAGAGGGAACGTGTCTACTTTCTCGTTGGCTTGGTTTGTTCAGATTGTCTAGATTGCAATAAGTTTATATCGGATTTTGTCTAAATCTTATTATTCCTAGATTGTACTTTGAGAACATTGCAGAGTGACTAGATCGCAATATTACCACATTTACTTTTGACAAGTTCGTGTTTTGTTTCTAACATGTACAATCAAGTAAAACTAAATTAATTTTATTTTTATTTTTACCTCTGTGAATACAATATAATACTTGATAATTATTAATTAAATGCAAATTAAATGAGATACCGATTAGTTTCATTAAAACACGAATAATATACTTCACGTAATTGTCAAATAATTTGAATTAAAATTAAAGTGTCAAACACACAAAGTAAACTAATTTCGTCACTTTAAATTATCCAGACGAGCTGTAAAGTGATAAAATGCAAATATTTTTACGAGTAATTTAACATTTTATGAAAGCGCAAACGCCAATAATTTGTTAGAACGTAAAATGCGTCTTACGACTCACTTTACGAGTTAACGTGTTTGGATGGCCCTTACTGCTTATAACGGTGATTTGGTGTTGAGTTTAACTCTTATCAAATATTTGGGGAAACATTTTGAATTAATTATTAATTTTAATGGAGACATTAAAAGTGCGAATACAGTTGGTGATTCACTGCATGCATCATGCGGTGACAGCTGGAGGTCGGCTGAAGAATAGCGAAGCCAGGAGGCCAGGTTCTACTGCATTCGACGAACGACTGCAGCTCTCAAATAATTAGGTATTGGACTTGGCTGTAGCGGATATAGTGTTAAGATGAAGTTTGGCGACCCATGTATTGAAACAAGATGCGGCGACCTCATTACGCTAAGGTACTCAATTAGCCTCAATTTCACCGTTACAACTAAACTCGATTAGTTAAACGTAATGTGACAACGTGAACTAGGCTCACCAGCTAAACTAAGAACAAAACTTCTAAATTGATTCACTAAAACTGAGTTCAGTTGACGTTGGTTCGAGATAGTAACGGCGAATCTTAGTATCTGGGCATAATCATTAAATAGCCAAAACACGTAAAAAGGTTATACATAATTGTCAAATGAGGGCCTCTAACCACTAGCCTAAATTGTGTGTTTGTTCGTACAATGCGGGTGAAACCGCAGGCAGGCCTAGTAAATTAAATGACCTCTATCGTGTCACGGGTAGCAAACTACAGAGAAATAAAACCTTAATGAACATCTCTAAATGCCGCCCTAAGAAACGTTCAAATCGTTAAATCGACACTTAGCTAATTGACGTTATTTTCATACATTTCAAAATCTCTAATTAAATCTCCACTAAGGAAGCATTTGACGACTCTGAGTAAGTTGCGAGCAGACATTTGAAGTTTCTTCAAACGAACCAAACAGACTATTGTTTGCCGTAACTTATTTTAGCATTACGAGAAGTTATATCACGCCATAGAATTTTTTGCAAAATATGTTTTTAGACGAAGAATTTTATTCTGGTCTTTCATCACCATCGTCAACATCGTGTCAGCCGTAGGACGTGCTCTACTGGACATAGACCTCCCTCATTGATCTCCAAGTAATTAGGGTGGAAGCGACCTGCATCCATCACGATCCTGCAGCCATCACCAAATCATTAGACCACCTTATCCAGTCTTTAGTAAATTCATATCTTTAAAAGTACCTAAGTACCTACCTAAGCTAATCAAAACACATTTACCTACTTCAGCAACTAAAACAAAGTCCTTTAAAGGGTTCGTATAAAATTCTGATAAAACAAATCTGAGAGTGAAAATGGATTTACTTAATCCACAAAAACGTTATGAAAAGGGTTTTGTGGGAAGGTAGACAATAGACATGGGTAAGTAGGGGTTGTTAAATAGTCTGCAGCTGTTGTGACAGGTGATCTATTGGACGTTACTTAAATATTGCTTAATATCGGTTGTAGAATAACGTTAACTTTACATTTAGGGCGGCTTGCAGAGTTCATATACGAGTATGTAGATTGATTTTTATCAACGCCTCGGTGGTCTAGTGGTATGTGCACTCGCCTGCCAAGACCGAGGTCCCGGGTTCAATTCCCAGGTCGAGCGAAAACATGTTTCCTACTTTTCAAACATGGCTCGGGTTTGAGATCACCAACCCGCATTAGGCAAGCGTGGTGATTACGCCTGAATCCTCCTCACTGTACTGTATCTTCAGTGAGACGAGAGGCCTTTGCCCAACAAGTGGGACATTACAGGCTAATACTTTTTTTTTCTTTAATAATTCTGCACCAACCAATTAAATTTGTATCAATTAAATCATAATTTGCTACGGGAAAATCAAACAAAACAAAGCACCGCTCTCCCATCTAGTGAAGCCTTCAAATATCCAATTTCCATCGTATAAATCCAAGCCGCATATTGAAATAGTATTTGCTTTCAATTTACAATTAGAAACATAATCCAATGTAATTACTTCCCCGATCTAATTGGACTTATTAACATGATTCTTGATAAATTATCATTATAAGTATTGAAGGCTGTATAAGGTAATCCGAGAACAATACAGGGTGGTACAAAAGAGTCGTGATTGCATCTCTCATTTGCATGTCCCATTGAATCACAATTTAATTTCACAGCCCTCTCGTCGGACCGTCAATTTACGTTCATTTGTCCCGACACATTTTCGTGAAATATAAAGTGTTCATAATTTTTTTATTATTAACACGTAATTAGGTGTAGAAGTTTCTTTGGGAGTCTGAATTCTTGTAGAATTGAATTCTTTATGCTTTATTTTTATTGGTTCCTCGTATGCTTGCAGTTGAAAGATATAAATGAGAAACATACTAACTACAAGGAAGAGAAAGCGGTTCATATTTAACGATGACTCTGAACATCGAACGCTTTGTTGGGGAAAACACAAAACAGTTAGTTAAGTTAGAAAGAAAATCAGCTGGATAGTCAATCAGAGGTATACCTAACTTGACCTATAATATATTCCTACAGCTAACTTCAAAGGCTCTATGGCATTTACCAAGATCACCAATATCCACTAAAACAAGCTATATTTTTCCTAACATAATATTCAAAGGAAGAGCCAATAACGTTTCACAGTCAATTGTTTTAACACTCCCTATATCACTTTCATTTACGAACATCAATTTCCACACAATTATTTTGGTCCCACAAACATCTCAAATAGTTATCGTGGCTCCAATAGGTATTCTCACTAAATACACATTCTGTATATTATGCTTACGATCAAAGGATACGTATATATTTACCGAGCACGTAATAATACAGCTGCTACGTTTGTTTATATACGTAAGGATTCACATAAATGAGTCTGGATGGTATTTCTTATTTATACAGAAGACGCAGCGAGATTTTCTAGAAAATATAAGTAAATATTCTTCTGCCGGAATTGGAGTAAAGCAAATATTAAAATGGACTTCTACGAAACGATTAATAATATTGAATAATTATTTTAAATGGTACTAGATTACTTTGCGACTGTATAAAATATTAGCCACGCAATATTTTCGTAGAAAGAGGCTATCTATTACAAAAATAATTACTCAAATCGGATAGTTGGATGGTAGTTTCTGAGATTAGAGATTTATTATATTTATTTTTTATATTCTTTATTATATCAGTATAGATAATTTTGAACTTAAGAGATAAAATTAAAATATAAATAAGTCCAGGGTAAAATTTACTAACACTAACGCGATCAGGATTTCGATATTTACTCAAACACCTCAAATTAAAATACCCTGGACCAGTATTGATAACTTCCTATGCCGTAACAAGTGCCTCTCAAATTCGAACTAAACCATGTTCCATTGCTGTTTACCATAAGTTCGGGCAAAAGAAATCTCATACATATCCATCTTAAACCAACACAAAACCACCACAACAGAAACGGATTGACAGCCACAACAATGATTTATTATATGATTGAGCATTTTTCTTATACCAACAAGAATAGGAATATTCGGCAAATGAGGAATTCTGCTTGTTTGGTGTGGATAGTACCAATAGTATACAGACATATTTGTTTTTACGACTCCATATATTTTGGATATATTGTTCTTATATTTTGTTGATCTTATTATACAACAGTATATGTACCAAAATAGCTTATCTACGTCATGTTTCACTCGTAGCGTCTCGTTTTGTTTATCTAGATTATCTATTCTCTTTAGAATAATTATTAAAAATAGGTACGTGTTCCTTAAGTATTGGCTTAATGTACAGTTGTAAAGGTAATTGCACATATATCTTTAAATTTAACATATATATAACTACACTAGCAACGCTCGTGGTTTTACCCGCGTTGTGCCCGTTCCCGTGTGAATTTCGGCAATAAAAACCGAACTCTATAACTTTCTCGTTGATCGTAGCTTGCCATTACAAAAATAACATTCAAAATCGGAAAGATAGTTTCTGAGATTAGCTCGTTCATATAACGAAAATCAAACTCTAATCTATCTGTACATAAACAAGTAATTCAACGTAATTGCACATATATATATATCTTTACATTTCACATACATATAAATAAATGGATATGCTATCTCTGGCCCTAATTACTTCACTTATCATTAACCCATAGCTACAAACTACGAGTAACTACTCCCTTAACTTCAGTAACAGTAACTAATACCGTATCCACTAATACGTACTCGTAACATCATTACCATCAAGTGGGTATTAATCCACGGTATAGAAGCCTTCGCCGACAGACCGAGCCCGCATATAACAAGTTGTCCGGTTTTGTGTCTATTTGTCCTCTCTTGGATCGAAGAAGGCGGTTTTACGGTTAATTTCAGACCAAAAGGGATGTTCGTGCCAATTAACAGTGTTGGGATATGGAATAAATTATACTTAATACGAATTGTGAATGGTGAAGTGTTTAGTATAGTTTATGAGTAGAAAGTGTTAGTTATCATAGAGTAAATAAGTGTTATATAGTTTAGATACATTTTTAAAAGGAACGTTCTGTTGAGGCAGTTTACTAAATGTTTGAAACCAAATTCTCAAGACAAAGTTAAGAACATATCTATTTTGCAGTTGAAGTTGAAATTTGCTATTTGCTCCTAATATCGCTGAATGTAAACGACACTTAAAAATAAGTTAAATCTATGTAAAAGTGAAATAGACTTACTCACTCGTTGATTAAACACGATTTCTCGACTATACAAATCTAGTTCTAGCTAAAAATCTAGATGTAAAAATTTGGGATATCTTGTAATATCTCGCAGCTAGCCAAACGCCTCTCATCTCATTCAACATATCAATAAGACCTAAAACGAGTTAAATCATCTCCTTGTAAACATCTCCTTGTAAACAGAATACTCCCGTTTAAAGTTACTGATATAACACGGTTGCTTTATTACACAAGTTGTTTTGAATGTATCGACTTCAACCAGCGAACCTGGAGAGTGTTCAACTCGATCCTAGTTCAACGAATGTAAATTCAAGTGAACCAAAAAGCTGCCGTGTGTCTTGTTTGTTTTATATTAACACCTTTTACAGTCTAGTGCAGTTTACATTTTGTAACGAATAATATTGTTAGCAACAACTGTTAGAATATTTTTTCGAAGAGATTATGTTGAAATTGTGCGTGATAAAAGTTTTAAGTTAGGTGAAGTCGGATAATCAAAATGCTACGCTCTTTAGTACTGTGTCAAATTATAAATTGGAAAATTGTAATTGACATGTTCTGTATCAGTTAGTTAAGATTCCAAAATACACGCTCAGAGCTTATTTTCGATCTAATTAACCGTGTGTAAACTTGTCCGCGTGTGTATTTATTTGTGTTGTGAATTTCAATCTTACGCCAATACTTTTACGTTTTCGACGATAGAAATTGCCTTGTTATAAACCGATTTTCAGACGAAATGAGCTATCTAGTAAAACATTCAATTATTCTTGTCTAGTAAACATGTCATGTCGTATGTTATTGAATTTATCAACAATTTATCAACAAATTCAATAAAATGAAGAATTTTCATACGAATTTCACAACCCTTTTAGACTCATCATCTTATAACAAGATTTATATAAAAACAAGGAGAATCTCGTTTATTTATACTCATGTTTACTTCACATATTAAGGTTAACTCGAGACAAATTCTATCAAAGAGCTTTATTTATATTGCAAAGGGTTGTGCTTTTAAAATCAATTACTGGAAATCGTATTATTTGTTCGTGTATGTCGCTTAAAAGCAAAAGCCTTAATTGTTTACCCTTTCATATGTTCGTACACCTAAACGTACGTCATACAAGCACATAACCAGTATGTTACATATACCTGTTTGGTCCTCGTGCCTTCTATGTCATCACTATCACTACATAATATAAAACAAAGTCGCTTTTCGCTGTCTGTCCCTATGTAAGCTTAGATCTTTAAAACTACGCAACGGATTTCGATGCGGTTTTTTAAATAGATAGTCATTCAAGAGGAAGGTTTATATGTTTAAAAAAAACGAAATTCCCACGGAAATGGCCACAACAGTAGTAGTAGAATCACTCTATCAATTTAAAAAAACCGCGTCAAAATCCGTGTAGTAGTATTTGAGTTTATCGCTAACAGTCAGACAGACAGACAGACAGACGCGGCCGGGGACTATGTTTTTTAATATGTAGTGATGATCCAAAACGACTCTTAATGTCAAGGAGGTATTTTACTACATAACCGTCTAAGTTCCAACACATTAGTGATTCAATCCTCGATTGAGAATAGTTCTTCCGACTAAAACGTCGCAATTATTGATGTCCGCCAGTGTTCGCAGTCTCCCTCGATTCAAAAATAATTAGGACTTTTCCATACCCTTGACATTAGGGATAGGGTTTAAAAGGTATCGTTTTACTCTTTTTGTGAAGGGTGCGACACACGCATTAAAGTGGTAAAAAGTTTTAGCCTATAATGTATTGTATTACAGCGGCATAGAAGGTAACTACGTATATGTACATATCTGTAGTTGTGTGAATATTTTTAATCTATTTGCACCTATGTATATTACAGGTAATTTCGATTACAGCTAACCCTCTACTGATATCTTCATCTATCTTCTCACTCTACTGATATATTCAGTGCGCTGAGAAAAGTATTTGTGTAGAAGTGTAAAATATTGTTATTGTGATTATTTAAGTAAAAATACAAAAAAATTAAAACCTTCGCAAAAACGACTGGACCAATTTGTATCAAACATCGTTAAGAACCACCGCCAGGAAATTAGCTTTCAAATAAAAAGCCGCATCGAAATCCGTCCTCCGTTTAAAGCTACGATGCCACAGACAGACAAACACACAGTCACAAACACATACACACTCGTTATCGTGTCTTTGCAGTTCAACGGTACCTAAATATGTAGCTGAGTGTGATGGTGAGTAATGTACATCCTCGTTTTTGATAAACATTTACAATAAGAAAGTAAATAATTTCCCCCTCAAGCACTTTGACGACTATTAACAATGTGTGAGCAAAAAACTGACACACTACAGTTGTGCCACAGTTGTCAAGGAAAATAATGAAACGCTTTCTACGACATAGGAAAGCTGATGGAAACCATTCAAATAACATTTACTCAGAATTAGGTACCTATCTCCCTACCCTATCAAATCATTATAATTATTTCTAAATACTACACTTTCTAAGAACACTTCAAATAATAATTTTATACAGATTTAGTCCTAGAGAACGTTTTGAACGTTGCCAACCAAACGAGTAATGGTAATGCTATAGTAATATTACATTGTGGTATCACTGTAAAAAGTAAAAGGTTATTCTATTCTGGTAATACTATAAATAAAACCATATTCCTTGTAACGTATACGTATTAATGTTTTTTACACTTCTATTGTTTCACATAATTTAAACGTACTCACACGGGTTTTTTCGCGTTGGAAAGTTTATAAAGCAAGTAAATAACTTACTTTTTATTTCCCGACGTTTCGAGGGGATTGCACCTCTCGTGGTCGCGGGTGAACTCAACGTCGGGAAATAAAAAGTAAGTTATTTACTTGCTTTATAAACTTTCCAACACGAAAAAACCCGTGTGAGTACGTTTAAATTATGTGTTCAAATCGTGTAAGTTTTAAAAAAAAATTCTATTGTTTCACCTTTAATGTACTGGTATACTAGCGCCTCATGAAAATTAAGATTCTAATGTTATTAATTAAATTCGTTAGGATGGTTTCGGGGGCAGAAATGCAATCACAAATTATACTCGTTACAGGAATTCCAAATTTAAAATGCAAATGCATTTAAATAATTTTCATACCTGAAGTATTACAGATAGCCAACTACAAAAGAGATTCTCGTTGCATATCTAAAGACCTTCGGCTCTGGCCCGTATTACCATTGGTCCCAACTACCAATACATTTACATGTACTTACGACCTCCCATAGGGTTAACAACGATAAAATGCAGAACGCAGTTCAGCATATTTTGTACAGCTCGGAATAAGCTTGGTGAATTAAATAGCTTGAAATATTATACTGGTACTGTCTGGATTGTTATGGCTCGGTGTATGATTACCATCTAGGTCCTAGGAATATTATGTTTAAGATTGAGACCAGAGTTATCTCAAGCATACAGAGGACTTCATTAGTGAAGATTAATGTAATCATTATATTACGCAGATCGTCGCATGTAACGTGTGAAAAAAAAAAGGTTACTTATAAGCTGCATTCGGCTAACGAATACCGTCGTCACCTAAGAAGGTGGCAGCAGTCATAAATTGCTAAGTAACGGAAGTGGCTTTGCTGTTCCGAGAAAATATACTCAGTACTCAGTATACTCAAATATATGCACTATAACTAGGTCTTTACTTACAAATTTAATTCGCATTATTAATAGTAGTAGCTGGAATAATTCATTCACACACAATTAGTTAGACTCAAACCAAACTTTAAGCTTGTATCATGAAATCTGTTTTCAATTTCCTTTTCAAACACGGCTCAAGTTTGAGATCACCAACCCGCATGAGCCAGCGTGGTGATAACGCCTAATCCTCCTTGTACTGATATCATCAGTATCATGAAAGGGCTTTGCCCGGCAGTGTGACATTACATGCTACTTTACTTACTCACTGACACATATACTAACTAACTTATACTAGTTATATAACTAGTTTTTACTTCCTATCCTATCCTATCCTACTAATATTATAAATGCAAAAGTTTGTGAGGATGGATGTATGTATGTATGGATGGATGTATGGATGTATATTTGTTACTCTTTCACTCAATAACTACTCGTATAAGACGGATTTGGATGAAACTTTGCAGTAATATAGGTTATACATTATAATAACACATGGGATACGTCTTATCCCGAAATTCCGGCGGGAACCGATACAACGCGGGTAACACCGTGGGGCGCGGCTTTTAAATGTATAATTGAGTGCCAGACTTCGTGGCCCACAACTATCTGTTCTAAAAGCTCGTTGATAATTGAGCTTTGTAAATTCTCGTTTTGTTTTATTTGTAAGTATAGTAAGTGTGATATGAATGAAACCGCAGCTCACAGTCGCAGGTGCGCTAACTTCTATTTACGCTATCTCACATTTGCACTCGCGTATATTTGAACTATTCCAAAGCTTTTTTATTTTCTTCTACTGAATATACATATTATAAAAGTCTGTTTTAATGAAAGGAATATCTAATATGAAGATGTAGTTGTATTTACGAGTATAAATATAATTATGAAAGTTTTACTAACTAAAAAATGATTGTTCAGTATCAATTTCGATCGTTATTACTTACTTATATTCTGAGTAATTTATTTTTTCTAAGAACCAATATCTACAGTTGTAAGGTTACATAAGGTTAGTCATAAGATTTCTCTTCATAAAGGTTTTCACAAATATTAGGATACTAGCAGCGCCCCGTGGTTTGATCCGCGGTGTGCCCGTTCCCATGGGAATTTTTGGATGAAAAATAACCCATAACCTTCCCGTTTAATGTGGTTATCCATTGCAAAAAGAATTATTCAAATAGGATTGGACGTTTCTGATTGGACGTTTAGCCCTTACAAACAAACAAAGTTAAAGTTATATAAAATAAATATTATTGGAACGAAGTTCCTTATCGCGCGTTGCGAAAGGGGGCTAGACGGAAAAAATGGTAACGACATTTTTTAGGCCAGAGAGGGACAGACAGAGAAACTTGCGCACGCTAGAGAGAGACAGACAGAGAAACATGCGCGAGAGAGACAGACAGAGAAACTTGCGCACGCCAGAGAGAGTCACTCTCTCTCTCTCTCTCTTATAGAAAGCAAGCCAGATATTTTCGTTTCGTCTTTCTATTTCGCATTGAACAGTGTGGTGTCGCGACGATTATTTTTGTTGATAACAAATAAACTTCATTCCATCCGGGTGTCCCTTGACACCTCTCAAGTTTTTTATCTCAATTTAGTCTAAAATATCTCTTGACATTTCAAATTACTCATCACTATAATCTAATTGGAACCCCATAATACTGTCTCTATCAAGAATAATTTTCGTAATCACCGCTTACCTAATCCGTGTGTGTAATCTCAAAGCCGAGCTATTGTCACTCAAGAACATTGTAATCTCTAACGATAGTAACTCCATTTGTAGCTCATCTCAACAGTATTGTTTCATACAATTCGATTGCTTTCTAAAGGTTGTTTCTGGGCAGCGTTTATACATGCGCATAAGATCTAATTTGGAAGCGCAAGTAGTGTTTGCCATTACGAGCAGAAAAAATTAAGGGCTGGTTGCTTTAGCTTACGCACACGCGCTAGTTAACTTTAACACAACATGTCTCAACAGATATAAGAAAATTTTAAAAATGTCGCTTTTTATTACCCGCCCGAATATCTTTAACGGACTGTCATTTAAGTTATGAAACAAAGCTTTGCGTTTAACAGACATTTAACAGTATACATCATTGTGAACTTTTAACGAATGTATGTTACGTTAACCAGCTGTTTGAAGCAACCTAAAACTACCCGCCACTATCGGTATGTACCAACGAACACGCTGAAATAAGCCCTTGTACTTTAAAACTTTTAAGTTTAGGCGCACTTTAAGGTTTTCAAAGCGTGATACAGATCGCTCGTGTAAACTCGTATACCTTAACTATCTTAGCACGTGTATACATAGGAAAAAACGCTAGTCTGAAACGACCCTAATCATATCAGATATTTTGTATTATGTTTCGCATTGTACACGAATTAGACAATAGTTATCTTTGAATTAAAGCAAATACAATACAATCAGTCGCTTCCTACAGAGCGTGTTTATCACATTCGCATGTGGGAGATAAATGGATAAATGTATACGGGCGATGGGTATTTTCAGACCCGAATCAACTGTCGTGAAGTTTCAACAATCTTGGTTTTTCAGTTAAAGAAATTGGGACAAAGACATCTAGTCGATGAACTAGGTGTGATGCAATGCATTTCGCCTTTGCGGTTGCAGACAAAGAATATTCCCTTTTTAAAGGTGAGTTGTTTTAAGCGGCTGGTTACCGTAACAAACGTTCGTTAAAAAGTTCACGATTTTTTTACGATGGTACGATTATAATATGTTATATAGAAAACTTTGTTTTATAATTTAAATCACAGTCTGTTAAAGTTATTCGGGCGGCCAGTAGGAAGGCACCATTTTTCATTTTATTACTTTTGTTTAAATTTACATTATTTGTTAACATTAACTGGTGCGTGATCATAAGCTGAAACCATCCGTCCTAAAAGCCTAAATATTAAACACTTTTACCCAAGAGTTTTACCATAAAGGTTCGGTCATATCCAAGTAAACCACTGAACTAAATTAATGGTAGAACAAAAACAATATCCTGAAGAAAATATTACAAATACAAAGAGATAATGACGTAATCGCGTGACGTCCCCATTGTCTGGTGTTAAGTAAAAACCAAGAACTCTATGAAAATGCCAACTTCAACCATTTTCTTTGTCTCTCCTGTAACACACAGACATTAGAATAAAGAAATATCTAGCGTTGTGGATTTAAATTCAATGGTACAGAAACACGGAAAATAACCATAAATAGGGAGGAAACATGCCTTTCTAGGGATCGTTGGGGAATGTTGTTGGATGACAATCAGAGAAGTAAAGCAGTTGGCAGAATACCCGTTTGGTGATAATTGCATGTTTTTTTATTTTTATTTTAGTTAAGTTCAGTTTAGATAAGTTTAGGCGCGTTTTGACATTTTTATTCTATTCGAACTGCGCTCGGACACGTTAATGACATCCACAATATGCAATCATAAATCACTCAAAAAATCACTTTCATAAGGAATCATTTGACTCATCATCTTTTATTGAAGTAAGCTAAATAATGGTTTAACGCGCTCTCGTCTGCACAATTACAATAAAAATTGTGGCAATACCATCAGTTAAATATTATTATTAAATTAGTTAACGAAAAAATTCGCCATATTTCTCCAAACATAAAATTGGAGTTCTATTTTTACGGAGTGTAAATCGGCCATATCTTCGCATGGTGAGAGATAAAAGCTTTCTTGTGTCATAACTCGGTGCCGAGTCGGAGTTATCTGGCGGATATTGAGTTTGGAAAGATATTAAGTGACATAACAGTGCAGTGTAGTGGAACTCGGAGGTTGCCGGTGGGTACCATACTATACAATATAGGATGCAATATAGGTACACTATGCGATAGGGCTTGCCATGGTTATGCAACTTGAAGTAAAAAATAGCTTAAATATTGAAGTATTTTGAACTGCGTAGCATACAATTTTATTTTCATTAGTGATTCTACATTCTTTCGCGACCCTTCGATAAAATGTGAAATATGATCTATATTACAGCAAATTAAAGGGCAAAGAAAATTCGTACTGAGTTCCCAAGTTCCCAAATCCCCAAGTCCTCAAGTTAACAAGTCCCCAAGTTTTCAAATATTCTCAACACCGAAAGACTGACTTGTTGGCTGGTAGACTGTCTTCTAACAGCCTCAGGAGTCTTCTGGTAGGGCTTGTCATTATGAATAATCGCAATGACGTATATAAACCTCTGAGTGAAAAGAGTGCCATTTACGTCCCAAACTAAAACCATCAAGAGTATTTAACTTCCTACTTTCTTACTAATAAAATTGCTTTTGTATACTTTAAACTTCAAAGTTAAGGATAATTTTATACCAATAAATAACCTAACGAAAGGCTTTCATTGTTTGTAGTGGTTAATTCGACCCACAATTTCAGGGGTTCTGGGAATCCATCAGTTTAGTCCGACGCAAATCCTTAATGGATTCTGGTATATACCTACCTAATCTATATTTCTACCTATATATGTACTAATATAATAATGCTGAGGAGTTTGTTTGTTTGAACACGCTAATCTCAGAAACTACCAATCCGATTCGAATCATTCTTTTTGTAATGGATAGCCACATTCAACGGGAAGGTGATGGCTATTTTTCATCCCGAAATTCTTACAGGAACGGGCACAACGCGGGTAAAACCACAGGGCGCTGCTAGTATCTGATAATAATTCAATAAGTACAGTTCCCGGAACAGTTTTATCCGTCGTTAGGAGAATTAGTTGGCTAGATTTAATTATATCGATCTTTTTGCTTAGTTACAGCAAACAACCGTTGTGATTGACGCACTAAGACATCGGTAGTGAGTGTGATAGAGTTAACGCTCTGTTAGACTATAACTATTAAACTGATACTAGCCAAAGGTCCATGAGCAAGGTTTTTTTCCTGTTACTGTAATTATATAAATCCAATGAACTTATATGAAGTAGGTACAAAAGTTACTTTGCATGTTTTTGCTCTAGAAAAAAGAAGGAATTAAACACCTATGGCCTATTCATCCACTTATTAATAGCTATCAAATGGTTTGTCCCTTTCCGACATGCGCTGTTTTCCAAAGAGCGAAAAAGACAACTTCGTAACAGTGTTTTAGTAAAGAGCCTTTATGCATAAGGCGGTTATGAGTTAAAATTAAAAACAACTAACTATCTTCACTACATAGTATAAAATAAAGTCGTCTCTTTTTCGTGTCTGTCACACTGTTTGTCTGTCTGTATGCTTAAATCTTTAAAATTACGCAACGGATTTTGATGCGGTTTTTTGTAATAGGTAGAGTGATTCAAGAGGAAGGTTTTTATGTAAAAAAATTCCCGAAATTCCCACGGGAACGGGCACAACGCGGGTAAAACCGCGGGGCGCTGCTAGTTACTAATATTACAAAGAGGTAAAATTTGTACGTGCTAATCTCGGGAATTACCCGTCCGATTTGGATAATTCTTTTTGTAATAGATAGCCACATTCAACGTGAAGGTTATAAGCTACTTTTCATCCTGAAATTCCCATGGGAAAGGGACAATCGTGAGTAAAACCGCGCGGAACTGCTAGTAGACAATAAAGTGGTACTACTGAATAACACTGGATTGAAATGTAGATAAGTCTGCCCGTCGTATATGTGTTATCAACAGCAATACTAGTCTGAGGAAGTTTGTTATGACTCCAATACCGGGCTCAACTCAGAGTTAGTTTTGATACGAGAAGTTAAATACATATACCTTGTTATGACTTCGACAACCCTATTAGAGTTGGTTGGAGATATGTTGCAACAGCACAATAAATCTTGAACGTAATTCAGGTACCTATTGAAAGAAACCAAAGTTTTGCAGTTTGAAACGGGTGAAATCTCGATAGTGAGTGAGTACTGAAAATATTTTAACCCGCTTCAAAAAAGGAGGAGATTTCTCAATTTGACCGAATATATGCTTTTTAAAATTTTATTATGGAACATGTTTGAAAAAAGAACTCAAATTCAAATGAAGAATAGTAAACCAAATATTAATTATTAACTTGCATTGCTTGTTTATTTTAATTTGTGACTCTACCTTCGACCTAAACATGGTGCTATTACTACATCTTATATAACCTTTGTACCCATGATTAAAGAACAATAAATTGAATGCAATTGACTTCACTTGTAAGTAAGTAAGTACATAAGTACTTACTACTTATCATATAGAATCGGTTTTTGTGCTTTAATAAAATGACACTATTTTATTAAACCCTTTTATTTTCGAACACTCCCATTTGTTACTTAGTTTAATTACCAAACTAAGTAATAAATGGGTAGTAGAGCACGGGTAGAGTCATCACCATCAGGCATCCGAGATAAATGGAGTTAACGAAAATACGCCATCTGTCGAATTACTTACGTACTACGTTGTAATCAAATTTTAGAACCATAAATAGCTATGGGAACCACAACAGTGTCAATGTTGTCTTCAAATTAGTTTTATAGTAAATCAACAGATGGCGCTTAAACTTTTAAACTTAGTTTGATATTTTCTCAATAGATGTCGCTATAATATCGTTTGTAGATTCTGTTCCAATTATTATAAAAAAAAACGTAAATAGTTAAGTAGTATTTTATTGAAAAACACTAGGTATTTTTTTTTAAAACATTACAATTATAGCAATCAGGCACTTCAACATGTAAAGTAATTAAGGTAATCAAATTTTTTTTTTTTTTTTTTTTTTTTTTTCTTTATTGGTTTATTAACTTTATTTATTATAAGTATAAAAAAACCTTTTTCGCAACTTCTAAGCATGAACAACAAACAATCCTATTCGCAAGCTTTATCAAGGGACCTTTGAATATAATAAATGTATCGGCATTATGTGCCCATTCCCACATCTAACAACGTCTCGCGAGGTCGTGTCGAAATGAAAACATTAGCTAACATTACAATGGACCCCATAATAACTAAGTAATTGTTTGTTTCTTACACAATTACAGTCATGGTGTACTTTGTACAAGGAATTTGATAGTTGCATGTTGTGTTTTGTTATGTAACGTGATACATTGGTGATACGAAAATGTTACCGACTCCAAACATTATGTTCTAACGTACAATAAAACTCAAAGACTTCAAATGAGTATTTTTAATGATCTCACTTTTTTGAAAAGTTGCCAGTCGCCCAAAGTTGAAGCGAATTTGCGAATGCGAACGCGTGTAATAATTCACGTTTGTATTTGGATGTTTAGTATGAAAAATGACAATTTTGGTCGGGCTCGAATATACCTACGTAGCTTGCTTTTAGAAGAATTATAGAACTATGGCTATCGAAGTAAGAATTTATCTTTCACTACATTATATGGTTCCTAGACTTCCTAGATATAAATAGACTGCGTTCAAAGTCAGTCCACTTATCAAACAGCTGCTCAACATACTTAAATAAACTTACCCAGCCATCCATAGTCCAAAAACCTAAAAACTCGGCCATCCACTCCAATAGGTCACAAAACCGGTAATTACTGGTTTCAAAAGATGTCAAGTATCGAATAACTTGATCACCTGTCTCAAGACATCTGCTTGCCCTAAACGGATCAATAGCGATGTCTGGAGCATTTACCCTATTAGTATGATAGCGTCGTGAGTGAAGCCTTGTCTTGGGGTCAACAGCCGATAACAGGGGCGGTTCAAGATCTCTTAAGACGAGGCTTAACTAGATTCAATGACGTCTTGGACTCGTTTTCTTCGGGTAAGAGCTTCGGTGCTTGCTGTTGGTTTGACCGAAAATATATAGGGTAAGTATTTATCTGGTGAATGTTCTGTTAAATGTTATACTGTTACTAGCGGTTTTACCCGCGTTGTGTCTGTTCCCGTGGGAATTTCGGGAATTTTTTATACATATAAACCTTCTTCTTAAATCACTGTACCTATCTATTGAAAAAAATTGCGTCAAAATCCGTGCAGTAGTATTTAAGTTTATCGCGAACAGACAGACAGACAGACCGCAGACGCGGCCGGGGACTTTGTTTTTAATAGGTACCTATGTGATAAATTGTGATATAGTGATTTTCAACAACTACTTAATTGACATCCACTGATTTTAGAATGTTGTTATTAAGTTCGAACAACAGGCAACAGGTAAGTATTCAATTATTGTAGTCACTGACCTCTTTTATATACACTGGACAGGCTGCAGTCATAATAATTTTGTGCCTATTTGAGTGTCGCCATTTTGGCGTTGTAGGCCACTGTAGGCAGATACGAAAGTCCATGGAACTAAAATTAGTTATGTCATAAGTCGACTGTGGTACCCATATTTGCTTGCAGTGAACGTCAGAATTAGTTCTCGGGACACTCGCAGGGGCGCTTCAAATTGCCACGCAAAATTAGCTGTCATATTTTGTATGGTAACAGCCAGAGTGATTGTAGTATAGTTTTATAGATTTTATCTACACTAATGTTGTAACATTCTACTTATGATTCCATGATACTTGACTTATAATTACTACTGTTATAGCACAGACAACTAAAACACTCAATTTAAGCAATTGCACATGATGTTATAATATCATTATAATTTAACATTATAACATCATTATAACGCGACCAATTAACCTGGCGAGCCTTATGTCAAAATCCTCATACTAGTTGTATAAAATTTTGATATTATGCTGGCTTTTTAAAATAGTTGGGTTATACGTGAAAACTTCGTCGAAACTACATACACAAAACTCTTTGGTAAGATCTCGCTCGCTCCTGATTGGCCCTACGCGCAGCTGCGCTCTCATTGGTTAGATTTTAATGGCGGCAAGTTCACTGTGACAATACACGTACCTACGCGTGAATTTAATGTTTCGCAATGTGTTTTGTTTTTAAAATTTTGTTTGATTAATTGCATTAAATAGTGAAGATAAAGTAGTGTATGCAACTGCATATAACACGGGTATTAAAACACTCGTTACTATTATGAAACTCGCTGCGCTCTTCTTTATATGACGTTGCATAAACTACTATTATTATCACTACATAGTATAAAATAAAGTCGTCTCTGTTTCGTGTCTGTTTGTCTGTATGCTTAAATCTTTAAAATTACGCAACGGATTTTGATGCGGTTTTTTGTAATAGGTAGAGTGATTCAAGAGGAAGGTTTTTATGTAAAAAAATTCCCGAAATTCCCACGGGAACGGGCACAACGCGGGTAAAACCGCGGGGCGCTGCTAGTGTTATTATAAGTGTAAGTAATGTCTATTGACCATATTCATAAACGTTTATTATCAACATTTTAACAATTAAAATTAGTTCGCTCGACTCAACTATTTTCCTAAGAGCAAAAGAAACAAAACACTTTACAACAGTGGTTTAGGTAAAGAGCGAATGTCTCCAAAAAAACATTCGGTATGTACTACAATAAGTACTTAATATTAACACCAGCTTCTATCAAAACGTGCAACAATGCAGAACATAAGGAAAAGCTTGATTGAATTAGCATCGGCAGTCATGCAACTAACTTACCAACCACTCATTTGGTAATTACACACATCTGCTTGTCCATCTTTAACAATAGAAAAAGCAGAAACATAGCATTTTCCCCCTTGTAATAAGGTGTATAATAAATGTTGTTTTTTTGTACTGTGGCGCGTGCTATAGTCTGAAATTAGTAAGTACTGCCATTAGCATCTGTGGCAGATGATGGCAACAAAAACGATTGAATTTATAATGTCTTAGAATACTTGTACGTTATTAAAATAGTTAGTACAAAAAAACTATAATTGTAACGGGTTTTAACAATGTCTATATATGTACTTAATTAATAATTTTACGTTGCAGAAGAAATAGTGTATAACAAATATAAGTAAGTAATTATATAATTACATAGGTAAATAGGTACAGAAAAAGTCTAAATAAATAAGATATTGAATCGTCATAGCCGTTTCTAGTTGAAAGCCTTTCAAAGCTTTTGCCTACTTTTTCATCTAACCTAAAGGTATAAATTAGATTTTCAAAGTAAAAGCTGGCTTTTGTTTCGGCACGAAGTCGGGAATTTCAGTTTATTTCTTTTTTATCTAATTTTATCTTTTAACTAAATCGCTTTTGCAAGTTAATGTGAAGCGATTTATTATTTACATTTACATTTCTACCGTCTTTCATGATGTTCTGCGAAGTTTTTTTATACAAAGAATTAGATTTGAAGATTTGAATGAAATTTGGTGCACAGTTTTTATATTTTTATCGCGAAATTCCTGCGGGAACGGGTACAACGCGGGTGAAACCGCGGGGCGCTGCTAGTATACTATAATACATCACTAAGATAGCCTTTTATATTAGTATTCGACCATCACAGAATAGCACACACAGACTTTACGTGCGTGCTTAGTTTAAGAACACCGCCAATATAAAATTTTAAAAACTTCGCCACGTTCCATATTATAAGTTGGCCCATCACCCTTACATACATACCTACCCCGTTACACCAAACTGCTGTAATAAGCATATTCCCTTTTATTAAGATTGCTTCATTTCAATCTAAACCATTCCACTCGCTATGTTTCTTGCCCACAATAACACCCAACGAATGTGCGATGAATACCGAATGTGGATATTTACTAGGTATACAACCCAAATCACCAGCATGTGGGATAATTTACGAGCGAAATTAAGTCCTATTCCATTAGAGTGTTAGTTTAGATTACCTTGAATTTTTTTGCGATTTTGTACTAAGTTTTTTAAGAGTGTGCCTCAACACTACGTTATCTTCTCTTATACATATATAAAATTCTCGTGTCACAGTGTTCGTTCGCGTACTCCTCCGAAACGGCTCGACCGATTCTCATGAAATTTTGTGAGTATATTGAGTGGTCTGAGAATCGGCCAACGTCTATTTTTCATCCCGAAATTCCCGCGGGAACGGGTACAACGCGGGTGAAACCGCGGGGCGCTGCTAGTAACTTATAAGTATAGGTAAGTTTCTTTGGGGTTTTGTGAATGGAAGTACTTATCATAAATTTGTAAAGTAGAAGTAAGCAGTACTCATTTATTATGTCTGTAGTATATATATATGTCGGATACGTCGATAATCATCCCACTTCTGATGTCGGGTAACCTCGATAATCATCCCACTTTTGATGTCGGGCAACAGCGATATTTACCCCACTTTTGATATTGGGGACATGTCACATCAGGATAAGCACGAGCATTAAACTGTCAATCCAACATCTTAGGATTTCTAGGTCTTGATCTTGAAATAATAACTCACAGGACTTCATTACAATGACATTGCTTGTATTTTACACACGGTCATCATGGATTACGGATTACAGTTAGGATACGTCTAGATTCAATTAATTGATGGAACCTAAACGACCTCCCTACTCCCCATAGTCGTCCTGTCCACGCCATAGAATCTTTTCCTAATCCAATACTCGATTCGCAATACGATCGTGATGTCGTCAACACATCCTTCCTCCAATCTACGTTCCAGTCTAATCCGCCATCCAACCCTCTCCATTCGTCCCATAACGTCTAATGTACGCCATCTTTTCTTATCATAGACTCACTCCCTCACTCACTGCCACAGACTACCAAACCAGCTCACATCCCTCTATCGAACAACTGTCATCTGTCATAGTGCGTAACACCACAGACTTAACATAGTCTATTCTCATACCACAGACTACACCACGAAGGTAGAACTCACGTCACGGAATAACAACACTACCGATTCCATCAGTCAACTGAATTTACAAACTACTCTTTAACTTCTATAGCTTGATTATACGTCCATCTCCGACACGGCCATCCTGCTAGCACACGTCCTCGTGTGTTATTCTGTAACAATAAAAACATAGCACAGTACATACCGTTCGGCTACTCCTGACACTCAACTTTAGTACTAACTCAACTTTGAGAAGGTAAATTGAAATAAACTTCTCGGCAAAACTATTGTTTTCTTTTGACTTAAAAAAAGACTTACAAAGAAAGAACAGAAAAAAAACACTTTAAAGAAGTTACAATAACCGAAGAAAATGCTAGAGCAGCAAAGTACCACTTTCATCCACTATTTACAATCATTAAAGCAACCCCGTGATCCTTAAGCATACGGCAGGAATCTTATTCGTGGCCTGTGGCTTTTCACTAAGCCCCTCCATCGAACCTCATGTTCGTTTCCTTGCATTCCACGAATGCCGATTCCCTCGGAATCTATGGTCTCTACCAGACCCGACCTCCACCAGAGCCATCCGCTACCGCGCATCCACGGTCTACTCAAAGCAGATACCGACTTCTAACGGACTACGGCTACGAAATGGTCACTGGTATTGTCTGACCAGCCGAACTAAGATTCCCTACCATCCTCCCCAGATTCAGTCTCTTCTACCTCAAGTGGTACTTCGCCCTCGGGCATCCGTCTTAACCTATCATGCGCGTACTCGTAAGTACGTTTAGAGTTCAAAGCTTTCAACGTGTAACGATCACCATCGTTCGGTCACTCCTGACCTAATTAACTACTTCAACGAAAGACTTAGTAAAGCTCAAACTATTATTCTTTTCCAATCAACAATTTTAACTATCTCAATATTCATAATCACATTGCTTATCTAAACATTAGAACTAGAACATCGTCAGGCGCAAATACCCATTAAAATTAAATAAATCTCAAATCAAAGTAAAAGTCAAGTGTGTGTGTCTCTATTGTCCGGCTATCCCCGTAGCCCTAATACGCAGTCATCCCTGTGACTGGCTGTGATCATCCCAGTGATCACCCATAAACCTGATCATCCCTGTGATCAGCCACTCTCGCGATCATCCCAGTGATCACCCATAGCCCTGATCATCCCTGTGATCAGCCACTCCCGTGATCATCCCAGTGATCACGCCTAGCCCTGATCATCCCCGTGATCAGCCGCTCCTGTGGTCATCCCAGTGATCACGCCTAGCCCTGATCATCCCTGTGATCAGCCGCTCCTGTGGTCACCCCAGTGACCACCCGTGATCATCCCCGTGACCACCCAGACTCAAGAGGACACGCACAACTAGTTACCACACAGTCAAAAGTGACTACAGTTCATCCTCACAAGGCTCAGAATCACTAACAATGGGTACTTGCCCTTCAGGCATTTTCCTATACCAGTCAATGACACTATATTGTGTACTCGTTTTCCTCTAAACCTCGCGGCTACAGTAATTTGCACTCGCTCGGTCAACCTGACTATTAAGAAGCTTGTTCTTTCTTAAATTCTTGATTTCAATCAAAAATTAATTACAATTATTATCAATCGGGAATCATCAATGCTATGTAACACATGAATACTAGGTACCACGTCATTTTCAACTTTAACTTCAATAGACTATTAATCTCAAATGCACATTACAATATGAGCCATGAGTAAGTAACAGTAAGCTTGTCTAGTCACGTCTAGTCACGGCAACCAGCCGACGAGCAATCACATTGCTCAACAACACACGGTCTCAGCAGACCACTCCACAGTACGGTCAATCCAGACCACGATCATCGCCGAGTTCGAACATTGAACTCAATAAGTCACATAGTCACATAGAAACCCTTACTCATACTCTCATATTTTACAACGGGATAAACATCCAGAATACTTTTAATAAGCTTTCTACTTTATCAAGTGGTACGAAGATTCACTATAAAACTCTCAATGTTAACTGACTCAAATATCACAAAATAGCTCACCGGATATTTCCCAACTAAGATACTTCAATACGCCAATTCATGTCAATCATTACCGCAATCCCTCATATTCCTCAGGTAACAGGATTGAGAAGAGAACCACGTTCTTCCCTGGACGAGGTTTATCAATGCTCACAATAATTACCAGCATTGAACCAACATGAAAATAAGAAAACATATTAGAACATATCACATTACGTACAAGATTACACTTGACTTTTTCGGAAGCTCATAATTACCTTCTTAACTCCACAATAGAGTAGAAAACTAACTAACTATACTCACAGAACATTCCAACTTTTATAACCAATTGCAAAATAAACATTACGTAAAGCGCATGACAGTAGCGCTTTTGGCGGGATGATGATTCAGACATATCTCCGAATACTACGAGCTTCATAATCCAAGGGAAGGTACATGAATTTCAATCTCGTCGTCGTCGTCGTCGTCGTCGTCGTCGTCGCCGTCGTCGTCGATAACATGCACTAACGAGCTCAGCTTGCAGCTCTCAATATTCTTTCATCTTATCATAAACCTAGCTCCGTGGTTGATCTTGAACACAATCCATGGCGATATGATTTTCAGCACAGTGGGCAATCCAGGCTCAGTGGGCAATAGCGATCTTTATCATCCTCTGCTAGATGCACGGTGGGCAATAGCGATCTTGATCATTCTCTGCTAGATGCACGGTGGGCAATAGCGATCTTGATCCCACTTCTGATGTCGGATACGTCGATAATCATCCCACTTCTGATGTCGGGTAACCTCGATAATCATCCCACTTTTGATGTCGGGCAACAGCGATATTTACCCCACTTTTGATATTGGGGACATGTCACATCAGGATAAGCACGAGCATTAAACTGTCAATCCAACATCTTAGGATTTCTAGGTCTTGATCTTGAAATAATAACTCACAGGACTTCATTACAATGACATTGCTTGTATTTTACACACGGTCATCATGGATTACGGATTACAGTTAGGATACGTCTAGATTCAATTAATTGATGGAACCTAAACGACCTCCCTACTCCCCATAGTCGTCCTGTCCACGCCATAGAATCTTTTCCTAATCCTATACTCGATTCGCAATACGATCGTGATGTCGTCAACACATCCTTCCTCCAATCTACGTTCCAGTCTAATCCGCCATCCAACCCTCTCCATTCGTCCCATAACGTCTAATGTACGCCATCTTTTCTTATCATAGACTCACTCCCTCACTCACTGCCACAGACTACCAAACCAGCTCACATCCCTCTATCGAACAACTGTCATCTGTCATAGTGCGTAACACCACAGACTTAACATAGTCTATTCTCATACCACAGACTACACCACGAAGGTAGAACTCACGTCACGGAATAACAACACTACCGATTCCATCAGTCAACTGAATTTACAAACTACTCTTTAACTTCTATAGCTTGATTATACGTCCATCTCCGACATATATATGTGTGCATGGATGTATGTATGTATGGATATATATATATGTTTGTATGTTTAAACAATGTTCAAAATGTAGGTTATCATTCATGCCATATTAACTCATGATGCTCCTCTTTGTGAGTCAGTTTATAATCTTACATGTACAACAAGCATTTACTATTCAATATTTATATGCATACATACTACTCGTACAACAACGGTTAAGCACATAACCTCCTTTTTTAAAAATCGGGCAAAAATACTTATAAATCACTCGTATTGCTTAATCCGACTCCACTATTATCCAACGTTTAAAATATTGAGTTCAGTGTTATTATACTTAACCACATACAAAGAGCTGAAACATGATATCGAAAAAATATACACATATCCAATTCTCAATAAGATGCTTGTTTAATCAAAATGAATCCCACTTCAACCAAACACTTAATATATATATACAAACGAGTCACTATTGTCATTCTGTCTGCGTCCTCGACCTTTACCCTGCTCGCCCTTCACCTAGCACTAGAAAGAAAATCTGGACCCAAAATAGTCTATAAATTATTTCAAAGCTTTTCAGACCAAAATACGATTCTGTTTTCGTTGTGTTCTAATTAACTCAGTAGCTAAGTATATATCTACAAACATATCATGAATTAACATCGCCCGGGAATTACCGCCGCTGTACCCGTTCCCGTGGGAATTTTGGGATGAAAAATAGCCTATAACCTTCCCGTTGAGTGTGGCTATCTATTACAAAAAGAATTATTCAAATCGGACTGATAATTCCTGAGATTACATCGAACATACAAACAAACAACAAACAAACTTACAAATTTTACCTCTTTATAATATTAGTTTAAATAACCAACCGTTTGAAACCCACCTTTAGTACAGTAAAGCTGAACCAGCCATTCGTAAGGTTTCCTGCGATATCGGCTATCCACTAAGGCACAGACTAAGGTGTCAACGTCACTCCATATTGATTGTAACTAATGCATATGCATTAGGCGCCCTAGAAGAGCAACGTAGCTGAAAATCGAGCTTATGGTATTCAGGTTTACAAAGGGCCTTGACAAGATTTCAAACTTGTATTGTTATTCTATATGATAGGCCTCTTTCAATATAAATGACGTAGTTTGACCAAGCGGTGTCAGTTCATTGCGATTGTTAAGCAACGCTCGCCCCTACTTGGGTGGGTGGCCGATAGTGGCATTTCTATCTGACTGTGGTCCCGGTTGTTTCAATCGTTAGATCATGTCGAAGGCCTTAGGCGGCCTAAAACTCCGATACCAGGCCTGGTCACTAACCTACTCCAAATGAATGAATTAATATAAGCCTCTTTAGTCGTCCGTGTACGCGCCCCTGAGTAGTGTTCTTTTGTTTTTCATACAAAACGCACGTAGCAGGACGATTTAAAACGCTCAATTTGAAGGCTGTGATAAGGATGTTTTTCAATTAAAGCCAAGCTTTGCTGCGCTGATATACTACTTTTATATCAAGCGTAGCATACAACGTACCTAAACTTTGCAATGGTGGTATGAAGTGGTGTCTACAAATAATATCAAAATTAGCATATAAAAATGTAACATAGTGTTGAGAGCATAACTTAGCATAACGTACGTGTCGTAGCATAGCACTATTACAGTCACTTTGAAGCTTAGGTATGGTCCATTCAGAAAACATGACTGAAATAAATGGCGCTATTAATTCAAAAAGATTACAGAATTTCGGTAAAGCTTTCACCATGAATAGATTTATTTCGATCAAGCACTAATAAGCACTCAACGAACAAGTAAGTGTGCGTCCATACTGCGGGCCTAGCGCGGTTGCGACGGCGGGCGCGAAATATCAAACGTATGAAACGCGCGTCTGTGTCCATACTGAAGTGACTAAGGCGGAAGCCTAGCGCGACAAGACCGAGCGACTCAGCGCGCGGTGGTTTCAAACGCACCGATCCGCGCGTTTTGGCCACAGTACGGGCCTAGGCGGCGAGCGACTTAACAAGCGGGCGGCAGGTGTATCAAACCTTCGGTCTTACCGCTCGGCGTTTTGACGTAAAATGGCTTCGATCAACAATACACAACTAGATTTCGAGTCAGCGCAAATAATACGTCTAGGTGCTTAGCGCGTTCAATATTTTCGGATTTCGCTCCCCGGAATTTTTGGTAACAAATAAATTATTACTTCAATACAAATCTACTCCATGGATTTGCTGTTCTGTTTCACAAAATTTTGCGCCAACGTTGGCCAAACATTTGTATCGGTGACTTCAAAACAGTATTTTTTTTTCAAAATTTGATATTATTTATTAGTTAGCTTAACATATAACTTATTCTACATGTACTTACCGAAAGTAAGACACTCCGGCCGTTAAATTGTTTTTCCGGCCATTAATTTTGCAACTTTTGAATAAATGAGGCGCTAAGCACCTAGACGTATTATTTGCGCCGACCCGAAATCTAGTTGTGTATTGTTGATCGAAGATTGTTTGCAACCCCTGATATACGTCTGATCGCTACTAGAGCTCGCGCCTCAGTGTGGCCACCTCCGCCACCGCTTGTCGCGCCCGCCGCCGCGTAAGCCACCGCGTAAGCCACCGCGCATTCAGTGTGGACGCACTGTAAGGCTTTTAAGCAAGACAATATAGAACTGAAATTTATTCTGTTTTGCACAAAACTTTTATGGTCTTAAGTTGTTAACGTAGGCTGTTAATACAAATTAACGGAGCCATGGCACAGCTTCAACTTTACGACACTTTAAAAGCCTCTTTTATAGCCAATTTTAGATATATAACGCCTTTATCTTCACTTCTGTTTTGCCGTAGGTGTAAATAGATGTAGCATTGGAATCTACGTGCTAAGGTGATACTTGATAAGCTTTTAAACCGAAATCTATTGTTCTATTCTACGTTAATCAGTTGACTAACAGGTATTATGCGTATATTACAATAGACAGGCAATATTCAAGATTGTAATGTTGCCTGTGTTATGTAATATATTCGCCCCATGATATGTTCATACATTATTTTGAAAATACGTTCGAGTATATACATACAACTTCAAATATGATCAACAAAAGCGTATGATAAGTTGTGAGCTCCCATTGGCGAACGACGAACATTTGTCAAGGCGGAGTATCGTAGTTTGTTAAAAGTTCATCCAATTTAAAGTTGAGGAAGTTTCGACTCAACTTTAATGAATACGACGTGTTTACCTTCATTTACTTCCTATCATATGCGTAGTCTACTCAAACTCCACGTGCTTATAAGTACAGACAGATCAATAAGAGGTTAATTATTTTGATACTCTGATAATTTTATTGAATCTGAACATTATTATTATAGTTTTTCTCGTCGGAGTCACGGGACAAGCCTGGTCTTTTTGAGAGGCATGCAAGGGGATACAGATCCAACTTGTTGATATTGTTATAAAAAGTAAGGTCGAGCATAGTCAGTGGCCCTGATGTTGGAGTTTCTAACACCGCCTCAAAACCGACATGGTCTAACGATTAAATAACCGGGACCGTTCTCTCCGAAGCACGGTAGCGCTCAGATAGAAATGCCACTATCGGCCACCCATCCAAGTAGGGGTCGAACTGCATGTTGCTTAACAATAGCATTGAGTTAACATCGCTTAGCTATACTACGCCACATCTCCGCTCTGCTTCAATGGATACACACCCTTAAGCTCACAGCAGACAATTCATTGTAATCAATTAGAAATTGTTTCGATTCCGACTCCAAACATTGAAAGGCAATAATTAATTTCACTAAATTAATCCGATACCTTCGCAAATGAAGCTGATACTAAAACAAACAGAGAAATTGAATTCCGTGTAAATTGATTTGTTTTTCGCCAATTTAAAGGTTTTTGGAGTAAACAAAGGTTTGCGTTTTATCTGTAATTGTAATCGTGACCTGTTTCCCCGGGAATTAACCCGGAAACCAGGTTACCAGTGACTTCTACGGTAATTACTACCAGGAAAAGTTACGGAAAAACGGAACCTTTTTCAAATTGTTTAACAAAAACTTAGGGCCTTATTCACAAACGCTTACTAGCAGCATTTAAGCGATTAAATGGTTTGTCCCTTTCTGACATACGCTATTTTCCAAAGAGCAAAAGAGACAAAACACTCACTAACAGTGTTTTAGTTAGAGAGCGTTTATGAACAAGGCAGGTAGACTTTAGTTGCACTGCCAACTAAAAGTTACGCGTAAATGTTATAACGATTTTCCAATGGATTTATTACTTACTAGCAGCGCCCCGCGGCTTTGCCCGCGTTGAGCCCGTTCCCGTAGGAATCTTCGAAAATCCTTTCTTAGTGTGCACTTACGTCACTTAAAGAACCTTCCTACCAAATTTCATGTTTCTAGGTGTAGCGGTTGAGGCTGTGCGTTGATTATCAGTCAGTCAGTCAGTCAGTCAGTCAGGCAGGACTTTGAATTTTATATATATAGATTTCTATTCACTTGATATTTTTTTGTTAGTATTTAGGTTATTCTCCTCTACGTATATCTTCAGTGAGATGAGATGAGATCTTAGGAAGCCTTTGATATAGCTCATTGCATTGTTAAGCACCGTGCAGCTCACTCCCTACTTGGATGGGCCGATAGTGACATTTTTATCTGATCGCTACCGTACTTCGGAAGGTACGTTTAATTGTCGGTCCCGGTTGTTACAATCGTCAGACCATTATAGAGGCCTTTAGGCGGTCTAAAAACTCCAACACCAGGGTTGGCCACTAACCTCCTCGAACTTGCTGCCCTAAAGAAACTCATTTACAAGGGGCTAGGTTCGCTGTCGCTATAGTGACGAGACCAACAACAAAG
This sequence comes from Cyclophora albipunctata, assembly GCA_963082685.1. Taxonomy (NCBI): domain Eukaryota; kingdom Metazoa; phylum Arthropoda; class Insecta; order Lepidoptera; family Geometridae; genus Cyclophora; species Cyclophora albipunctata. The sequence continues at coordinate 4,988,191 of OY720123.1, forward strand.
GGGTCTGTTTCAAACAAAAACCGGCCAAGTCCGAGTCGGACTCACGCACGGAGGGTTCCTTACTTTAAAAAACGGCACAAAATCACGTTTGTTGCATGGGAGACTCCTTAAATATATATATTTTTTTGTATTTTTCTGTTTTGACGGCAACAGATATACATCATTTGTGATTTTTTTCTATAACAGTACAGGAATTACAGCCTTGTGAAAACAGACGGACGAGACGAGCAGACTGACGTACAGCGAATCTGTTTTATTTTTTGAAATAGTGACAACAAAAATACATCATCTATGAAAATTTCACCTATATAGCGATTCATAAAATACAGCCGCATGGACCGACAGCGGAGTCTTAGTAAATAATAGGATCCCGTTTTTACCTTTCAGTACGGAACCCTAAAACGATATTGCTATAACCCTGTTCTACGAAGCGACACAGTTATAAATAGCTTCGCGAATTTAAAGCAGGGTTCACGAGATCCATTTAATGTAATGGGGAAATTTTATTATAATGAAAATACTGTTAATGGCGAGGCGAATAGTCAAGTCTTGTTAACGTAAAAAACTGAAATACGCTGCATGTTTTAATGCGATGGGTAGTAGACGTCAAAAGTTGTTAATTAGGAATCCTATCGGTAAACTTCAGAACGCTCATTAAGGTAATTAGTCGGCGTATTCATTTGTTTTAGATACGAAATATACAAACGAACAAGCCACTTAATTTACTGATCTCAAACTAAGGGAGATTCAATACATGTTTTTTATGCATTATATTGTCAAATCACTACATATTATAAAACAAAGTCCCCGGCCGCGTCTCTGTCTGCCGCGATAAACTCAAATACTACTGCACGGATTTTGACGCGGTTCTTTTAAATAGATAGAGTGATTCAAGAGGAATTTCATATGTATAAAAATTCCCGAAATTCCCACGGGAACGGGCACAACGCGGGTAAAACCGCGGGGCACTGCTAATATTATTACTCGTCAAATGCTTCTATAATATCTAATTAATTTATTTGTAAGGTATAACTTCGCAGAAAATCAATTAAATGACAATAATGTCGACCAAAAATGAAAAATATTAAACCCCAAAGAATATAATGATTTTCAAAGATAGATATAATTAAAGTATCCTTGTTGTTTTTAAGAAAGACCAAATAATAATTTTAAATTCTAAATTCGAATAAAATTTAATTTGATTTTCCAACTAACCTGTTACAGTCAGGCACACAGGTACTCGTTATTTCCCCTTGTTGCGTTGGGCAGACAGGGGTTGATAACATTGATAGAAACAAAAAAAAAACAAAGTTTCACTCCTTCCACCGAAGTCCGTACGACAAAAATCGGTACAATTTAATATAGAAAAATGACAAGTGCCAGCCACAAGAATAACGATTTCAAAAAATATCGATTCAATTTCCCCTAACCTAATTATATCGTAAGTTATTTACGGTTTATCACCCCTTGTGGTTTTCCACCCTAACATGGAAAGAATTAATAAATAAACAAGCCTAATAAAGTATTTATTTGGTGTCCGTACCATTTCCCTTGAATGGGGTATACATTAATCAATGACGTATGATCAATTTCGTCATCAAATATATTGGTAACACACTCATACAATAAACACATCATAGACTATCAATTCTATGATGAATTCAGTAAACGCCTAGCTTCAAGCGCATACACGCACTATACGACTTTTGCGACATCGTCCGCTCGGCAGCAGTTAGCTGTTTTTAGCGACTTCGCCTGCGCGAAAAATCATGTACAGTAATGATGTACAACCAGGGTGGTCGAAGCCTTGTTAAAAATTAGAATAAAAAATTAAAAAAAAGTAATGACGTAAAACTCAAATGTAAGTCCTCCCTTAACAACATAGTTTCCCCTTAAAACCCTCATATCGGTCAATCAAAATCCTGAATCCGTTGCTTACCTCGATCTCGATAAAGTAAAAATCTACCTACCCTTAATGTTATAAATCGTCTTTGTGCGTTAGAATTAAAAATCCCCCTTCCTTTTATGTATAAGATAAAAATCCAATGATTCCTCTTTATGCTTGACATCGTCTTTTCAAAGCTTGCTTCAAAAACTCTCTCTATATCTGTCTCGTAGGGGATCAATCCAACCCACTAGCTTGGAAAAGATATTATTTAGTCCTTGTATATAAAATTACTGAATAAATTCTATATTTTCTTCAGAATATTGTTGCAATAAGAGCACTGCATATTCATAAATTTGGTAAATAGAAAAGGCTTTTCTATTTTCATCATTTATTTAGAGTAAAATTGTGCAACACTTCATTGAATATTTTAATGAAAAATAAGTGTATTGTGTTCAAACATTTTCCATTTTCTGGGGGAATAAATTGTTTTGTATTCATAATTCTTTAATCTACGTATTATCATAAACTTTTCAATTGTTTGCATGATAATAAGTTCATTTTTCCCATACTCGTATACAGAAACCTTAAATCGTCATTGTCCTATAATTTATTAAAGTTGGGGGAGAATAATCACCTCTATTTTCCGTGTATTTTGGTACATTTTGACATGTTTATCGACTTGGATTTGTTATTTATTTATTACTGCTGTTTATTGTGACAGCTTTTTATTTATTTCTTGTTATTTTTTTTTTATATTTTTTTTCTTTAAGGTCGCTTAAACAACTTGGTCATCAGCGACCGACAAATGCATTGTATCATCCTTATTTCAATACTGTTACATAACAAATTGTCAATGCTTTCTGAGGGCAAACTTGTCAAATGGAAAAAAAGATCGAACTTTAGAAATCAATTAAAAAAACGAATAGTTTCTCAATTTAGGACTAGATATTTAGGTATGTCTTCGGGAATAACAAAACCAATGATTACAAGTCGATTTTTAAATTATTTTTTGACCAAAAAAGGGTTTATCCCCTTTATTTTACATAAAAAACGCAAGTAATTTTTTTAGAATAATAAAACGCATAAAATGAAAAAGATATTAGGGTCACAATCACAAGAAGATCAGCAGACGAAGAAGTCTAGTTTTAAAATAAATATCTCTAAATAATAAAGTGTACAAAAAACATATTTCCATCAAGAGCGTGAGGAAAAATTCCCACAAGAAGACCATATATTTCAATAATAGTAAATTCCAGTATGAAACTTTCTATTTATAGATAATTCGTTCATAATTCTTCAAAATCAAACACGCACCATTGCATCATGCCTAATTTTCGGTATTATATTTTTGAAAATAACACCCAAGACGTATATTTTACTAATGACATAATGCTCATAGCCTAGCATTAGCCGTAATGACCATACGGGAACAGGGAACCGACCTGGGTGGTCCTGTACTGTGACTGACGTATACTAACTATTACAATCATCTGTGACTGTCCTATAGCAACTATTACACTATTCTATGCCACTCATAGTAACTACAGACTAATCTGTGCCTCACACCAAGATATCCAAAGCTTTAACTATTAATTACTTAACCAGGGAATTTATGAGCAATACTTAAATACACGTTAAATCTTAAGTAAGATTTATGAGAACAGTAGAAAATTTTATAGGCTATAAGTCTTTTAAACATTTGCAATTTAACTTGAAAGAACATCCTTACATAATTATTACAGGGACTGGTCAAGAACAGGATAAACAGGAATAGATTGTCCATGAGACAAACTTGACTTGGAATTTAAGGGTGCTATAAGTTCAAGGGAACCCTAAAAACGTTAATGTCAATAAGCAGTTCAGTCAAGATTCAGTGCAAGCACATTTCTCGTTCGTGTTACCCTCGAGTGTAATGTATCAATGTCACTCGAAAGAGGATGCATGTACCATTCCCATAGATAAACCAAATAAATGGTCTCGTTCAGACGCGGCTATTTCGAAAGATGTACGTCTTATGATTTGTGCGTTTCAAAGGCCCTTGATTGAGGAAGCGACCCAATTGGGTCATCAATAATATTTGAATAGAGAATCAACTATTTGAACTTCTTTTGTTTCTCAAAAGTTCTTGAAATAATTTCATAGAAAAGTAGATCAATATCTGAATTGAAATTGAGTTTTACGTTTTCTGGCTATCTCACAACGTTCGCCATTATGGCTTGCTAAAAGGCGTATCTTCACTACTCTGATCGTATATTCTGATAAACTATGACTATTTACTATGCTCATTCCAACTGTAGACATCCTAATAGCATCGTCGCCGCCATTTCACCGAGAAGACGAGACACGTAGATTAGTTATCTACAATGTCCTCGCAATGTCGTAACACACAAATAAAAGGGTAGCTAATTGCCCATAAAAAGAATATCTTGGATTTGGAAAATTATTACCCCAGAAGCTTAGGATTGTTCACATAAACAAAAAAGTGGGTGTTTTTATTGCCGCAAAATGGAAAGGCTTTTTTATCAGTGCAGATTGCAGTGCTGCTTTACTACATTAATTCAGAAGCCTCTGCAAAACAAATGGACATGGTACATATTCCATTGTAAGTACAACAAAAAATCGGATGCAAATTGAATAGCATTACCGACACATTCGCGGCATACTAGTGACATGCACATGCGGCAACAAAAATTGAAAAAAAAAACAGCTATTGAGCATCCACATCCAGCAGGTAGGTAAGCCGCGCTGCACGTCAATCAGAGAGAATCAGAGAGAGCGAACGCACCGAAGTTCGTGCGAACGCATCCGAGGCGAGCCCATCAGTACCAGTCCGTAGGTGGCCGCGGGCGGGGCGGCACGTGCGGTGCGCGCCTCGCGATTTACATTGTTTTCATTCAGTGTTTTATACAATCAATACCGTTGATGTGTTTCGCCTAAAGGCCTATATTCTTTGTTTATATGCGAGGAAGTGTTTACATACGATAAAGTTTGTGTTGAAACAGTTGAATTTGAGACGGTGGCTTATTGACAAGTGAAACTCTTTATCATCTCATTCATAAGACCGTTCTGTTTGGCATTTGTTATTGACTCCGTGCTAGTGATCTGTGGATGCATGCAAATCAATAGTAGGTTGGATGTACCAGCTGCAGCAGACGACACAAGACTCCCGTAAGGTGTCCTTTTCGTCTGCATATTGATTTGTTTCCTGTTGGGATCACGGGAATTGTCACCCAGTTCAGGTGAGCAATATGATGCTGACATTTCCTAACCGTTTATTTGACGTTTTTCAGAAAATCTTCGAACATATACCGAAGATAATACTCGTAATAGCGTTTATTTTGACAGCCCTACGCTTCAACGCCCACGAAACCTGTATCTAATGCGCTAATTTTAATGAGATGCTCGACCTTACACTACTTGGAGCTGATAGTAATTATTTATTCACAGATGACTACCATTTAAACGACTTCGTTGCGTAAAATAATTAAATCTACAAAGAGCCTCTTTGTGCTACATGAACCAGATAGATCTAATAATAGAGCTCCAAAACAACCTTACATCATCATAATGTCTTACAAAATAACATTTCGTGACAATTGCAAATGGCAATAAATTGAACTAAAAAGTTTTTCTAAAATTATCGTGTCTAGACACGATAATTCCATGAAAATTATCAAGTAGTGAGCTGATTTGCGAAACATGAATTGATATTAAAATTGCACGTAACGAATGTGTCCAAAACAGCACTATTGCTAAACAAAGCAATAATGAGAAAAATATCACTACCATTTGAAATGCATAGTTACCTTAATTAGTTTGCGAAGGCAACTGATGATAATGCATTAGAACAAACATCCTGGTAGTTTGTTTATCTATAGTAAATGACACACAACATCTGCTAATATGTTTTGAAAATATCGATAGCAGTACAGTTTGTATTGATTTCCATGAACGCTAAACTGACTATGCAAAGATTTATGTATGTCAAGAGGCACTTGAAAATTATGACTCAAAACTTAACCTCAATTAGTTGGATATCGGATTTGTTTCTAATAACATATGTATTGGGGTGAGCATATTATATTCCGGTTAGCAAGCAGATAAGTATAGTCATAAGCATTAATTAAGTCCACAGTCGGGAATGGCACTACACCTCACCCATAATCGTTATTATAAGGTGCCTATCTGCTCCACTTTATCCAATGATTGTGGCAAGAAAATGATACTTGCAACCTTTTTTGTATGTATCCAATCTTTAATTCTACTGAAGAACAAACACGTTCGAGATATGCATAAGTGGACTAAACATAAATAAAGACGGGCATTAAGATATTATCAAAAGCTGGTACTTTAGCTAAAGCATTATCCTTTTGTATTAGTCAGCCTCCCGACTACCTGACCGACCTCGTATCCAATCTTCAGTTACGTCTCACAAAGGGATTTAATATATATGAACTCCTGCAGGTAGCGCAATCCAGATACATCCTTTGTCAGTTTTATATACCATTGAAAATTGTTGCACAAAATTGGAGAACAATTAGATGCAATGTTTGTATCGAATGATCATTGCATCAGCATAACTTCAAGAAGTTATGTTGATGTGATACCTAATATACTTCTAAAAATAACTCAATTACTTTGCTCCTTTTGGTACGTAAAGGTGCAAGCAAAGAAAAACATAATGGTGTGTGGTTTTAATAAGATTATTATTCTCAAATGAGAAATCAAAGAGCAGTTGGTGCGCAGTGAGCACACCTGACCGCAGCGAGAAGGGAAGGCAACCAGTTTCGCCATCTGGTCAATGCACGCACACATTGCCAAATCACACCTTGCTCGACTCTTTCATAATTCTCAAAGAAAAAGTTAGCGAGCACTGATAATATAGCAAATCATCTATGACGGCATATTTACCGTTGATACAATACAAAGAGAAAGCGCGAGCGATTCATTTGCCGATCGATAATGCTGGCTTGCAATTACCGCTCTTACTTGCCACTCGATTAATTTCTTCACTTGGGAATTCATTCTTCGACGATACTTCCATTGTCTTTTTGTTAGCAGCGTTTGACACGTCGTTCACTTTCTATGATATCGTAACGGAAAATATAAACCAATTTTCATACAGCGCCGGTTTGAAATGGGAGTTTCAATCAATCAAATGAAATGCAAAGCTAAATTAATGTTTGTGCTGCTATTTTCGGCTTTCAATTTGCAGCTTTTGATTTGGTTTGTAACTGATGATAAAAAGTATGTAAATATTTGTGTATCAAAAGGAAACAGATACTTTTGCCGACAAAAAAACAGTTCGTATGCGGACGCGAACAACTTTTTTAATCACAACCGCTACCACACTTTCCTGATCACTCCCATTGTTGTTCAACAAAACAATGTTTATTCAAGTGTAGTCGGTTTAAAACAACTTCACTCGGACGGTTTCAAACTTTCAAGAATATTTAATATCCTCATTTTAATTTTTTTTATCAAAGTCGCTCCTGTGATTCATGATCTTATTAATATTCAAACATTTCAAACCAAAGGATTTCAAATTGTGGTCAGAGATTCCTCAGTCCATAATTCATTGCTTCTTTGATTTGAGTTCTTTGAGTCCTTTAATATAATAAATAATATGGATACCTCTATAAAGAATTGCTTTAGTCACGGCCGATTCCATAAACAGTCATGTTGAAAAAACAAACATAACTTCAACAAATCCCAGTCTGAGAAAAGTTTATACAATCTCAAAGTAATATGAAAATTATGTGACTGTTATCTAACTTTTACCTCTTTAATTAAATGTTAAATTCAACTCTTTCATGGTAAAACCCCAAGGCTTTCGCGCTACAGCTAGCTCATTAATTTCGTTGGTTAGCGCAAAGTACCTTATCCGCAACCTTAATCCGAATACTTACCCTAGATTTATTCAAATGTGAAATTCCATAGTGAAAACTAATGGAGGCTCCTTTAAATATTCATGAGCCGTGTTCTAGGTAACATTATATATCTTTACGAACAGACGTCCCAATAACAAGTATGGTTTACGGAAATAGTGGCGGTTGCGACGAGTGCGGAATACAAACGTAGCGAGGTCTGGCCAAACAATTACTGTAATTAACTTAATGTTATAGGATTAAACTTTGATTGGATTTGGTGGATGCAACAGTTAAGCCGGATGAATAACAATTGACCACAATTGGGCCGTTTTCCCACGCAGCAATGCTAACGACCCACGCTCGAGGAGAGCATTATTAGATCGTGGATGCTAAATGACACATTACACTTTGTATACAGGCGTCAAATTACTCGCCGACAATAAACTATTGTACAAATTACTAGTTCAACAGTTATCATTCCGACCATTCTTCATAAGTAGCGAACCATCACGAATTCGAATGGATGTTGACTGAGGAAGACCTATTTTGTGAGCAAATAAGATAGACACTTTACGACACTAACGTAACGGAACATTTTCAACAGCATCTTTTGAAGTAATTGAATTCATCTGTCAGAAATGATTTGGGTTGCAGGAACCGAAATTGTTAGACCCAATTCCGATGATAAATATTTTATCAGTCATTTGTTAGATTGATATTAATTATTATTTACCCAAATTGGATTATATTGGCGTCGTATTAATAAATTAGATTGACACTACATGCCCCATATTAACTCAATTGGTCACGGTTGACGGTCTCCAATAAATAAGAACAAACAACTTCAGATAGACCTCATTTCTGCTGTCTATCATTTTGACCTAAACCTACTTACGAACTAACTGATAACCTACTCGTATATGGTGCTATAAGATACTCGTATGAGGTGCGTCAAAAAAGTGTTTATACTATTCGAAATCCGATTGTCTATTTTCATTGCGTATTGTCACAATTTATTGATCAATTTGGAAAAAGTAGTAAAATGTTATTTTTATGATACATAAGTAGAACACTTGGGGAAATCTAATAATGATAAGAGAGCATTCGTCCAGTTTATAGGTATGTGTGAACGAGGACAACGAAATTGACTGCCTTGAGCCTTTTGGCTTTTGTCCTACAAATATGTTTAGTGACACCACCTCGCTGAGTTAGGGATACCAATATTACCGCTTTTATTTCTACTAATACCGGAGGTTTATTGATGTTTTATATACAATTTTACTTGAGATTAAAAACATGTTGGCTCGGATTATAATTGATGTCAAGTTTTCTACGAAATCATGTCTTTCGAAATTGTATATGAATTAAATGGCTAAGTAGTATCTTTGTAACAGAATAGCTCCAAGGGAACATTAGACTAACTAGCTACTAGAGACGGGCCTAATTGAGACAATATAGAACATAATAGTCGCATTATTAGAGAACATGTCTCATTGTCATAAGTAGAGATATACGTCATACTTTAATGTCTATTTTGCCATAGTGCAGCGTCAGCAACGGCTGCTATCGTTATTTTTATGAAAAAAGGATGGTTGAACTATTACAATATCATTTTGTGTTCTTTTTTCAAAACAGTTAGTCAAGTCAGCGTCTACAGCACTGCACTCCTCATACCATTAAGGTATAATGTACTCAAAACTCAATTCCTCGTACTGTCTATGAAAATGTTCATCAACTTATTAAAAACCTGAATTGGATACATGTTATTGCAGTCGATTGTACTCAAGTCAAGTTCTAATACATAAATAAGGCTTCACCACTTCTGCAGACAGTTTTAATTCCGCCAAGTGACTCACGGCTTCAAGATTAAATGTCTGTTTTAATTAACAACTCGGCCTTGAATAAGTTTAGGGATAATGAAAAGACTGTTTAATCAGTATTATCAAGTTTCAATTAGGTATACGTGGTTTTGAATGTCTCAAATGAAGTATTTTATATTTTGGCTGTAAGATTAAAAAGTGCTGAGGTATGTATTATCGTCTAATCTTGTCTATATTATTGAACTAGACCAAATCAGAGGCCTTTAGGCGCTTAAAACGCGCTAAAAACTCGAACTCTAACAAATCATCTAAATGTGAAATACCACTAGGAAACTGCTAACTATAAACATGTCGTTTCCTAAACGAACAAATTCATCTCACTCTTCACATACTGTTTCATTGTATATTAATAAAGACCTCATCATTTTGTAGCATTAAATAGTTACATTAAAACAGTCTATTGTTCATTAAATTTTAACCAAGGTAATTACAAACATAAACAAACTGCATAATCTTGATGTTCGTTACGGAAGTCATGTTAATCATAATAACTATTACGATGAACATGAGTTACGTAAGTTATTGTAAAGTTATCTTTATATACAGCCTTGGGTGGTAATGGTTACTGGCAAACAACTTGATTATGCAAAATCATGACTTTCTACTAACAATGTAATTTATTACGAGCGTGATTCGACAAAGTTTGGGCTAGGTGAGGTAACGATACAGATTTGAATGTGTTTTATTACTTTTTTTGGCAAGAATAATTTTTATATCGTAATAGGATTAGCTAGCTTTATATATACCTAGTTATGTAGTTGTGAGTAAAACTAGCTTATCCTATTTCTCTTTAGATGACTTGTTATGTTAACAGAGTATATGTGTATAGAAGCGATGAGCGATGAGCAGCGCCTTCAATTTTATTCAAATCTTTTAGCACAACATTATTCTTTTAAGGCAAGTATACCTAAAAACGACATTGATATTGACCTGAGTTCAATGTCCTTGTGATTTAAATTGAATAATCAGCCAAAAATATACCAATTTATCTATTCATCTTGTATAATTTTATTTAAATAACTGATTATTATAGGATTTTACATTTAAATAAGTGGTTCTCATGAGATGAGAGTGACCTTTATGAATTTTTATTTTTAGACAAACTTGCTTAGTGAAAGTCAAGATATTAATACTGATTATTACCAATATTGTAACAATGTCACGCCTCAAGAAATAAATTTCATTAAAAATTCCATTAAATCCTTATCAAAACATATCAATGATAAGATTGATAAACTTCGAACACTGGTTACTTCGCTTACACGTAGCAACAATATTATTCCCTAATTATTTCCATCGTGAACCAATCATAAAATTTATCACGAAGTCAACGGAAGAAACCTTCCAATCCCAAAAGTCCCAGTATAAAAGCAGATCAAAAGCGAAGTTTCCTAAGTACGGACTTAATTAAGTATGCAGACAATGTCAATCAAAATAAAGACCACCGATTATATCGACAGTCCTTAAAAGGTTTCTGTCTTGTTAATACTGCTTGCTATGGAGTTATAGTCTCGCTTGTCGCTATATTTTAGATCAAAGATATGATCGCCAAAATTTGACTTGTGTGTGGGTTTGAGATCTTGAAGAAACATTTAGGTATAATGTGGGCGCCATTTGGATTACTTTTCAATAAAATAATAATCGAATTCATTTGTCTTTTTAATAGTCTAGGTGGCGAAACAATTCTTAATTGCAAATAATTTAACGCAGGCTGCTTCTAAGATCATTCAGCACCAAAATAATTATAACGACGAATTGAAAGTGTGTCTAGATTATGATCTAGACAGACAGACAAAAGACGAGACCCAGACAGTGTGGGTTGAACTTCAATATCAGGTTGAGCAAATAGCACACGAACATCACAATGTTGACGTTTTAATTGCTAAACAGTTTCTATTACGAACGGTATCAGTTCGTTAGTGATCGTAAAAGTTGATTATTATTCAGTATGTGCTATACTCCGGCGGTCACGTTTCTATGCAAGTGGACAACGCGACCTGCGTAACGTCTACTACCTCATCCATTCATAAATTGGCCGTATTTAAAGAAACGCGAATCACCGTTTAAATTTAAATCGCGTGATCCGTCTAAAGGCATAATATCCCTAACAATGTTCCGGAAACCCAACGAATCCCTCACGAATACCTTTCGGGATTCGTGTTTATGCGTCATAAGGCAGTAAAAACTCGAAAACAGAATTTCTTGAGACATTTTCTAATTTGTCCCTTATCCTCGAGTGGACGAGTTCATACGAAGTAATTGCTTTGACTATTAACATTCCGGGCTGAGCCACTGAACTTTCTCCAGTGGGAGGGACTAGTAATCCAAAACGAGGAGACTCGAAACTGAAGATCAAGATTTATGCATCAAACAAAGACACATTGTTTGTTGCGCAAACTTGCCGACTGATGGTAGTATCGTATTACTATTCAACATTTTGCTTCTCATGTTAGATCACTATAGAACTGAATTGGTCATTAACTGCGACTGTGAAGCCTATAAAGTTAATATCTTTGTCTTTTGTCGACGTCTTTCGTTCAAGAGGTTATCGATCTGAAATATAAAAGATTTTCTCCATTGTCTTAAAGCGTCGTTTCCACAATGGAACCGGCTAAACGTGCCCAAGTGGCCGTTTCGTTGCTTATAAAACAACACATTGCAGAAGCACACCCGCTCATCCACTCTAATGTATTTTCGAATCGATATATTACTTTCATTTTACAATCAAGTACACGTTTGCTGTTCTCTTTGTGAAGTTATTAGTTAATGGACCCAATGCGGTGTCCAACGATAACATCAATTGAATTTCTAACCTATATTTATAAATAACTAGCTGCGCCCCGCGGTTTTACCCGCGTTGTGCCCGTTCCCGTGGGAATTTAAGAAACGCTCGACCGATTTTGTGCAAACTCACATAAACCATCTACTAAACAGTCCGATCAAAGCCTACTAACATTTGGTTTGAATAGGCGAGCCCATTCTTGAGTTGTTGAGTTGATTTTTATATATAGAAATTCACCAAGAACAGCATAAAATACTTTTTGCTATAAAACCAGTAAATGGCGGAAGATGCTATTTCTAACAGAGATATTTGTGGAATTCTCGGATTGAAGTCACATGACACATCAATTTTGTCATCGCGATGACTTTGGTTCAGTTCTGGAATTGATATGAAAATAAAACTATGACATTGGGCTCCTCTAAATCGAGTGACCAAGGATATTTATTTATAAAGTCCACCCACAACGTAATGTTATGCCATACTTCGTCATCTTTCAAAAATGTTTTCTTCTGGATCTTCATGAGCAAATCGAGAGCTTGACACCTCGCCAACACCAAATGTTATACTCGTATTATTAAGACATTGAGTTTCCCACACTACACTGTTCAAGTATGCTTTGTCCATAATTACATGTTATCTAAATCATTATTACCTTACATTAACGTGGGTTAAAGAATAACATCCATTAGAACTTGTAACCTTATTTATGGCTTATCTTGGGTACGGGATTGCTTTCACTATTGGCGTCATTGTTTTGTGTGATGTTTTGAAAATAGTAGCCTATTTATATACTTGAGACTTACGTATTTCACACCAAGTGCAAGGTCAATGACATTGTAAAACTATTGTAGGACGAAGGCGATGAAAGTAAAATCACGTCTTTGTTTAAACGTGTATCCTACAGATGTGTAATGAAGTTAAAAATAACAGAATTGAAAACACGTTGGGGATTTAAAATGACGGGAACTGACACTTTCATTAAAAAGAATGAGTGATCTACTGAGACGATGACCCTCAAGAAATTTCACGAGTGAATCATCATTATGCTTAAAGAGAAGAAAAAACGTATGTAATATCGGAATATCACTATAATGAATGTCAAACATTTGATGAACTTTATATTGTCCAACTCATGAACTCCAGTCACGATTTATGTAATAGTGTAATTGTAATAAAATTGCAATTTCACACCATCTCCAACATAATGAGGAAACATTACTCCATAGGCAGTGTTTTACCGTGGCATCACATAATGGCGTGAGATTACTCGATGTTGCTATTCCAATAACGCAATGATTGCGCAGAGGAATCTCTTGGCTCGTGTTCCTGATTGATGAACCAGAACATCTGGACATCAATGTTACCTCAACATTTTTTTATGGATGTTTCTGAATTCCTGACAAATAGACATTTTATTTGAGTTAAATCTATTATTAAGTATAAGTTACCCAATATGTAGGAAATGCGTGCACAAAAACCCCAGTGAATAGGATGGATAGGGTTATTTATTCAGTATTAAATAAATCCATAATAATAAAGGTCCGGATCACCTCTTAAGATCCAGCTCACGCATGTCTAACAAAAGCTTGAAGGCTTGTAACGACGATACAACCGCAAAAAGGTCACCGATACGCCACACAAAACTTTTCTGTACAAAAATACGCTAGACATTTTCTTATGCCGTTGAGAGATATCAAATGAAAAAGCCTTGACTTGTAAGAAATCGCTATTTTTAGCTCAGAATTACATCTTCACGTCAGTCGTAAAAAGGCTATTTCTAGTCGAATGTAATAAAGTTTGTCCGGATACATTTACCCCATTGCGTATCTCAGGCTAAGGTTTTACTCGCTGGTTATTGCATCCACTTCTTGAACTCCAATAAACACTCAC